>OX155684.1:13869462-15109891 GCA_944547425.1 Eupithecia centaureata | reverse complement strand
AGCTTAAAAAATCATTCAGCATTCCAAATGTACCTTCCTACTTCAATACATCCATATCTATATTTATCAATCAACCATATTTATATGTATTTCTGAACATATTACCAACAAAATTATTTTACGATTCGCCAACTCACACCAGTTGGTACAAGATTTTTGGTGCGAGTTGACGAATGACCCAAAAAAAAGTTCAGTCCTGTCAAATAAGGCGACCTCGGTGGCCAGTGAAAATCGTCCGCGACTCGATTTTCTTGGTAATGTCGCAACTGAGGCCCGTAGGTGCAGCCTCAATTTTCTGATCTGCAGGGCTATTCAGAATTTCAATTCCGTTTCCGAGTCACGGACACGGAATCTGACACAAATTCGCGCGAAATTCAAATATTTTATTATATTAATTGCATTGTAGGTATACAAGTACCAGAAAATAAGTTATCCACAAAACGTAGACCATTTTACCCATGTTACAAAAAATATCAAATAATGGACTTTTCGGTAATATGTTGATTTTTATTTATATCTTTTTTTATTTATGTATGACTTTTATATTATTATTTTCTCTGAAAGTAGCTCTATCTTCTATCGAAATTAGTTAAAAAAAATATGGGCTCATAGAAAATGTTTTACTAATTAAGGGAAATTACTTTTTCATTATTTATACTCCGTGTAGAACGCATAAAATATTAAAAACTGTTTAAATATTTTAATTCACGCGAATCTGCGTCAGATTTCGAATCGATGACTCGGTAGCGGAGATAATACAGCTATACAGATCTTCTCATATGACTGTTACTGCCGGTGTCGGTGTCCATCATTTATTGGTGTGAGAAGGCGCATCTTTCGTATTTAATTTTGAACAATCACACTTGAGAAATTATTTTTCAGCTATATACATATTACTAAAACTATGAAATCAAGTTCTCACTTTCCTTTTTGTTCACTTCAATCTTTTTGAGGTAAAGTAAAGAAAAGAAACCTTTATTAGTTTTCGACTTGAAGCTAAACTTTTTTATCACGTATATTCTAGAGGATAAAGTGTTTGGGATCTCAATTTTTATATTAATCCTTCTAAGAACGAACTGTTTTAAAATTAAAAATTGTCATTTTTGGAAATTTTTGCTCATAATTTTTGCAACTTTGCAACTCTCTTGGAATTTTGTTGTAGAAGCGTATACATTACTTACGTGATCCGCTGCTCGTCGATATTTTAACCATTACTTACATTATTACAAGTCAATCTGACCGGTGTCAAAGCCAAGGGGTTGCCAGATGCTAACACTTTAAATGGATCACTCGTTACATAACTACATCAGCTGAATTTCATCAGAAAAGTTGGAAAACTATCCTTCCCAATTTGATCAGACCTTAACAAACTATCGGTGTCTTGTCCACAAGTCCAGGTATGCACTTTATAGTTTATACTAATGTCAACAACCAACAAGTTAAATGAGCAGTTAAATAACTTTCCTCATTGGGTTCACGAGAGTTAAGCTAACGCGTTAACCCCAAACCCCGAGGTTGTGAAAGCTTTAACTCTCCAACTTTTATTGAGTAAGGTAGCCGATTTATACAAACTAAACTAACAAGTGTTAGAATACCTCAATAAAGAGTGAAGTAGTAAGGCAGAATCTTCCAATTCTATACGTACAAAGTGTCATACAAAGTCGTTCTTTGCGACTGGCTGTCTGTCTATCCAATTTTCATAGATATTTTCATATAATAATTGTTGGGAGTGTAGCTTGAGGGCATCGCGTAAAAAAATAGAACCCGTGACAATTTATTTAAGAACTGCACTGCCACATGTGTGATGCCGCCGGAGCGAGATGCTAGTAAATTATAAAACTCCTTGAAAACAACCGAGAAATTAAACAGAAGAATAATATAATAGTCTACGTCAAAGTAGATAGGTATTAAGATCTTCCAAGCCCCTCCAATCGGACGTAGGTGGGTGCTGGAAGCGCCTCCATTATTCACAAAAGCTCTCGCTCCCACGTCTTCAAAGCTTCTTGGAATTGTTACACCTTTTATCCTATTTACTACTCGAGACTTCTAAGAATACAAACCCTTCTTACCAGCTTTATGTATACCTACGCGGTATTCGCTACCAAGAGCGGCAGCAAAATCCGAGTGGGCAGTACCGCAGACCGCGCGGTACTTGACTGAAATCCAAATTAAACTTACCAATACCGCTCTGGATAGTACGATTAAACTGGCCCAGAAACAGATAACGCCATAATTGAGATCTATTTAAACTTAACTCTGTAAAACTAATTATTTTAACAAAGAAAATTACAATTAAATGCTTCTTAAAAACAAGTTTATAAGCTTTGTTATTTCAACGAAATATAATATCTTGTCGAACCTACGCTTCAATATTTTTCCAAACGAATTTGTTATATACCAAATAATTGGTATTGCATTATAATGATACAAATAACTTTGAGCAAAGGACGACGATATTGCTTAAAAACAGAGGTCGACGATTGTATTCATAAGATACAATAAAGCAACGAAATGTTTGGTCATTTGTGCACCTTCAGACCGGAAACCGACGTCTGGCTTTACTTCTTATTATATGATTTGACTTCTTGATCCATTCTGGTTTTGATTAAAGCAAAAACACACAACACAAGACCACTTAATTACCTTCTTATTATATTAATTACTCTTTGAAAAAAAAACTGAAATAGCAAGATCTCACACAATGCGGTTAACGGAGTTTTATTTTAGTCTAAAATCTCAAATCTCGCTCCCACATCAAACGATAAAGTTTAAAGCAAACATGTGCTTCGTATTTGTGTAATTTTTTTGTTCCTACTTCCTTTAGTAAAAACAATGTGTACGGTAAATTCAGGAAACATTATGAGTTGTTGGACGTCGAGTTGTGTAGATACGTACCTAAAGACGAAATTAAAATGTCCTGCTGACATTTCATTCTGCTGCACGGGACAGTCTCAATCACTATTATTACTTGACTTCATAATATAAGAATATTATTTTGCATGCAACGGCTGTTGATTTTCATCGCCTAAATAAATATTTGCAGAAGATCCCCAAAATTAGTAATCGATAGTTGGTTTCGTGAAACGTGAAGCAAGCAGAAACGGCAAGGTTTTAGTTTTTCCTTCCTCATCATAAAAATACAATTCACCTTTATTTAAAACACCTGAAGAAGATTCTGGTATCGCTCTTACAATACAATACAATATATTTTATTGCATACCAAAAAAACAAAAACAACTCTTATTTATTAAAGTGCTAGCAATTTAATAACGTCTTGTTTAGATTAGACTAGCGACCCGCCCCGGCTTCGCACGGTTTTATTATAAGTACCGAACGGGATAAAAAGTATCCTATGTCCTTCTCCTGGCTCTAAACTACCTCCCTGCCAATTTTCAGCTAAATCGGTTCAGCCGTCCTTTAGTTATAAGTGAAGTAACTAACACGACTTTCTTTTATATATATAGATTGATAGAAAGTCTATTTAGGTATACAGGGTGTCCCATAATGAGTGGATAACCTGAAAGGTGCTTATTTGGCAAGTCAAGGCCTATCAGAAACTGTTTTTATTTTTTTTCTAATTTGACCCGTTCGGAAAATATTTAATATTTTGTAAACTTTGAAAAATTTGTACCTTTGTTCACATTTTTGGACTTTGTGCCTACAATTATAATAATTTTTTAATTTTAGTTTTTGGAATATACTAAAGAAAAACAGCTTTTTTGAACACCGTAAGAAATATTTTGGTAACTAGAACCAGTAATTTTCAAGGCAGGTTTAAAGTAGAAAATTATAATTTTTCACATTTTTATGCAAAGTTTGAGCTGCTGTGGTTAAAAAAAAGATAAGGAAACCTAAGATGCCAGGTACTTTAAAAACATGTCCATTTCAAGAGCATCCTAAAATGATAATAAACGTTGAAATTTTGTAAGGTAAAAAACTGAGATATTGCTACTTTTGTGCCCAAAGGGGCCAAAGCTACTAAAAATAATTTTGAACCAACACATCAATAAAATATCTTTTACGCCTTACTCGTTCTAAAATGGTTACTTTGCTTCTTAAAAATAGTGAGGGAAATCTATTTTTGCTGATTCATGCTGGAAAATAGGAAATATTTTGATAAATAATAATCTAGCCGAAAGTAAAGAGAGTTTGTGTTATGAGTACGAATTTGGTGGTATGAATTTGGAAAGAAGATTCAAACTACAGAATGACGAGCGTCCAGTACACTAAGCCGTTCAGGAACGGCGTTATTTAGATTCAGCGTATTCAAACAGATGAATTACGCGTGGTGGCGCTTCCCAGTGGCCAGCGCGGTCGCTGGACTTGAACCCATTGGATTTCTTTTACTAGGGCAACTTGAAGGAACTGGTGTACAAAAAACCTAGGTATTCCCTAAATACTATAACTTAATTTCATTTCATTTTTTATAACTTAATATAACTTCGACGTCAAGTCCAAAACGATGCGGAAAAAATTAACGACCGCAATTACGAAAGTTAGCTAAAATCCTTTATTAAAAAGATGCAGAGCCTGCATCAGAGTTGGAAGACATCAATTTGAATATTTCATCATCATCATCATCATCACAATCATCAGCCCAAATCACATAGCTGCTGGACATAAGTCTCCCCTAATGAGCGCCCTGTCTTCAGCTTGACGGATCCAGCATCTGCCAGCAGGCTTTCGCAGATCGTCATCCCACCTGGCTGGAGGTCGTTCTACACAGAACACGTTTACCCCAACGGTTGTCGGTTCTTCATGAGATCTGGCCGGCCTACTGCCACTTCAGCTTGCTAATTCTTTGAGTTATGTCGATAACTTTGGTTTTCTGTCGGATGTATTCATTACGAATCCTATCCTTCAGAGAAACTCCTCACATAGCCCTTTCCATAGCTCGCTGAGCGACTTAGAACTGGTGGAGCAACCCTACCGTGAGTGTCCACGTCTCAGCTCCGTAGGTCATCAGGGGTAGGAGGATAGGACGCACTGATTGAAAACTTTCGTTTTCAAACATTGCTGTATGGATGATGAGATTTCACTTACTGTTTTTTAGTAGCAAAGTAACCGTTTTAGAACGAGAATGGCGAAAAAGATATTTTTTTGATGTGTTGGTTCAATATTATTTTTAGTAGCATTGGCCCCTTTTGGCACAAAAGTAGCAATATCTAAGTTTTTTACCCTACAAAATTTCAACGTTTATCATCATTTTAGGATGCTCTTGAAATGGACATGTTTTTAAGTAACTGGCATCTTAGGTTTCCTTATCTTTTTTTTTAACCACAGCAGCTCAAACTTTGCATAATAATTTGAAAAATTAAAATTTTCTACTTTAAACCTGCCTTGAAAATTACTGGTCCTAGTTACCAAAATATTTCAAACGGCGTTCAAAAAAGCTGTTTTTCTTTAGTATATTCCAAAAATAAAAATAAAAAATTTATAAAAATTGTAGCCACAAAGTTCAAAAATGTGAACAAAGATACAATTTTTTCCAAATTTACGAAATATTAAATATTTTCCGAACGGGTCAAATTAGAAAAAAAATAAAAACTGTTTCTGATAGGCCTTGACTTGCCGCATAAGCACCTTTCAGGTTATCCACTCATTATGGGACACCCTGTATAAGCTTGAAATCCTATAACGTTTGATAGGATTCGTGCACAAATCATATTCATAGAAGTTTTTCATGTTCGCCTTAGGCTAATAAATAAATATAAAAATAAATACAGCCACACAGCATCATCTAGCCCCAAGCTAAGCAGAGCTTGTGTTATGGGTACTAGATGACTGATATACTTAAAACAATAATACATTACATAGATAGATATTTTTTATTATACATAGAAAACACATAATGTACACATAAATCGTTTGGAAGCCAGCGCTCTTAATGTACCTACGTTTTGAGAACCATCTGTAATAGTCACAGGATGTGCCGGTTCATATTGACTCGTGTTAAAGTATTCAAAAACTTAACACGTGTCGTATCTCTGCGGCCGTCCACGTGCACGACCCACTAAATAACTCGTCAAACTTCGGATCCGTAATTAGATGGCATCAGCATTGGTATTCGCTCGACAAAACATCATCAAACAAACTCCGCTCACTTTAGATCTATCGAATTTTGGGTGAAACATTTCCAATAATACATTTCTATCCATATATTTTTAAAATTTATAATTGTAGATACCTTTTCTGAATAATTATCCATGTATTTTGTGTTTATTTATTCCATATCAACAAAACTCATCGTGTGGAAATCAAACTTAAGAAAAATATATATAAATGAACTCCCAGTTAGTGATTAAAAGTAACACATAAAACATCTACACTTATACATAAAACATTGGGTTTTTTTAATTAAAATATTTTACCTACCCACCTTAAAAGTTAAAGCATCCCACAAGGCCGTAAAAGCTCCTCATCATAGAAGCTACTTCTTTCGCCATTAGATCCACTTTATCTATAATATATTCATAATCTAAACGAAACTGGCTGTAACCTACTTGCGCAGATAAGTATCCCTACCTCCTCTACACATTTTACATATTCATGATGTTACTCTAAGCACAGAGTGAACTCATTCGAAGCTTATGATCACGAGGGAACTGTAAACATTTACTTTATTAGGAGCTAATAAGTAGAGCTTCCGCAGTCTTTTCCCAATGAGAACAACCGCAGCAACCATTTTTAGTTATACTTTTGCCCTAATTGAATATAAATATCAGAGATAGAGATAAAAAGAGAGAGTTGAGGTAAAAACTTCACTGCCAATAATGTTACATAAGAATGTTGGCCAAATCACATTTCACAAGTGATTTATCAAATTTTATTTATGTTTATAGCAACTAGATATCTGACTATGATTAAACCCATTAGAGAACATTACACTGTTCGATTTATAATAGGTAAGTACATAATAAAACACTGAAAACCCGAAACAAATATCTGCACCAATGCGCCTGCCATTGCCTGTCCTACGTGCCTACGATATCGATGATGATGGATCGCGATTTGCATTCAAAACAATATGATACGAAAAATGAAGGATAGTTATTTTTCAAACATTGACAAAACTGCCGTGATTACTTGACAGCTTAAAACTTGGGAACTCCGGTGTAGCTTCGAACAGAGATTTCATTTGTTTCAATCCCAAGATGAACTTTCTATGTCGGTTATATGCAAAGATCTCAGTAAGTAAGGGCTCCCACACAAAAGTGCGAACTCGCATCGCATTGCAAATATCTGCGAACTCGCACGATAACGTCCGATCTCATTTGCATCGCGCATTCCTGCCATATTACGTCATACTTGGTGACCACCCTTTTAGTCCGCTCTGAAACAATTTTCTACAGCCCGCCTAAAAGTTTGCTCCTTCATTTTTGTTACACCCTGTATAATTTCCAGACATAGTCAATCAAATCGTCACGGTCGCTAGGAACGGAAGGCTACCTTTACGCTTCCTAAAAACACGTCCAATACGGCTGACTAAACTTTAAGGTATGGTTACCCTACCAAACGGTTTGCCGCACACAATCGCATCGTAGAAATTCGCATTACAAGTTCGTGTGACATCGCATCACATCGCATCGCATCGCAAATATCTGCGAACTCGCACGATAACGTCCGATCTCATTTGCATCGCGCATTCCTGCCATATTACTTCATACTTGGTGACCCCCCTTTTAGTCCGCTCTGAGATAACTTTAGAGAAAGACGCGCGGCTCCTGAGCCGCCTTCTTTGTGTTGTAAAAAAATATCTTCTTCAGTTCTCAACCCATAGTACTTTCGAGTAAAATAGTTCCCTTCAGAGTTCATAATCGTAATAAGTGGATGAACCCAGAATCTTCTTTTTCTTTTATATCTATTTAACAATAACAGCAGTGCAATAATCTTTTTGCGATCCATCTTACGCTTCCTAAAAACACTTCCAATACGGCTGACTAAACTTGAAGGTATGGTTACCCTACCAAACGGTTCGCCGCACAAAATCGCATCGCTGAAATTCGCATCTCAAGTTCGTGTGACATCGCATCACATCGCATCGCATCAAATCGCAGTTTTGTGTGGGAGCCCTAACTCAGCGCTTTTGGAAGTTTCAGTCAACGTTCTCGGTAGCTCCACTGGGAACCTGAAAAACATTACTGAAGCTGAATTTCACAACCAACACACTGAAATTGCTGCATAATATATTTTATTGTAAACATATTCTGAACGGTTATCACAATTTCGTTTTTTAAGCCTTCGGGGATTTCATATTCGCAAAATTTAAATATGAAACTGATGTTGTTATGTCCCTGTATTTCAGAACGTTCATGCGGAGGTTAAATGTTAGTATTACATTATTGTTTGACAGTATCTTTGACGTGGTTTATCTGTTTTATATTACCTTGTACGATTGTTACTATCTCGAGTGAAATTGGTACACTAGAAAAACAAGAAACTTTTTCATTTGAAATATCCGTTGTGAAAAGCACTTATAAAAACACTATTACTTTCACTTCACACTATTACTTTCAAAGAAATATATACTGTTTCAATGAAATGATTATAGCTTAAACTACAGTAGATAGAGTAAACATTCGTCCCACGTAAACATTAGATATATATAAATCGGTGAATGTTTCCTTCGATATTATCCCACGATCAGCTCCACAATCCCTTTCTCGTTTGTTCTGTGAGCGATAGCCGTCAGACACTCAAACATCAAAGACCACGTTAAAATTCTTAAAAATGCCTTCCATTTTGTTATTGTTGAGTCGAGTAAACAAGTGTCAGAGTGATGGTTCATAAATCATGACTAAATGAATTACTGGCCGCCAACTTTTTATAGAATTACGCAGAGCTACTGCGCTCTTTCGGATATTAGATTGGTAATCGACTTGCGACGGTTTTCACTTTCAATAAGCGCAGAATTTCACACCAAAAATTAGGTAACTACAATGGTTCGTAATTTGGTAGTACCCAGCCATGGACAAAGTCATGATGGACCATAATAGTGTAGATAGATCTATTTCTATTGTGGATCTTATGTGGGTCGTTTGGCAATAGCATTTGTACAGTACACTGCTTTCAACAGTGGTATTCAGCCAACTCACTGAGAACAACATCCGTCAGTCATTGGTGAGGCAAATGCAGTCCGGAATAGGGCATCTTAAACCAAATAAACAACTCAGTTCAGTTATAGATAAAATAATACTTACTATACCTAACGAATATGCAGTGCAACGCATAGGCTGAGCAATTAATCGAGTATAATGCCGAAAATTGGGCATAAACAACCGGACATGTAACTCAATTTAAATTAGAATTAATTAAAAATCAAGAATTATGGGCTATCTTGTACCTTGTATCGATCGCATGAGTATCAATCGATAGCTCTCTGCTAATTTCATTTTGAATTTGTTTTTGCACGAAAAATTTAATTAGTTATTGATGTTTTAGATGAATAGCTAATTGGCCGAAGCCTGGGTGATGATCACTCGTCGATTCCGCCATTTTGTTATCGAAGTTGACATACCTAGGTAGTAGGTACCTAGCATGATGCAACCAAAGGCTTTGAAATGAAAATGCAAAACATGTTTCGAACTTACTCTATGTTTCGAACCCTTTCCAAGCCAAAGAAAAGTTATGCTTAATTTATCCACAAAATAAGCTTCAATAACTTCAACTAGGTACTCTTATGTCTCAAGATCCTATCGCTACGTTTATACAACCATCTTTGGATTTTGCCATACATTATAATAAATCTTCAATGACATTGCCTTCGGAATATCTATGTTTCAAAAATCACCAACCAAAATAGAACAAATGCATAAAACAGACAACCAACCGCATAATATGTCTATTGTAATGACATATCTAAATCCGTTTCCAAAAGCCGACCAACATGTGAGACTAACCAATCACCATCCGTCATTTGAGAGCTTTATGTTCACGACTGGCTAAGTGTACAAAACTCCTAAATTGTTTAGGAGCCCACTTTAACGACGGCTTAATCACCCTCGATCTCATAAGCCCTGTTTAATAACGTTAATTTGTAACCGCTCGAAATATGCAAATTCCTAAATGGTTCACAAACTTGTAGTTGAGATGTATAACTTTGTATCTAATCTATCTACGGATCCTTATCTATAGTAGGGTTACTGTAGATGCTTATCTATCTATAGTAAGGAAACCTGTATTTGTGATAATAGTTAGGATTGAATAGATAATGGTTGAACATAAGTTCGTTCTCGGTGGGCAGAAGGGAAGCGGAAGGAAAGGCATTATTAACTTACAGTTGTCAAAGGAAATCATGCGGGAAGAGTTCCACTGGAAAGGATCTATTGTTGCCGCTCAGCTTCCGTTCGACCAAACAAACTCCTTGTTGGTTTAGAAACTCTACTTTTATGTCCGGTCGTCCGCGTTGGTACGCTAGCTAGACATGAAATCATTTTTGACTTGCTTTTAGCGTTTTTACCTCGACTCGTTCCATCCGCGCCATCCGCGTATGAAAACTATGTTTACTGGGTCAACGTCTCTAACAGGCAATCGCATAAATCAAGATATTATGAAAGAACGTGTAAAAAAAAACTCTTACTCTGAGTTAGGAGCAAACTTGAGTTGTCTTCACAAACCATCAATTTAAATCAGTTACTGAAATGTGCGAATAATTTGGACTCTCGCCAAACACCCCAAGTTTGTTCTCCATTCCCGAATTCTTTGGATATGAGTTCCCGTCAACACAACTCGCATATTTTTATGAGTTACAGTCTTCGCAAATGGCTATACCACTTGTGGAGGTATTTATTTGCATTATCAATAAAAAACACGTTTTATTCACCAACGTTTTATTCGTTGGTTAAATGTATTAGCATTTTATAAATTGCTATGCGAAAAGTCACTTTTAACATAAATCTTGGCGTTACCGGCAGCTGTGCCGCGAATTTAAATCTTTTCCTCTGGTCTCTGTGCCAAAGCTCGGCCAACATACAATAGAAACAGACTTAGCTTTTCTACTTTTCCATAAACTGGAAAGATTTCAAGCGTAGGTAGGTACTTTTAGGAAGACATGTCATGTTATGGAAAATTTAATGAAAAACGATGGAAAAGGATTTTCGTCATAACTCGACATATCATCATTTAAGATTTATATACGCCTACCATTTAATCATTTAAGATTTATATATTAAATACCTATACACAGATGCTATTAATGAGCACCGCGGGGTTTGACATGTTAATAGTTTTTAACCCAGCTACTTTTAAGCTATAAACCTTTTTGGTGGAGCTACCGAAACAACGTCCATGATGGTATTTGAAAGTAGACTGCGTAGAATGTGAGTAACTTTTAAAATTGTCGCCGACTACTTAATTAGGTACTAGGGACGGAGTTTTATTCTCTTTGGTCGTCGGTGTGAGATGCAGTGGCGTAGAAAAGCAATAAAGGGGAATAGCTGAGTCATCTATATCGGATGTGGATTTCGGTGGTTTGTTATAATGTTATTTAAATCTCATTCTGAGCATCGGAGCGTTTCCCTTTATATTTAATTTAAGAAATACTATGAACATATTGATGTTGTTTATTGTCTAAAGAATACAAAAGTATAAACCTAAGGTAAAGCAGGGATAGTCAAATTTCTTTTTTCTGATAATTGCAATCATGTAGGTACATATTCGCTAAATATGAAATTTGTTTTTCCAGGTCACTAATTAAAAACAAAAAGAAAAACTTGAAATTTTGTGTTTTTTTTTGTTTACCTAGGTATGTCTCTAGAGGCTGTTGAATTTCAAAAATATGAAAAATAATATATTACATTGTAATAATAATATATTATATTATAATATATATATTTATAAATTATTATTTTTAATTCGTAAACATTACCATAAGAGAAAACAAGTAGGTACTCAATTGTACTCATCTTTTTTCAACTCGTAATATCGAGCTTCGGAGCAGACTATTTCAATTGTACCTAATTTCCTTTCTTATATTCTTTTTGTTTCTTATAAGCAATATTTTTTGCAAAACGATTCCCGAGAGATATTTGATTAAGTATCATGAAACAGATACTCATAAAGCTATGTGAAGTGAACTCTTGTACGATTAAAGTTAAGTTTTCATACATTTTGTTACAGTATTGTTGTTGAATTGAAAATTGAAAATTGTTTGTTTATTTGTTTAAAATATGATACACGCTACATGCTAAACAGTTGTTAGGACATCCTTTTAAGCATGAAAAGCATACTTGTGCCAGGATGTCCTGCTCTTCCACAACTACAATAATGAAGGTTATTATGTATAAAAACAGTAGAAATAAAGAAAGAACTTTGTTTATCATATCACACATACATTTACAGCCTAATACTATTACAATACTGTATAACTTTTCAAATAAATAAATAAATTACCTATAAGTAAAATAGTACGAATGAGTGTAACCACCGAACCAATAGGCCTATTGGTGCTTCACACAATGTTGAGCGACGCTGGTTATCTGATGCAGGACAAGACCTTTGCGACCGAAGCTAACACGGGCGACAGACACAAACAAAAAACAATAATTTAAATTTAATCAACTTCTTACAACTAATTTACCACTATTATTTACAAAAAGTGTGAAGTCACGTGCAGAAACAAGTAGGTACATTACATGATCTTGGTTCCTATTGAGGTCCGTTCCTAGTAGCAGCATGAGTCCGCAGAGTGCATGATCCCCGAGAATGGACCCGACGTGCGACCGCGGCTATCCGTCAGCACTAACGCCGGCTACAGGCTGGGCTCGGCTAAATTGTCCCAAATGGACGGACGTGCTTGTAATACACATTCTTTAAGACTTATAGGAGGTGGACTGGTGCTACTGGACGCGAAAACCAGATCATCAAACGCAGTGGCGGTTATACCTATTGAGATTCAATGCTCGGAATTACATTGACACAATTGAATTTGTTTTAAAGTAACAGCTACAGCTGTTTATATTTAACAGCTTTCCGTTTGCGTATTGCCGAAAGATATTGATCTCCAAATATTTATGTACCTAGTTAACATTAGAAATAGGTAAGCTATTATAGTCCATATTATAGTACCATGCACCTAATTCATGCTAATTTAAGTAAGTAGTTTAATACCACATTTCATTATTATTGCGATAAATATTTACTTGTACATGGAATGAGAAAAATCTTTAAAAATCTATGATTTAAAAATAGTCGGTCCGCTGGACTCAGCTGTAATAGGGGTATATTGAAAGCCCTGTCTCGACCTTCGATCCCGTCGCCGACCACCCCGTATCTCTATGAGCATGCCTTAGCCCTTCCCGTTTACTTCTCGTAACGTTTCCGGATTGGAATCACCACCTACCACCATTTTACCAATCTAAATTGGCTCGGTCGCAAGATCAATAATCTCCGGTCCAGAGGTTGTGCTTCCCCGCTGTGATCGTCCAGACCTTGTACTTACGACCATTCCAAGGGTCGGAAGTAGAGGAACGGTCGGATTATGCAAAAATTCCGGCTCCTGAACATTTCAGCACTTTGGAAAAAACCAAGGTGGGGCGGGATCACATAAAGCAGGTCTTAGCATTAAATCCGACTGAAATAAGGCATCATCAGCATGATCTACATCGTCAGCTCTTGTCGAACCCTGGAAGAAGAAACATACTTATTAACATGCAAACTAAGTATGCCTCTGGGCACTAGGTATCTATCTTATGCCTCTCTATGTATTTTCATGGGTTTGGTACTACGCTAGTCTCGTTTCGTATACAAAATTATATTGGATTCAGGACATGTTAATAATTGTTTAAATGTTAATCTTAACAGTTACTAAACCTAATCGTTATAAAAAGGTGTTTTTCCATATAATATATAGAGGTATAATAGCACAGAATCACCTTTGAATAATCGTTTTTATGTGTATTTCAATTGAGACCAATAAGAACGCCTGTAACATCCAATCTGAATGTGAAAGCCAGATAAAATAAGATGTTTATAAAAAAAATCGAGGTTAGTCTACCTACAGGTTATTTACCCTACTTACCCTATTTTCCATAACAGAGTTAAACTACTTAATACCATAACACCAAAAAACATAAAACTTAAACTAAAGTCGTACTTCTTGTCAAACTTACACCAGTACCAAAGAGTTTGATTCCTTCCTACCTACCCAATTCCAACATATGAAATATTTTTTTTTTTTTTTACTATATATAAATTGCAATGTATTAGTTAACAGAATATAAGCACAACTTACAATAGTTCTAAGTACCTACCTATTTACTCACAATAACACCTAGAAATTAAGATAATACGTTATTGTCAAACCTAACAAACCTGTCGATAGTTTACCATAAAGGCTGACTCACTAATAACACTAATTTACAAACCTCTGTGGTTTACTTCGTGTTATTATAATTATGATTTTTATTTGTAACATTATAGTTACTTAAGTTGGTAAATAAAAAAAAAAAAAAAAAAAAAAAAAGTTAAGGAAACAACATTTCAATACCATTTTATCAACCTTCTTCCGACAGTTAATCAGCGTACCCTACAAAACGTCGCGAAACAAATTATCTAACGAGTTTGAGCCGTTTGAAACCTATTTATCAACCGAATTGTGTTGCTAGTTTTCAACTGTTAGAAGCTCTTGCCCACGAAACCAAAAGACAAACAGTCGGTATAAATAAGCATTAGTGTATTGTGAAATGGTCGTCGAGGAAAGCTCTACCACAACTATTTTAACCTAATCCTGCAGCCAAGTAGAATTACCAACTTTCACTAATAACGGTCGTTGAAATTAGAGGCTCATCTATTGACTATTGTAGACTTTTGAATGACATACGCAGGGCATAACGATATAGATTTTATGGTTACATATAGTTAAACATAAAGTAAAATCACATTTTGTGGATGCTTAACCTTAGTTCTTTCGCAAAAATATTTAAACGAGAATAGCGTGCAAAAACTTCCCCTCTTCCGCACCGCTCGCCATCGTCCGAGATATCATCCCCATAGCTTAGAGCCTGTTAGTTGTCGGCCTGTAAGGTTCATGAGGAAATTCCCCACACGTACTCAGGTTATGGAATGATCTCCCCGCCGAGATTTTTCCCCAGGACTACAACACGGGGTTTTTCAAAAAGGGTCTTCTAAGACATTTAAAGGGCCGAAGTCACATTTTGAGAGTTCGTTTGACTGATGACTTGAAGCGGCTACACACGACCCTAAAATCACTGGCAATATCGGGACAGTGGTGGGGAGGACCCTAGATCGTATCAAAAATAGCCTGGTGTGTAGGCAAATCGTACCCGATTTTTTTCGTCCCTAAATCGCTACGGGCGAGCTCACGATTCAGGGACGATTATCGGCTCACAGGACGTGTGTAGCGAAATCAGGACTGATTTTAATTACTTTTTTATTTTATTACACTTAAACTTAATTCATGGCGTTTCATTAACCAGTTTTTAACCCAGATCCTCCTTTTTCGTCTCTGTTTAGGTGGCACCGTAGTAAGTGCCAAGACAATTCCTATTTTCTGCTGTTTTGAGAGCGTCGGCGGCATTTCGGAAAAACGAGCAGTCTGTAGCACGGTCGGTTACGTACTGACAGGCAAGGACGTGTGTAGAGTAGAGACAATTTTATCGCCGATTCAGCCCCGATTTCACTGTCTCGACATTGCCAGTGATTTTAGGGTCGTGAGTAGCCGCTTTTATAAGATTTGAATACCTATCCTGCCATTAGCTACCGACTTCTCTTGAAATAAGGGATTTCAGCTGAAAACACTCCTATTTTCATGGATATTAAAAAGGCCAATTTATTACTCAGTAATAAATGCAAAAAAATAATGAATCGTTTTTGGGTTGTTTTTATCACTTTCCGCCAGGTGGGCATTGTAACCTTACCCAAATGGCTTTTCAAATTAATAAGGAAAGTACCTACTTATACTTACAAATTAAGGGAGCAATTAGTGATTGCGACCACAGAAAGGTTGAAATAATATGCTTTAACGTGCCGTGACAACAATACCAGGGGTGTATTTTGACTTCTTTTATAGAATACCAAAAGCGTCTTCAAAAAATAAGTTTTAATACCTATGGTTGAAGGTTAAGGACAAATCGAGAGGGATATCTGGTACCTACAATAAAATAATTCATGTTATTGTGCTCGGGCGTGCCTTTAAACGCACTAAAGTTAAAGCCGTTTATTTTGTAGAGTCTATAACAATAATAATGAATATTTCGAGGAAACTTCGTGTAAATTAAATTGTCCGTTGATGAAACTTGAAATTGCTACAGAAATTTTATTCAACGTAAAGGATACAATTTCCAAGAGCTGCACAAATGGAGTAGATCTCCATAAATAAACACTTGGACCGTAATGTCGGTAACAATGGGCCACAGCGGATACACCCAAATAATTGGTTTTTCAAAAGGGTACATATTGTCTCCAATTAAATGAGTTAAAACTTATTATTAAATGATGGATGTTATTGTGAATCCTGTTTGTAATATTGTGGTACGAATTCATATTCCTATTTATACTAGTATAATTGGTAATTATACACATACTGATTATAATTAAAAATAATTGCACAATGCAAATGACATCAGGTGGTGCGAAACATTCATTATATTGAAATATATTTTTTATTGTTCAGTACTATTACCACTACATTAGTCCATGCTATTTGTATAATCAAAATCACAAACTTTTTAAAATGAAATTTTAAAATATTATTTAAGTTTAAAATACAACTGGTTGATGTGCTTAACATAAACTTAAAACTAAATTATTTTATAATAAAATTCTGTTTATTGTAATGCATGTCGGAACCAAATTAAAATAAAATATTCACTTCTAAACTTTTGTGAGCTAATCTAATTTTTAAAAGTTCCAATAACATATCTAGAAAACTTCTCTTTAAATATTATATAGAAATATGTATAGAAAGTTCATCATATCCGTTGTTCGAAGCAAGGAGCGGAACCGGATCCAGCGGACCGGAAATGGTCCGACTGCACCTCTGCTGAACCACACATGATGTGACTTCATTTTCCGGAATTATTTATTTATTTATTTATTTATTTTATTTCCGGTGCCTCATTTCCACTGCACAATGTGAGACAGTTTATGAAAATGAACTTCGTAAATCTTTGCTTAAACTTTTGGCTCCTTATTGTCAAAAGTAAACGCGACCGCAACTTGGACTACAAACAGTTTCAGTTTGTGCACTTTCTTCCAATGGTATTTGTTCAAATACACATTATGTGTGATTTCTGTTTGCTATCGTTTTCTAAAGTTCCAAAATGCCAACGCGTGATCTATTTGTTACATTTTGATTAACTTGGGAGGAATCTAAAAGTATTCTGAGATGATAATAATAATAAAACGTCTATTTCAGAAGGTCTTAACAGTAACAGTAGTGCTTAGACCTAGTTGCTTAGTCTTAGTTTCAACCCCTCGCTCTAACTAAAACTTGTAATATAGAAGCGAGGGCTCTCTACCTGAGCAATAGCTTCTTTTTAACATAGCATATTTTGCCGTGATAAGCTAGACCCAAATCAGTAATTTTATGAAAATTCGGTTTGTAATCGATTTCACAATTATATATAGGTACTTAAAATCATTGATAGTCATCAGCTCTGTACCGTATTTCTACGCCAAATCACTAGGAATTCTATTTAATGCTAACTTGTTTATAGAAGCGCTAAGCTGGTTTCGTTGTTTGCAGGTGATGTACTGCCCGCCGCCGTACAACGACGGCATCGGGCGGCCGCAGGCCACGAAGACCACGCGCACGGGCAACGGGAACTCGTGCCACGACATCGTGTGAGGGTCCGCCCGTGGCCGCCGCGGCACGGCCACCACGCACGTGTGAGGGTCCGCCCGTGCCCGCCGCGGCACGGCCACCACGCACGTGTGAGGGTCCGCCCGTGCCCGCCGCGGCACGGCCACCACGCACGTGTGAGGGTCCGCCCGTGCCCACCGCGGCACGGCCACCACGCACGTGTGAGGGTCCGCCCGTGCCCGCCGCGGCACGGCCACCACGCATGTGTGAGGATCCGCCCATAGCCACCGCGGCACGGCCTCCACCCACGTGTGAGGGTCCGCCCGTAGCCACCGCGGCACGCTATACACGTCTGAAACCACCCTTACTCTAATCTACAAAGCTGCCGTAGGTACTTCTTTAAAAGCTTGTAAATATTATTTTTTGTAAATATTAATTTATCCATTTCGTGATAGAGGTTGGATAGAGTTGTTTAGAAATTATGTAATTAATAGCTAAGGTAGTTTTTGTAGAAAAATAGTTCTGATATTTCTTAGTAAGAAATTAGAATATGCTGTTTATTTCTCGTTTATTCCTATATTTTGAGCCCAAATGTAGGAATGAGTGATAAATAATATAAATGTATTTGTAGGTGTAACATCGAATTAGATATTTAGATAAAAGAAAATAATTTTGAATGTTAGTTAGCTTGTATATAATCATTTTATGTAATAATTGTTATTATTCAAAGACTATAATATATTTATATCGTAAAATGTATCTAAGATACCGTTTAAAATAATTAATAAAGTCATTACATTAAGTTTAAGTGTAATCGAGTTATGTATTTATGTTTCTGTATTTCAAAATGTGTGTTATCATTACCGAGATGAATGTATCATGCTTTACAAATAAATGTTTATACTAAATCATAGTGTTTTCAACCCCAGAACGAAACCGGGTTTTCCGGTTGTTTTCCCTTTACATTTTAATTTCTGTCGAACTGAAACATTGAGTGGTTTCAATTAAAGGTTTTTCATCAATCGGCCTGGATTTTCCTCGAGGCATAAAATTGACGATTAAACCGTTTTGATTAATACAAATTCAACATTACAGATACAAAATTTAAATAAAATATCTATTCGGGCTCTTTTTTACGCTACCTTTAGATTTCCGTTTACTTTTTCCAGATCCAGATTTGTATTTGCCTCCAATTTTTATTTGTTGAACTGTCGCCAAACCTGGTGGCAATGGCAAAATAGTTAGAATCGTCTCTCGGGAGCATAAAGAGCAGTTAGCCAGCTCGTTAGTCTATCTAGTTGGCGGGAAGCCAGCGAGTGAGAATGGTCCATAAAGATGGCGCCACTTGCCACTGAAGTGTCTCCAGGTGAATTTCATGAGAATTGAGAACATTCTATGGACGGTGTTCTCATAAATTCAATGTGATAACCTATTTCGGGTGAGTATGGGTAATGTCATGTAAAATGTAGGAAAACTTCCTGGAATTCAGTGGAAACGTTGAACACAAGAGTTGCTCATGTTGAAGAGATTGGTTTGTACGAGTATTATTTCTATATGTGGCAGAAAATGTTTTACAATAAAATATTATTGAGTACTGAAAACATACAATAGAGGCGGAAAACCGTGAGAGGTGAAAAGAGGGCGTCCTTTCCCAGTGGAGCAGAACTAATGATAACAATATCTTGATCGGAAATTGTAAAGAAACTGAGAAAACTTGTCCAGACTTTCTGCACCCAAGTACTTGCTGGTTAATACACAGACCTAATTGAGCTTCCACGAAGCACCGGCTTTTATAAAGGCAAGTAATTGGTTTTTCTTGCAATGGCAATTCCCTAAATCCGTTCAGTTTCAGTCATTTATTGTGAAAAAGCAATATTCACAGGGAAACCTGATAAAAGCTGTTTTTCAATGTTTTGTTTTGCGGTCCAAATGGAAGCTTAAGCTTTCAATTTGATTTAAAATCTGTGGTGAAAACAACTAAACTGAAAACGAACGAACGTTCTTACGAAATAAAATGTGAAACCACTAACAAAGCTCAAAATCCCTTTTGAATATTGATAGTTTGCTGCCATTGTAATGAGGTCGGTTGGTTCTTCATTCTTCTCTATATCACACATGCAAGTAGGTGTGTCTTCAATTGAGGGTTTAATCACGACGCTTGACAGGTGGGTTGGTGATCGCAGGGGGCTGTTCAAATACACAGCGGAGAGCTAGAGGTTCTACGGGCGGAGTCGGAGGGGTCTGTTACAAAGCTGGCACCACCACCGTCACGACACAGCTATGTCAGCTATTAACAAGATATTTTAATCTGTTTTATAAAAATGGAATAAAATGTGTAAGCATAGGTACAAAAGCTTTCAGTTTAAAATGATGTAAGCGAAAGCAATACATAGATAAAATAATCCAATTTATATAATAACCAATATTCTCAAAACAAAGACTAACATTCCTTGTAAACCTACAAAGAAAATAAACTCCGAACGCCTTTCGTTTCGTGTTAGATATTAATTTGAGATTACGCCCGAGTATGATTGAGCTTCATTAGAACTTGGACAAAAACTGTTATTTATGGAAGCTATTTTTTCTTGCACACGAAATAGGTACCTACCTATTATTTTCTACTGGAAATGAGAAGAAGCAAATTCCTTTTCTAATTTTATACACCAAATGGATTTTGATTTTTAACATTATGCTGTTTTGGTTTGAATGGAAGAAAACATGCCGTGAGGATGCTTCTATTGATTCTGATTCTTTATTCTGATTGACTTACTGATATTAATATGGATCGATTGAGCTACCTCTAGACTATTTAATAACCGTCTGATAAATTTAAATTGTTTCATATATTGTACCTAGGTTATTATTTTATTACCTACTTACGTCATAGGCTCAAAGTGAAAAAATCTGTCTATGGCTATTGAAACTTCCACGAACTGAATTAGCGATAATTTAGTAGGTAATAGATGAACTTCTGCTCGTGGGCTTGCATTAGTATACCTACTTAGCCTAGTCTGGTAAGTCGGTATAAGTATAAATTAGGTACATATGGATTCTGAGACATTATTTTGAAAATGTAAGGTATGGAATCTTGATTAGTGAAACAACCAAGGATACCAAAAATTAAAAAGATCATAATTCTCCCCTCACCCTATAAATGTTTGGTGGGGTCCTCATACCCTTCCATAACTAAATTCGCTGTAGATAATGAAATTATTTTAATATAAAACAAGCTAGCTGCTCAGGTACTTATTTCAAAAAGTTATAAAACAAATTTAACTTTGTTCTGACAGTAACAAACACAACAAAATCAAATATAATTTGTTGCCATTGCCATCGTTCGAAAGTTTCCGCGTACACACTACATTTCCATGATTCATTTCATTTACATAGATTTTCATTGCTATTGCAACCCTGTACAGTATATACAGTGTATAGCTGCCCTGCCCTGCCCTGCCCTGCCCTGTTCAGTAGAACAGCTATAGCATTTTAATTTTTATTGAACTCGGTCATAAAACAAATAAAAAATTAAAGATTTTATGACAAGACACACATTCATTTTATGTACGAAACGACCTTACTATATATATAAGTAAGTACAAACGGAGCTTCTAAATATATAAAATTAAATCGTGTAGCAGTACTTAATATTGTAACAAACAAACAAGAATGTTTTTCTAAAGGTTTGTTTAGATTCAATATTGCCGGAATCTTCGACATCCCGTGGGAGTTTCACAAAATAACAGGGTAAATATAAATTCTAAATTGCAAATGATTCAATACTTGAAACTGATTCAATACAGGGATGTTTAACAATTTATTACATAGAAGGTTAACTTAGGGTTAAGGTTTTTTCATCCGTTGATAAAAAACCTTATCCTTATGTGTTATATTACAACGATATTAAAATCTGGGAGGAGTAAATAATGCCTAAAAAATTTGATGAAATGAAGAGTCACTTTAGTTCAAAAATAAACATTTGAGCGTTACACTTTCACACAAAAACGGTCTCTTTCATTCCTAGCAATACGTTTGATTAGAAAACAATTTATTATAAAACTGACCAAGCTTGGTTTAAGTCACAAACAAAGTGACTCAAAACAATTTCGGTCACTTTACTTCAAGAGTAACGCACTAAGGTTTAGGTCACTTTCTCATTGACTCCAACCAATTGTCACGCAATATCCTCGTAATTACTAAAAGGCGCCGGACTCGTCAATTTAAGAGCGGTCTTACATTTCCGGACAAGATTGCGTTTCTCTTTTTCTAGCCTTGTTAGGGCAATTTCTGATTTACTAGTCGTAGTATATAGAGCACGCTTTTTGAGTCATTCTGTATACTTATATCAATAACCTAAATTTTTTATAGAGCCATAGAAGAGCCGCGAATGTCATGCTAGATCAATTGCTGCTGACGTGTGCTAACTATAATAATAAACCTACTCACTCAAATAAATATCGTGGCTGTCTTTATTTACCCACTTCAATGTAAGTATACAAGTACCAGTAAGGGTTGGGTACGTAGACAGACTCAATAACATTTGTTTGTAGCGCTAGTATGACATTTGAAAGGAAGGGTTGTTTAGCATGCAGCATAACTTGTATAAGTTTAGAGTTGTAGAAAAAGAAGTTATGCCGAGTTGGTTAAAAGTCGAACCATGTCTTTATGCTCGTAATGAAAACAAGAAATTCTGACTATATGGTGCGTGTTGGGTAAAATCCACATTTCAGCGTTAGCTATGCTAGCCCCGCCGCGCCTAGCCCTGGTATAAAAGTTTTCTAATATAACTGGTGTAGTATCAAATATGCCGACCGGCACAGTTCACTGCGAGTTTGTTATTTGTTTGCAAATATAATCTTTTCCCTTTAGTCTACAAAAATAGAGATCTCAACAAGGCGGCACTCAGATAGGTACTCCTAGCTAATGCAACTATGTAATATTGTTCCAACTCTCCAACAGGGTTGATTAGAGAGTACGCTAACGTTCGTTAAACCCTTTAAAGTCCACAATAATTTAAGTTATATTTAATTTGTCAAGAAATTAATGAAAAATGTGAATTAAATTGTTTATTACACGATACGATACACCACATAAACAATAAAGTTCAAGGTACCTATAAGTAATCAAATTACCTATTATAAAATTTAAATAAAAGAAGAGTTTGTTATCTCACTACGCTAAAACTTGTAAACAAATAGGGTTGAAATGTTATACATTTCAACAGTAATTCTAGGGCTGGAATACGCTGGTTTTAATCAATTTTGTCGCGGTTGAATTTTCGGAGCCCAGATAGTTTACAATGAAAAAAATAACCAGGTAAAATAGCTACACGGCGGCGGTGCCGATTAAGACTAGCTAGACACTAGTTTTAAAAAGTATTTGGAAATTGATGATGCAAACGTTTGCAAAGTTTTATGTATAACACTGGTTTTGACAAACACTGTCTCAAAAGACTTGGTTTCTACCTAAGATCTAGCATTACATTCTAGCGTTCCGTAGGTTTCTACTCAGAGCAAAAGACAGAGTTGAGTAAAGACATTGACGTTTACCCCAAGCCTACTAACAAGAGCCCGGCCCCGAAACATTACACCCTCTCGAAGTCTATCAGAAGCTGGAGCTGTCTCTCAGACGGTCATGTAGTCTCTAAGTATGTATGTACGTAACAATGTATAATATTACGGGTACCCGATAGTGAACGGCTGGAGCCTCGGGTCATTTTTTTAACCTGTCCTTATATAAACCCGTACAAAAAAGCTCTGTCTATAAAAACAACTAGAATAATGTAGAGTTTTGTTACAGTAGTGAATTATTATTTGTTACAGTAGTGTATTAATTATCTGTGCTAATATGAGTAATACATAGAGTAGGTATAAAGAGGATTCCAGTGGTAAACATAGATCAGTCTAGAGTTCTTATCAATAGTCCTTTATTTGATGACGAATCGCGAAGGACTAGAAGACATTGGTATACTATTGTTATAAATATGAAGAACCCTATGGTTTACTTTGAAGGAAAACAACAAACTGTTGCCTTTAAGTTTTCGAGAGCTAGTATTTTATTAGTTCAAGTTTTAACGAAATCATTTTTAGTTATAGTCATGTTAAATGCAAAGCCTACCCGCGTCGTGTTGTTCAAGTCACTCTTGTTCACGTTCGGTAATTAATTGTAATCAATCTTGCCGGAGACGTTTAATTTAGTAGCGCTCGTGTCTCCAACAAGTGCCGGCCGCTATATTAAACTTTAATCCAGTCTACACGAGAAAGTCGGTGACTCAGCCCGGGGCGGCGGGTTGATACATTTTGTAGTGTATTGTGTTTACCGAGTTTTTAGTTTGTAAACTTGTAGGCGGCCTGGGGATGCAGTTTCGACAAAGGTAGAGATCGCATAGCGACCGAAGTCGATACGATTTTGCGACCCATTGCGGTCATATTTTAGCACATTTTAGAAATATTTGTAAGTCTCTACTATCCACTTGAACGTCCAGCGCTCTCAGCGGAGCGAGCGACTTACGTCCCAGCCGCAGCTCCGTGAGCGTGGCGCGCGATCTTCCCGATAAAACGATTTATCACATAAAAAGTACTAAAGCGATTTCAAATCCAAAAATTACTTTGTGTACGTTATTATATAGCAAATAAACTTAAACAATAATATGAAGCTAGTAACTACATTTTCATATACTAAAAAATTATCAAACATAGGATGGTAGCATTTTTGGACTGGTTTAATCGACTATCTGTTTTGGTCAATTAATCAAATTTGGAGTGTAGGATAGTATGTTGTTTTTACTCATCCTTCACGCTTAGAATATAAGGAAAAAATACATGTATCACAATCCCAAAAATACACATTAAATCAAAAGAAATTACGACTTATTAGCAGCCGGCACTTTTACGAATCTAGTCTTCTCTCGCTCTGTCGTCGAAAAAAAATTTTTTTTCATAATTTTTACTGCCTGGTATGGGATTTTTTGGTAGAAATTGGTAAATAATTGTTGATAGTGCCATCTAGTATCGACTGGCAGCAATTTCGAGGTACAGATAATAAATAAATCGGTCCTCAAAAGAGCTAAAAGTTTGTGGCCTATTTGTGTCACGGACGTAAGCTGGGGTAAACTTTTGTGGTACTTATGTGCCATTGGACGTTCAAGTGGCTATTGGAACCATCGTTTTTATCGGAATTGTAACGAAAACAACTGTCAACTTTACGATTTCTGCGAATTTCTTTCCGTGAGTAAATCTGATAAGTAAATTTGATAAGTGAGCCCGATAAGTATTTTAGCGATCGTTATCTGCCCATAGATTTAGAATTTTTTCATTTTATCTACTTATCTTCTGTGTAAAGGGTTTTGAAGAGTTATTGGGTTTCATTTTTAATGGATTTAGCGTATCTAGCATTGAATTTGTTCACGGATGGTTCCAATAGTAGATAGAGACTTACACATATGGCTCAAATGTGTTCCATCAGACTTTGCGACCGAAATCGGTCACAAAGCTATCTTTGTCCAGACTGCAGGCCCTGGAAAGCCAAAAAATGTGTCGATTCCGCGGCTCTGTTCTTTCAAATAATTAGAAGAAGGAAACGATGAAAATTTTAAGATAAGATCCACTTAGTAATCATGTACCTTCGTATTTAAACACAATTGTATAAATTACTTTTTGATAAGTGACCTGTAACATTGCGTATTCCAATGAAGTTAATAGTCACCTACTGAAGTGTTACTTGTGATTTATAAATGGCGTGGTAAAAGATTAGTTAGTTAGAGACTAGTTAGTCAGGATTACATAAGTACTGTACTACTAGTATTTTAGATGTTGTCACCTGGAAAAAAATAATCCTTACAATTGGGCACTTTAATCAGTATCGTTAAATTAGGTGGGATTTTTTTTCAATTTTCTGTTTCGATTCCCGGTTCAGACAGACGATTTTTAAAAATCTTTCAATGCAGTTTAATTTTAAAATCGAAACGATGTCTCTTTCAGTAAATTCTATCTACAATATTAAAGGTAATTTCTCTCCTGATTCTACTCATGATGCTGAACCTCTGGTTTCAAGGACAACGGTGTTCACACTAACACCCTGTATAATGAAATATTACGGCCAGCAAAAGACGGGGAGCGCTTTCATAAAAACGACACATTAGCGGAATGCCGTTAGCTCTAAAACGACTAATGGATTCAGATTTTAGATAAGCCAGGTTAATTCGAAACACGGAAGCGATTCGAGGATCCAGGACTCGGGCACCTTCAGCTGACTTTCTCCTGCACCGTCACCTGTGCATCGTTAGATCACTCGAGTCTACACTACAACAGTGTATCGCCCTAAAGCTGACGTGTTTTAAAGACTTCAATTCCGCGCCTACTCTTTCGAGTTCTTGATTATGGCCTACTCTTTTCGCCTGTTACTATGGTAACAATTAAAACCAATAAGATGTTGTTGACCATTGAGGTAAAATTTTAACTTATAGCATTTAGGATTTTACCTCTATAGTCTCTATAGATACCATGGAAGTAAGACTTTACCAAATGCATTGTTTTTTGCTGACTTTCTAATAGACTTTTTTGTTCACTATGGTTTCTAACATTCAACGTCTTTTATAAGTTAGGTAAGTCTACTTATAAATCTATGGGCTTAGTCTGTGGGTAACTCAATGAGAAAGTTAGGTTGTGGAGTAATTTACAAAATTGTTAAATATCCCTTCAAATTAGGTCAACGTGTCAAATGGTGAGCTTTGTCAGCTCAGCTTGTAACACTGTAAGCCTCAGACGACATCGGCCGGAAAACGCTGCTTTTGTGAGATAAGTCAGTAATGACTGTACACAG
This sequence comes from Eupithecia centaureata, assembly GCA_944547425.1. Lineage (NCBI taxonomy): Eukaryota > Metazoa > Arthropoda > Insecta > Lepidoptera > Geometridae > Eupithecia > Eupithecia centaureata. The sequence continues at coordinate 15,083,313 of OX155684.1, read as the reverse complement.
CTCAAGATCCGAGGATTCATTTTAGGGAGATGTGGTGTCTTTACCGAAAACTCGGAGTCATCGAGGAAAAGTGGGTGATTCGTAGCGGGAGAAATCAGTCGATAGGATAAACGAATAATCTTTGATACTCGCAGGGCCGCTACATACTAACTTACATTTATATAACATAGATATATTTAAACATTCAAAAAATTCAATAGAAAAAATAAGGTAGGCATGTTTTCACGTCTCAGTAATTAATTTACGGAATTTTAAACAAATTTCAAAACAAGAGAGGTTATAAGTATAAAATAAAGTTTATTTAAGGCATATCATACATAATCTAGTCTATATTACGTTGCAGCACAGCGTAGTTGTAGCCAGGCTTGGGCGGCGGGGCAGGCGGGTCCAGGGGCCTGTGGCAGGTGGGAAAACGGTGGTTATAGATAACTAGCAGCGCCTCGCGGTTTTACTCGCGTAAATCCCCTTCCCGTGGGTATTCCCGGATAAAACAGCCTATGTGTTATTCCAGACTATAATCTATCTCTGTGCCAATTTCATCCAGATGCGTTCAGTAGTTTTTGCGTGAAAGAGTAACAAACATTCATCCATCCATCCATCCATACTTACAAACTTTCACGTTTATAATATTAGTAGGATATTGAGTGTTTCTGACGTACAGCATTTGAAATTATTTATGAAATTCTGACATTATGACAAGTTATCGTAGAAATTAAAACAAAAAAATAAAACAGCTAGGTACGATACATAGAAGTTAAATAAACCTATAGCTGGGCACATTATGTTAGTTCATATAGTACTGAAGGAATCATCGAAAATTCAACCCTAAGGGATGAAAAGAGGGTTGGAGTTTTTTTGGTGTTGATTCAAGTTTCAAGTTAATCAGGCTGCTGTTTAAATACTTACTTACATTTAACCAGTAGCCTGTTTTGCTTGAAACTTTCTGTTTTATAGTAGTGATCCATCGGTGGATTGATATGGACTGGATGGTGGTGGTTAGTGATGAAATGAAAGGAAGACCTGGGGTGCGTGCGGTCCCACTGGTCGAGCTGCTTGCATAGCGCCTGCACCTGGCCTCGCGCGCCGCTGCTGGCCTGGGACGAGCTCGTCGTCGACTGTTTGCTGATGCAGCCTAATCAAACACAATTAGTAAATGACAACTACTTTTTATTCACTTTAAATTATTATTTTTTGGATAGACTAGTACACTGCCGGACAGTAAATATAAAATAAAAAGGCCCAGCGAATACTAGAGCGCTCAGTCTTCGGTTGGACTCTTCGGGAGATTTGGCTGGCCAACTGTGACTAAAGCTTTATTTGAAACTAGCGACCCGCCCCGGCTTCGCCCGGTTTTATTATACGTATAAATCTTCCTCTTGAATCACTCTGTCTATTAAAAAAACCGCATCAAAATCCGTTGCGTAGTTTTAAAGATTTAAGCATTCAAAGGGACATAGGGATATAGGGACAGAGAAAGCGACTTTGTTTTATACTATGTAGTGATATAAACAACATAATTAACTACAAATTGATTAGATGTGGAAAAATGATGATATCCTGTGATAGAGTCAAGCAAAACCGGAGTAATTGTTTCCTTACAATGAGGCCGCTTGGCACAGCCTTAAGCGGCTAAGTTAAATGACCGAGCTATCAGTACATAATACAACGTGCACCAACGTCAACAGAGTCGGAAGACGAGATGGCTCTTGCATGTTTTATAAGCCATCAGCCCGGTCGTCTCACTTCACACATTTGCAATGAGAACCTGCTAGGGGATGTTGTGCTATAAACGCTTAAAAATTAAGTGTAGTTTACGTTGGAAGCCAATGACGGTTCAGCTCTTTTGAAGGCGCTTCAATGAGCGCGTGCCGTCAAACTGCGGTAGAGTCTTCCCACCTGTTATTTACTGCTGAATGAATCATCTAAAATAGATGCATGAATTTCCCAGCCATGTCAGGAAGATCAGTCTGAAAATAGTACGCGATAAACATCAGCTCAAAGATTATAGTTTTGACAAGGAACACCAGTCAATAACTAAGGACGTCCCGTTGTCGCTCGACCGACAGTTGATGTTGGAAAGTTCGAAATTCTTTAGAAACCTTTAGAGGTCGCTACATCACACCCTTTCCGATGAGTTACTTCGAATGATCGTATAAGAATGGAACACCACACAAAAGAGCTCACTCGAGCGACTCGTTCCGGGCTTCGGCCCCGGTCTCTTGGTGACTTTGTGCGGCTCAGGGGCGAAGTAGTCGCCGTTGCCGCCGTCTCCACAGCGCGTCCCTCTCTGCGTGGCTGCAAACGCTGAAGACACCAAGTCTGCAACACAGAGCGATCCACCTCAATTTATTACTTACTAGCGACCCGCCCCGGCTTCGCACGGTTTTATTATAAGTATATAAACCTTCCTCTTGAATCACTATGTATATTAAAAAAAACCGCTTCAAAATCCGTTGCGTAGTTTTAAAGATTTAAGCATTCAAAGGGACATAAGGACATAGGGACAGAGAAAGCGACTTTGTTTTATACTATGTAGTGGTTAGACAGGTAAGGAGCAATGCTATGAAGTAATTTCAACACACTGCACATTTAGGTCATGTTCATAACCGCTTCGTGGCTTGGTATACCTAACAGTTTGATATGTGTGGTCTATTTTATAACGAAACAATAGTCCAAAAGGCTCACGGTTGCACTTCATCCATGGTATAGCGCTTTTAACGTTATTAACGGTTCCGCTTTTCTCTGGTTCATTGTTGTCACTCTCTACGGGTGTAATGTGTTCACTACTTTCGCTCTTGTCCCATTCCTCCTGTGGATGGATATTTTATATACAGGATGTCCCATAATGAGTAGATAACCTGAAAGGTGCTTATGCGGCAAGTCAAGGCCAATCAAAAACATTATTTTTTCTAACTTAACCCGTTTGGAGAATATTTAATATTTTGTAAATTTGGAAAAAATAGTACCATTGTTCACATTGTTGGACTTTGTGCCTACAATTTTATCAATTTTTTAATTTTTATTTTTGGAATATACTAAAGAAAAACAAAATGAAATATTTTGCTAACTAGTATGAAAATAAACAAAAATTTAATGAAAGCAGGTATTCTCGAGTACTAAATCGCAAATCGAACATTATTTATCAGGATAGGGAACTATTTGTAAGTAGGCGTATAAAAAATGTCTAAGACAAACAAAAAATGCTATATCTATGCTACTAATTATGTTTTTTTGTTTCGTTATGTAATCAAAAATTTTGAATTAGAAAAAATATGTTTACCTAAAATTGTGTTTTATTTTATCAATTACCTATTTTTAATTCATACTTATATACAATAAATATCACATGATTACTCGTCATAACAAGAAAAGAATAAAAAAAATTGCAGAAAAACAAAAAGACATCTAATCGAGATGTCGGGAATCGATCACGGGTATTATGATGACGAGAAGCTAGATAAACTCGGTTACTCCTACCACTACACCATAATTACATGTTATGATGTCTCGAAATTTAATATCGTTACTCGTGCGAAACAATAAAAATTTAGGTAGGTATTCAATAAAACTTAGTTTTATAATTAAATAACTGAATAATATTTATAATAAAACAAAACACGAAATTAACGAGAAATAAGTAAACTAAACTTAATATTTTTATGTTCAAGGGTTTGAACCTACTACTGAATGGCACTATTACATATTCTGTAAGAGGGTGATCAATTAATGCAGCTGTCTGTACCATCATCCCCTCTAAAAGTCTACCATTTAGTACCTAGTTAAAGAGTAAATTAACAGATACCTCATTCAGAATACAGTAGTAATCAACTTAAGTATAGAAATATCATGTATCCAAACGACTATAGCAATGTACCGGTGACGCTCGCAGGCTCTCGAGTCCAGGAATGGTGCGGATGTAGTTCCAGAAGTCCACCACCTTCTTGACGTTGTAGGCATTGTCGTCGAGGCCCTCCACCGGAGTGAAGTCCAGCACCACGTGCTGCGGCCGCATCGGCTCCCCGTAGTCGCACGGCTCGCACGAGGGGTATGCCTCTTCTGCAAACATTTATAACCATATTACGTCGCTACAAGTTAAACGCCATGCTGGAAACACTAAATCGGCATTCACGCTGGTGTTCAGGTATGTCAGGCGTGTGCCGCTGACGGTTCACTTTTCATAAAAAAGGATTCAGGTAATTTATTGGCAACAGTGGGTGAACTCTTTCCGGTTAAAACATAATGAGTGCAGTTAAACTGACTGAGGTCTGAGTCTATAACTTAAGGTTGAACAGAAATGGTCGAAATACTAGAGCAAATCATTGTAGAGGCAGCCAGGGTTTCTCTTGCTCCAGCATTTCATCCATTTCTATTCACCCTGGAGTCTATATTTAACCCGTTTTATATAAGGAACTTTGTACTCTCAGAGATCACCCATTGCACCCCACTGCTGGACCCTTCAAAAAGTTATAAAAAAAGCTATCTGTAGATCATGCAAAAATGAACAGAGATCGTATGAACTTTCCTGTTGTCTCTCGGATCTTGGACCGGAACTCCGGGATGGCATCGGCAGGTGATGCCCCTAATCCGGTGGGCTTATCCACAGAGGAAGAATCCTCCGCGTCGGAGAGGGTCGGCGGCGGAGGCGACGGGCTGTCGGAGGAGACCGTCAGGTCGCTGAGGCCGGTCAGGGACAGCGAGGCCGGGCTCTCGGGCCAGCATTCACAGCCGGTTTGGGAACCGAGGCATAGCTTCTCCAATTTATTATTTAACGACATAATGAATAGAGTATTGAGTTATGATCACAGACAATCACAGATATTTTAGGGATGCTATTATGATCTTTATCCAAAGTCTTTATCAATGACGTAACGTAGTACTTGATCTTAGATCAATGAGAATAAAACTACTCCCAAAGAGAATATAAATACTACGTAAAACTACTCCGGTAGATTCCTTTTTGATAAGAATGCACATGAACCAAAGAGGTTAATTTTTCTTTTAACTATAGGGAAATTAGGTACCTACCTACTTCGATGTACAAAACATAGACCCTATGACTACGTTTCGTAGGGTACATAGATACAAAGATCCTATGACTATGTTCCGTATCACTTCACTATCACTATCACTACTTAGTATAAAGCAAAGTCGCTTTTTCTGTCCCTATATCCCTTTGACTGCTTAAATCTTAGGTACGCAATGGATTTTGTTCCGTTTTTTATAATAGATAGAGTCATTCAAAAGGAAGTTCTATACATCTATACATATAATAAGCCGCCTTATTGTCTAACTTGAAATCGATTATCAGATCAGTTGAAAAAGATTACCAGTTGTCAATGCTGTCAGAATGTTTTCGGTATTGTCTAAGGATTCAACTGGGCTTCAATTTCAGAATGAATGATCGTGAGAATAAAATTAATCTTTGGAATGATCATTTTTAAATCCAATCCTCTACGTCTAACTTAACTGATAATCGAGATTGATTCATTTTTGACTTCGATTTGTCACTTTCGTTTTGTGTAAGTAGCAGGCACATGCAAGACCATTACCAGCGAAATTCAAACCCAGTGAATGAACAAAATTTGACTGATTTTGGTATTGCGTAACGCCGAAATGAATTTCAGTTGCAAATCCAAGCCCATGTCAAACGTCAAATGAAGCAGGGAGCTCATTCGAGACCGTTTTAAAAAATGATAAGGGCAAAATAACAAAATTGTAGTACTGATAAAAGTGTTTGAAACGTTTAGGAGCGAAATTATTCTAAGCGTTTAGGCTTAGAGGAATTAGCGTTTAGGTATGAAAGTTAAGAAATAAGAACTTTCTCAGAAGTAAGTAATATTGATCTCAACACACACACTTGTGTAAATACACTAATTTCGTAAAAAGAAATACAAAGCATTTTCTCCGTCAAATTTCTCCTTCCTAACTGGAAGAGACATGCCTCAACAATTTTTTCACTTGTTGATACTGTATGTGTATACTGACAGCATAAAACACTAGTTCTGTTACATTTATTAAATTGATTTCAGTCGTTAGTATGGTGTGTGAATTATTACGGCTAAAGAGCCGTTCTTCTTCCGTAGCTGCCATAAAAGTCATCAGGGAGCTCGAATGTGCTCTCTGCTTTATTCGACGTTTGACATGGGCTTGGATTTGCAACTGAAATTAATTTCGACATTACAGTAAGGAAAATTATCTTGGCAGTTCTGAACATAGGCTCTGCGAACTTTTGCGCATGCACAGTCGCGAAGAAAACTGTTATTGCCAGATAAACAAATATACGATCAGAAAAAATCTAATACAGTGAGAACGTAATCATTAATAATAATAATTTTGAATCAGTTTTTGTTTTTTTTATATTTAAATTGTAGAGTCTGTCAAATGAAAGTAGACACTGAAAAATCGCGGCAAATTTAAAAAATATCAGTGTGGCAACCCATTAATAAATAGGACACTTGGAAAAACACAACTTGATACTTGGTTATTATTCTAAAAAAAAAAAAATTTTTCTCTGTTCTTCTTTAAAATTCTACTTACTTACATACTTACTTTTGATTCTCTATGCAATGTTAAAAGATGATGATGTACTTGAATCTAAACTATTATTCTTTAGAATAATAAAACTAGTCCTAGGAACCTATGTACCATTTTTTTCCGTCCACAAGCAGTACATTATGCACTGGGTACGGGTAGGATAGGTACTGTACAAAGTGCCAGTGGCGGCGCTACTTTTTCACAATATACCTATTGTTCTTTATCTTATTAGCATAAGATAAAGAACACAAATAAGAAAGTCTCAAAGAAATAGTTTATTCAGTAAACAGATAATTAACTAGCTAGAAATATATAAGGAATAGTTTATTCAGTAAACAGATAATTAACTAGCTAGAAATATATAAGGAATTAAAATTAAATGAATTAAATGAATTCTACATTGTTAAAAAAACAAATCCCCACATCGAGAACTTTGTTGGACGAATTAAAAGTTTGCATTAGTTTTAGTGGACCTCATGAGACTCTTCGTCAAATACTTTTGAAAAATGGCTACAAATTCAAGAAAAACAAAAATAAACGTTCCCTACAGAGCGGTATGACGTCTCTGCGTGGAGACATCGATTTTTAAGGACAAAAACTTCAAAGCGATTGGAAGGCAAACCCATCATTTATTTAGATGAGACTTATATCCACAAATCATACAAGCCCAAGAAATGTTGGCAAGGCCCATCAACAAGCGGTGTAGTTGAAAATATCTCATCGGGTTAACGCTACATCATTGTCAATGCTGGATCGGAAAAAGGCTTTGTTCCAAATTCATTGTTAGTGTTTACCACGAAATCGAAAAGTGCGGACTACCATCGTGATATGAATGCTGCAAATTTCAATATGGCTACAAGAAAAGCTCATGCCAAATTTGAATGAGCCAAGTCTGATAGTAATGGATAACGCGTCATATCATTCGGTCATCATTAACAAGGCACCAACAACACAAACTCGCAAACCAGAAATTAGAGAATGGCTTACGTTGAATGGTGTTGTATTTGAAGAATACCACACCAAAGCAGAGCTGCTACGTTTTGTAAAACAAAACACACCAAAACCAATTTATGAAGCAGATGAAATCTTAAAACAGAATAGTCATGAAGTATTAAGACTTCCCCCTTGTCACTGCGATCTTAAACCAATAGAGCTTATATGGAGTTTGGCAAAACGAAAGGTAGGGAGTAGAAATATAAGCCTGCTTCTCCTCATATTTTGAAATCATGCAGAATAATAACTTTCGCACGCCACTCTCGATTGTTTTATTCATTTTATCACTCAAAAATCTCAAAATATCGTAAACTCAACCACACACAACAATACCTTACGCCGCCATCTTCCAAACATTAGGGAATAATAATCATGCCATACTCCGATTCTCATTTTCCCTAATCTGTTGAAAAAAAGTCAAGAGTACATACCGTTAAACGACGATCTATTTGAAGAATATTAAGAGAGTGACTGAAACGAAAGAATTAAGTCAGATTTATGGGAAATGGTCATCCGTGGTTCCTGCCTACATCTTCGGGAAAAGGCATTTTCTGCCTATTTTTCCGGTTCAGAATGACAAAACCTATAAAATAGTTCAATATTATTATTCTAGTCGATAAGAGTGTGTTACAATTCGTTATTATCATAGTTATTTATAGTACGTGCAATTATTTTTTATTACCACCCTAAATTTACCCAGCTGTAGAACATAGCGTCCGTAGGTGGAAACACATTAGTATTGCCATGTAAAAAGTTACGAAAAAATGCCAGGGACTACTTTCATTTGACAGACTCTATAACTTTTATTCATTCACTGGGTTTGAATCTCGCTGGTAATGGTCTTGCATGTGATTGCTATTTACACTAAGATCAAGTATTACTACGTTCCGTGTTCCGTAGTATTTACACAATACGAAAGTGACAAATCAAAGACCAGTATGCTGAGTGTGAAACATTGCAAAAATTTCGTTAACTCGACGATTGAGTTCATCGAGAATACGCCAAACGCGAAGTCAACGTAAAATGTGAGATTGTGAACGCCATCATACTTTACTAAAAAAAGTAACGATTACTCGACACGTTTTCAAGTTATGGTTTGTATTAGAGATGGGCCGAACATGGGTTTCACCGAATACGAACATTCGGCCGAATATTCGGTAAAACTTTTACCTAATATTCGGCCGAATATTCCGTCCATTGATTCCGTTTCGTCGCACAAATGCAAGTCTAAACTTCATAATCTACTAAGGTGTTGTGATATGATTCAGCTATTCTCTGACACAATAAAGACTGACCGAAATAAATATCTTGTTTATTTTCCTTCAATTAAGGCCTGTATAATATATATAATATTATTATAAAGAGTTAACACAAAAGCCTAATCCCAAAACAACTAGATACCTATATTTTGCATTAAGTTATTATGGATTCCTTGCCTACCCTGCATCCGGCGTGAAGATATTGATTGAAGCTATTATTTATTTACCACCCTACTTTAATTGAAAATGAAGCTTCAGTGACGACAAAATCAGAAAGCTACACTCTAAAACACTTACTTCATTATACTGCACACTCAAATCATGATAATACACGGGTCTTAGCAGTAAAAACTTTGAGTAAGTATCACTTTGCCGAACACTAGGTGATTCAGCCGAATATTCGGTAAAGCTGCCGAATATGCCGAATAACGAATATAAAGCGAATATTCGGCCCATCTCTAGTTTGTATTGTCTATTAAATTTGTTTTATTCTCTTTCTAATGCTTACGCAAAAAAGAGAAGAAAGACACCGTTTGTTTTGCAAAAAGTAAACAAACAAAATGGCGTCCATTCGCGTATTCGCCAAAAATAATTTTGAAGAAAGGAGAACTTCAAGCAATCATCATCAACTAAGTGCAACCAACATACACAATTATAAGCTGAAACCCATCGGAGAGAAAGATTGCGGTTCGCAGAAGAATATTAAAACTTTGACTGGCAGAACAATATCGTGATTTTCACTGATGAAAAAACATTTAGGTCTGACACGGATCGGTCGGAAAATACTTTGGAGGAAACCAAACGAACGACTCCTTCCACAAAATATACTAACTGTTCGACCAAGTGGCAGAATTACCCTACCCTAGGTATGATGTGATAAGTATTGCATATTCTGTTGCAAAATCTGTTTCTTATACCTACTTGACTTTCTTATACCTAATATCCAACAGCTTTTCTTTTACTACAAACTAAATTGCCTGTCCAGTCAATTATTAATTTAATAACTGTGCACCCCTACATACAAGTCTTGTAAAGTCAGTGTTATTTTCAGGTTATTGGGGCTGAATGTCATCCATGGGCCCAGGAGAACTCATAGAAATTGACAGCCGCATGAATGGGAACAATACTTACAAGTATTGAAAGAAGTTATCATAAACCAACAGCGTGCGTTGCTTGTCCAGTAGGGCACGTATATTTTGTGCAAGATGCAGTTCATCGCTCGAAAATTGTAACAGAATAGCTGCTATCTACTCAGAATGATATGACTACAATTCCTTGGCCATCTTAAAAGTCTGGATTTAAATCCAATTGGGAATATGTGGGGTTTAATAGTTTTGAATTGAAATTCAGAAGAATTCGATCAAAATGCAATTTACGCAGAGAAGTTTTAAGACCATGGGACAAAATGCGTGGAAGTGATGCAGGCTGGAATACGGTTTCTGAAATGAAAAATAAGCTAGAACAAATTTTACTAATCGAAAGTTATCGAATCCAATATTAATTTTTGTTATCAATAAATTAAATTTACTAGTTCTAGCATGCTTTTCATTTAGCGTATTGAGTATAATAATAGTCCACATTTCTCAAAATAGGTAAATTATGGTCTGTTACACACGAGGGATCTCAATTGTTAATATTTATTTGATGCTGCATGAAAAAAGTAGACCTTACAGTAGATAGACTGTGGTATAGGTTTTCTAATAATAACAAAACGTGTCTGTACTACTTGTGTGTTAACTATTATTTACTTGGATTATTTTAGTATTTCTTTGTAGTCTCTAAATAAAATAACATGACATATAATTTAAGATGTGTTTATATAATATTCCAATCCTATTTCTTATTAATAAAAAAACAGATTATAGACAATTATTATGCTAAAAGGTCACAGGATAAAGCAAAAATAACATTCATATAAAGATTCGAACATCCAACCCTAGATCATAAGCCTACCCATTAAACCATACATCTAGGACAAGATTACTGTTTTTGTTGAAATTATGATCCTTATAGGAAGTTTTTATTTCAGCCAGCTCAAGAGTTTTAATGGAGAACACAAAAGGATTAAAATATTACTATCAAATGTACCTAAAATCGAGCGTTGATCATGTCCTTTACGTTACTTTTTATTTCACTTCAATACATGCAGTATTTCCGAAGTGACGTTTTCGTCTCACTCGAGGTCAAATAGAATAAGGCCCGGCGCCCATTATCGGCATCGGCAAGGAAAAGGATCCTTCGGCATCCTACGCGCAAGCGCACACTGTCGGGAACTATGGTTTGGATGCAACGTTCTTAGGGATAACGAGGCGTCCTTAAGCATGCCGCACCGTCCTGTAGCTTGCCGAAGAGTCTCAATATCAATGTGAGTCAAATGATTCAAATGGCGAATGCCTCCCCTCGCCCCGCAGGGCAAGCTATCCCCCCGAGTGTTGCCTCGGCGCCGCCGGCGGCGTACCGAAGGATGCCGAAGCATCCCGAAGCATTCTCAAGGCAGCCGATGCAGCCTCAAGCATATCGAAGCGGTATTTTTTGTTATTACGACAATATACATTATACACGGCAATTTCTACTTTAATGCCATTATGTTAATGTATATTGCTATTTGCCACCTAAAATCCTCAGTCGTGCCGATGCCGATAATGGGCGCCGAGCCTAATACAATAGTTACTATGGTCTCACTGAAGAATTATCAAGTAAAATACTTTACTTCTAAAGTTTACTTATTATAGTAGCTATCTGTCAAAAATTGACGTAATTTGCCGTTCACACTCGCATATCTGTCAAAAAATTAAGTAAACTATCAAATTCACGTTTTAAGAAACTATAAAAGTAATGGTTATCGATTCAAACTCGCAAAAAAGTTTTGTAAACTTCCCGCTAGGGGCGCTGGTCAGATTTCCATACAAAATAAAGTAACGCAAACTTTGTAGTAAACAGTAAAGCCGTTCACACTCAGCACACAGCCTAGGTTTCAAGTGTCAGAAATGATACGATGTCGATACTTTACGTAGTATTTATATTCTCTTTGGTCGATACAAAATAACTCTTCCCAACTTCAAATCACAAATTTATAAATAATACTAAAAAACTTCAAATAAACGATGGAATTGGAACCAGAAGATCAGCAGAGTTGTTCGGATTCGCACGGCACCAGCAAAGCGCAGATGTACGAACAGGACAGCAGTTTTGGAGACCAGGACTGTGGAGAACCCTTACAGGCCCAGCGTCTCGTGATAGACTTCACGCCTCAGGACCTGGAGCTGGACAGCGAATACAATCAGAAGAAATGCAGGGCGTTCTGGGAGTTCATCAAAAGTAAACCTGAGCTGAAGCATCTTATGGCTGTTCCGGTTAGACCTTTGCATTTGATCTAAGACTATCTTTTTTATTTTAAGACCTTTAAAACGGATATTCTAGACAATAAAGAGACTTATTCTTATTTAAACTAAGCTCATCAATCTGAGTCCTTAGTACGATTGTGCATTAGTTAACGATGATGATAAAAGTTATGGTCTTATTCCATACATTTTGCACCTTGCAGCGACTAATCACTACATAGTATAAAACAAAGTCACTTTCTCTGTCCCTATATCTCTATTTCTCTTTGTATGTTGTTAAATCTTTAAAACTACGCAACGGATTTTGATGCGGTTTTTTTAATAGATAGAGTAATTCAAGAGGAAACGTATAATAAAACCGTGCGAATCCGGGGCGGGTCGCTAGTGTAACTATAAGCGAACTATTCGTATTTTAATAGCGGGAGACGAGCTTCATTCTCGTAGGCTACTTACTATAAACAGTGTTTCAAACTCGATTTTAGTTCTTGAAATTATTTGTTTTTTGTTGATTTTTGTTCGTGAGAGATTTGATGAAAGCTATTTTTACGAAATAGATTTTATATATTATTATAAGTGTAATCGAGATGTCAGTTAAAGTATTCGATATACTCTCAAAAACACTGGTAAACGTACCGTTACAACACCCTTGAGGAAATTGTCAAAGCTATTAAGGCCCAGCCTAATAAAAAGGCAGTTGGTATTGACAGTCTTCCTGGGGAGATACTGAAGTATGGAGGAGATGATCTAAATGACCTGATTCACAAATTTTTCGTTCGTATGTGGACTGATGAGCAACTCCCACCTCATTTTTTCAGCAAAACGTGTATATTTTCTAAGACGAACGCAGGCGTAAACTCGATACAAAACGTGATCAACTTAAATCAAAAACTACGTAAAATAACTTTGTTAATGGTGTTCTGACATGTACAATTCGTGCACGCACATTTAAAGCCAAAATTTGTTACGCTAGTCACCTCAAGGCGCATCAGAGGAAATAAAAAGAAGAAGAAACAGTGTCGCCGTAGCCGAAATCGGCAAGGAGGACACCACAACGCTAGCGCGAAAAAGTACAAACTATAGAATTCCATTATAGATACATACGAACACATGCTCTTTCATTTAAGATAATTAAGTACAATATCGACGTTCTGTCCAATCTGTCATTGCGTCCTCATATCGGTTATAGGTAGGTATTCGAAAAACGTGCAACATTTTTGTTTAATTTAATAAAGTTCGATGAACTTTGGTCGACAGGAGGTAGTCGACTATGGAGAGAGCTTTACTTCGAGCGACGTTAAACCAAAGAAGTCCAAGGCGAAGGCCCCTGAAGCATGCAAGATGGAACGCACTGCCTTCTCGACGATTCAACTGCTGCAGAAGAGAGGTTCCACCGCTTTCATTTTATTTGTGACTTTTAATTCGCATGGGCGCTTAGGTTGCTGACTCTGCAGTCTATCGTGTACCTACCCATGACAGCCTTTATTGAATTGCTGCAGCGAAGCTTTTACATTTATTTATTTATTTATTTATTTAGTAACTAATACGATTAATTAACCAATTACATTAGTTTACAGAAATTTAAGATTAATAATTATTTACATTTATATCCACAAAATTAAAATTAATATAAGAAAAATAGAATGCATTGTGATAATAAGATTTTCATAATATTTCAATAAAAATAATAATACAATTTAGAATAATTTCAAAATCAAGCAACCAACCTTTCATTCTTCACTCTCGCAAAACCTCAAGCATACCAACATTAAGCTCTTCCATTCATCTGCGAATATATCGCAGTCTGGGTTCTGGTCGAGAAGTCTGTTGAGTCCAGCGAGGGTGCGAGGCAGGGGAGAGTTGGCACGAGCCACGGTTCTACTGAAGGGCACAGAGAAAAGTCTATGGTTTCTGTTTCGAACGTAATTATCAGGGAGGTAGAGCCGAAACAGAAGGTTGTGGAGATCCGGAACGTCGATCATACCGCGAAGCACCTTGCACATTGTAGTTGTCTGATCGTACGCTCTTCTGGTCTGTAAGGAATTGTACCCAAGACACCCTTGAAGGAACCTAGTTGGGTACATATATGGGTAATACCCAAATTCTCGCTTGTACTGAGACCTGCGGAACGCCTTCTGAACCTTCTCCAGTAACAGTGCGTACGTTTTTTCATGCGGGTTCCAGACGGAACTGATTGACTCTAGCTTGCTCCGAACGAGAGCCCCGAATAGAAGCCGCACAACACCGTCACTGCGAAAGTCTCGGGCGTTTCTCAGAACAAAGCCAAGTCTTTGAAAGGACTGCTTGGCAACCGTAGTGATGTGATCATGAAATGTGAGTTTTCGGTCAAAAGTAACTCCTAAATCCTTGATTACCGTTACTCTAGAGATCATGTTACCATGAATCGAGTAATCAAAGAATAACGGGTTTTTCTTTCGACCGAAAGTCATCACAGAGCACTTTGAAGGGTTGAACCCCATCTTGTTGTCGAGACACCATTGACAAACCGCGTTAACGTCAACTTGAAGCGCCTCACAATCTGCCATGGAACGCACAACAGTGTAGAGCTTCAAGTCATCGGCGTACAATAGACACTCCGCGTGCTCCACTACGTTTGGTAAGTCATTGATCATTAAATTAAAAAGTAAGGGACCTAAGATGGACCCCTGACTTACCCCTGACCGCGTGTGATAGGGTGCAGACTCATAAATTCCAAGTTTAACATACTGCTGGCGATCGCGCAGATAGTCGGCGAAAAGTCTGAGAAGATCAGGCGCGAAGCCTTAATTTGGCCAGCAGTATGTCATTATTGACTCTGTCAAATGCTTTTTGGATATCAAAGTAGAGCACGTCCACCTGACAGCCAAGATCTAAGTTATTTGAGATGTACTCTACTAGTGTCAAGAGATTTGAGTTGACTGACCGCTTATCTCTAAAACCATGCTGTGCATTGCATAAGAACGTTTTGACTTGTGCGTATATGATTTTGTGTAAGACAATTTCTAGTACCTTAGCAGGAGAAGACAAGATGGCGATCGGACGATATTCCTCGACAGCAAGTTTATTTGAGGTTTTTGGGATCGGTGTTATCCTTGAAACCTTCCATTGTGCTGGATACCTACCTGTCCGCAATGCCAAGTTAAAAATGTGATACAGCGGGGATACCATGCTCTTATAGACTGATTTTATAAGAGCCGGTGGTACTGCGTCCGGCCCTATCGAGCTTTTAGCTTTTAACTTTTTGATTCCGTAGAGCACATCTGTCGGAGTAAATTCAGCAATATATATACATATACCTAAACTGTGGATGCACCGAAATGAATCTATAGTTTTACATCGGGCGTTATATGTTAGACTCTGCTTGTAGCATTGTCCACTTATTATCTTGAATAAGAATAAAAAGTAAGTATCTTTTAGTGAAATTATTTGCGAAAACGGGCCTGTTACATTTAAATTTATTTTCTTTCTTGCCTTTCAAATTTCGTCTATTCAATTTCAACCTCGGAGGCTGATATTATGTATTATTCTGTGATTCCGATCGTGGTACAAAGCATATTCACGCAGAAAATCGGAAACTGGTTATCAATTCCTAATCCTATTTATTATTAACAAAGGTTACTCTCGCAAGTGTCCGTGTCTTTTATCCAGTGTTGGAACCTTTATATTTTTCAATAGTACCAAATGTACCAATCGTTCTAATCCCGCAATAATACCTAAAATTGAAAAATAAAAATTCTAGATTTAAAGAACTTCATCTTCATCTTTCAGTATATATCAAAGTTATTGTTGCTTTGATTATGCATTCGTTTGACGATGATATTAACCACGACGACTTTTAAATCCTGGAGGTAAAATTTAAAATTTAGGCTTAAAAAAGATATCTATCTTCAATCTATATATATAAAAGAAAGTCGTGTTTGTTACAACACTTATAACTCGAGAACGGCTGGACCGATTTTTATGATTTTTGTGTTTTTGGATTTGTCTTCGTCGGGAATAGCATATTATGTATATATTTGACAAATAAATAAATTTCCCCGCGGGCTACGCTGCGGGGCGCAGCTAGTTTTTGATATAAAAAAATCTTTTGCTCGACAAGAGCTTAACGAAGGTAGGCATTAAGATTTTGTAGATACCGACTACAGTAAGTATGAAATGAAATTTACTAAATTGCCTGATAAGCTGGTAACATCACCTTACCTTAAGTGGCCCTGGTTTAAATATTATATTAATATAATCGCCCCTTTACATAAATATTTTATAAAATTCTGACGAGCCATAGCCTCATCATTTAATTGAACACATATTTTATTATACAGGGTGTTAGTGTTAAGTCTTGTCCTTGAAATCCGAGGTTACGTATCATGAGTAGAGTCCAAAACCTGAATGATGTGTGACAATAAATGATCTGAATCTGAATCTGTTACCCACAAGTTCCCCTAGCGGCTACTGCCGTCCCCTGCGGTTCCACCGGTGGACCTCGTGGGTGCAGCTAACAGAGCAGATCGTTCCAGGTGGGATGGAGGCGGCCTTCCTCGGCGCGCAGGCGCGGTCGCACTGCTCGCTCGGCTCGCGAGAGTACCCGGAGCAGGCCACCACCAAGAAGACTACATCTACAACACATGGTAATCTTATTATAACCAGAAAGTTTTCTTTCTAGTAAAAGGCTGTGTCCCCAGTAGGAAAACTAGCGGCCGACTGAGTGAGCCGCAAGTTTGTGGCGAACAGCTACAAACTCAGATCAGTTTGCGTGCGTATCGCAAGCACTGGAACCTGCGAATCGACCGTTAACTGAGACAGTCGGCACACGTAACGCTGCAAACTGCGTACAGTGAGCGCAAACTAGCAAACTCATCATCACCACTGCTGTGTTAGGGGAGGTTTATGTCCACTGCTGGACATAAACCTCCCCTAATGAGCGCCATAGCGCCCTGTCTTCAGCTTGCCACATCCAGCATCTGCCAGCAGTCCTTCGCAGATCGTCATCCCACCTGGCCCGAGGGCGTCCTACACTACGTTTGCCGAGTCGCGGTCTCCACTCAAGAACACGGTTGTCGGTTCTTCGCGCGATATGGCCGGCCCACTGCCACTTCAACTTGCTAATTCTTTGAGTTATGTCGATAACTTTGGTTCTCTGTCAGATGTATTCATTACGAATCCTATCCTTCAGAGAAATTCCGAGCAAACTGTGGACACTCAATTTAAAATACATGGAAGGGCGTACTGAACTGATACGCCGCAAACTCAGTCGGCTGCTCACAGTTTGCCTACTGGGGACACAGCCTTAGTATCCTCATAGAGTAACTATAGATATAGTACATATGAGGATAATCCGTTAAACACAAATTGAATGAGATTTGAGTTTTTTATAACAAGCATTTTTGTGCAGACAACGAGTTACCTGCCAAAAATCGCTTGTTCCTGTTGTATAAATAAATTAATTTTAAAAACATTTAAGTACATAACATATTAAAATACAAAACTAAATAATTAAAATTTAATTTGCCTAAATACAAAATTACTGAACACGTGTTTGCAGCTTTTTAGTGTTTCTAGCTTCAGTGGTTTTGGCTAGGCGGTATCTTCAAATTATTTGTATTCTTAATTGATAAAGTAAATTACAATAAAGGTATGGAAAAAAAATATAACTCGTATTTACAATTGCTAATTTAGCTGACTGCAAGGGTTTATGGTATTTACCTAGCTCAACTGATTCATATCAACACCAGTCGTCGCGTCGTCAGGACGCTGGCGTTTCCACGGTGTATGTAAAGCTGATGCACTTCTCCAGATACTCAACATTTTATAAAATAAAATAGCTAGATTTAGCTGGACCCCCGCATATTAATATTGCAATAAGGTGAAGGTAGTGCGATCATTCGTAAATAAAAGTTTTTATTTTCCTACAATTCAGTTTATGCTGACATAAGCAATTTGTTGTGCAGGACTTGTACGAGGCAAGGCAACCCTCACATTATGATATTTCAAACGTAGTTCAGCTTAGGTATGTAATAACTTTATACTAAGCTGCCACAGCGATAGTAATAAGCATTCAGCATTTATATGTATGTAATGTAAATCAGTAAATCAAAATCTTTATTTCTTTAGGCTTATAAAATAAGCACTTAGACAAGTCAAATTTAATACTATAGGTAAGTACACAATTATCAAAATAATATACTTAAGAAATAAAGTGTAAAATGTACTATAACATCAATAAATACTATGTGCATACAACCTCCGCGTCGTTCGGTCATTCGAAGTCCCGTACTAAGTAATATCAGTC
Source organism: Eupithecia centaureata (assembly GCA_944547425.1). NCBI lineage: Eukaryota > Metazoa > Arthropoda > Insecta > Lepidoptera > Geometridae > Eupithecia > Eupithecia centaureata. Next base: position 15,064,903 of record OX155684.1, on the reverse strand, counting down.
TCTACCAACAATATTCAAGTACAGTGGTATCCTGTACAGGAGTAATGAAGGTAATGGTTGCAGTGAGCGGTTCCAAGGGCGCCTGCGACCGCTGCCGGTGCAGCCAGGTCCGCCGCCAGCCGGCGCGGGCGGCCAGCAAGGGCTCGGCCAGCAAGGGCTCGGCCAGCGCGCTCGCCGCCGACCTCTGCACCAAGATAGAGAAGTGGGACGCAGAGCATCCCAAGTAAGAACCTGCTTCTGATCAAACTCGGTGCTTTATTTCATACACCCGCATGCCATCGCCTCCCCATGCCATCGCCTCCGGTCGGCCACGGCTTCTACATATGTGTGACGGCTTTTAGACCTAACAGGACTCTTGGCACTTCACAAAATTAATGTTACAAATCATTAAAACTAGGAAATAGTGATCATTGTGATTTTTGTTCACTGGTATAGTAACGAGCGAACAAAAAACCTTTTTACTTTTTTTGTTAGGTTGTTATCCTAATCATCATCATCATCCGAATTAACCCACTGGTGGGTAGGCCTTTGTGTCATTCATCACCAGACCCATTTTCATTTTTAGCAAATAAATAATTTAAACATTAAATAATGCCGGACAAATAACACAGCATCGTCTGGTCCCAAGCTAGGAAGAGCTTGTGTTGCGAGCTAAGTTGTGGGTACAAGATGCCTGTTATATAATATAAAATAGTTAGGTATAGTTTATGTCTGCTGCTTCGTCCACATTCTTCCAGTGGGTAGTGGTAAAGGTAACCCTACAAAAAGGTGCCTGAGCATTTAAGCGTGCCGATGTCCGTCTCGACTCTCGATAGAAATGTTTGTAATATCTGCAGATGCTTCATCAGGGTGTTTTATGTATACATTAACTAGCTGCACCCCGCAGCGTTGCCCTTGTGGAACTTTATTTATTTGTCAAATATAATATTTAATACTTAGGTAGTTATTATCCTATTCCCGACGAAGACAAATCCAAAACACAAAAATCATAAAAATCGGTCAAGCCGTTCTCGAATTATAAATGGTGTAACTAACACGTCTTGCTTTTATATACAATGTGATTCTTCGAACCTTGATCAAAAGAAATGTGCGGATACACGACACATATTTATCGGTAAAAATCAAGATAAAAAAAATTATATGTTATTTATCTCAAAAACAAAGCAGTTTTAATAATTAGACTACTTCATCTGGTTTTTTCTTCGTTTCGTTTTTTGAGTAAATGGTGTATTTTATTCGAAGTAGTCTCATTTGAAAGCTAGATAGTTTTCCTAGCTAATAAAATAAATAAAAAATACAAATACGATACATAAGCGTAGTAAAAACAGTATTTTTTTAGAAATAAGACAAAAAGAAACGATTTTTATTTTATTTTTTCTCTGTAACTTTAAAACTGGGTAATTAAGGAGTACTTTTTTGCATTTTGTATTAAACTTCATAATTTATTCTACAAATCCTTCAAAAACTGGGGGTCTATCTCTTTCCGTTGTCATGTTATTCACCATTTAAATAAGGTACTTTCTGCCATTTAGATTAAATCAGTTGAGATTCCTGTTGATATCTGTACTTGACTTGTGTTTAAAAAAAATAACATTAAATTTTTTTTATCTCGGTTTTATCGATAAATATGTGTCGTGTATCCGCACACTTTGTTTGATCAAGGTTCGAAAAATCACATTGTATAACTAGCGACCGGCCCCGGCTTCGGTTTTATTATATGTATAAACATTCCTCTTGAATCACTCTATCTATTAAAAAAACCGCATCAAAATCCGTTGCGTAGTTTTAAAGATTTAAGCGTACAAAGGGGCATAGGGATATAGGGACAGAGACAGCGTCTTTATTTTATACTATGTAGTGATGACGATGTTAAACAAATAGTAGGTTAAGTACACATAACTCAACCCGGGGATAATAATAATAAATAATTCTGGACAATCTACACAGCATCATCTAGCCCCAAGATAAACAGAGCGTGTGTCATGGATACTAGAGAATTATACTGATGATGCTGTGTGTATTGTCCAGCATTATTTATCTATTATTGTGTGTATTGTACAACAATCAATTTTTTACTAACCCAATCTTTATGTTTCAGAAGCATGGAACCGCCTGGACATCCCGCGAACCTGTGCGTTGCAAAACGATAACTAGTTAATTGAATATTTACTTTCCGCTACTTATGGCTTTTCGGTTATAATACAACCGCTACTGAATTCATTAACAATATTTAGGTACTTAGATTTTATTTTCGACTTGTCCTAGTTTTACCCTATCATTATTATGGTTTTTAACATATTTTTTTACAGTTTTCGATTTATTTTTGATTTGCCTAGTTTTACCCTATCATTATGATGGTTTTAAACATAATTTTTAACAGTTTTTGATTTTCCTACTTTTACCCTATTATTATGATGGTTTTAAACATAATTTTTAACAGGTTTTTATTTTTTTTTTGATTTGCCTAGTTTTATCCTATTATTATGATGATTTTTAACATGATAAGGTTTTTATTTATTTTCGATTTGCTTAGTTTGACCCTATCATTATGATTGTTGTTAACATGATTGAGTTTTGATTAATCTTTGATTTGCCCTATTATAATGACTGTTTATGACATGACTTGGTTTCGATTTATTTTTGATTTGCCTTTAGTTTTAGCTTCTATTTATGATTATTTTTAACATGATTAAGATTTGATTTTATTTTATTCATTTATTATTATGATTGTTTCTAAAATTATTTGGTTTCGATTTATTACTTTTAATGATTGTTTTTAACATGATTTGGTTTTGCTTTTTTGTTATAATGTCTTATGTTGTTCTATTGATTCTGATTTAAATCTAATTCAGTGAAAATATTCGTAAGCTGTTCGCATTTACTACCAGGGGGTAAATGGGGTAATTTACTATGACTTAGGAGATTCTTCATGGAGTTTTCAGGTAGGTATTTAGCTCAAATGCAGCTTCAAAACTACCTACAACCTCGTTCGTCCCATCTATATAATAGTATATAGAGATCTAGCGAATTTATCTCTAACTTTAAGCTTGCGCTGTTTTTTTATTTTTTGTATTTTGTCGTTGTGGCGGCAGTGATGTAAAGATATATCTATACCAACCTACTAAATGAATCCGCTGCACACAAAGATTCATGACTTCGTTCCATATTCGGCTGTACATATGTTTGGCTGTACATAATGCAGCAGCACGTAGAATGAACGCTGCAGGCGCCAGTGTTATTAAATTAGTAGGCAATTAGCTAACGAACCGCTCTCATAGGCCACCGCGCCGCGGACAAACAAACGGGACTGGACAAAACTTAATGCTCTACTCACTGCTGGCAGCTTTGCAGATTTTTTCATGGCGTGGATCGAGGGGGTCATAGGAGTCATGACCTTTTTCTGGGTCCTGGTATTTTGTACGATGACAGAAGGCAAACCTCCACGACACCACGTAAAAAAAACAAAAAAAACTCAAGACGGAGTGACATGACGCTCTGATTCATTTTAAGTCTCGTACAAACCCACTGACCTCTATATATGCGTACTTGTATAGATACGGTCAGTGTACAAACCTCAATAATTGATTTTGTTCTCAAAAGTCAAAAATTCGCTCAAATATATTATTTTTGTAGATGTTCTCTTTAACCGACGCAAAAACAGCAACATCTCATCAACATCAGGGGGTACTATAGTACATTGTTACCCAAGGGTTGAAAGTAACTTATTTTATTTAGTCCCGAGACGGGTTTTGGCGCCCGAGCCTAGCGAGGGCGCTAATAGTTCGAGGGACTAAATAAGTTACTTCACCGTGCTTTTCATTACGAATACAAGGAAATATAAATAAAAACATGAGAATTGCCGCAAATTTTTTTTTTTATTGATCCATCTAGGACAGGCGTATTGTCGCTAAGGTAATTTTTTTTTTTTAGCTTCAGCATTTATTCTACCATTATCATGGTTCAATAGTAACGTTATAGCTGTCAGTTGAAAACGATTCTCCCTAGGGTGGAAAAGTATCACTTTCAACCCGCTCTTCAGGCATGTTTAGACCTACTTTCCGAGTATGAGTAATGAAAAATAACTTAAACGCTTACTAATAATAAAAACGCAAAAGTAATCATTTTAGGATGTTTGTTACTCTTTCACACAAAAGCTATAGGATGGATCAGGCAATTTTTTTTTTAATAGACGTACTTCTAGCCCTCGAATAAAACAGGTGACTTTTCATCCCATAAATCAATGTTCCATGTGGTAGAAATAGACGTGAAACATTTCCATAGAAGCAAAGCGTGTGAAGTCGCGGGTATTATTTAAGTATAAATTTTACTAGCGACCCGCCCCAGCTTCGCACGGTTTTATTATACGTAAAAACCTCCTCTTGAATCACTATCTATTAAAAAAAACCGCATCAAAATCCGTTGCATTGTTTTAAAGATATAAGAGTACAAAGGGACATAGGGATAAAGGGACAGAGAAAGCGACTTTGTTAACTTTGTAGTGATATCATAAAATATTGTTATTTGTTTGGCTTAATTTGAGATGGAAATTCTTGTGTAAATTTGTAAAGATATTGCTATTGGCTATTACTATAGGTACCTTTATAAAATGTCGCCTGTGTAAGAGTGTGATGTGTGACCTATGTGTCCTCTAAATCATAAATCAATATCTTTATTTCTTTAGGCTTACCAAATGAGCACTTAGACAAGTCTTTAGTAGGAATTTCGGAAAGAAGATTGGCGAAAACGGACCCAATAGTTTGGATAAATAGGATATATATATGATAGACCTTCGTAGAACGTGCTACGATGCTATTGATAGACCTTTGTAGCGATGCTATTGATAGACCTTCGTAGAACGTGCTATGATGCTACGATAGACCTTCGTAGCACGTGCTACGATGCTATAGATAGACCTTCGTAGAACGTGCTACGATGTTATTGATAGACCTTCGTAGAACGTGCTACGATGCTATTGATAGACCTTCGTAGCGATGCTATTGATAGACCTTCGTAGCAGCCATTGATAGACCTTCGTAGCAGCCATTGATGCTGAGGAGTTTAGAGACTGGGTAACAACTTTAGGAATAGCAGAAAAGAATGCATCAAAAGCATTGGCAATATCTTTTTGATGTAGGTATTTCTTTTTCATGTCTAAGAATGGAATTATTAATTTTAACCACTGAATTATTATTACTTTTTTAACCCTATTTCTTTATATCGTGGGTCAGTTTAAATTTGAGTTTACTGACACTGACACTCTGACCTGTGTCTGTGCAATGCTTTAAATAAATACTTATATAAAAACTATGAAAAACGAATAAAATTGTTAAGAAAATCCTTTACAAAAATTAGAAGCACGTCTCTAGGCTTTTTCTTGACTATTTGCTGTGGGGTTTGTTTTAAAAAAATGCTTTAAAGAGAAATGAGAATATAAAGAATACAAAATATGTACAAACTAGAAACTTGTCCAAAGAACAGTGTAGGTAGAAATATTTAATTGAAACTATTACAAGCGCTTTTTTTTCAGTTTCGAACTTTAAAGTTATAGAAAAAACAAGCTCTTTGGTTGAAAACTTTCGAAGCTACCTTGCTCTATCTTTACGCGCTACGGAACGTAGTCATCATCATCATCATCATCATCATCAGCCTATATTAGTCCACTGCTGGACATAGGCCTCCCCTAATGAGCGCCATAGCGCCCTGTCTTCAGCTTAGTCATACTTGGCTGAAAACAAACTGTAAAAGAAACATAGAATATTCAAAGGATCCACAGATTTAAAAGTTCTACAAAGGAACTTTTCTGAAACCTCAGAGGCTGAAACCTAAGATAAAATAGTAGGTTTAGTGGTTTGCCAAAGAGCATAAAATAAAATTTAACAAAACACTTCTTATTGTATACGTCATTGACAAGTCATTGACAATTTTTGAGTTTTTTTTCTTTTTTGTATTTTTATTATTTTTTTCCTGTTGGTTCCTGTTGGTTCCTATCCTATTTTCCTTGGTTCAAAGATTTATAAATATAGTACTATCTTGGTTCCTATCTAACCTGTTACTAGTGAAACAAATGCCAATTATTCGTTCGCAAGAGTTCTCGTGGTATTTAATAATTGGAAAAGACGGAAGGATTAACTGACCATGCTTCAGTTACCAAAGATCAACCGTGACACGAAAACAACTTCCAAGCTTTGCAGGTGAGTAGTTACTCCATCAGCATCGCCGTATCATATAGACTGTCAGTCACCAGGGGAAGAGATAAACCAAGTAACCAGCTGGAGACATGATTCAGTTGTGTTCGTTTGTGTATCATTTATTACATTAGTATGGATCAATGAAACCGGTCAAGTGAAGACAACTTAAACTTTTTTTATACTTCCGTGTATATGTACTTCAGAAACGAGAGTGTGTATAGACCTCATAGAGACCGTCAAAATCAAGAAAGTATTGACGCGCCTGACTGCTCTTTGCTGATGGACATTGAACGATCGTAGAATGGACGTGGCGCGTTGGTTATAGTTGTGAAATTTGTTTTGTTTTTATTATGTTTCCATAAAGCGGCACTAGAAGTACGCACTCTGGGATAATTTAAAATTTTCCGGTTCATGATATCCCAGCGACAGACAGACAGACGGTGGAGGCTTGGTAATATGGTTCCGTTGGCAATCATTTGGTCGGAACAGTAGGTAATGAAACAATGATTAAATTAAATTGTAAATTCATGAGTAGGTACATCTCAATTGGCATCTTATAAAACTATTCACTGTAACACAAACACCACCCCATATGCGAGAAATGAACTGAAGATTAAGCTCGACTGTCGAAAGCTAGGGTATATATGTTTCTTGGTCGAAAGTGTACAAATCGCATTGATTTGGAGTAGGGATCTTATAATAAATAGTGTTTGTCTGTCAGTTGTCGTCCGGTGTGCAAGAGTCGCAGGCGGGAGTGGAAGGGCCTGGTGCAGGACACGTCAGCGGAGCTGGCCCTCGACCACAAGCCAGTGTCGGAGTGCTTCAGGAGGTGCCCTACTGTTAGTGCACTGAACATTCTTACCCCTAAGCCTAAGCCCCTAAGCCCCTTCTATCTTGCTTGCTCACATCCACCTTCTCACCAGCACGCCTACCATAACATAAGCTCTGCTAAGTTTGGAGCTAGATGATGCTGCGGGGATTGTCCAGGAATATTTATATATTATGGGTTTATACAAGTAACTGCCTCACTCAAAGACAACGCTCAAGAAAATTTGAAGTGTTTATTCCTTTTAAGGTGGAAGGGTGTAAGGAATTTTGATAACACGCATTCTAAGGGGTTTTTTATTGTTAAAACTTATTGTAGGATCATCAAAACTCCTTTCCTCTTTCGGTCCTTAGACAAACTAATTCAAATCCTCGATAGTATAGCTCGAAATACTTATCGCAAGATGAAATATGATATAAATAAATAATAAATAAATGTTTCTTTATTACAGACAACTTATGTCTATTTTGTAAGTGAAACTAAATAATAAAAAGGGATTCAGTCAGTTCTCTGAATACCAAGAACAGATATGACTGTCCTGTAATGAGTAATGTATCAGCTATACATAACTGAGGCGAACTGAACATCAATTATCACTTTATTTCTTATATTATTTTGATAACTATGTACCTATAGGTAGTATTAAATTTGACTTGTCTAAGTGCTTATTTTGTAAGCCTAAAGAAATAAAGATTTTGATTTCTGATTTCTGATTTCTGATTTCATAGACAGTCCTATCTGTTCGCTATAGCATTTAGGATGCTGTTGCTGCCCCGCGGGTTCTGCTGAGCAGTGAGGCTGTTTTTTTGCGTCAGCTGGCTTCAAAAGATTCCGTGCGCGCCTCAGCGACCATCCATACCCGAGGTACATTGCGGAATGCAGAATCGCAGCAGCCTCAGCAGCATCCAAAGTTTTTTATTACATGATTGTTCTTGCTATCTGCCCGTTCGGGCACTAAGCTAAGAGTTGTGTCCTTCTCGCTGCTAGTCATGTTATGTACCTATGGTATATGCCCATTGGCATATCCATTTCTTTTAAGTTTTCATCATATTAGAATAGAAATAGAAAAACTTTATTTGTTACTCAAACACATAAAATAAAGAAAGAATATAATATAAAATATAACAGTTTGCTTGAGGTCATAAGGTCTAAGTCGGTCAGCGATGGTTGTGATTGCAGAGGGTGTTCCCCAACAGCCCGTGTCCGCTGTTCGGGCGCGCGCGGCGCGTGACGGTGATACCTCGCTACAGCCACCGCGCGCCCGAGGCGGTGCGCATCTGCCAGGCGCCGCTCGACGCCTCCGTCGACACAACCAACCTCAAGTACGCTGCCCTGGCCAAGACCATTGGTGAGATGTTGCTTCTCCATCTTCTTTTTAAGCTAAACTCAGCTGCGTCGCATAATTGATTTAAGAAAAAAAGTTTGTCCATAATGTCGGTCATCGTGTCTGAAATTCAGTAGAGTCTTTCAGCCGTTTGAAAAACTTAGTTATTATTATCAGCATTATTTTTTATACTATTTATTTTTCGTTGTGCCAACACTACTTGCAAGTTCCACCCGAGTGAATCCGTGGGCCGAACGTATTATTAATTAATCAGCGTTCCCTGAGATGCGGCAGTATTGTTGAACCCCAGCACCGCCCTGAGCCTGCATTAGTATAGATACCTATATTATTGCTGTTTGTGTGTGCAGGTGCGTGGAGCGCAGTGCACGCGTGCTGCGCATTCTGCAAGTGCGGGCCGTGCTGTCCGTGCGCGCGCGCCGACTACGAGCCGCGCGACGCCGACCGCGCCGCCACCGCGCGCCGTGACATGCGCCGCTACGACGCGCGCGTCACCCGCACCTACCAGGAGATGAGGACTATGTACGACAAGTGACACTACGAGCCGCGCGACGCCGACCGCGCCGCCACCGCGCGCCGCGACATGCGCCGCTACGACGCGCGCGTCACCCGCACCTACCAGGAGATGAGGACTATGTACGACAAGTGACACTACGAGCCGCGCGACGCCGACCGCGCCGCCACCGCGCGCCGCGACATGCGCCGCTACGACGCGCGCGTCACCCGCACCTACCAGGAGATGAGGACTATGTACGACAAGTGACACTACGAGCCGCGCGACGCCGACCGCGCCGCCACCGCGCGCCGTGACATGCGCCGCTACGACGCGCGCGTCACTCACACCTACCAGGAGATGAGGACTATGTACGACAAGTGACGCCGACCGTGACAGGAACTACCTGCTGATGGTTCCTCCGAGCTGAACCTCGGCCACGTCTCCACGGAGTCTAGCCATGCGCACGCGACGTTTTATTGCACTGGTGTACCGACTATTCCCTCACTCTCAGATCCATTCGTCCGGAGAGAGGTCTTGCGCAGGTCCGTGCCTTTCGCGACGCGGGGGTTAACACAGATAGTTTTCTGACTCTGGGCTGACAATGATGAATTTTTTGAAGAGGAATACCCCAATAACAATATTTGTCCAGACCCGCGATTTGAATGCAAAACTTCTTTGTCAGTGGTTGAACTCGTGACTGCTGGACCAACGAAGCAGTCGTACGAAGCGCCTAATATGTATATACCTCTTTTGGCTCGGAGCGGCGATCCAACGTGAATCATATCCGACTCAAAAGCAATGATGAAAAGTTCACTAGTATCGTATATTACATACAGACAGTTTTTACATCCTATAAAGTATTTTATGTTAAAATATCCTGCACAGTTAAATAAACGGGAATTCGTGAAAAAGTTGTTTTAAGCCATGAAGTAAGCTAACGTCTAGGAATACCTACTCTTTAAGATACTTGAAAGAGGCATTATGTATCTAGGAACCACTATTTCGGAACAGTTTTGGTTGTGTATTCGCAGCTTCCGAAGACATTGCGTCGGTAGGCAAATACCAAAGTACCGATAAAGCCAAGATTCCAAAGGTGGTTTCTGATGGTGCGTCTCGTATTCATATTTTCTAGGCACGACTTATATAAATGCTAATGCGTCGTCGTCGGCTGCGATGCAATTGAAATATACCATACCCTTTGATGTACCTATAGTCTAGGTTGGTATATGCATCAAGAGGCTTGCGAAGGATGAATTCCCAAAAGACCGTAATTAAAGTTGACCATATTTCCACCATATTAAGGTGTTTACGGTGTGACCTATCCTGTGCATGACCGAAATGTTCGTGCTGTATAAATTTTGCTAGTGTTCTTGAGCTTTAGTTTTTTCAATGCACCATGCATGTTACCATGAGTGTTAGTTAGGTAAAATATCTGTGCGAGGCGTCGAGTTTAGGGTATAAATCTGGATTTGAGCGCAAATGCGTACCAACTTGGTAACTAATCAAGGAGGGTATTGGTCAGTATACTTTATTCCTTAATATATGTATGTATAGTCTATCGGAGTGGTTGCGGACGATTGGCCTTATTGCGCGTTTGTCATCCGAGGCTTGCTCGCTTTCTGCAGTTGACCCCACAACTCACTTCATTATAAGCACAATAAATTGCTTGTCTATAAAACCGATACCTACATATCATAAATCAATTATTTTCTCCATAATTAAAAGATAGACCTAATAAAGGAGGAATAAAGGAGTTTCTATAATTCCTGGTTCTTTTTTGTAGTAATACCTATGTAGGTACCTAGGTACCTATAGGTACATATGCCTGCTTTGTGGACTCCAATAACTGATAAGTAATGATGTTTACTAACAATCTGTGTGTAGATCAATACTACCATAGAATGGGGTGGTTCCAGTTGGCTCTACAGCATCCCGTAGAGTTCCTTTTCATTTACGTTTGCCTATAATGTGACACTTTATTTTTTCTCAAAAATATTCCTTAAACAATGAACTATATTTTTTTTCTTGATTATATGTTTATCAGGATTAATTAGAAAAAAAATCTTGATCATATTTCAAAAACGGAAAAAAATACAGAACTTAGATGCACGATAAGAAAGGAATATGTTTTGTATAATGTCCCGTATGTATAATCCCTGTTTTTTTTGTGGTTTGGAGAGACAGCGATAGAAGATAGAGGGATGTTGTTGGCAGTAGTTGGGTGTGCTCGGGAACAGCCCATGGAGCCGGGAACATCTCTGGCTTGGCACTCGGCCGGCGCCCCTCAGTCGGCGCGCGGCACCATGGCGCCTCACAACACGCTCTTTATCTACTTCGGAGTAAGTTTTGTTCGTTATTAGCTTTAAAATAGATTGGCCAGGTTTAGTTTCACCATATAGGCGTAAAATTATTTGTTTTGTGGGGGTTCATGGTTGTCGCAAGTCTAGGCAAGCTACTTAGTTCTAATCATCCGCATGGGCTTCGATAAAACTTAAGGTCATCATCATCATTGTTCATCGCGATCGCTTTTTCATCTCAGTGGCAGATGGCAATTAGGTACCTATCGCTTATTCATAATACTTAATCCTGTTAAGACTTGTAAGTGGTATTTGATAAATAGTCTGGCGATAGTATATCTACCACGTGAAATCAAGCGAAATCCTATCCTGTAATTTTGTCGCTGCTGATCTGGATAGCGAATACTGCATAGGTCTAAACAGAGCGCCCCAATGTAGAAATAAAGGTTAATGCTTGGCCAGATGTCGCTAGTTCCACACCAACAGTAGTATTTACTAATCACTACATAGTATAAAATAAAGTCGCTTTCCTGTCTCTATGTCCATGTCCCTATATCCCTTTGAATGCTTAAATCTTTAAAACTACGCAACGGATTTTGATGCGGTTTTTTAATAGATACAGTGATTCAATAGAAAGGTTTATACGTATAAAACCGTGCGAAGCCGGGGCGGGTCTCTAGTTATTTATAAAACAAACATTGTATTGACTATTGATATATTATTAGACACTTAAGTTATACACGTGCTATTATTTTTCGCTTCATCCACTAGTAGACAAATGATTGAAGCGAAGGGGAAATCAATTATCTCTTTTTTTCTTATAATATTTTGATAATTATGTACCTACCTATAGTTTAAAATTTGACTTGTCTAAGTACGTATTTTGTAAGTCTAAAGAAATAAAGATATCGATTTACTTGATAAACAAATAACACACAAGCCTCGCTCAAATTGACGTCTGCAAAAGTCAAGGTTACGAGTTGGATTCTCCTGCAGATATACCTCCTGTTCGTGGTGGCGTTCTCGGCGATCCTCTGCCTGGTGTGCCTCATCGTCCTGCTGTGGTACAACCGGAGAGGCCTGGACCGGAGCCCTTCGCACGAGCCCCAGGAAACCACACCCATGACCAAACCGCGCCACGAACCTGTGCTCTATTAACAAGCCAGGTCAGTCTTAAAGCGGACCTACGTGGTATTCGATACCTGATCAGTGACGCATCATCATCATCACTATCGTCATCAGGATATATGAGCCCATTGCTGGACATAGGCCTTCCCTAATCAGCGCCATAGAGCCCTGTAAATTAGCGGTAAATAACGCTCGCTTTCCAGAGATCCTCGACAGCATGAGTTACTTGATGGCTGCTCACGAAGGCACTCTGATTTAAGGTTGGAATAAGTCTTAGTTTGAATAAATAAATAAATAATTCCGGACAGTCCACACAGCATCATCTAACCAACGGAACAAATCTGCAGATTGTACACATATTTGTTTCAAAAATGAGTCATTTATTTATTTATGTATTTCATCAGTCCACCAGAAAAATCACATAAGTTTATGGTAATTATTAAAAAACGTAAGTATATTCTAGTCTAGAGGTTAGATGACAGTTTGTCTTGCGAGCAGTATCGGTTCAAGTTAATTTTGCGGTGCAGTGGGTTCTAGTAAAAACAAACAATAAATATGTGTGGCTCGCTTGGCTCATAGACAATTTCGTCTGCAAGCTGTGGTCCGGAACTCAATCCTTTTCTAGGTCAGTATGCAAAAATAGCGCAAAAAAACGACTCCACAAAATTTTAGCACCTCGCTCCCCTCGCCGATTATGTAAGTATTGTCCTGCTCGACCACCGTTAAAGGTTAACTTGCCTACCAACTAAAAAAGTTTATACTGAACTATATTTTCGCAGCTCTCTTCGACGTCTGTCATCGAAGAGATGACAAACGCCCGTTTTGTCCATAGTCACTCACGGGCATCAGAACTAGTAAAATATAGAATAGAATCTTTATTAACAACGAAAATTACAATCAAGGAATAGAAAAAATTCAAACTAGTATATACAATTGAAACCATTGAGCTAACTGCAAAATACATAATATATTTTTCGCGGCCGGCCGATACGAAAAAGTTAATAAGTGAGGTCGCGTTGAATTCTTTTATAATATGCTCTATCGTAGCATCGTAGCACGTGCTACGAAGGTCAACGAAATATGAGTGAGGAAAAGCAAAGAGTCCGTACATTTAAAATAAAAAACAAAAGCTTTCATTTAATCATGCTGGAAACCGATCCGATTAGGTGTACCTAATAATAACGGAGCTATGAGGAATTTAAGCGTGTAAAGTAAAGTAAAAAAGCATGGTCGCGTGAAGTCTTGTATGCTACGCGGCTACGTCGTAACACGAGCTACAAAGGTCTACGTTAGAATATGGCTCGCTATGGTCACGGAAGTGAAAGGGGTGGGGGTACATGAGATTTTATCACAGGAAAGAGAGCAAACTTTCATAAACAATGATGAAATCCACACTCCGCATCCGTCTCTCTACGGCGCGAGTGCAGGTTCGCCTGTACGCAGAAAGTTGCGGGTTAAATTCCCGCCTTGGGACAAATGTTTATACGGTCTGTAAATATTTATTTTTTCCGGGTATTTTACCAGGTTCTGGGTATTTTAAATGTATAGTAAAAAATCTATCTATGCAATCTACTGGGGCAATTTGATGCTGTACGGATTGATCAGCATTATGTATTTACATCAACTAGGTATATTTATCAGATAGCCTATATAGCCTTATAGTCTAGCTGGAACCAATAAATCCCTATCCACAGCCTATTCATGAAATTCAACGAAGGATGCACTTAACAACACCTAAAGTGGCGACCCCACTTATTTTATCATATAATTCCGTTAAACAAAAGAATTTCCAAATTTCACACGTCCAGTGCGTCTGTAGTAGTTTAATTTAGTCTATTTTAGGAATAGATACGAAAACAGAGTGTGGTGGCCACCAAAGGCAACTTCGTATCTAAACTCTCTTCCTAAACTAGACAAAATGACACTAAACTACAGATGGTTTAAAAAAAACTTATGATAGGTTTAACAAACTGTACGTGGGAATTTTGGAAATATCTTTGTTTAACGGAAATATATAATAAAATAAATGGGGGCGCCACTTTTGGTGCTGTTAGCGTCTTAAAGAGGTTTCTGATTGGCTGCATTCAGAAAAGCGCAGGCAAATAACTAATGAGCGAGTGCGAGAGTACAGTATGAGCGAGTGCGACATATTATGGCACAGAATAATATGTTTGTTGGCAGTATTCGAGTGTCAACAGGAACAGTCGAGTGTCAACGGCAATAGTCGAGTGTCAACGAGAGCCGGCCGCGGAGGGAGCAGTGACGACATCTCTGGCTGGGCGTTCGTTGGCATTCGGCCGGCGGCGGCGGCTCGCAGCCAGTCCGCACCATGAACTTAGATCAATTTATGTACATTTACTTCTTTGTAAGTTTCTTAACATTATTAGCTTTTATATATAATAACGCTGGACAATCTACAAAGCATCGGCTTGTGTTATGGGTATTGGATGACTGATATACTTAATACAATACCATGACATAGATTATTTTTTTTTATATCGGTTATATCGGTCTTCTTTTGAGAACTTACGTAGGTATACAGAGCGCAAACTATAATATGATCCTGATATACCTACGTAGGTACTAACCTACGTATATCAACTTGCGGGGCTAATATAACAATGACATAGCCCCGATTTGATTTCGAAGGTATTGCTACATACTTGTACTACTTATTTAATTTTTTTATAGGACATGTTACCCAGAATGCCCAGGTAGGCATTCTGGGCATAGCTCGTGATATAGGTATAAATAGCTAGACATCCCTAATTAAAAAATTCATATCGTACTAATATTAGAAACCTATTATTTAAAATACCTACCTACTCATATTATTATAAAACATGATTGCCTTAACTTAAATATAAAGTATTTGACGTTCGTCGCGAAAACAATCCTATGTACGAAATAGATTATGAAGTTCCCGCATGAACTGTGCACTTCACCAAACGATTCATTTAATTTCATTGCAAATCTCTTAGGTACGTCAAATACTCCATTCTAATCCACAGATATGGTCAGTGTGCATTCTGCTATGCGCTTTTTGCGTCATCCTGGCCTGCCTCTTCATATATGACTGGTTCAAGGCAAGACTCTACCGGAACCGAGATCATGAGAACGAAGCGAAGGAAACAACTCCCATGACACAACTGCGACATCAGAATTAATCCAGGTGCCCAGTGTGAATTATCACGGCTAGACAGGCTGGGTTCCTTCTACTTTCTACGCTAAGTAAGAGCAAACGTCATAACGTAACGTAGATGAAATAGCATGGTTCCTTTAGGTACCTGAAAACAAAACCATAAAGGTACCTAAAGCCTTAGAGGAATTAGACAAAAGCAAGCCTAAAGCATTATTCCATTAGTCTAAGGGATATTAAATAAGCACTTTATTGAATGCTATCTATCACGAATGGTGGTGTTTATGTTGTGTTTATGTAGGTATTCTTCTAATTTATGTATGTTTGCTCGGACCAAAACTCAATCCCCATCAAGAAAGTAACAATGCAAACGCAGACCCTTTAATTAAGAAGTCAAGTCGAGGGTCCTTATGAATAATGCTTCTGCTTCATTGCTCTAAAAAAAATTAAAAAACGCTCGCTGTTATGTTAGGTTATATGCCATAAGTATTATCCTTTGTTTGTCCAACATTATTTATCACTACAAAGTATAAAATAAAGTCGCTTTCTCTGTCCCTATAACCTTATGTCCCTTTGAATGCTTAAATCTTTAAAACTACGCAACTGATTTTGATGTGGTTTTTTTTAATTGATAGAGTGATTCAAGAGGAAGGTTTATACGTATAATTACGTTGCGTAGTTTTAAAGATTTAAGCGTTGAAATGGACATAGGGACAGAGAAAGCGACTTTGTTCTATAATTAAGTAGTGATGAACTTTATCACAGCCTACTGACAGCTGTCTGGCAGTTACTAGACCCAACATTGCGTCAAACGAGATGCAGATCCATAATCAAGAAGTTGAAATTGAAAAATTGTATTTTTACGTGAAAATAGTCATTTCGTTAGAAACAAAACAAAACATTCAAGTTCAAACTTTCCTTTATGCATTCAAACTTGAAGCAATATTTGATATATTTCTGAACAACTGTTTAAAATTTTACAAATAGATTTTAGGAACAAAACGAGTACCTAGGTAGTTTTATTCGCGAAATGATTCTGAAGAAACTGTACACGCTAGTTTTTCTACGCAATGATCAGCAAATACTTTTGGGCCTAAAGAAGCGCGGGTTCGGCGTCAACAAGTGGAATGGCTTTGGCGGGAAAGTGGAACAGAACGAAACTATTTTAGATGCTGCTGTACGAGAACTAAAAGAAGAATGTTGTATGGACGTGGATAGACTGAATTTGAAGAGTATTGGACATTTAGAATTTACTTTTGAAGGAGAACCAGTTCATATGATAGTGAAAGTATTCTCTGCAACAGTTTATAAAGGAGTGCCTACAGAGACAGAAGAGATGATGCCGAAATGGTTTGACTATGACCAAATCCCATTCAAAGATATGTGGTTGGACGATATATATTGGTTTCCTTATTTATTGCAAAATAAGCTCTTCTATGGCAAGTTCCACTATGAAGGATACAATAAAATTCTTAACTATACTGTTAATGAAGTGGTTTCATTGTATAATGATTCATAAGAACTAAAATAATCTTGCACTTACTGATATATCTACCTACCTCTCTTGTTACTCAGATAACCATGGAATGATGGAGATAACTTCATGATGTTATACATCTGTTACTTCTTTTTACTGCATAACATCAGGATGTTTACTTACAGTAACAATAAAAACAAGAAAATAAACAAATGATTTTATTTTTCTTACAAACCAAACATACTTCTTTTTCAGCTTAAAAATAAAGGTACTAACCATAGTGAAATGTTATCAAGTTTATCTTTGTATAACTATTTTAACTAGATATAGGTTTCATATGGCTTCCCCAAAGTTTGCTTTCATCATCAGAATTTAAACAATAAACAATATTGGCACTGATTAAAAGTAATTATTTCTATACAAAAATAGCCACTGTGGAGCGACATACACAGTATTTGCCAGTTCTTAGCACTTGCACTTGGTCGGTAAGACAGGCGAACAATACACAATGCAGATCTTCCTTCCCCACTGGGACTGAAGATTGTATAGGTAAGAAACTAGGATTCTTGTGGCGTAGGGACATTTAGTGCAGCCCTAGCCAGGTTCCTTGCTAGAGCCAGCCTCAGCAGCGCAGCCGAGTCGGCGGTGAGGTCTGGAGATCGGAGCTCGAGGCACTGCATCAGGGAACACGTCTCCTCAGGGCCAATGACCACTTCATCACACTCCAGGAGGGGGAGAGTGTCCAGGAGTAGAGTATCCCAGAAGCTGGAGACAAAGATAAATAAATAATAAATAAATGAGCGGGACAAGCAGAGCTTGAGTTATGTGTACTAGATGACTGATATACATTACATAGTTAGATATTTTTTTTATAATACATAGAGAACACCCAGAACCCCAGTACAACTATTTGCAGATCATACAAACATTTGTCCCAAGGCGGGAATCGAACCCGCAACCTCCTGCGTCGATAGTTGCGGGTTCGATTCCCGCTAACGAAAATTAGAATCAAGGAATAGAAAAATTACAACTAGTATATAAAATTGAAACCATTGAGCTAACTGCAGACGGTTGCAAACAGTCTAAAGGTAGCTCAATTGATCCATGTCAATACCAAGTCGGAAGCATCCCCAAGACACTGGCTGCATTACCACGCTGAACTGCGTTGAGCCAGATACTCACCTGCTCTCGGGTCACGCGTCGCATCGACCAGACTCTCCGATAATTTTATAAAAACCCTTTTGTATTAATATGGTAGATATCCATGTCCTGGCTACTTACTAATCAGGCGCTATCTTGGATGTGATCAACGACACGAGGAGATCGCCCGCTTTCTTGAACTCTCTGTTTCTGTACAGCTCGTGGAAATCACAGTATTTTACTGAAACAAATAAAAAACTTATCATATATCAGCAGAAACAACAAAATAATTATCAAAATCGGTTCACACTAGCTAGGGAATATGCATCTGACTCGAAAATAGGTTGAATAGATTTTCCTGTCATCTTATAAAGATACCATAGAGGTACACCAGAAAATTTTGGTGAACTAGTGGAGTACAAGTTTCCGAAAGGCGATTATACATATATTGGATATTTGGATTATATATTATTGGACGACACAGATCATAACATGACGTCGCAGACTGACTTTTTCAAACCAATAGAGGCAAGAAGTTTTGTATAGAAAAAATATAATTACGCAGTTTTGCTTATTATCTGTTGATTATGAGCAAAATTTTAATTTATTGTGATAGAATTCTAGGGACGCCTGTTATATAAATGATTGAAAGTGGTTTACAAAGCACAGGCGGATAATCTGATCCAAACACTTGAGTTTGAGCAGCCCACGTATTTCGAACCAAATTCGTATTCTAGTATAAAACAAAAAATTTAAAAACCTGTGCATATACGTCACAAATAAAAAAAAATTTGGACATTTTATTACTTAGTTCTACCGGAGTAGCTACTTTGTTCGTTCAGTACGTAATTACTTAGGTCTACCGGAGTAGGTACTTCGTACGTAGTTATAGCTACATTTTTTATTGTGGTTAATCTCCACTTGCCCCTTCCAAGAGTACATCATCATCATCAACCTATATTAGTCCACTACTGGACTGCAGGGACAGGAGATATCATCATCATTTACTATGTAGCGGTTATATGTTTATTTTTCATTACTCATACTCGGAAAGTAGGTCTTAACATGCCTGAAGAGCGGGTTGAAAGTGATACTTTTCCGCCCTAGGGAGAATCGTTTTCAACTGACAGCTATAACGTTACTATTGAACCATGATCGTGGTAGAATAAAAGCAGAAGCTAAAAAAAAATTGCCTTAGCGACAATTCACTGAATTCAAAAAATACGACAGACAAGGCAGTATGGCTTTCGCCTGTCCTAGATGGAATAATATAAAAAAAAATAGCGGCAATTTGATTAATTTGTTTTCTCATGTTTTTATTTATATTTCCTTGTATTCGTAATGAAAAGCACAGTGTTTACCTCAGGTGAGAGTAACTTATTTAGTCCCTCGAACTATTGGCGCCCGAGTCGTCTCGGGACTATATAAGTTACTTTCAACCCTTGGGTAACAATGTACTATTTTACTTTACTTTACAGCTAGACTGCATGGATAGGAGTAGTGTTACCTAAGAAGAGCACCGCATCGTGCGTGTGCATGGCTTGCGGCGCGGTGCGCAGCAGGTCCTCGGCGGGCAGCACCCGTGTCGCGCAGTAGGAGCGCAGCGCCAGCGCGGCCGCGCGCCCCGCCGCCGCCCCGCAGCGCGCGCGCAGAGCCCAGCCCAGCGCCGCGCCCGCGCGCCCGCGCGTCAGGTGCCGCCGGGACAGGCTGCGGCACACTGACTGCTCTGCGGGGGAACACTACCTTCTTAGGGCACAAACAGCAGTGGCGCGCCCACTTATTCTATCATAAAGTGTACTTTTGTTTTTTATTGTATGTCTATGTAAATTGTATGTCGTGTGTGTGTCTGTGGAACCAAATAAACATTTTTATCTATTATATAATTCCGTTGAACAAAGTAATTTTCAAAATTCACTCGTACAGTTTGTTAAACATATCATAAGCTTTTTTTTATGCATCTGTAGTAGTTTAATTTTGTCTTTTCTACGAGGAGATAGGAAAACACAGTTTGGTGGACACCAAAGGCAACTTCGTATCTCTTCCTAAGCTAGACACAATAAAACTACTACAATTGGTTTAACAAACTGTATGAGTGAATTTTGAAAATTCCTTTATTTAACGGAATTATATGAGAAAATAAGTGGGGGCGTTACTTTAGGTGCTGTTTGCGCCTTAACTCACGAAGAAACAAACATGCGACACACTTAAATTTGAATATTAGGGGACGACGGTGATATTTTCCAAACGATTACAAAGGGAAACACGTGCCCGGACTCTCTCGCCCAACAGATATCGGATAGTTCCTTATTATTCAGATGTTAATGAAACATGATGATGAATGAAACAAGCGTTTCCGTGATCTAAGATTTGTGAAATGTAACTTTTTGGGTTTTCTTTTGTTAGCAGTCTAGTAGGTATGTAGTTCAGCAAACAATGTCACATTTTATGGAGCACCTCTTTTGACGGAAGCTTTGTAGCACGATAATGCGAGCGTGGGCGAGTTACCGACACAGTGTAGCTGCTAAGATGGATGTCAGGTTTAATCTGGTTTGCAGGCTTGTGAGCAGCCACGTGCTTCGTACATTTCCTAATCTTAGACTAGTCAGCCAGATGGTTATGCAAGTGACATAGATTTGGAACGATTCCTTTCCGATTTTGTTCAACAATAAACTACAGATCATTCAAGATAGCCTTCCGTTCCTAGCGACCGCGACCGGGTTTGTATGAATTTATATGGAGCCACGCCCATCGGTCGCGCGACCGCGTTCGCGCCTTGTGTTTAGTGCTCCATACAAATTCATACAAAGCAGTGGGTCGCGCGACCCGGTCGCGGTCGCGCGTCGCGGTCGCTAGGAACGGAAGGCTACCTTTAGAAACAACTTTCAAGCATCCAACTGAAACTCAATTAAATAACAAGAGACAAATCGGAGCTTAACTAACCGACTCCATGAAGGCTGTGTTTCCTCGCCTCGCATATAACCCTCATGGCCTTGGCGTCGCTGCGCAGAGGGATCCTCTCCAGCATGAGCTCTGCGCGGCGCCGGCCCTCGAGCCCGCAGCCCGCCAGGTAGGACAGCCCCGCCGCCCACAGCGACTCGTGCTCCATCTGCAGGCTGCCGTACTCTAGGATCAGGCTCTCTCGGAGACGGTTGGTTACGCTGGAAAGAGGGTTCTTTTTAGATGGTGCTGTGTGAATCGTACAGCATCCTACTTCACTGCATATTGTAGTGTACCTATATACTAGCCGAACTAGATGTAGAATGTTTGTAAACAAACCACGATACGAAAAACTAAAATTCAGTTGCTTGGCGTCGAATTTTAGATATGCGTATACGAAAAATTTAGTGAAGGAAGGATCTTAAATTGACAAGTAATGTAAATTTCATTTATAAAGGCGCGGCAACAGAGTGTATTTTAGGTTAAGTATGGGCGGTTTGTTTACAAACATTCTACATCGAGTTTGGCTAGTGTATACATACGAAGAGGCGACTGCGGCGCGGCCATAGCACTGAGTGGCCCGCGCTAGTGCACGCGATATATTTACGTTCGCCATCCCGCTCGCCAGAACTAGCGCTGTCTCACTCACCGGCCTCGTCTGCATCAGAATATCAGCGCCCGCGCAACGAGCATCGTAAATAATCGTAATTGGTTGAAAATGTATTTCTTCCTCTTCACTAGGTAGCCTACTCAATGTTTATAATAATTTAAGATATGTATAAATTAATTTCTCAATAAAAACAGATCAAGATTGAATAGACTTTTACTTGCTAAATAAGTAGTAGGCTGAACCCTTCCCACAATATCACTAAATAGTATAAAACAAAGTCGCTTTCTCTGTCTTTATGTCCCTATTACCCTGTCTCTTTGAATGCTTAAATCTTTAAAACTACGCAACGGATTTTGATGCCGTTTTTTTATAGATAGTGATTCAATAGGAAGATTTATACGTATTTTTTTTTTATTATCTGCTATATTATATATTATTATATAATTAAACCGTGCGAAGCCGGGCGGGTCGCAAGTATAAAATAAACGCGAAAGTTTGTAAATATGGATGAATAGATGGATGTTTGTCACTGTTTCACGCAAAAACAACATAACCCCTCGGTCAAGGCGGTTTATTTGGCGATTAGGGAGCAAGGCTTGCCGGGTCCGTACCCCGGACCCGGCAAGCCTTGCTGCCTAATCGCCCTAACTACCGGTCCCTGAATATCGTGTAGTGTTATACCGCTTTAACAGCATTGCGTGTGCGTCAGTGACGATGGACAGCAGCAACTAGTATGTCGCTCACACTCTCTTCATCTCTTAAAAGTTTTGGCCGCGAGGAAAGCTTTTGTTAGACAAGTGAGGACAATACTTAGTTGGGCAATTTTTTTTAGAGAAAACAATGTATTGTTTTAGAATTAGACTATCCAGTCAGAATTATTCCCGATATTATTCATCATTACAGTCCCAGAATAAATAATACAGCTACAGAGTATTATACAGTACCCACAACATAACCTCCGCTTAGCTTGAAGCTAGATGATGCGGCGTGGATTATATGGATGGTATATCATAAACATATTTAAATACAAAATAAATTAATTGAAGGAAAATCAGAACTGATTTTCATACAAAAACTAATTTCCTCCTGAAATGAGTTGAGTAATCTTCAAAAGGCCAACTGGTTGATACCTCCTGTAGAGACATAAAACAGGTGTGAGTTAATGAGCTTACTTCTCCTGGTGCTTGTCCAGAATGGTGAGCTTGCCGCAGTGGAACAGCAGGTCGGTGAGGTGCGTCGCGAACCAGCCGCAGTCTGACATCTGCTGGATCTCGTGGATCACCTGGAATCACACAGATATTTAGTTAAAATTGCCAGTAAATAAATTTAAACAAATAGTAAAACTATTCTCTGTAAAAAAGCTTACTATAAAATATCAGATTTTTAGAGAATGCTGTTTAGTTACGTTTTTAGCGTGCATCCGATTATTTTTGAGACTTTTTTTTCTTAATTTTGCTTTCAACGTGTTCATATTCATCGCCAAAAATCCATATCTGCGATAATTTTGCGAAAGAGATCACTTTTCAACAAGTAAATTAAAGTAATTATAATTTATGTCACGAAGTCCACTCAAACATGTGAAAATTGAATTAATTTGGACCTCACGCGACACTAACCCTCTAGTGACAAATTCACACGCGTTAGGCATCCATTGCGTTAAACCAGACACAGAGACATTTTACAAGTAACCGTGAGCCTTGCACGCCGCGACCAGGGCGCCGTGTACATAAATAAATAAAATAAATAAATAATTCCGGACAGCACACACAGCATCATCTAGCCCCAAGCTAAGCAGAGCTTGTGCTATGGGTACTAGATGACTGATATACTTAATACAATATATTACATAGATAGATATTTTTTTATTATACATAGAAAACACCCAGACCAACGGAACAAATTTCTGCAGATCGTACACAAATTTGTTCCGAGGTGGGAATCGAAACCGCAACCTCCTGCGTCGCAGGCGGACCTTAGCCCACCGCGCCACATCGGTCGTCATGCACCAGCCTCTGGAGACAACACGAGTAGAGGAACGGATGACTGACCTGATGCAGGTCTCCATCCAGCAGCGCTCTGACCGTAGTATCTATGTGCGCGGGCGGCGCCGCCTGCAGGCCGGCGCAGGCGGCGGCCAGCGCGCCCAGCTCCCGTGTACATGCACCAGCCTCTGGAGACAACACGAGTAGAGGAACGGATGACTGACCTGATGCAGGTCTCCATCCAGCAGCTCTCTGACCGTAGTCTCTATGTGCGCGGGCGGCGCCGCCTGCAGGCCGGCGCAGGCGGCGGCCAACGCGCCCAGCTCCCGTGTACATGCACCAGCCTCTGGAGACAACACGAGTAGAGGAACGGATGACTGACCTGATGCAGGTCTCCATCCAGCAGCGCTCTGACCGTAGTCTCTATGTGCGCGGGCGGCGCCGCCTGCAGGCCGGCGCAGGCGGCGGCCAACGCGCCCAGCTCCCGTGTACATGCACCAGCCTCTGGAGACAACACGAGTAGAGGAACGGATGACTGACCTGATGCAGGTCTCCATCCAGCAGCGCTCTGACCGTAGTATCTATGTGCGCGGGCGGCGCCGCCTGCAGGCCGGCGCAGGCGGCGGCCAGCGCGCCCAGCTCCCGTGTACATGCACCAGCCTCTGGAGACAACACGAGTAGAGGAACGGATGACTGACCTGATGCAGGTCTCCATCCAGCAGCGCTCTGACCGTAGTATCTATGTGCGCGGGCGGCGCCGCCTGCAGGCCGGCGCAGGCGGCGGCCAGCGCGCCCAGCTCCCGTGTACATGCACCAGCCTCTGGAGACAACACGAGTAGAGGAACGGATGACTGACCTGATGCAGGTCTCCATCCAGCAGCGCTCTGACCGTAGTATCTATGTGCGCGGGCGGCGCCGCCTGCAGGCCGGCGCAGGCGGCGGCCAACGCGCCCAGCTCCCGTGTACATGCACCAGCCTCTGGAGACAACACGAGTAGAGGAACGGATGACTGACCTGATGCAGGTCTCCATCCAGCAGCGCTCTGACCGTAGTATCTATGTGCGCGGGCGGCGCCGCCTGCAGGCCGGCGCAGGCGGCGGCCAGCGCGCCCAGCTCGCGGCGGCGCGACCAGGGCGCCGTGTACATGCACCAGCCGCCCACCAGGTCGAACCAGGACGAGTACAGTGGACGGATTGAGGCGAAGGATGCGTAGTCGCCGATTATTAGCTGGAATTATGCAGAGTTTTAGCATAAATACGTATTTGCTAGGCAAACATTAATTTATGATCCCTCTTCCAAAGATAAAAAGAAAATCACAGCTGAAATGATCACATTGTGAGAATCTTGACACCATTCATTATCCTTTATGATTTATTCATAATTCTCTTTTCTTGTGGTTTATATTTTTTATAATAATAATAAGTTTCATTTTCGAAAAAAGACATAGTAAACTTACATTCTAAGTAATATTTCTAAGTAACAATTCAAACCAATCATCCTGTTATAAACATAAGTTTGAATCCTTGCTCTAAGAGAATCTTCTGTTAAGATGCGAGAGATCCCAGCTTCCACTTATTTACAAGTTATTAGGTTCTTTATTAACTTTCATTAATTGATAACTTTATTAAAACAAAAACTTAAATTACTACCTTAATCTCAGCAGAAAAAAAAACTCTAGTAAGTTTGTGTGTACAATCTCCTGAGGTGACCAGTCTCATGAGAGACAGGGCAACAAAGAGACGGCTCAAATGTAGAGTGTAGGTGCTATAAATTTTAAGTTGCAGAATTTATAAACTCCGTAATAGGTATTTGTATCTCATTAAGCTATGGGAAACGACACCATGGATACAATCTTAGATGTCATCTGTCTGTAGTTCAGATGCATTTTTAAAGTTCTATACATATAAAAATACCTGCACCAGAATGATAACCAAATCAAGGTTAACATAGTTGGCAAATAGTATTTATAAACATTAGAACACCTTACCTTCATGATAAGTTCTAGCTGTGGCTGTGCTGCAAACAACCTGGTGTTGAGCTTGGCGCGGCACTCCGCCTGCCAGTGCTTCCACGACACCGTGAACTCTCCCGTGGACATACTCCCATATACCTACAAATGCCTGGATATTAGTGGATACTGAATGGGTGAACAATATCACTAGATTGGTACAGTTACTCTAAGCAGAGCACTAAATATGTATCTATGAATAACACTCACACTATACATAGGCATTCCCTTCAAGGAGTTATCAACCAGTTTGAATTCATTAGAATCACATTCGGAATGCAGTTTCAGAAGAGCTCGGGCCACATCGACCCTTCCCTGCACGATCATACCGATGACTGTGTGCCAGTAGTCCTTGTTGTCTTCAGAACCTCTCTCGCAAGCCTCCAGAAGCTGGGCTGCAGTTTGCTCATGGCATGGGAAGTGGAACCGAACCCATTCCAGTAAAAATGGCAAGACTATATCTCCGGGAACATTATCCATGTGCAGTATCTCGCACAAATGCCATACACACTCGATAGAGTAGAAAATAGTGACATAAGCGTTTAGGTTATTCTTTTCTAAGCCATCCGTGCTTTTTTCTGAAGCCTCTTGCAAACTCTCGATGCATACTCTGATGATAGACCGGTATTGGCGGGAAAGTTTCAAGAATTCCACTTGGTTGTCGGTTGACTTTGCTGTTTCAGCAGCCTTTTGAACGGACAAGAAGGTTCCATTAGATTCGTTCACTAACCGCCGGAGAATTGGGTCAAATAATAAGATTTTCCGGTGGATGTTCAGAAGTATGTTTTCTGATGTAAGAGGTGTTTGGCTTGCAGTTTGACTGCGAGGATATATAGTAAACTTATTGCCGCGACCCCATGTACATCCAACACCGTTTTCAAGGCATTTCTCGGCTAAGTTCTGTAATTATAAGATGAAATTAGCGTTTACACAAACATAACCTAAAAAAACATAACTAAGCTACTTACAAAGGCTACTTACAAATGTTTTCGCATGAATTTTGCTGTCCATATCTGAAATGCGTGAGGGTTGAGACGAAAAACTTGAATTGTTCATTACAAAATTAGATAATTTTCTGGTCAAGGAATTTCTCTCAAACGGTTTTTGCCATTCACATCACATCCATCCATCTGTCATCGCAAACACAACAACAAACAATGTTTTTTTTTAGCCAAGCAAGCAAGCAAACCATAGCACGAAACAAGCAATCAATCAAAACACTTATACCAACCTAAAAATCAAAAGAGGCCTTTTAGCCTTTCATAGAGTTGTCTATGCTCAAAAATTAAGGCTACTATTCACCGAAACAGAAGAAGACAGGTCAATTCGTTGTCAAATTGAAGAAATTAATAATTTCACAAATAAATTTTGCCTAATCAATGGTTGAAAAATTTATATGAGAGAGGTGGATAATTCCACGACTATCGCGTCAACAAATCTTTAATTTTTTTTCGATTTTTAGTGGCAGCTTTGACCGGATATCAAGACATGTTGGATTTGTTGTCACAATACTCAGAATATAGTATTACTTTTTAGATGTCAATTTCATCAAACTATTTTGTTTAGCAATTAAATAATACAAAATTCTACAGTAAAACCAGTGCTAAAAGCGAAAGCGTGCTGTGCTACGTGATTGCAGTGGAATATGTGATATATGTTTGCTATAGAAAGTCTGACTGTGGAAAACAAAAAGTAATTACAAAAGTAGAGTCGAGTCATCTTTTGGTAAGTTTTATGTGTGTTGCATCAAAAATGTATAGTTTCCAGCGGCTCTCAGCCCGCTACCAGTTCCCTGGCTGGTGGCGAGGTCTCGGGGAGCTGGCTTGCTTCTGCTCGAGAGACCTTCACCCTATCAGGTGACTGAGGATGTAAAAAGTGACCCCTGGATGACGTAGTGTACGTGGATTTCCTCAAATCGGGTGTTGATCTATCCTTCTATAGGTACGTGTATCTGTGTATCTATCTGATGATTTGTTTTTGACGCGAGTGTGGATGCAAGTTGAAGATTCTTTGTAGTTCTCTGTGATATGATAACATAATCTGTGAGTATTAGATAGTCTTATCAAGTTATTACTTGCGCTAGTTTTGGTTTGTCGCTGATTCCTGATAGTTGTGTAGTTTTAGTGTTGATGAGAAGTCTTATTGATAAGTAAGTAAAAACTAGTAGATTTCATAGATCCATGCTAGATTTAATGCTTTGTAGGAGATGATATATTCTGATTTCCAAATGTCCTTGTTCATCGTACATTAACCTTGTAGTTGTAACCTTTTTATTAGTGACTAGCTGTGTCCCAGGGCTTTACATCCATGAAAATTTAATAGCCTATATTTAATAAGTGGCCTAGAACTATGTCTATTCAAATTTCAGCCTGATCCATTCAGTCGTTTTGGGGTGAAGAGGTAGGTAAGAAACATTCTTCCATGCAAACAAACTTTGGCATCAATAATATTAGTGTGAAGGTGTAAGCGAAGTTGAAGTTTAAAATAGAGCTAGCTGATAACACATCAGAAGACCTGAAATCAATACTGTGGTATTTCCTATAATATACCTGTTGAATAAAAGTAAAAATAAATAATTCTTTCCTAGTTATCACACTATTTAATTATACAAATGCAAAAGTTAGATGGATGTTTGTACCCCTTCATGCTAAAACTACTGAACAGATCAATATAAAATTTTGATACAACCTAGTTCTAGGCCTGGAATAAAACAGAATACTCTTCAAAAAAATTCATCTGTGTAAAGTAAACCCACAGAGCGCAGCTTATTATTTTATAAAGTGTAAATAGCCATGTCGTAAATTCAAACATGGAAAAATCTATTGTTTTTTACCCATTAACCAGCAACCAATATAATTGTAGTTAAGAGGATATTTTCTATTCCTGTAAATGAATTGAAATGCTTCAGGAACAATGCGTGCTACAGTGTGTATAATAAGTAGAGGCATAAATAAATAAAACATGACATTGTGATTGTGCTATATCCATTGTGATTGCCAATGATAACAAAAGCGATAGCACAAAGCTGAAATATGCTAAAATTATCTACTATCAGGCAAGCCACTCTAAATTATCTTCTCAGAGGTCATTGTAAACAGGTTTAATGACATTAAATTGGGGTATTTTTATCCAATAGTATGGAGAAATATGACTTAATGCATGCAAACAGTCAAGATTACTGTTATTTAAATACTATTGGAACTCACAGCCTTTTTATAACAAGTATGATTTTATAAATAAGTCCATTTATAAAGAAAGTTTACATTTCTATAACCAAACTAGAGTTATTCTAGACAAACATTAAGTTGAACCTATTATAGAAGCGGATTTCCAAGCGTTGTGTAATTGATACTAATTAATTATCATTTATGTCATACAATTGAATGCAAAAAGGCCAGCTGTTTATTTAACATGGCCCTTTTCAACCAATATACATATTTATTAGTTAGGTATGTTCAAAGAAAACAAACGTAAAATATGCTATTTTTTAAGATGAATCTTTGCTGTCTGGCCTAGATGATGCTCTGTAAAATATGTAGCATATTTCCATTATGTAGTTACCTATGTAACTCTTCACTTCGTGTTCCCTAATGATATCAAAACTAGTTTCACAAAATCTGTTCCAAATCACTTTGATCCCTATTGTGAATTCTAGCTTGTCTTGAAGGTTTTTGTTGCCTTAAAAGATAAATTTAGTCAAATACAATATCAAATCGTAATTAATAAAGTAATTTAATTTTAGCACGATCCATTATTTCCTTTTGGCGTGAAGACGTAACACATATTCATTCATCCATCCAAATTTTCGCATATAAATTAAAGTGTCATAGGTATGGAAAACGACAAAAAAACACGTGAAAATAGACATAATTTTTTAGGGTTTCCTTTCTTTCGGTTTTTTCTTTCCAAATTACGATTTAAATTTCTTGCAAGAATCCAGTTACAAAGTATGTTTGACGGAAGAATTTATATGTAGCTCCTTCATTTTCAACCGACGAAAAACAGGAGACTAGTTAATATTAATATTTTAGTTTATTTTTTAAATATGAAATGGACCTAATATCCTTTCCGATTAGTCTAAACCTTCGCATAGTACCTACATCGATGCATCAGTTTATTACGTGACAAGCCTGTGTCAAGTATGCAATACAGGCAGAAAAACTAGAATGCCATAAGCACAGTTCACACGTTGGAAAACAAAGCGGAAACAATACTCTGTTATGGCGATTGGTTGCGCGTGAGTTGAACGAACTGCGCGGATAAAGGTCTATTCACGTATCGACCTCAGCCGGTCATTACAGGGCTACCCACGTGGCGGCCGATCCATTTAGCCGGTTGTACTACGACCGGGAATGCTAAACACACTTGCCTCCCATGCAGCATGGTATAAAAAAACCAGGTCTCTGTGTCACTAGCAAACACCTCCTCGAGCTTATTCTTGTCTAAAAAAAGAGATATTTTCATCAAATAAATCCTACTGAACTTTATAAAAAGCTTTACATTACAATATCGAAAGAGTTCAACGCACGTTTCACTTAGGCGGGCTTGATTCTGAACACCCAATATCTGCTTCAACATCTAAATTATACCAATTCAACTTTATATCGTCGATGTTAGAGTCCACAATACGAAAGTCGAGATGAATTCAGATCTGTAGCACCTGTTAAAGTCTAGTCTAGACAGTCCACGCCGAGATACAGTTAGAACGTGCATTGCTAACGTTTCAGTTATTTTCGAGGAGATACTTGTGTTGAGAAATATTCCTAGCTGCGCTAAAAGGTATCATAAAAATAAATAAATAAATAATGCTGGACAATCCACACAGCACCATCTAGCCTCAAATTAAGCTACTCTAAGCTTGTGTTATGTGTACTAGACAACTGATATATTTACATACCTTATATACCTACATATATATATATTTTTATTACACATAGAAAACACCCAGACCAAAGGACCAAAATTCTGCAGATCGTACACAAATTAGTTCCGAGGCGGGAAGCGAACCCGCAACCTCCTGCGCCGCAAGCGGTCGACAAAGCTATCATCATCATATAAGCTAGGGCTTCCGAAGTACCTTAATACTAACAAGTTGCAAAAAATAATGCTGGAGCGAAGTGTCAGTCTAGGGTTCCGTTTCTAAAGGTTGCCAACGGGGCCCTATTACTAAGCTGTGTTTGTCCGCCCGGCATCCGCCTCTGTCTGTCTGTCAAGTTGTCTATTCAAAAAATCGTTTTTGATGTTATAGTAGCGAAATAGTTTAGTAAAATACCATCCGTGTAGACTCGCCCTTTGCCGGTTTTATTTGTCGAAATATCACTACATAGTATAAAACAAAGTCGCTTTTTCTGTCCCTATATCACTATGTCCTTTTGAATGCTTAAACCTCTAAAACTAAGCAACGTATTTTGATACGGTTTTTTAATAGATAGAGTGATTCAAGAGGAAGGTTTATACGTATAATAAAACCGTGCAAAGCCGGGGCGGGTCGCTAGTATAGAATAAATCAAGTTGGCTCTGACTGCGTCATCAGACTCAATGACGTCTTCGTGTGATAATGTAACTAAATGCTATCTTTCATTATCGGAACAACTCATTCGTAATACCATTTGATAAAAACAACTTGCTCTGTTACTATTTACTTATGAATTGAAATATATTACTCTGGTTTCGCCTTTTACTCCTTTCATTTCAAACAATAGACTGAGACATCTATTCCAAATTCTACCTAGATGATATACAAAATACTGTTTATAATTTTGTCTGGAGCATTCGGGTCGAAGCTAAGAACTTTTTCCAGCAGAGTCCCTCTTAACTTCCTAACAATTCCTGCAGAAAGCTCACTATCTAGCAAGTAGCAACCAGAGGTATTCACACTGATAATGATATCATGACATCAGCGCTTTATGCCTCTGTACACACGCACTACTGTTGCTCTGTCTGCTATTCTAATTTCAACACAAGCTGCCTGAAACTAGAACTGTAAATTGCGAAGTGCTCGCGTGACCTGTCCATAACGAGCTAGTGTTTTAGTGTTAAATTTTTGATACGCTTTGCTTCAGTCAACGGTGAAACAAGTGCAGATTGTAGTAAAAATTAGTCAAATGTGATGAATCTTGGAAATATCAGAAAGTAAAGAAACCAAATGATTATGTATGTATCTCTATTGCTGCAATGTAGGTAGAGACTCGATCTATATTAATATCCCCATTAAAGTGGGTTATAAACAAATCATTCACACAGAACAATGGATGAACTAACTGAATCTAGATTTACACCTCAACATCTGAAAATTGTAATAAAGTTTTAATAGCTTATTTTTCTGGCTTAATGTGTATTTTGCACGTCAATACTTGCCTTTGTTTTTTAGAATCAAGATTTTGGATTTGGATTTGGATTTTGGTCATTATGGCACGTATCACATTAGAGGCGAAACTACCCGATATCCTACGCTTTACGTATCTGAAAAGCATTTATAGGTATTTCATCAGATTCCAGATCTTAATTAGAGCATCCATTGCTCGTCTGTTCTTCCACTAAGGGGCACATTGCTTGACTTTATATACTTACTGTGTCCGAAGCCGACTTGTTTGCTTTCCACTGGCGCGCGAGCTCACACTTGTAGGTACCTACTAAGCAGCTCTTTTAGTGCTTCCCTGAGTTGTATAACTCACCCTATTAGGGCTGGCACCTCTACGAAAAACCTTAACCAACCACCTGAGCCTGAAATACTCACGTGACAAGCTCGTGACGAATTTCATTGAAAATTACCTCGACATATTTGTATTGAAGACTAGTATTTTTGACTATCGAATCAGCATAAAAGTAATATTAAAGACGCTCACAATCTCACCGTAGTTTATAACTATCACAAGTTTTTTCATTTAAGAAACTTAAAAATCATAGGCTTCATTTATGTCTAGGTCCGACCGGATAGTTTTGGTGTCGGTCACACACGCCCACTTTTCTATACTCATCTAGCAAACCATCTACACCAAAACCCAAATCCGTATAAAATAGTTTCCTTAACCCGTTCCGAGCAATTCACTCTTGTTTACAAATTTAAAAGCAGCGTCTTGATGAATCAGTTTACAAGAATCATGACGTACCTCACGATTCGTCAGAGGGCAACCTTACGTTTGCGTATCATTAGAGTTAGTATGCAGAGGACTGCCGTATGAACTACATCAGTTATACACGCGCTTGCCTTACATTCCCGATTGTGGACATCCTTGTGAGATAGTACTGGATGCTAGTTATCGTGATAGTACTGATAATGAACCTAATGAGACGGGACATAAGACATATTTGGTGATTTCTGCTTGAATTGTCTGTGTTGTGGTGCTGTGTTTGAAATGATGTGATTTAATTGGTGTCTAGGACGTATAGGTATGCTTAGTGAAGTAATGCTAATGATACGAGCATGGTTTTTGATGCGAGATCCTATTTTAATTAGCATAACAAGTGATTATATTCTCAGTTGGCAATGACCTAAAAAAAGGCTTTGAATTATAACTAATTATGTATTATAAGTATTTGTAGAAAGGTCTGCACAATTTTTAGATGTAAGTTATTGTTTTTATTCTAATTTTTCTCCTTAAAAATCTTACAAAGTGTTCATATAAATTTTGCGAGAACTTTACTTGAAACCTCTCGGAGTACGTTAATAAATAAATAAGTAATATGTGCATGTGTGTACTGGTGTGTAAAACTGTGTGGTATTGTCTGCAGAAGCCGTGACGCCTCACACTTGGCCGAATTAACTTATACACAGCATAAATAAATGCACTAAAAGTAAGTTACTTCTGATTCATATTGCTGTGTATATTATTGTTTGCGACTAACATTCTTTTAAGATTTACTAACAAGATATAGCTACTTATTTATATCATAAAATACTTATCAATGCATGTGCTTAAACCATAACACAATAATGATGTTCAACAATAATAAAACTACTATTTTTTGTACATTATTTTGGCATTATCCAGACTGATTTTATTTTCGTACTTTAACAAATCTCCTGCGCGAACTAATCAAATCACGAATTGACATCAATGCGACTCCTACGGTAATTTGGATTGTCGTGTTAGAATGCGGTTGTCGTTTTTGAAGATATAAAATACTCCTCAATTTCATGAGGTAACAACCCTCAACCGCTGATCGGTAACTATTTAAATAGACCCATTCTCTTTTTAATTAATTCGAAAATATTAAAATATTAAAAAATAATATGCAAAAGTCCATAATATAAAAATGGTGAACTTAACACGTAATACTGCTCTATTCGACATGCTCTGCTAGGTATAAGTTTTCCGGCTGTAAAGCTTTGTGATTCCGTTCAGGAAACCCTAATGAGCCATCCAAGCATCTAATGCAAAGGTTAAGTTTCACATTTTAATTTAATTCGTTTCATATTGTCGCTCTAAAATAAAATTGAAACCCTGAAGGTTTGTTATTTGTATCGCAAAACTTATAAACCGGCACATAAAAAGAACTCTTACACATACGAATGATGAAAGATTTAGGTGGTCGGAAATTAGTCGAACACTTTCATACGTTGGCTGAAAAGCCCTATTCCCTAAAATAGAGAGATAATCACAAAGGCATAGAAACTGTTACCTTTGTCTGAACTCCATTGTTATCGCGCCAGATCCGTATGATAAGAAACCTGTAAAGGACAGATGAGAATTCAGCGGTCGTTTACACCGATAAATATACGCACGAACGTAGACACGCGGCGCGGTCACGCTCGCTTTGTTTACGTCTAAAATAACGCGCTTTGTGCCTGGACTGATCACAGGAAATGTGATGAAACGAGTTCCATTGTCTTGGAAGAAAAGCGGATGGAAGACATCTGAGGACCAGAAAACTATAGCGATAGTCGTCGTGCCCCTTAATTGTACATATTACAACTGTGTTCCATAAAATAATTTATTTTGAGAGAGTTGATAGTGGAGGTTTTTTGTTAGTGTTGGTCAAAAAATTATACCCTGTCGATTATCTCGGGCCTTTGCGCTGAGTTTTTTGTAGTGAAAAATAGCGATAGCGCTCCAATCAATTCGATAAAATTTGAATCACTCATGATTCATAGCAGTTTGGATAGATATAATCACTTTAGCTAGCAGTTTTTGACGTGGCGTAAACACGTTCCAATGTAGATTTCATTTATCTTTCTTGTTATTGAAATATTAGTTTAAAAAACTTTCGCAATAGGTATCCTAATATCATTATTATCAAGGTAACAAACAGATTAGTCAGTCAAGTTATAAAATAGTAGAGCGGTTCACAAACTATTCTCCTGCCTTACGAAAGATTCGCTAACTGTTTCGAGTCATACGATCTTGTTTTGATAACAAAAGGATATTGCACTCTCTTTCAACGCCATAATGAATAAACCAATGCTCTCAGAAAGTCTCGAAACGACCTTGTCAAGTACTTTACCCCTGAAGGGATAAGTCCTTAGGAATTTATCATAAAAGGTTAACGCGAACTTTCGACAGTACCTAACAATTAAAATGTAATTTCGTTTCGTAACGAAATTACATTTTAATTGTTAGGTACTGTCCTCGTGAGTCTATTAGCAAACAAATAGAACTAATCCTCTTCTGTAAGTTGATTAGTACGAAATACAATTAGTGCGGCATGAAATGTCTACGAGTGTACTTGAAATGGTCATTTTGTTGAGCGATTTAGAGCATTATTTTATACTCTGATGTTAATTTGGTTCTTTCTCGTTTAAAATTGTATTCATCAAACACTTTTAGGTGCATTTAGGTACTTTTACACCGAGTGAAAGTCCGAAGAAAGTTGATCACCTTTGCAGATAGATTACATATTTTATTCGTCATTAAATTCATACAATACTCATCTCATTGCATACAAAGCATAATAAAATTCAATTGGGACGAACGTATGGCCCGAGAAACAAGATAATCGTAAGCAGTTTCTACATTTCATAAATAATACCGATCAGCGAACCAAGGTAGTTAACTCGTACGACGCGCATGCATTTTAATAAGGTAAATACGGGCATGATTTCCTTGAATTAATCTTATAATGGCCGATCATTTTCCTATATCAACATTGGTATTCACGTGCACTGTATATCCGGTATAATATGGCTTCCTTAAAACCCGCTTATGAGTGTATTTATCCCATCAAAACCTTGTACATATTTGTAAAGAAACTATGGTATGTTTACTGTGTCTACTTGATAAGTGTACGCTTTTAGCAACAATCATTGTAATCAATAACATCAGCATTCCGAGCGTTATGTATGACTCTTGCCAGCTGACCGCTTTTATCTGTTCTATGCATGTTAATGCCTTACAAAGTTTACCTTTCTGTGGTTCCTGTCTGAGATTTGAACCCGCAACCTTCAGAAAGGACCTCCAAATATGGCTTCCTAAAGTCTCTAGGCCAAGTTAACTCCGCTGTGGCACCTTGTATAGCCTGAAATTAGGCTGCGATGGCCACGGGCTCAGAAATAGCAGCTCGATCGATAGCTCATGGTCACGGCCTATCGACCGCCAGACTACTAGACTAGAATCAAGTGGACTCCATCTACCTGCCAACAAATGTAACAACAACTTCTTTATTGTTAGGTCTATGCCGGATCCAGATAGAACCAAAGTAAGAATAGTTTTAAGATCAAAAACTCGAACGCTTACTATTTATTTAATGTCTATTTTCACATTAGCACCCACCTTCATTATTAGTAATTAGCACTGTTATTATTGCTCTTTAGTGGACTTTATATTTGTAAAATACGCTGGAAATGTTTTCTTAGCATGTAGCACAGAATAAGTAGAAAATAGCGTTAAAAGCAAGCCCAAGCAGTGGGATTGGATTTGGACTTTATTATCCGCCGTCATAGCTATGCATACGTTTAGTTAATCCCCGAAATCACATTTTAACTCAAACCCAGAGACAATAATCCAGAGACTAAGATAACAAGCATGTGTAGATGGACACTAGCTGGTAACCGACATTGTGTTCAAGCAAATAAACTATCTTTATCTGGTGGTGGGATCTCCTGCGTTATTTTGCATGTCTAATATCTTGAGTTGTTTATGAAGAATGTGTGTGGTGTTTGCAGATGCCCCGCGGTAGGGACGATATGCAAGTAAACGTGGCGGGCCTCAGGAGAAATATAAAGAACCTCGCGCACAACTACAGCGATGCACAGGTGAGGACTCAGCACCTTGACACCTCCGTATTGCCTCAGATATGTGGCAATACGAAGTTATTTTATACGGTGACCTTAAAAAGAACGTGACCGATGAAAATCTTTATGAAATATATACTCAGCTTAAGTGTATAAACGAATATATTTTTATAATAACGGCATTATTTTAGTGCTTTTAAAGTAGTGGAAACGCTTCAAAGCTATTTCTATCACATGGGAACTAATTAACGGGATGAAAGGTAGCTATAACTATGGGCTATAACTACGCCTATTCAATATCAGCCGGGTCCGTTCCGTAGTTTTTGCGTGAAAGAGGAACAAACATCAACACATTGGTGAATGCCCATACACGGATGTATAAAACTACACCGGCTCCTTAAACGCAGTTCTAAACTAGTTCAGGAGCTAATGGACTCATTACTGTCTGTAAAACTATTATAATGTCAATAATAGTACATTGTTACCCAAGGGTTGAAAGTAACTTATTTAGTCGCGAGACGGGGTTAAATAAGTTACTTTCACCCGAGGTAAACACTGTGCTTTTCATTACGAATACAAGGAAATATAAATAAAAACATGAGAAATCAAATTTCAAATTGCCGCTGTTTTTTTTTTAATATTCGTCCATCTAGAACAAGCGAAAGCCATAAAGCCATACTGCCTTGTCTTTCGTATTTTTTGAATTCAGTGAATTGTCGCTAAGGTGATTTTTTTTTTAGCTTCAGCATTTATTCTGTCATTATCATGGTGCAATAGTAACGTCATACCGACAAACATCGGTTCGGTCGGATGAATGTTCGGACAAACATTTTCCGAGTATGAGTAATGAAAAAACCTTTTTGAGTTTACTTTAAAAGTAAGAAGACGTATATCATTGTGTGCAGGTCAAAGTGCGCGAGGCGACGTCGAACGACCCGTGGGGTCCGTCGAGCACGCTGATGGCGGAGATCGCAGACCTCACCTACAACGTGATGGCCTTCACGGAGATCATGCAGATGATCTGGAAGCGGCTCAACGACCACGGCAAGAACTGGCGGCACGTTTACAAGGTACGACATTACTATATTTACCACTAGCGACCTGCACCCGCTTCGCACGGTTATTATACGTATAAACCTTCTTCTTGAATCACTCTATCTATTAAAAAAAACCGCATCAAAATCCGTTGTGTAGTCTTAAAGATTTAAGCAGTCAAAGGGACATAATGATATAGGGACATAGGGACAGAAAAAGCGATTTTGTTTTATACTATGTAGTGATACTGCTTACCGCAATAATGAATGAACACTTTATTGTACCTTTTTGAAATATAAAACAATTCTTAAATTAACTTATATCTAATCTTATAAATAATAAAACGGTACAACAGGTGGCGTTATTGCTGAAAGCAATTTCTTCCAGGCAACCTTATTACAAACAATATATATATTTATATTTTAGAGTTGTAGTGTATATAATTTTGCAAAAGAGTTTTTTCTTTAAACTACTAACAATTTAAAAATACTTCGAGATAACATACATACATTTACATTAAGGTACAACTTACACAACAAGATTATTTAAAAACTCATCACTAATAATTACAAATACAATTTGCAATACAGTGAGGGTGATGGGAGAAGTACTCTTGTGTCCGCATTTGGACTCTGTTCGGTCGTACCGTAATTATTATTTGCGCAAGGTGGCTAACGTAGCACTGCGGCCAAAGAGGCCTATTGTGTTCGCCACTTAGTGTGTTCACCCCTGAAGATGCGGCGTTCATAATTCGCCACTTACCCTTGCAGCTGCTAGGAACTGTAGGATTTTCTTCGGGGTGATTTCTCTTAGCTCTTCTGGGCTCAGTAGGTGTTTGCCCAGATGAATGCTACGTTTTTGCGTACCGTAATACAGAACTTAACTAGTACGGGAGATGGCACTCGACAACGTTATGGGTACGGTACACCTAGATCGAAATAAGCTACAAAATTGTTATAGTAAGTTATGTTGATTAAAAAATATTTGCATATCGTACAAACATTTATCACAAACATGTTTTCTTACACTTGAGTACAACAAGCCGAATTTTGTAACGCGATGAACTGATGAAATCATTTATCTTGTGAAACTATATTTATTATTAGTTATTTTTAGTAGTACCAGTTATTTTGTACAATCATCTGATGAAGTATTATCTTTCCAGGCTCTAGTGCTAATGGAGTACCTGATCAAGACGGGCAGTGAGAAGGTGGCGATGCAGTGCAAAGAGAACATATACGCGATACACACGCTCAAGGACTTCCAGTACATGGAGGAGGGTAAAGACCAAGGTAACATCCCCAAGGGGTAGGTTCAAAACTTAACATATTATCCAACTTAATGCATTGCTCCAAACACACCGTATAGAAATTTTGTAATGGTGTATAATCCGGTCTCTTGGCAGGAAATTATGTTTATGGGGGGACCATACCCCCCCCCAAAGCCCTTGCGAGATCCCTGACCAACATTGTGAAAATCAGGTTATGTCAAAGTGAAAATTTCTTAGAACCATTACTTTTATTTATCTTAGCTGGTATAAAACATGTGTACCTCTTCTTGCAGGTCTGAACGTGCGAGAGAAAGCGAAACAACTAGTGATCCTCCTGAAAGACGACGAGCGGCTGAAGAACGAGCGAGCGCGCGCGCTCAAGGCGAAACAGCGCTTCGCCCAGAGCGCCAGCGCCTTCGGCAGCGACGGCGCGCTCGACTCCCCCGCCAGCCCCACCTACCCCGCGCTCACTGACAGCGTACGTTGTACACACACACACACAAACAGCGCTTCGCCCAGAGCGCCAGCGCCTTCGGCAGCGACGGCGCGCTCGACTCCCCCGCCAGCCCCACCTACCCCGCGCTCACTGACAGCGTACGTTGTACACACACACACACACAAACAGCGCTTCGCCCAGAGCGCCAGCGCCTTCGGCAGCGACGGCGCGCTCGACTCCCCCGCCAGCCCCACCTACCCCGCGCTCACTGACAGCGTACGTTGTACACACACACACACAAACAGCGCTTCGCCCAGAGCGCCAGCGCCTTCGGCAGCGACGGCGCGCTCGACTCCCCCGCCAGCCCCACCTACCCCGCGCTCACTGACAGCGTACGTTGTACACACACACACACAAACAGCGCTTCGCCCAGAGCGCCAGCGCCTTCGGCAGCGACGGCGCGCTCGACTCCCCCGCCAGCCCCACCTACCCCGAGCTCACTGACAGCGTACGTTGTACACACACACACACACAAACAGCGCTTCGCCCAGAGCGCCAGCGCCTTCGGCAGCGACGGCGCGCTCGACTCGCCCGCCAGCCCCACCTACCCCGCGCTCACTGACAGCGTACGTTGTACACACACACACACAAACAGCGCTTCGCCCAGAGCGCCAGCGCCTTCGGCAGCGACGGCGCGCTCGACTCCCCCGCCAGCCCCACCTACCCCGCGCTCACTGACAGCGTACGTTGTACACACACACACACAAACAGCGCTTCGCCCAGAGCGTCAGCGCCTTCGGCAGCGACGGCGCGCTCGACTCCCCCGCCAGCCCCACCTACCCCGCGCTCACTGACAGCGTACGTTGTACACACACACACACAAACAGCGCTTCGCCCAGAGCGCCAGCGCCTTCGGCAGCGACGGCGCGCTCGACTCCCCCGCCAGCCCCACCTACCCCGCGCTCACTGACAGCGTACGTTGTACACACACACACACAAACAGCGCTTCGCCCAGAGCGCCAGCGCCTTCGGCAGCGACGGCGCGCTCGACTCCCCCGCCAGCCCCACCTACCCCGCGCTCACTGACAGCGTACGTTGTACACACACACACACAAACAGCGCTTCGCCCAGAGCGCCAGCGCCTTCGGCAGCGACGGCGCGCTCGACTCCCCCGCCAGCCCCACCTACCCCGCGCTCACTGACAGCGTACGTTGTACACACACACACACAAACAGCGCTTCGCCCAGAGCGCCAGCGCCTTCGGCAGCGACGGCGCGCTCGACTCCCCCGCCAGCCCCACCTACCCCGCGCTCACTGACAGCGTACGTTGTACACACACACACACAAACAGCGCTTCGCCCAGAGCGCCAGCGCCTTCGGCAGCGACGGCGCGCTCGACTCCCCCGCCAGCCCCACCTACCCCGCGCTCACTGACAGCGTACGTTGTACACACACACACACACAAACAGCGCTTCGCCCAGAGCGCCAGCGCCTTCGGCAGCGACGGCGCGCTCGACTCCCCCGCCAGCCCCACCTACCCCGCGCTCACTGACAGCGTACGTTGTACACACACACACACAAACAGCGCTTCGCCCAGAGCGCCAGCGCCTTCGGCAGCGACGGCGCGCTCGACTCCCCCGCCAGCCCCACCTACCCCGCGCTCACTGACAGCGTACGTTGTACACACACACACACAAACAGCGCTTCGCCCAGAGCGCCAGCGCCTTCGGCAGCGACGGCGCGCTCGACTCCCCCGCCAGCCCCACCTACCCCGCGCTCACTGACAGCGTACGTTGTACACACACACACACACAAACAGCGCTTCGCCCAGAGCGCCAGCGCCTTCGGCAGCGACGGCGCGCTCGACTCCCCCGCCAGCCCCACCTACCCCGCGCTACGTTGTACACACACACACACACAAACAGCGCTTCGCCCAGAGCGCCAGCGCCTTCGGCAGCGACGGCGCGCTCGACTCCCCCGCCAGCCCCACCTACCCCGCGCTCACTGACAGCGTACGTTGTACACACACACACACACAAACAGCGCTTCGCCCAGAGCGCCAGCGCCTTCGGCAGCGACGGCGCGCTCGACTCCCCCGCCAGCCCCACCTACCCCGCGCTCACTGACAGCGTACGTTGTACACACACACACACAAACAGCGCTTCGCCCAGAGCGCCAGCGCCTTCGGCAGCGACGGCAGATGCTGGATGCGTCAAGCTAAAGACAGGGCGCTATGGCGCTCATTAGGAGAGGCCTATACTCAGCACTTGACTAATATGGGCTGATGATGATGATGATGATGATAGTTTTGTCTATTTGCTATTTTGTATGCCTAAAGAAAAAAGTGCTATTACTGATTTGCGCTCTCTGGTTCATCACAAAATGACGAGTTTTTGCCTGTTAAGTTATTAGCACAGTTGCGCTATTGTCTGATGAAGGCTACAGTAGGTAGTTGTTGCAGGTGGCGGGTGTGGGCGGCGAGTGGGCGGGCGGGCGCGAGGCGGAGCTGGCGCGGCCGCTGACGGCGGGCGAGGAGGAGCTGCAGCTACAGCTGGCGCTGGCCATGTCGCGCGAGGAGGCGGAGCGCGAGGAGCGCCGCCGCCGCTCCGACGACGTGCGGCTACAGCTCGCCATCAGCCAGAGCCAGAACGACTTCCAGTCAGTATACTACTACCACTCATACTGCGCACTACTCACCACTTTATATTTTATACAAACCATTTATAAAATCTATTGACATCTTCAAGATGGTCAAAAACATCGTGTGTAGATGTCGCTCGCCGCATTGGCAGAACAAATCGTTGCAGAGGGTTAATTAATCAAAGTTTTATAATCAATTACACGAAAACGATACACGTCGAAAGGCGGCATCTGGATATGATACAGGGTGGTTCGCTTCGCTTGCCCACTAACTTTTTGTATGGGCATCAATAAGTATAAAACGATACTCGTGTGCTAAAAGTCGTGAACAATTACAATTGTGCACATACCTGAATCCCTAAAGCGGTTACCATCCCTTGCCTAAAACGCCTTACACTTCCATAATCCACACGACTCAGACAATTCAACCATGTATTCCCTCATTAACACCCTATCCTTTCCCCCTTCCCCCCGCAGCATCCAAGAGCACAACCGCAGCTTCCTCCGCTTACCTCTGATCTTAGAAGAAACTCGCTCCAACCCTCAACAAAACAACCCTGGTCCGCAAATAGCTAGGAAACGGCCCAAGAGTGCGAACAATCCGCGTCCGACCCGCATTCTTGTCAATGTCGTCGAAAACAGACAAACTCACTACAAACCCACTCAGACGGAGTGGCCGAAGCCGCCCGACTACAGAGCTAACAATGAACCTAGCTTTGTACATGCATCGGATTGGGATTGTACATACAACACTGAAAATGATCAATCTGTAAACGACAACAGTAGGCCACAGCACGCTCAATGCAGAGAAAGACCTAAAAGCGCCGGCCAACCGTACGAACGTGCACAGAAAGCGAAGTCAGAGTGGTCCGATGATACTAATGTGTCGTATAAAATTAACAAATGGCCGTTCAGTACTCCGCAAATCGAGACCAACTGCCCCTGTGACATTTGGCAGAACGAGGCAAAATATCCTTTCAACAGTGAATTGGTGGGTGACCAGAGTTGTGGATTGGACAAGCAGAACTGTGTACCCGACGACCAGACCAGTGGTCCGAACAACCAGAGTGGACCGAACAACAGCATTGTACCTTACGACCAGAATTGTATGCTATTTAACGAGAGCTCTGTACCAAACGATCAGAACGATGGAGGACCCAACAACCGAAGCATCGTTCCTTACGACCACAGCTGTAAACCATCCAACCAGAACTATATT
Organism: Eupithecia centaureata; assembly: GCA_944547425.1. Lineage (NCBI taxonomy): Eukaryota > Metazoa > Arthropoda > Insecta > Lepidoptera > Geometridae > Eupithecia > Eupithecia centaureata. The sequence continues at coordinate 15,021,563 of OX155684.1, read as the reverse complement.
ATAAACGAACAGACCTGCATAACGTACAATCAGAGCTCCATTCCATACAACCAGAGCTGTATTCCGTACAACCAGAGCTGTGTCCCGTACAAGGGAGGCCTCAGCGAGTGGTCGTGCGTGGCGCTGCCGTGCGAGCGAGTTGCGCTCGGCTGCGATCTTCCCAGCGCCAACTGCTGGCTGTGCCGGTGCCTCAGCCTACGACTTCATGTACAGTTAGTTGGTTCGGTTCCTTTATATGTATTGTAGAACTATGTAGAAGCACACAGAAAGATCGTGAGATATTATTTGTGTGTTTACTGTAAGTTTAGGTTATGATGGGACTGACATACTATCTAAAAAGTTAAAAGTCCTTAAAATAAAGAAGATTAAAAAAAAAAAAAAAATAATGTCAACCGTCTCACATTAAATTGAGATGGATGAAATTTTATCAATAGGCAAAGATTGATCTTAGTCTATTGCGGAATGATAGTTAAGACAATTCAGATGAACATTAAACCAAATTTAATTAGTTTGGCGCATCAAAATATCATTTCTTTTTATTACGACCAAAAAAGAAGGGATGCCCTCATTTTTTGAGCCGTATAATTATTAACTAGAATAGAGGAAACATTAATTGCCTTAAAACAGTACAAACAGATTTACTATACTGACATTAATTATCATAAAAACTTAGACAAAAGGATTAAAGTCACATTTTACTGCTTGCATTGCAGTGCTGGTTTTCAATTTACTCCTCTCGGGTGGCTTGATTAGGTAAGTTTGGTTTGTGTGCGTCTGAACTGACACCAATCTTTACTATTTGTTGTGGGTCTTCTGTGTTCTTGACAGCCATAGATATTTTGCGAGTGTAGTGTGTAGCAGATTGTATGGCTTTATTGATTATTATGTCTTACTCACCTACTTTGTTTGAAACCTCTTATTTGAAGCTATTACAGTATTTTGTCGATTGATTGAGTTTACAACTCGATCTCCGAATAATATGTCCTCTGTTTACAAAATCACCACCAGTGATACAAAACTATGGACCTTACTACTAAGTCACAATATTATCGCATATCCATTACGCGTAGGGTTGCCAAAAGGCCGGGATTTCCGTGAATAATGTCCCGGAATTTTGCGTCTTGTCCCGTGTCCAGTAAATAAGACCTAATTGTCCCAGATTCCGAAATCCTACTAGAAATGTAGATTTGTAGAAAAGACAGACCTTGTTTTTTTAGAAGGCGCATTAATGGATATTAGACCATTCGCATTATATTATTGTGAAATTGAACAGGCTGAAAACAAATCCAGTGCTGTTATGCTTCGAGTCTAACATCACATGAACAGCCTCCAAGAGTCTACCGACTGGGCAAGGCTGTCCGTCAAAAGGTATGACTGACTGGCTCATATCATTAGGGGTGATGCCATGCCTGACAACCTTATTACACTGCTAATAAGACTCATCACTGCAGGGATCCTGAGGAGGTAGCGGCCAAGTCCACGGAGGGGGCGCAGTCCCACCTGCTGGACCTGCTGGACGTGAACCTGAGCCCCCCCGCGCCCGCGCCCGCGCTCCTCGACCCCTGGGGCGTGCCGCAGCAACCGCACACTAATGTAAGTCGACCTGTCCCTGCTCGTGTTACAATCGAACCCTACATCTCACCGACTCATGCAACAATCGACCCCTACATCTCACCGACTCATGTTACAATCGACCCCTAAATGTACCAATCCGTCTGCCGAGTAATATTTGATGTATCTACCTTTGTAAGGCATGGTCGTTTAGCAGTGGACTTGTAAAAGACCAGTACAGTCGATTCAATTAAACTCAAGGGATGTCAAGATACCCTTGCTAATTATCTATTGCACGATTTTTTTATAACTATTGAGGGAACAAACCAATATGTTCATTGTGTTTATTTATTTATTTATTTATTTATTTATTTTTCTTAGGGAAACAAAAAGCTTTAGAACTACAATATAAAATACTTAACATTAGAAAAATAAGCTAGGCAGTTTCCACAAATAGAAAGAGAATAAAATTATCCAAGAATACAAAAAGAGGAAAAAAAAAGAAAAAGAAAATACAAGTTTATAAAGTGTAAAGGAGCCATATCAATCTTTTCACTGGGAAAGGGATTAGTTCATAGTTTACACATACCTACAGAATGTTAATAATAGTATATTCAATTAATTATACCTGTCAGGTAAAAGTTAATTTGTGTATATTAAATTGTAAATAATAATTAAATGTGTTGTAAGTAATAAAAATATTATATTAGTTATTAATTCTAGCAGTAAATAGGTTGAGATCAGGAGGGTTTTTGTGTTTTGCCAAAGAAACTATTATTAATTATTTTTTTAAAAACATTAGGTCTTGATGTGAAAATATCAAAGTTGGCCGTGCTGTAAGTAGTGTTGAAAAGAGCAGCAGTTCGATGCATAAATGAGTTCTTTCGATAATTAGTTGCACAGGTAGGTACATGCATTTTTAGGTAGTTGCGTCTCGTGGAAGCACGGGTTGGGGCTGTGATCCCGATCTTAGAAAGAAGATGCGAGCAGTCAAGCCTATCAAGAAGAATATTATGCAAGAATGTGAGGTCGGCGGCATCTCTCCGAAGTTTCAATGTTAGAAGATGGTGATGCTTGCAGCTTTCAACATAGTCATGATCAGGAATGTATATTTTGTGTTTATAATTTAGGTGCCTTAGAAATTTTCTTTGTACTTTATCTAGATTGTTAATGTATTTATTATACTGCGGATTCCAAACTTGCGAAGCATAATCAAGTTTACTTCTAACCAACGAGCAATATAGAATTTTAAGAGATTTTGTAAACTTAAAATCTTTAGTAATCCTCAGTATAAACCCAAGCGAGAACGAACGAACCCAAGTTTAAGAAGTATTGTTCTGATTGCGCCAGGAGTTTGACATATTTTCGGATCCGATGCCAGCCTATTCCGATCCGATGTCGGCCTTTTCCGATCCGATGTCGGCCTTTTCCGATCCGAGGTCGGTTTATACCGATCCGACGCCCGTCAATTCCGAGCCGATCTCGGCCTGTTCCGACCCGATGTCGGCATTTTTCGATCCGATACCGGCCTATGCCGATCCCATGCCGATGGTGAGACCGTGTGATATCTGCCGCTAAGTTTGCTTATGGTGTATTTGCTCATAAAAGTGTGTAGTTTGCTAGTGATTATTTTGGGATTTTCAAGAATTAAAAACGATTAATCTTTCTGCAGCTATTTTGTAAACAACTTCATACATAATTGAAGCACTTTTTAAAGATCTAAGTAATTTTACAAATAATACAGTTAAATTTATAGAAACTATTCAGGACTAGTATTAACGATTGTAACAGTTTAGCGAGAAATCAACTTACGCACTTTTTTTCAATTGTATTTATGAAGCTTAGACACCTTTTTGCTCTGGGTCCCACATTAGGGAGCTCAGGGTTTGAAGTTTTTGTAAGCTACAGCTGTGTGAATTTCAACAACACCAACTAGAGCTAGACTAGAATTAAATTAGCTTGGAAATCATTTGTTTAATATCTTCTCACATTTATCATCTCGTACAATGGGACCGATGACAAACTACATTTTATACACACTTATTAAAGTCGCGCATTTGCCGGAATGCTCGCGACCTTGTTTTAGTATTGGTATTGACTACCCTTGCTACTTTAGACTTTGTTATAGACCCACAAATACGTGTAATATTATGACAAGACCGCCGATTATGCCACGCCAATATCGCTCATACAGCAGATTTACCTTATAATCACTAAACAAAAGTCGTAACGAAACCTTTGCCACGTGCCGATGCGTGTCTCTAACTATACCTAAACATTACGTGCGGCTCAGATTAGGTATCTAATTAACGTGTAACTTGTGAATAAATCTTAAAAACTATAAACAGTGGTTTGGTGTTGCTATATTGCCATTTTAAGTATAACTGGAGTGCCCTCAACGAGGAGATAACCTAACAGTATAAATCAAAGTCGCTTCCCGATCTCTGTCATCATGTATGCTTAGATCTATAAAACTACGCAACGGATTTTGATGCGTGTTTTTAATAGATATAGTGATTCAAGAGGCAGTGTATAAAATACCCTTGCAAAGCCGGGGCTGACCGCTAGTTAGATATAAATAGTATTAGCTCTTGCTCTTTAACATGTTTTGAAGCTCTTGCTCTTTGACATGTTTTGATGGTGCAATTGGAGTCGCGTCACAGTGATTTTAAATCATTTGTGGTGCGTATTCCAACTGAAAAGATATCGACCTTTACCAAGGAAGAATTCTGGGCCGCAGCACATATCGCGTGTCACAGGTCGCCGTCCCTACGTGCTAGTAAATAAGTTTATATAAAGTACATATGTATGTTAGTATAAGGTATATATTTCATATGGGCCGTAGTTTTAAGTATTTAACATCCTGTACTTGACTATTGTTGCCTGAAATAAATGATTTATTATTATTATTAATAAAGTGATTATCTATCTGTATGAATATGTTCTGACAACAATGTATTGGTAGGACACGAGCGCGGACGCGTGGTCCGGCGTGAGCAGCCCCGCGCGGGACCCCTGGGCCCCCGCCGCCGCGCCGCGCGACCCCTGGGCCCCCAGCGCCGCCGCACAACACACACAGGTACTATCTCTTATTCACATACGGTCAAAACACAAACATCAGCAGCAAGCTCTTTCGGTGTTAATTATTGATGTTAAATGTTTATTTTATTTTCATAAAATGTGTTACAAAATGTGTTCTGTATTGTGTGTTTAGCAGTAAATAAATGAATGTCTATGTCATTCAAATTTTATTCATAAATAAAAATAAAATAAAATAAATTTACATTTAGATTATCTCTCTCCACAGTAATCCCTGGCCGTTGTGATCCAGTGAGGTCCAACACGGTTCACATAAAAGTACTTACTGTCATCTGTTGTATTGTATATAATCCTAGAGATGTGATTTGCCACATACATACAGTCCTGATCGAGCGATATAAAGTCGCGTTCAGATCGCTGTGTTCATTGTATAATACCAAAAAAGTGAGGCGAACTGAAAATCAATTATCACTTTATTTCTTATATTATTTTGATAATTAAGTACCTATAGTATTAAATTTGACTTGTCTAAGTGCTTATTTGTAAGCCTAAAGAAATAAAGATGTTGATTTATTGATTATTAATTTAATGTGTTTTCCCCAGATGGCGAGTAGATCTCCGCTGTCGGCGGTGTCGTCGCCGTCGTCGTCGGAGCTTGAGCAGTTCGACGCGCTCTCGCGGCGCCCGCTCAACAACAACCCGGAGCCGGAGAGTGACCCCTTCGACCTCGCCCCGCTAGGTACCGCCTGTCTCACACCGCACACTGCTTCAAGCTAAAGTACATCTATCACAGGCTGGCCATACTTGTTACTGGACTGATGTCCGCACTAGACCACAGGTGACCCGATTTCCTCCAGGAAGGCCAGCAGCTCGCTGACACCGGTGCATGCCCCCTTGCAAGACGCTGAATCAGCTCGTTGATAAAGGTCTCAAAAAGCAGCGGACCTCGATGTGAACCTTGTAGAACTCCTGCCGTGAATCCCGTATTGCAGGAGCTTACGACACAGCAGTGTGTGACTAACCCTGTCAAATGCTTTAGAAAAATCAGTGTATATTGAGTCTACTTGAACGCCCGTTGCTAACACTTGACACAAATTATTTATTGTATAATATCTGTATGTATTTTGTGTATAGGTGAGAAGCTATCCCCCCCTCCCGCGCCGGGGGCCAGCACGGGCGCCATCAAGAAGTCCCCCAGCGCGTTCCTGGGAGAGAACTCGGGGCTGGTGAACCTGGAGCGGCTGCTACAGGCGCCGCCCGCCGCCGCGCCCGCGCCCAACCCCTTCGCCGAGCCCGCGCCCCTCCAGCGACAGTTCGTGCCTCCGCAGCCGGTACGTACACTCCACTGCCCACAGCTGGACGTAGGCCACCTCTAATGACCCATATCGACCTCACTTGCAGCATAGCTGTGAGTTACTGTGAACTCGCGGCTCGTCATTCCACGCCACCAGAGAGCGTTCTAGAAATACTCTTTAATTGCGTTCTAGAAATACTCGTCTACAAATACTCTTTATTGCACACCACGGTAACGAAAAACTACAAAAAATACTACGTTTGCACTTACATATTATCGCTTTATAAATTACCCTAAGAAACGCTTCGTTTGATCTTTAAAGCGCACCCAATACCATTATTGCGACCTGACAGGGTTTTATCACCTACACAGGTTGTATTATAGACTTTGCCTAATGTATAAAATCTCCGTAAATTATTTAAAGTATCACAAACGTAGTGCCTCCATAAAACAAGAAGTGGAAGTATGATATGTCCAGCAACGGGCCTTTATAACTAATAAAGGCCCGTTTATTAGTTAAGTTGTCGCTGGCCTAATATCAACTGTTTGTCGCGCAGTCAAATGCTCGAGTCGTAAGAACTGCCCCTAAACAGTAAATCAATATTTTTATTTATTTAGGCTTACAAAATAAGCACTTACACAAGTCAAATTTAGTACTATAGATAGGTACAGATGGGAATAACCCTTATCAAAATAATATAAGAAATAAAATGATAATTGATTTTCAGTTCAGTTTGCTTAACACAACACAATTAGTACTAATACTGTGTAATGTGTGTTGCAGGCGAAGCTGTCTATAAACGAGCTAAAGCAGCAGCAGATGGGCCTCAGCGGGCTGTCGTTCGCGAGCGCGGCGCCGGCGGACCCCTGGGCCGCGGGCCCCGCGCGCGGCCCCGAGCCCTGGGCCCCGCAGCCGCAGGCGCGACACACGCCCAACCCCTTCCTCTCTTAGCACACACCCCGACCAGGTACACACACACTAACTATACTATACAATAGCACCCCCGAATGAAGAGACATTCTCGGTGGCGTCTAGTCAAATTAAACTTTATCTTCATAACTCTTCATCATCATCATCAGCCCATATTAGTCCACTCCTGGACATGGGCCTCCCCTAACTCATAACTCTTAAGAAGTAAAATTACTTATGAGCAAAACAGTGCCTATGTATTCAGAATACAGAATAAATTATACTGGAAAATCCACACATCATCTAGCCCCAAGCAAAGCAGAGCTTGTGTTATGGGTACTAGATGACTGTTATACCTAATATATTTTACTACATAGATATTTTTTAATAAATAACCAGAAGATAAGAACAGTGCTTGTTGAATATCACTGTTTTGTTATGTTACTTTTGGCGTACTTACGCTGAATCTAGGGTATTTGATCGCACCTATTTTTAATCAGAATCACCCAACCGTCAATATGTCCCGCACTTGTCTCGTCCCCGCCGAGTCTGGCCCGTTCGTCTCTGAAGACTTGACTCTTAACACATTCACTGCCCTGCCTTTGATCCAAAGGACTGCTGCATAGCTGGAGGGACCCCAAGTGTGCCATGAGCAATGAAGATGTAAACGAGACACAACGCACTAACGAGTCCCTTGTCCGCAGGCTGACCGCTGCCGCGCGTCCCCCGCGCCCCGCCTCCCTCCGCCCGCGCCTCACCACCCGACAGTACACTCTTCACACGCCGCACGAGGCCACCGAGGCACGCCTCACAAGAGGAGAACGAGGCACGCCTCACTCGAGGCCACCGAGGCACTCCTCATACGAGGCATCCGAGGATTCCTCGCTCGAGGCCACCGAGGCACGCCTCAAACGTGGCCACCGTGGCATTCCTCGCTCGAGGCCACCGAGGCAACAAGCACAGGGTTGTTTACACATGTCGTGTAGCTTTTGCGAAAACGGGAAACTTGATTACTATTGTTTAGCCTGATGAGACTAGCACTCCGCTAGTAATTAGTGGTGAGGCGCGACACACAAATAGATAAAAATATATAAATAGATGCGGCTGTTGGGTGCTTCACTGAATCTTGGAATAACAGTATTCTAGATATTATACAGTTGTACTGTTACCAGCTGGACAATTCAGATTTATTTGTGAGTGTAACACTTATTATTATTTTAGCCGCTCATTACGAATACAAAATATAAAGAATGAGTGGCGAAAATAGAAATATAAAATTACAGTATGTGTTATATACAAATGAATACATTTGACTGGGTCCTGCAGGCCGCATATAATCGTTTTCATACTGACGAAATTATAATTTTGTGTACATTTGGTTTGGTGCATAGTGAAAGGAGCTAAACGTTTAAATCGCATTTACTCTATTGAACATAGCAAGGTGCCTTCAATGAACGTCAATTTCCCGTTTTGGCAAAATAACATATCTGATAGCTGGTAGCTAATCTATCGTAAGACATGTCTCGCGCTTCGACAGAACATTTGATGCAAACCTAGTTCTTGTTTGAGCTAAGCTATGAGCTACTTGTGGCCGTCACAAACACGGTGCCGAGTGAAATCCGTGCATTTTCAATAGAAAATAACAATTATCATTGTGATAGTAATATATTTGTTATTTGTACAGACGTAAAGATCGTTTTATACATCTCGTGTATATGAAGTGAATTCGCCTCGCTTACCCATAGTGATATATCCTTTGTACTGGGGTGGATCGTGGCCGGTAGATTTATATTTTACGTGGTGTAGGTTAATAAATTAAAGTTTAATTATTGTAAGGCAGTGAATCGGACGTCGAGTGAGAACACTTTATTGACTGAGGAAATGTTAACGAACTGGTAGCGTTTCTTACCCGAGCCTCGCTGAGGCAGCCCCGAGGCCCGCGCCTCGCCGGAAGCCTCACATCGAGGCGACTCATCACAATTCAAGTAGCGTTGTTAAATTTTCTACCGTCAATTCAAGTGTTAATATTCTGGTATTTTAGTGTAAACTCGGTTAAGGCTGGTAAAACTTACTACTGTGCGCGCAGCTTTTCTGTGGAGGGGAATATTAGAGCTTAGGAATGGTTCTAATGAAATACTCAGTGTTAGCGATGTCGTCTCCACAGAAACGCTGTGAGCACTATAAACGTGTGGGATTATATTGTACAAGAGGGATCGCTGTGACGTAGAGAGACCAATTATGTACGTTCGAAACCGTAACGAGTATTTTTCTAACGTTTTATTCATTTTTACCAATTTTTGTACATGATGTTCAATTATTTAAAATATATAGATTGACTAATTGAGTTATATGAATATCAAATCTTGTTTCTGAACGTACATAAAATAATGAGTGTAGTCTATGTAATAGCTCCTTTAGATTCCTAAATTCGAGTGAGTTTGAGCTCCACATCGCGGCTCTCTGCGCGCCAAAATGTATACATTTATTGGTTCTGTTCAAAAATAAGCTGGAAATTTACTTATTTACAACGTCATAAATTGTGCCGATGCGTGGTGTGTAGTCCAGATTACTTGTCTAAAATCTCAAAGGGAATATCAAAGAATATAAAATTCGAAAAAACGATTCGAGTTTTATGTGCCTTTGGTGCAAACTTATCCATAAATCGAGTTTAGGTTGCCTTACATGTGCTGGACTTTTATATTGGTATATTGTCACAGGGTTCTCACCACAAATAATTCATGATTTAATTTATTTTCTCCTCTGATTTATGCTTGAGGAGTCTAGTTGAGTTAAAGGTGATAAAATGGGCTTATAATTAAAAATATTCCACAGCATAATAAAACTATGAAATCCCGATAACAGTTTGTGCCCTTGTCCAAGATGGCTGAGATAGTGTTGCCAACGCGTATCAATACAAAAGGCCAGTACAAAGTCCACTTGCAGCGACTCCAGATAAATATAAGAAGTGAAGTTGTCAATCGTGCCTTAGAACTACGGTTTTGTACAATATATTGCGTCGCCATCCAGTACTGTGCTGAGCGCGGGAGGGGGGAAGGGTTGAGTTGGAACTATTTAGAAGAAAGTCAAATTATAAGTATTTGGTGAGCAAGGTGCAACACACGGCCTCTTTGAGCTGCTGTCCGGAGGTTCCGTATCCGTGTTGGTTGCGTAACCCTAGGGCTCGTACAACCCGTGCGCTTATTGGCGTTCTGTATTTCGCGTTAAAATTATATATTCCAATTGATTTTCTATCGTGTATGTAATATTTTTATAAATATCCTTATTATTGACGTATTATAATTAATATTTAGATAAAGATTATGTACGCATAGTATTGGAGAGCGCGGTGTTGCCAGTGGGAGGCTCCACAGCATTTACAACTACGTCGACATCAATTTAAGTGAATTTACTAAGTAATATTTTACAATGTGACTGCATTAGGTATTTTATCTTCGCACTGACAACACTGAGCATTTATTTTTGCTTATTATTTGACGAGCTGGTTGAAATGGTTATTGATTTGTTTATCAGATGTTTAAATTATTGAAATACACAATTAATTTTTGACCAATAAAATGCATCGACGCTAATCCAATGTCACTAGCTAGGGAGAACTTGTAAAGATTTAATGTAACTATTTAATTAAAATATATAAGTTTTCAATATATGAAAGGATTTCATTTAATAAAACACCAGTGAGTACAATATGATTATAATTTATTAATAGTTTACAGACGTTCTCGATGCCGCGGCACAGGCCGCACGCCGTAAGTACACAGATATCAAATACATAGAAATGTCGCTTATATACACACTAACGCACCAATACAAAAACGCTTATAAAATCGTAAAATTGGTTTCGAAATCCCATGTAAGTCTAAAAGCATGGAATGGACGATGAGTTGGCGCGCCTACTCCCTCAGTCAGCTACTCACTAGCTGTCGCCGCCGGCTATTGCATTGCGTCGTCCCTCTAAACTAATAAGTAAATAACGATACGCGGGCGCGGTGCTGGCTTCTCTCCGATGTCCGCTCGCACGACTAGACACTCGCTACCCAATAAATAATCGAATTCCAACCGTAAAACTAAAATAAATAATTCAAGCATGTTTATAGTCAATACAAAAATATTTGAAAGCAATATTTCGGCAGATCTTAAACACCAATTAGTAAAAATAAATCTATGATTACAATAATTAATAGTGAAGCGATATTTTATTTGATCACATTCGCACTTCTCGCGCGATAGTATAAACCTTAACGTATTAAATGCAAAATCGGGCGACGCCTGCGTTTGACCCATTTCATGTGTTTTTTTGTCTTTGAAATGTGTGATGTTAATGCCTGGGCATTGACTAACATTTCCCTTTATTATTTTTAAAACCATCAGCAGCGGGTTCTTCTCAGAATCAGCAGTTAGGATCGTTCGGCGCCGCCATTTCGCGCACAACATGGCGGCTTCAATCAAAATGGCGTCGAACGTAGGCGCCCGCCTGTTTCGATATTAAATGAAGTACCTCGCCAATCTAGCATTCCTATACGTGCATTCTGAATATATCGGATACAATGGAAGAGTATTGTGAACAGGATTTGACTGAAGAGATTCAATTGAGTGGATCAAGGTTTCAAAAAGTACGGCAAAGAGCATGCCTGGATGTGCAGCCGCTTTCAATAACATTCAACAAGTTATTCTTTTCTCATTGAAAAGCGGCTGCAGAACAGAATCGTCAATTGAGCACACAACGACATCCCTCAGTCGGACTCGCTCCTCCACTCTGAACTTCGCACTTATAACCTCTCACAAAGCAAAACGGTAGACAAATCTCAAAAATATACTATGATAGGTTAGTAAAATATCCTACGGGTTACACAAGGAACTTAGTTATAAAAGTACAACAGTAGGAAGGGGCTGGTGCGGGTTCAGAAGGGGGGGGCGCGGCGCCTAGTACTCCCAATGCGTGGCCTTGGCGACGTCGGTGCCGTTGAGGTGGAAGTTCCCGTTCTTGGCGGCGGCCAGGTAGTCCTTGGAGGCGGCCGTGCGGATGGCCAGCCGCGTCGGCTCGCGCAGCTCCAGGTGGAAGCCCTGCCCTTGCTCCGCGTCGCACGTAACGCTCTCGCTGTCCGCGTGCCAGAATTTACCGTTTTGTCCTGTAAAGGTCACATGCTTAAAGTCATATTTAGCCATTTTATAGCATTTAAGTTTTTAATTAATTAGTACCTAAATACTTATGTAGTTCATGGTGTTGGGTAATTTAAGAAATTAGGTAGTTAAGTAACTTAGTAGTAGGTAGTTTGTAAATGCTGTAAATAAAGATTTTCTTATTCTTATCCTAATATTATAAACGCGAAAGTCTGTAAGTATGGATGAATGGATGTTTGTTACTCTTTCACGCAAAACTACTGAACGGATATGGATGAAATTTGACAAAGAGATAGCTTAGTCTGGATAACACATAGGCTATATTATATCCCGAATGGGATTCCCGAAGGGAATTACGCGGGTGAAACCCCGAGGCGCTGCTAATATTTAACTATTTTTATTGTTTTCACACGGTAAAAATATGCATTGCTTATTAATAACAAGCTGCAATTTCATAGAAATATCGCGTGCGAAGCCGCGGGTAGATGCTAGTTCCTTATATTTTTGATATCTCACAATGCATCACTGGATATATCCTGGGTGGTCTAGTTTTGGGAGTTGCAACAGATTCCACCGTTAGCGTTTTAGACCCCGCTAACTCAGGGGCCAAATTCCACTAATGTCGAAACAAAGGTCTCAATAGTGCCATTCATTCAAGATGATTAAAAACGTTTGTTCATTTGGTACTACATATTATTTGCGCTTGAAGAGACTTTCATAATTAGAATGTCAAATTGGTAGTTATAAAGGTAATCGTCAATTGGTGCCAATCGTACCATCAAAGGTACTGCATCATGGTACAAATGGTTCGGCGACGTCTATGAATGAACCTCAAAAAGTTTGTGTTAGTAGAATGCCACATTTTGACACGATACTATTTAAATGGTGAAGCGATTTATTTAGTGGAATGCGGGCCCATGACTTGTTCGACTATGTCTGACCGTGAACCCTCGAGCTACGTACCTTTGAAGTAGACGGCGCCCTTGGGCCCGCGCACCACCTGTATGGTCTCGTAGTTGGCCTTGTTGCACTCGAGCCGCACGCCCTTCGGCCCCACGAAGCCCTGCTCGCACTTCAGTACCAGGATAGGCCTGCGGGGGGACACGCTTGTTATTATAGAAGTATAGGCGAAGCTGTGGATGTATCTTCACGGTAAAATTACTGAACGCTCGGGTGGACGGACGGAGCATCAAATAACGTGGATGTTTTATTGAGTACCTAATCGCTAGCTCATCGCCCAACGAGTACTTCAAACTACCTACCCAATTCTTATGTCTATACAATGTGATTTGTCGAACCTTGATCAAACGAAATGTGCGGATACACGACACATATTTATCGATAAACATCGGGATAAAAAAAATTATATGTTATTTATCTCAAAAACAAAGCAGTTTTAATATTTTTTTAAATGAAGACTACTTCATCTGGTTTTTTCTTCGTTTCTTTTTGAGTTAATGGTGTATTTTATTCAAAGTAGTCTCATTTGAAAGCTAGATAGTTTACCTAGCTAATAAAATAAAATAAAAATTACAAATTCAGTAAATAATTGTAGAAAAATAATAGCTTTTTAGAATTTAGTCAAAAAAAACGAATTTTATTTTTCCTCTGTAACTTTAAAACTGGGTTATTGAAGTGTACTTTTTTGCAAGTAGTATTAAACTTCATAATTTATTCTACAAATCCTCCAAAAACTGCGGGTCTAACTCTTTCCGTTGTCATGTTTTTCACCATTTAAATTAGGTACTTTTTGTAAAGTACAAAGATCAACAGGAATCTCAACGGATTTAATCTACATGTATCTTTTTGAGTTAATGGTGTATTTTATTCGAAGTAGTCTCATTGGAAAGCTAGATAGTTTACCTAGCTAATAAAATACAAATTCGGCACATAAGCGTAGAAAAATAATATTTATTTATAAAATAGACGAAAAACAAACTATTTTATTTTATTTTTTCTCTGTAACTTTAAAACTGGATTATTGAGTTATATTTTTTTGCATGTTATATTAAATTTCATAATTTATTCTACAAATGCTCCAAAAACTGGGCGTCTATGTTATGTTATTTACCATTTAAATTAGGTACTTTCTGCCATGTGAGGTGAATAACATGATAACGGAAAGAGTTAGACCCTCAGTTTTTGGAGGATTTGTAGAATAAATTATGAAGTTTAATACAACATGCAAAAAAAGTACACCTCAATAATCCAGTTTTAAAGTTACAGAGAAAAAATAAAATAAAAACAGTTATTTTTTGTCTAAATTCTAAAAAAAGATTATTTTTCTACGCTTATGTACCGAATTTGTATTTCTTATTTATTTTATTAGCTAGGTAAATTATCTAGCTTTCAAATGAGACTACTTCGAATAAAATACACCATTTACTCAAAAAGAAACGAAGAAAAAACGAGATGAAGTAGTCTTCATTTTAAAAAAATATTAAAACTGCTTTGTTTTTGAGATAAATAACATAATACATTTTTTATCCCGATTTTTATCGATAAATATGTGTCGTGTATCCGCACATTTCGTTTGATCAAGGTTCGACAAATAACATTGTATATCGCTAAACATAAGGTTGCCTGGGAGAAATCGCTCTCAGCGATAAGACCGCCTTTTTGTACTATGTTTATTTTTTAATTAGATATAAGCTCTTTAAATGTATTTCTTGAGTACAATAAAGTGTTCATTCATTCATTCAAACTGTCTAGTATTTGTTGAAACTAAACTCGCACTTAGACCTTCAACAAAAACCCATTTAACATTACTGGACAAAAAAAATAAGGTGTTTCTAAGCCTAAAGAACCACCAAGAAAATCCTTCAGTTCCTAGCAGCTGCAAGTGGCTTAAATGGCTAATTACATTTTCAGGGGTTAACATAAAGCGATGATCAAAATAGGTCTATCATGGCTGCTGTGATACGAGAGCCACCTCGCGCAAATAAATAAAGCCTTAGAACGTACAGAAATTATAGTCAAGTAAATAAAGTAGGCAATTGACTTTAGAACTATTTAAAAGGAGCAGTGACCTGTTGATGAGATAGAAGTAATATTTGCAGTTGTCATCGACCCCGTCGGCATTGGCGTAGAGGTGCCCGGAGCGCTTCGTCATCAGGTACTTGCCGTTGTTGGCGCGGAAGGCCACGGCGCCGTCGCCTTGCCACTCCAACTCGAACAGTGCGTTCGAGGACCTGGAATAACATAGTCTTTATGTATACTTACTTCTACAATCTTCTAGAGGTACTCTGTTCTACTCATTTGGGGTGAAGATTCGTGCATTATGCGTAAACTTATGAATATAGCGAATCAATCCACATTCCATTTTATATTTAGTTGGTTTGACTTGTCTATTAGCTATTTGTAAGACCGCGATGATTGCGCGCGACGTAAGAATCAACCCCTCCAACTTCGCCCGTCGATGAACCGACTAAGGGAATCTACTATGATGTAGCTTCCTTTTGAGTACCTACCTATTGAGTAGCAGCTCCATTGTGATCATCGATCGGCGTGCCAAGCGTGGTAATCATGGCTATAAACCCCTCATTTTGAGAGAGACAATGAACTTATTACTTTACTTGGAGTTAGGTGCACATTCAGAGGGCAGTATGATTTGGTAACCCTTCCGCTCGGGGTTTCCAGTTGTTGGTCTGTACATACTTGTTGTCTCCGCTGGCCTGGATGCCGCCGCCGGTCTCGAGCGTCCAGTAGCGGTCCTGCATGGTGCGGATGTACCAGCGCCGCGTGGCCCAGTCGAACTCCAGCTGGAACGTCTCGTGCGACGATATCTCGTCCTGGTTCGCGGTCACGTCCACTCCTGGGGACAAGTAAACAAATGGAATTTTATTCTGCTGCTCACGAAATAAGTAGGTACCGCTATATTTTCTAGATGCCTATAACTACCGCAACATTTTTTTGCATTTCAGTTCAAAAACCAGCTATTTAACCTGAGAAGTTAAGTTTTGTAGATGCGTTTTTCTAGGAACCATCCCAGCTAAAGATTTGCATAGGTTGATAAGTGTATAATTGTATAATTAATGCAACAGTCCAACGCGCATAGAAATGGCAATTATGCAGATGTTCTGACGGTATCCAGTCGACACGATATCCACTCTTATGATTAGCAAATTACAGGTTTACGAGTCTTGGACGTCCACACGCTCACAACAAAGTGATGAATGGATTACCTACTCGCTTAGCTCACAATGCCGATGCGGCCCGGGATTGTGACATAATCAAATCAGGCGAAAAAATATTAGCAAAACAGTCCCACTGGTATTCAAAATGTCTCCCTAGTTTCGGTTTATTGTTATGACGAAAGATGCACTTTGTGTTTTTTATGTGTTGGTCGTTTTTAAACAAAGATAACTACTATTACTTTACTATTAATAACCTATTTTTTTTTTTGTTCATTTGGCTTCTATTTTCTACAGTAATCATTTTGGTATTCATCTCGTGATCAAATCCTTCCGTAAAATCTCATAAACCCGACGTGGTGAGAGAACTCTCGAAAGACAACATTTTGTACGTCGCTGACGTCTCTGCATGCACGAAAATTCCTCCAGCATCAAACAACCACAGATGGATCAGCTTAATTGGCGAGTGCGGCGCCGCACGCAGCCGGCGCGCGCGCAGGCATCCGTGATAGAAACTAGAAAGCACGCGCCACTCTTTTTGTGCGGATTCTGGACATTGCGACGCGGGAGGTCTGAAGATTCTACTATGGACACTGGACAAATATTAGGCGTTACTTTGTAGCTATTTAAAAGGAAATGAGGGGAATAAGTTGTTTATGACTGATAGTAGTGTTATTTTTATTGAAAATGGATCAATTTGTCGCATTTGTTAAAGAAGACTTGGTTTACTTATTTACCTCAGTATCTACAATCTAATTAATACGATTTCGTTCCCTGATTGGATGTCACAGCCTCTTCCATACAGACGCAGCGTGCGGTGGCTGTCAGTTATATAACCAAGCGAGTGCTGCGCAAGTTGTGTCTACTGACCGCCACCGCACACCGCGCGCGTCTGCGAGAGGTTTCATGAATTCTGTTAGTAATTCTAAAGCAAATAAAAACGCGGAGATATTGTTTATGGATCTAATATTTTCATACGCTCAATAAACTGTCCATTTTACTATCCCAATATTCATAATTTAGTCGTTTGCATTCGTTTAAGGTTAAAAATGCAAATATTCAATTAGTCACGCAAACTAAATTAAGTTAATGAAATGTTAATAGTTTCAGTTAACTTGCATAAAGTAGATAAATCGAACCGATAGCAAACTCGAACGTTATTGGTTTAGAAAATAGTCACAAAAAGCTAATGAATTATCTTTATATCGAAGGTAGGTTCCTATCCCACGTGTTTTCTAATATTATTGTCCTTTTTTAAGTAATATAAATTTATGTTTATTATTTATCTTGTTACACAAACTCACTGACCCAGCATCGCTAGCTAATCGTGCATAAAAACAGTAATAAGTAGAGAATCTAATGTATTTTATCTATGAGCGCCCTTTTTAAACCTAAGTGTCTTGTTTAAAAGTTGTAATGTTATCTAACTATTATAATAAATGGGAAAGTCTTTGTGAATGTTTGTTATAAGTAATCTTTGTTAAGGCGCATATAGCACCTAAAGTGGGGCCTTTACTTATTTTATCATATAAATTCCGTCAGACAAAGGAGTTTCCAAAATTCACGCGTACAGTTTGCTAAACCTATCATAAGCTATTTTTTAATGCACATTTAGTAGTTTCATTTTGTCTAGTTTCGGAAGAGATACGAAGTTGCCGTTGGTGGCCACCAAACTCTGTTCTCTAGTACGCATCGCAAAGCATCTAATTATAAATAAATGAAGGCATTTTTCCTATTCTATTCAAGATGCCAGTACAACTCCTTCACTGCTTTCCAGTAGGTGTTTGCGATCTCAGCGTCCAATAAATTCCATGGTCGTGACTATCTCTCGAGGAAACCTTAGTCGTGACGTGGAAGCGGCTCGACGAGGAAGCGATACGATAATGGTCTGGCTGCACCAATTCACTATGGAATAAAACGCAGCACTAACAAATGCCTTGGGTAACGATTTAATGTGCGATTCCACGAGTTTCGTTTAGACGCGCGGTTCACAGGGGCATTACCTAACTGCTCGGTGTGCATTATTTTGAAACTCAACTCAACTCAAATGGATAGATTTTGTCTGTTGGACATATAATATATTATATTTTTTTAAAGCCGAATAAGTTTTCTGAATAAATAAATTTAAATTTAATAGTAACAATAGTAAAACTCCTTCAAAAAAGAATAAAGAAAAAATATATACCTTAATTCATCCATTAGCATTGTCAATCAACGTGGCAATGCTGCCAACATTCTAGGCACTCTACCTTTCTCAGATTGTTACAAAAATTATACAAATTGAAAATCACTACACTACATAGTATAAAACAAAGTCGCTTTTTCTGTCCCTATTGTCCCTATATCCCTGTGTCCCTTTCAATGCTTTAATCTTTAAAACTACGCAACGGATTTTGATGCGGTTTTTTTTTAATAGAAATAGTGATTCAAGAGAAAGGTTTATACGTATAATAACCGTGCGAAGCCGGGGCGGGTCGCTAGTTTAAAATAAATAAAATAGATTATAGTTTTGTCTCTATCCATTTAGGCATTCGTAAAATACTTTCTATAGAAACTTTTTAAAATTCTGTAGCTAAGCCCGTTGCTAGGTGCATTAACCCGGCCGCCTCAAGCACCGCAGCCTCTCGCCAGGCGTGACTCTGCAACACTTTACAGCTCGAGAGTCTATCTCAGCACTGCATCCTCTCCCACTCAGACATCTTCTCAACCCACCCTTTGCACTAACTGTGCTCCTGGTTAAACCAGACGGTTCTCAACACTATAGATTCGGATAATTTCCTAAGTTTGCGTGATACAAATTACTGTGCGCCTGAATCTCAGAATGTCTTTGAGACAAACCAACTAGTCTTTTATAAAGCGTTTTCTTTTCTCATTGCTTTGGTTTGAACTTTATGTGTACCTAGGAAATAGGAGTTATTTATGTAGTTACCTATGTTATGTTACAAATGGCATATGTCAGTCTAATTTTCACAAATAACTTTTACATCTTGATCTAAAAGTTATTTGTGAAAAACCTCGGTCGGTGTTTATGCTACTTGTAATGGGTTTTAACTAGTTTAGAAAGGTTGCTGCTTTTATTTACATCATAACTAATAAGTATCTACTATTTGTTCAATCATCGTTTTCTATCAGTGAATGTTTTTATCCGCTGTGTGCTGTGTCGATGTTAATGCCTAACGAGATTGTTTTATCTGATCTTCAGACTACAAATTACGTTGTGATCTCAAACTATTATTTAAATTGAATTTAGTTATAAACAATTTAATAGTTTTAATTCTATTTAATCTAGTTTTCTTAGTAATTTAGAAGGCAGAAGTAAACGGGCCCCAAGCCGTTAGAGCACTACAGCGGGGCCGATCTTAGATAATGTAGCTCTACGTGAGGTCAGCGAGGGCGAAGCTCCCGTTATCCACTCCCGAGCACTTCTACTCTCCTGGTACTCGAGTGGATACTAAACAGTCATAGCGATCACTTAAATTATAAAGAATGCCATCCATCTGACTGAATAAAGGCGAAAGAACTAAAAGAGCTCAAAAAAATAGAAGAGTGGAGCTTTTTGAGTCAAAACAACGCCAAATCTCATGTGAGAATAGTTTGGCGTATTTTAAAAACTACACGCAGATTCAAACTTTTTATAGGAAAAAATTATACATCATCCATCATTATAGTCGCAGTTAATATAAATACGCACTATAAAGTATAACCCAAAAACTACTGGGCAGATCTTGATCAAACTCATATGGGGTCACATGAAGCACCAGCTTTCAAACAAAAAACATCATGTATATCGGTTCAAAGGTTCGGAAAAGAAATTTCGAGTTAATGTCGAAACAGTCGAATTGAAAACCTCCACCTTTTTTTGAAGTTTATTCAAACGTATCGGACTAAAACTAGGGTCCAGACCGAATAACGGAGGAAAAACGTGTCCGAAGCCACGGGCAGATGCTAGCGTTGAATGATATAATAATATGACCGAATACATCAATTGCTTAATTTATAAATTGGATTTTAAACAATGGAAATGGTGATCGAACAATGGTAATTTATTAAACAATACAGTTGACGCTGCATGTAAAAGTATTGTTTACGACTCGCCGCGCATTCGGACATGCATGTTTTGTTGGACGTGTTTTATACAATGCAAATTACTTTTTTTGACTTTGTGACATTAAACTGATAAAGAAGACGCTAGACCAGCGATTCCGGAAAGGTGGTCCGCGGAACCCTGGGGTTCCGTGGAAGAGTCACAGGGGTTCCGCGGTCTGACCGAGACTTAAATAAAACGCTCGTGGAAAAGACTCATAATAACCTTCCTACATTGTATTTCTTATAATAATTATTTTTCATTTAAAATTTGTTCTTCCTTCTGAGTCTAAAGTGAATATATGAATATATTTTTTGGTCTTCAGGTAAACCCTAGCAAAACACAGGCCATAATTAGTGGTAGCACAAGCACTTCTGCTAAAATCGACTGGTCCACTCTCCCTCAATTAGAATTCAATATCGTTATAGTTCCGTTTAGCAGAAGTGTAAAAAATCTTGGAATCTTTATGGATTGTGACATGTCTTGGGTCCCTCAAATAACATCGGTGATTCGCAAGGTATTCGCCTGTGCTGCTTCATTGAGGAGGCTTCGTAACTTCCTGCCTACTGCCACTAAAAATTGTGCTCGCTCAATCTCTCATTCTTCCCATTCTTTACTATGCCGACGTTTGCTACCTCGACCTACCCACTTCACAAAACCAGTTTCTACGACAAATCCTTCTCAATCCAAGCCATAAGTAATATATATATTATATTTAACATTTATTTATCTTTAAATATTCGTTATATGTTCATAATTATTGAAGCTCTATCCTTGGTACAACCCCTGCCTTTCTTTAATTCACATAATTCTTTCCATCCAAAGGTTGCCTGGAAGAGATCGCTTCTAAGCGATAAGGCCGTCCATTATACTTGTCACATGTAATGTCTTTCATAATGTTCGGTATATGGTGTATAATAAAGTACTTTGTATTGTATTGTTTATTCAAAATACGTAAACACTTAAGTTACCTATCAAAACAGCCAGCTAGGGTTCCGCCAAAAAAATTACGATCAATTAGGGTTCCATAGCCAAATAAAATTGGGAACCTCTGCGCTAGACAACACTGAATGATATTATCGGCTTAAAGTGTGCACTGCACGCCAGAAAGAAAGTCCTCAGATACATTCTAGAATAGTTGTCGTCGATAGGTTGCCTTCATACCTACACGCCGGGTGATGGCCAATCGACGGAACCCCAGATTAATAATATTACGGAACGTAGTCATGCTAGAATCTTTGAATGGCTGTTACAATACGAAAATGCTTTGAAATTGTCCACCTACGTCATGTGGCTGTCACAGGTTTTAATAAGATAAATACCATTTTCAAAAACGACTATACAAATGGTCAACGTATCAACCTAGATCCGATGAAATAGCTTGAATAGACAGTGCTTCTCGTCTTGAGTAGGTACTTTCATCCCGTCCATATTCTCGTCCATTGATGGGCGAAACGATTATTCAATAGCATTACTAAAATTTTATTACAGCTGTTGCAATAGGCGCATTAAGATTTTCAAAATAAAGATAGGTACTTAACTCACAGAGCGAGGGTAGGTATATAATTTCCGTTGTTCTCAAATGTTTCCGCCATGACGGACGTATTGCTAATGCGATAGCACTTCCATTTCCCACATCAAGCCCGTGGCAGTTCAATTGCGACAATAATTGCAGGGTTGGAGTACAGATAGACAGTGAAAGCTAATTGCAGTAGATACCTACGGATGCATAGTGTGTACATTTGTTTCCTGTATTGTCGGTTTGATTTGTATCTGATCTAGGTTACAAAGAATACCTGGAAACGTAGGTAGGACGCATTAGTTGGCAACACAAATATATTAAGAACCTTATAAAAGGCCTAACCTTTGTTTTCGCCAAGTCGTCCAACGAACCCTCTGGTCACAGTATACAAGATAAAATTTTTTCATGACTTAACTATTTTGTAGAAGTAGGTATATAATTGTGAATCTTTCTTTGTTGATAAAAATAATGTAAGATGTACTCATAAACTATATATGGATCTGTAATCTAATTTCCTATGACATAACTAGGTTTTACTGCCATGCCGTTACGTCTCGGAGGATTAACTACTTCAAATATCTGCATTTTATTGAAAACTAGCGACACGCCCCGGCTTCGCACGGTTCTATTATACGTAAAAACCTTCCTCTTGAATCACTCTACCTATTAATAAAAACCGCATCAAAATCAGTTGCGTAGTTTTAAAGATTTAAGCGTTCAAAAGGATATAGGGACAGAGAAAGCGACTTTGTTTTATACTATGTAGTGATAGTGCGTGAGCCCTTGCACCCGGGGAATATCTTAGAAATGATAGTGTTACAATACAACAACGTACCTTGCTTGACGGAGACGTACTTCTCGTTGAGTCCGGCCACGAAGGCGGCCTGCGGCAGGCTGTCCTCGAGCGCGAACAGCTCGTCCTTGGTGACGGCCGTGGCCCTGGTCTTCAGCACCGCCTTGGAGCCGATGGGCGCGAGGTAGGCGCCCGCCCCGTCGCGCAGCGCCAGCGAGCCCGCGTGGTACTCCGCGCTGAACAGGCAGTTGCTGCTGCACGTCTCTTGCAGCTGGGGAAAGAGATCACGGCTACTATTGGCAACATACGGAGGAACTTCCTAAGCCTCAGACGTACTAAAGGTTGTTTGGAAATTTAGTACGACCGGAATAAATTCAAAATTATACCACCAATGATGCATGAGATGTGAAAAATATGCTTAAAAATATAAATAAATTAAAACTGAAATTTACATGTGAACAAGGCAATTAAAAAAAAATATTTAAAAACTAGCCACGAATTCGCACGCGTTCTTTCTATGGAAACGTCTCAAGACTATTTCTATCCCATAGGAACCCATTTATGGGATGGAAAGTAGCCTGTGTTTCAGGGCTAGAACTACTATTCCAAATTTCAGACCAATCTGTTCAGTAGTTTTTGCGTGAAAGAGGAACAAACATCCACACAAACTTTCACATTTATAATATTAGTAAGGATAGGGATTAAATTGTCGTCGTCATCAACCAAGCCAGTTACTTGTTTGAAAAGATCGTTTCAAGCCGCCATATCCGTTTCGTCATTTGCCCAATCCGCCCGAAGAGGCATAGAACGGCTGCATTTCATGGTAGATTCAGATACTCTATTGAGGTTAAAGAAGCTTTATTTCTCATAAAAACTATAAAAAGTTCACTTACAATGAGAATAAGTTATTCGCTAAAATAATGTTAAAATTACATGTTTCCTCTAGGACTTAGGTATACTAAAATGTATATAATCTTATATAATACAGTAGTTTTTATAATTATAATAGTGCTAATTAACATAGTTTATAGGTTCAATAGGTATAGCTAAAGGATGTTATAGACATGCCAACAAAACAAAATTAAATAGGGTAGACAGAAAAACTTAACAGTATGACTATGACGAAGTATTGTTATGGTGTGTGGTACAAGTGATAAGAGGAAAGGATATGAGATAATTAATTAATGACACAGTTCGTTATTTGTCTATGTTGATAACATATTTTAGTAAATTATTTTTAAATAGTTTCATATTTTCACATTCTTTTAAATTATTGGGTAAATCGTTAAAAAGACGGGCTCCCTCAGATATTATCGTTCTCTTAGCATAATTCGTTCTACTATTTGATACGTTTAGTTTAAATTTATTTCTAAAACTGTATTTATTTATTTTTTGATGATATTATTACAAAATGCAACCTGCCAACGCCATTTAAAAAAACCGTCATGTATTTATTCTATTTATCACTGAAAACGTGGCGACATCATATTTCTATTGATCGCAAACGTTTGTCGAAGTTGTAACAAATGTTTACGGGCCACTAAATGTCCAGTC
The DNA here is from genome assembly GCA_944547425.1 of Eupithecia centaureata. NCBI lineage: Eukaryota > Metazoa > Arthropoda > Insecta > Lepidoptera > Geometridae > Eupithecia > Eupithecia centaureata. Next base: position 14,997,544 of record OX155684.1, on the reverse strand, counting down.
GCAAATTGAATGTGGCTCCAGTCAACCAGTCCCCGACTCACTCATTCAATAACTCTCACAGTTCCGAATACAAGCACTTCATAAGTCCACAAAACTCGCGAATTGCCAACAAAAGCGAAACCGCGACAAAGCCGTCAATTTCCGCTCACATTCACCGCTCACAACCAAAGCCTCAAAGTCGCTGAATGGAGCCTATTGTAGCAAATATAGCAATCTTTACGAGTTTGCGGAAAGCCCGTGTCGGCGCATTTAGTATCCGCTGCGATTTGTGTTGCCGGGCAAGTATTTATTGTATGCGACAAGTATTTGCGCCAGCCGAAAGGAACTGCCTTGTTTACATAATACTAGCAGCGCCTCGTGGTTTCACCCGCGGTCATTCCGGTTCCCGTGGGAATTCCGGGATAAAATATAGCCTATAATATGTTATTACAGACTATAATCTATCTCTGTGACAAATTTCACCGATATCCGTTCAGTAGTGCGTGAAAGAGTAACAAACATCCATCCATACTTACAAACTTTCGCGTTTATAATATTAGTAGAATGTGTACGAGTTGATTTGTTCAATACTTGTGTGCCGATCCCTCAAGCTAAGCTGAATTTCGTCTAAGAAAGAACTGAATTTCACCAAGTTGGTCCTGTATTAAAGCCATTGCAGGATGCATGTTGGATGTCTGCTATTGCAATGAGACATTGAATAATCCCTGAAACTCTTAAAAGTTGTTTTCTGTCTACGTCGATCGACGATGATGACGTTCGCCACTTGAGGAACGTTTATACAAGCACTAAGTTTCAATGCACAAAGCATAACGCCTCATTAGTGCTAATATTTTAGCACTAATGAGGCGTTAATACCATTAAATATATCAGGCGGGTGATACAGTGGTAACTTGTTTGTAATTGTAATGGTTATGATCACAAGAACAACTCGGAAGATTCTATAAACTGTCACTAAAAGCTAGTTTCATTATTCTTGAGTGGTACATGCTACATTGAATGGAGGTAAACGAATGCGCGGACGGAAGCTAGTCACAAATGAACAGCTGTTCCCTGCATTGTTGCGATCGGCCGTACAACTGTATCCCACAACGGCGTATTGTCTCGTCTCACAAAAACACAAGCGTTATGGATATTACTTCTTGTGGGACTAATTGGAGAGTTTGCATGCATTCAGGTAAAGAGATCGAGGAGACTAGTATGTGCCGTGACTTTGCTCTCAATGCTAATGCGCTACAACTTTCGTGGATTCGTCTTGCGATCTCCGAAGAGCAGCCAAAGTTATAAGTTCCTAGAATTAGGTACCACATTGCCAACATCCAAAATTAAATTACTACAAATTATTTTGGCGATAAGCTCAAAAATCTAGCAGTCGTTTCGACCACCAATGGGGGGAAATTAAAGCCGAAACTACCTATATTGAATTGAACAAAGCTGTAATAGTGCAATTACCTAATATTTATAATGGCAAATTGCGGAAACATTGTTCTTTAACTCGCCCATCGAAGTTATTCCTAAGATATCAAGAGTGAAGAGCTGGCTACCCATGTTTGTTGTCAGTCAGTCGCTCACGCTAGTTCGACAGATCATTGTGATTTACATTCCCATCCAATTAACATTGTAGTAGGTAACTGTGTTCGTTCAGTTCAATTGCTTGGCTATAACAATTCCGTTAGACTTACTGGAGCAACTCAGATGTTGGACAGTATCGCTATCGCCGGACCAGAACTTTATTTTTATATTATAAGGTCAATTTCACCGTCTGATAACTCGGTGAAGGAATGTTAGGATTAATTTAAGTTTCAATTGACTGCGGGAAAAAACTTACGAAAACTTTTATGCTTTCGCGCACCCAAATTTTGTACTTACATTTCTTTATTTTTTATACAATTACGTATTCCAATTAGATTTAAAGAATTCATTTACCGATCATCATTCAGTTAGTGTATCAGAATCTCCCAATATAATATAGGCTTTATTTTATCCCGGAATTTCTCTTGGCTCTGAACTCCAGCGCGAAGAGCGTGTCCTCGCCCCAGGGCACGTTGGCGTCCACGTGGATCTCGTCAGGGACTCCGACAGGTGCGCTGCTAGTTAGTTACAACTGACCTTCCCGCATGCGCTGAGGTACTTGTTGTTGCAGGTGTGCAGCGCGTACTTGCCGCCCTCGTCGGCTCTGAACTCCAGCGTGAAGAGCGTGTCCTCGCCCCAGGGCACGTTGGCGTCCACGTGGATCTCGTCAGGGACTCCGACAGGTGCGCTGCTAGTTAGTTACAACTGACCTTCCCGCATGCGCTGAGGTACTTGTTGTTGCAGGTGTGCAGCGCGTACTTGCCGCCCCCGTCGGCTCTGAACTCCAGCGTGAAGAGCGTGTCCTCGCCCCAGGGCACGTTGGCGTCCACGTGGATCTCGTCAGGGACTCCGACAGGTGCGCTGCTAGTTAGTTACAACTGACCTTCCCGCATGCGCTGAGGTACTTGTTGTTGCAGGTGTGCAGCGCGTACTTGCCGCCCTCGTCGGCTCTGAACTCCAGCGTGAAGAGCGTGTCCTCGCCCCAGGGCACGTTGGCGTCCACGTGGATCTCGTCAGGGACTCCGACAGGTGCGCTGCTAGTTAGTTACAACTGACCTTCCCGCATGCGCTGAGGTACTTGTTGTTGCAGGTGTGCAGCGCGTACTTGCCGCCCTCGTCGGCTCTGAACTCCAGCGTGAAGAGCGTGTCCTCGCCCCAGGGCACGTTGGCGTCCACGTGGATCTCGTCAGGGACTCCGACAGGTGCGCTGCTAGTTAGTTACAACTGACCTTCCCGCATGCGCTGAGGTACTTGTTGTTGCAGGTGTGCAGCGCGTACTTGCCGCCCTCGTCGGCTCTGAACTCCAGCGTGAAGAGCGTGTCCTCGCCCCAGGGCACGTTGGCGTCCACGTGGATCTCGTCAGGGACTCCGACAGGTGCGCTGCTAGTTAGTTACAACTGACCTTCCCGCATGCGCTGAGGTACTTGTTGTTGCAGGTGTGCAGCGCGTACTTGCCGCCCTCGTCGGCTCTGAACTCCAGCGTGAAGAGCGTGTCCTCGCCCCAGGGCACGTTGGCGTCCACGTGGATCTCGTCAGGGACTCCGACAGGTGCGCTGCTAGTTAGTTACAACTGACCTTCCCGCATGCGCTGAGGTACTTGTTGTTGCAGGTGTGCAGCGCGTACTTGCCGCCCTCGTCGGCTCTGAACTCCAGCGTGAAGAGCGTGTCCTCGCCCCAGGGCACGTTGGCGTCCACGTGGATCTCGTCAGGGACTCCGACAGGTGCGCTGCTAGTTAGTTACAACTGACCTTCCCGCATGCGCTGAGGTACTTGTTGTTGCAGGTGTGCAGCGCGTACTTGCCGCCCTCGTCGGCTCTGAACTCCAGCGTGAAGAGCGTGTCCTCGCCCCAGGGCACGTTGGCGTCCACGTGGATCTCGTCAGGGACTCCGACAGGTGCGCTGCTAGTTAGTTACAACTGACCTTCCCGCATGCGCTGAGGTACTTGTTGTTGCAGGTGTGCAGCGCGTACTTGCCGCCCTCGTCGGCTCTGAACTCCAGCGTGAAGAGCGTGTCCTCGCCCCAGGGCACGTTGGCGTCCACGTGGATCTCGTCCAGGGACTCCGACAGGTGCGCGAAACGCTTGCGCCCGATCGACCGCAGGTTCACCTGAGGACATACATACATTACTGAATTAACGGAACGAATTACTTCACAGCTATTCATAAAGGGAACTGCTTGGGTATGACTCTTATACATCGTAATTTTAGGACCTACAAATGTGCCCAATGATTGCAATAAAATTAAATAAATATTAATAATAATAATAATCAATATCAATATCTTTATTTATTTAGGCTTACAAAATTAAATAATTAAATTAGGTATTTAAAAAAAAAAAAAAAAATTAAATAACTATAATTAATTCTTTTATTTATTCATTAATTTAATTCTTGATTTTATCCTCACCACCTCTTTCGTGAGTTTGTTGATAGTTTGAAATTCTAGGATGCCTCTGCCTAAGTTATGCAACAGATTCAGGCGTTACTTTGAGTATTGTACCCGTGAAACAGTTGATGAAAGGTAGCCAATGTTTTACTCCATGTCTAAAACTACATTTATTGAAACATTCAGCCCTATCCTTTGAGTAGCTTTGGAGTGAAGTGGTTACAAGCTTTCATCCACCCTTCCAAACTTATCAATAACAGATCATCTCCATTGCGAAATATTAGGATGAAAAATATATAACGATTCCGCGTAACCTTTTATATGCTCCAACAATGCAATTTGCTGCTACAATTTTTACCTACAGTACCGATACCTGAATGATCTAATGATGAGACATCTTCAATCGTAATAGGCAAATTATAAAATAAATAGCCTATGAGTAAAACAAACAATGAGGCAGTAAATCAGAGGCAGCGAACAATGGGTTGTTTGGCCGAACCCAACAAGGAAGGAGGGACATCCGTGACGTATGACATTCTCTGGTCTAGTCCACTGTAAGAGTGCATTGATGCAAGTATTCGCCTACAAATGGCCCGGCACAAAAGATGCATCAAACTAAATTGCTGATCAAAGAACATATTTCTCACCTACATGGTGACTTAGTGTAAGCACCGATATATTTTTTAGTATCGTCATAAAACAGGGCAAATTGCTTTCCTTATTCCACTTTTCGCGATTTGGGGAAATAACAGACTACGCATTAATACTTTCAAAATTGCCTAGGTAGATTGTACAAAAAAACCTACCTATCTCGTAGTTACGAGCGGTAATTCCTGTGTAGTGTCATGTAGTGTGTACTTAACAAACATGTCAATCAAACAAGTACCTATGTACACTGTCGCTTTACAAGTTTTACAATAGTATCAATAAAAGCTCGCGGGACGTCAAGACGCCCTATCTCCGATAATATATTTCGATAGCCACACACACATCTCTGCTTATCACTGAGAATGTTACGACAGGGAATTCTGCCTTATCGACCTTAGCCGTAAATGGTGTATGCATATTCAATGTTATTATTTTGATAAGTTAATTTAATATGATAGAAAGTTTGGTCTTATGCAACTCGTATAGGCAGGCATTGACTAAATTTCCCGGTCTGTGATCTATTCGTTAAAATTTACTGGACTTCGTTTAAACGCGTGTATATTTTGACGATTAATAAACCTGAGGCGGAGGGGGTTACCTGGGGTGCAGGTCAGCTTGTCGGAGCTGGAGCCTGAGGAGGGGGGTTACCTGGGGGCGCGCCGCGAGGTGCACGTGCCAGAGCTCTGCGTCGCCGGCAGGGTTGGAAAAAAACAGTTTTTTTTAAATTTTATAAAACAAACAGTTCAAATTGTTTTAGACAAGTGTTTGTTTTGTTTTTTTTGTTTTTTTTTGTCCTTTTTAGTTTAGGGCATTATTTTAAATTAATTCGACCTATAATGTTTCATTTCCAGACTAGATCTTTTGACTTTTCAAATTTTCTATAGTAAAATAAATATTGACAAAAAACGATCAATGGATAAACATTTATTTTATGTTGCGTATCTCTAATCACTACTAAACGATTTACATTCACCCTGAATGTTTCCTAGCAGGACTATACCGGCGGGGAAATACCTATCAACTATAAATTCTATTCTATGAATAGGGGCACCCCCAATATTTATTAATTAGTGATGGGCCGAATGTGGTTTGAACCGAATACGAATTTCGGCCGAACATTCGGTAAAAATCAAAAATGCCGAAGTTCGGTTTTTATTCTGCACTTATATGGTAACAACTAACAAACAACAATAAAATATACCTATAAGTAATTAATATATTGAATTTTCAAAAAGTTTATTTGATTCAAATCATAAGACTTCCTAATTTAATAAGAACTTATTGAATTTGATTTTTTAATTCTAAAACTTAAGATTGAAATGTCGAAAAAGGAAACTGATAATGACAGTTAGTTACTTGATTAATAAATAAATTACCATGATTTTAAATTATGTAAAAGGCTTATTTATTTAATCAGGTATGAGTGAGTATGACAGATTTGATTTTTTTTATGTTTTATTAATCTTAAAATCAAAATTGTGCAACTATTTCACTCTTTTCTTATACCGAATGTTCGGCATTTCAACCGAATTTCGGAAGAATACGAGTGCCTTTCTTTCTCACATTTCATTTCATTATTAATTCTGCGACTGATAACACCTCATAAAAATGTCAACTCCAGGACGCAAAAAGCATGCAATTTGGGAACAATTCACATCGATCCCCCAAGAAAATACCACACTGAAAACCAATAGGGTGCGTTGCAGAAAATGTAAGAAAGAACTAGTTGGACTTGTGAAAAGAATGGTGGCACACTTCCAGCAATGTAGCACCACCACCGGTTCTAACACTGACGCAAATCTTGACGCGGACAGGGACGTGGAGGAGGAGTTGTTGAGTGATGCTGGTTCTTCCCGATCTTCAGATAATTCTTCTGCTACACCCACATCTTCTGTTACTACTCTTCAATCTAAAAATGCCAGTACCAGCAGCAGCGCGAGCGTGAACATTTCAATGAAAAGATTTATTATTGCTACAAGTCAAGAAGATAAGAAGAAAATTGATTTACAATTAATTATCTCGTTATATGTTTGCTACTAACACGCCTTTTAACCACGTAGAACACCCAGAGTTACTGAAATTAATGGAAATTTTACGCCCAGGATATAAACCTCCAAACCGCAAACAAATTGCTAGCAAGCTACTCGACGAAGTCTACAACTCGACTCAAGAAGCCGTAAAAAATGAATTGAAAAACAAAGTTGTTAATCTGGCAATTGATGGGTGGAGTAATGTCAGGCAGGACTCGATAGTTTGTGTCTGTGTTACCGATGTGTTGACAGACTCAACTCATTTAATTGATACAATAGACACAGGAGCCGAAAGCCATACAGCTGACTACTTGGTTAAAGTTACTACTGCGGCAATAAAACAATGTGAAACTTACAAATGTACGGTGCGAAGTGTAGTGACAGACAACGCAGCAAATATGAGCCGTATGAGACGAGATTTAGCCCAACAGGAAGAACTAGCTTCTCACGAGGATATACTTACATACGGCTGTTCATCACACATATTAAACCTTCTAGCAAAGGATTTTAATGCAGAAGATATTACTGATAAAGTTAAGTCGATAATGCGGTACTTCAAATACACTCACTTTGCATCTGCCAAATATAAAGAAGCTGGTGGAAAAGCAATTGTTATACCACAACAGGTACGGTGGAACACAATGGCTGACTGCTTAAAAGTGTTATTAGAAAATTGGCATATAATGTCAGATATATGCTTAAATCATTCAACTGCTATAGATCTGTCAATTTCATTGAAAGTAAATGACATGGCGCTGAAGCAACAAGTCCAGGCTCTCTACAAAAAACTGGAAAACATCGCAGTTACACTTGACATCTCCCAAAAGACATCCTGCTGTATTGGCGAAGTGACTGAAGCATGGATAGAGCTTAAAAATATGTTTGAGGGAGAGAATGTACGACTGCGTGAGACCGAGTATTCATTGGATGATTTAAGGAAGCTTCAAAGCTCGTTATGAAATGGCAATGTCTCCAGCTCATTTTGCAGCAAACTTACTACATCCTAAGTACAGGGGTGAAAAACTCACGAGTGAAGATATTTCTGAGGCTTTATTATTTATAGAAGCTTATCACAAAGAGGCGATGCCCTATGTTGTTAAATACAGGGCAATGACAGATCCCTTTCATAACTTTCTATTTGAAGATCATGTAGTAAATCAGGTCGGACCTCTCGAATGGTGGCAGTCATTAAAAAAACAAATTAATGGTCAAACAATGAACTTAGTGGCTCAGCTTCACACTGCTGTAGCTTCAAGTGCTGGAATTGAAAGACTGTTTTCAACATTTGGATTTATTCATTCTGACGTACGAAATAAACTGGGTACAGAGAAAGCTGCAAAACTTGTTACAGTTTTTAAATACCTTAAGGAAAAGAAAAAATAATTGTTATCTTGATCTTGTCATATTGTCACTCTCCTGACTGACAAACAATTTTGATTTTATAATGTTTATTAAATATAGGTAATTTTGTTTGTTATAATTTTGTTTTTGATTGATTTTAAATTGAAATTTTTAATATTCTATACTATCTAATGCATGTTTCAAAAATACGTGTTATCTTATCCCATTACCCATATAAATCCTGGTACTTGGTAGGTACTTAGATCTTTGTTTGACTGAATAAATAACTTATCAAAAAAATATTACTTTCATTTTATATCATTCATTCGCAATGAAAAGTAGTTTTAAAGCTTGTTTTTTTCTCATCGTTTTATACAATGTTTAAAACTTGTTTTAATCTGTGTTTTTAAACGTGTGATAAAAAACACGGTTTAAAATCAAACTGTTTTAAACATTGTTTTAAACATGTGTTTTAAAACCATTTGTTTTAATCATGCCAACCCTGGTCGCCGGGCACATTGGCGGTGCAGGTCAGCTTGTCGGAGCTGCAGCCTGAGGCGGGGGGGTTACCTGGGGGCGCGCCGCGAGGTGCACGTGCCAGAGCTCTGCGTCGCCGGGCACCTTGGCGGTGCAGGTCAGCTTGTCGGAGCTGGAGCCTGAGGCGGGGGGTTACCTGGGGGCGCGCCGCGAGGTGCACGTGCCAGAGCTCTGCGTCGCCGGGCACCTTGGCGGTGCAGGTCAGCTTGTCGGAGCTGGAGCCTGAGGCGGGGGGGTTACCTGGGGGCGCGCCGCGAGGTGCACGTGCCAGAGCTCTGCGTCGCCGGGCACCTTGGCGGTGCAGGTCAGCTTGTCGGAGCTGGAGCCTGAGGCGGGGGGGTTACCTGGGGGCGCGCCGCGAGGTGCACGTGCCAGAGCTCTGCGTCGCCGGGCACCTTGGCGGTGCAGGTCAGCTTGTCGGAGCTGCAGCCTGAGGCGGGGGGTTACCTGGGGGCGCGCCGCGAGGTGCACGTGCCAGAGCTCTGCGTCGCCGGGCACCTTGGCGGTGCAGGTCAGCTTGTCGGAGCTGCAGCCTGAGGCGGGGGGTTACCTGGGGGCGCGCCGCGAGGTGCACGTGCCAGAGCTCTGCGTCGCCGGGCACCTTGGCGGTGCAGGTCAGCTTGTCGGAGCTGCAGCCTGAGGCGGGGGGTTACCTGGGGGCGCGCCGCGAGGTGCACGTGCCAGAGCTCTGCGTCGCCGGGCACCTTGGCGGTGCAGGTCAGCTTGTCGGAGCTGGAGCCTGAGGCGGGGGGGTTACCTGGGGGCGCGCCGCGAGGTGCACGTGCCAGAGCTCTGCGTCGCCGGGCACCTTGGCGGTGCAGGTCAGCTTGTCGGAGCTGGAGCCTGAGGCGGGGGGTTACCTGGGGGCGCGCCGCGAGGTGCACGTGCCAGAGCTCTGCGTCGCCGGGCACCTTGGCGGTGCAGGTCAGCTTGTCGGAGCTGGAGCCTGAGGCGGGGGGGTTACCTGGGGGCGCGCCGCGAGGTGCACGTGCCAGAGCTCTGCGTCGCCGGGCACCTTGGCGGTGCAGGTCAGCTTGTCGGAGCTGGAGCCTGAGGCGGGGGGGTTACCTGGGGGCGCGCCGCGAGGTGCACGTGCCAGAGCTCTGCGTCGCCGGGCACCTTGGCGGTGCAGGTCAGCTTGTCGGAGCTGCAGCCTGAGGCGGGGGGTTACCTGGGGGCGCGCCGCGAGGTGCACGTGCCAGAGCTCTGCGTCGCCGGGCACCTTGGCGGTGCAGGTCAGCTTGTCGGAGCTGGAGCCTGGGGCGGGGGGGTGACCTGGGGGCGCGCCGCGAGGTGCACGGGCCGGAGCTCTGCGTCGCCGGGCACCTTGGCGGTGCAGGTCAGCTTGTCGGAGCTGCAGCCTGAGGCGGGGGGTTACCTGGGGGCGCGCCGCGAGGTGCACGTGCCAGAGCTCTGCGTCGCCGGGCACCTTGGCGGTGCAGGTCAGCTTGTCGGAGCTGGAGCCTGAGGCGGGGGGGTACCTGGGGGCGCGCCGCGAGGTGCACGTGCCAGAGCTCTGCGTCGCCGGGCACCTTGGCGGTGCAGGTCAGCTTGTCGGAGCTGGAGCCTGAGGCGGGGGGGTTACCTGGGGGCGCGCCGCGAGGTGCACGTGCCAGAGCTCTGCGTCGCCGGGCACCTTGGCGGTGCAGGTCAGCTTCTCGGAGCTGGAGCCTGAGGCGGGGGGTTACCTGGGGGCGCGCCGCGAGGTGCACGTGCCAGAGCTCTGCGTCGCCGGGCACCTTGGCGGTGCAGGTCAGCTTGTCGGAGCTGCAGCCTGAGGCGGGGGGTTACCTGGGGGCGCGCCGCGAGGTGCACGTGCCAGAGCTCTGCGTCGCCGGGCACCTTGGCGGTGCAGGTCAGCTTGTCGGAGCTGGAGCCCAGGAAGTAGCCGCGCTCCACGTTCTTCAGCGCCCAGCGCCCGCTGTTGTCTTCTGATACACTGCGACAAAGATATGGAACTTTTACTAACCCCATAAACTAGACGTGAAGTTAAAATTTTAAAATTAATACTAATGTGGAAGGTTACAAACCAGCAAAGTTACGACACTCACTACTCATTGTCTCTCCTAGCATTGTAGGCACAGGCTATCAAATCTATCATCACAAACGTCGTTTACGATCACTCGCTCGAACACGTATAAATCTTCAGTCATACACGATAGTTATGACTGAAGATTTATAAAAACACCGTTGTAACAGAGCTTTAAGTTGTATTAAATTTTCAATATTTATCTAAATTAATGAACGAGAAATTGTATCTGCGATAGCTGGCGGGATACGTCGACGGAATGAAATGGTGGCGAATCAATAAGTAATGACAATATCATATTTGCCATTTCCTTATTAGCTTGCTCTACACACTGATGCAAAGTTCCTCGATCAAATCAAGCACCTTCAGACCCTCCTTTAGGAGCAGGAGAACAGAGGCATTCCGCAAATTGCAAAGACAAACAATATGCCAACGCCCCTGGTTAATTATAATGCAGCGAGGGTGAGCTTGTAAGATTTCCCCTCGTATAGGTATGTACGTCTTGTCTCGTTAAAACGGTATTCCACTACACGGTATTCAGGGCCCGGTAGTTAGGGCGATTAGGGAGCAAGGCTTGCTGGGTCCGTCCGGTCGCCCTAATTAGGGACCCTAAATCTTATTACCCCACTCTTAGTTAGGGTTAGGGTCTCTTAAAATTGGGTAGTGGAATGGGCCTTTTAGTAAGGGTACTAACTACCATACTCGGCAAGGTTCAATTTAGTTTAACTAAAATAATTATGAGAGATCGAATAAAGGCTATTTATTGGTCGTGGTAAGTATAGTTTTAGTTTGATAAAGGCATCTTTCTTTTTGATTGTACTGGAGGAAAGTCAAAGTTGGTTCCTACTAGATTATTTTAGCTTTTGTGGTTTTTGTAAAAGGTTGGAACAATTTGTGTATAAAATATGCAAAACTTTTTACGGTTGGCAATGTCGTCGTTTGCCATTTGAAGCAAGCACCCCTCGGGGATCCAGGAAGGTTCGAATGCCACTTGAACATAAAATGTTAACACCGAACTTAATGGGAGGAACCAATTTGGCATTTTTTAAAAGTGGCTAAAAGGTTTTTATAATGACAAAACATTACAGAAGATCATTGTGTGTATCATGTGTATTGTATTGTATGTAAAGACTAGGATATTACTTTTTTAGGCTGGATTTTAACTATGTCATTCAAAACCAAGCTCCAAACTGAACCCATCTGAACAACTAATGCCCCTAACGAGGTGAATAGTTTTCCACGCATTTACATTTCAAGCACTCATTAAAAACTTCCCAATGTATTCGCCAACGAACCGAAACCATCTTTAGTACCATAAGCGTATGATTTAGTTTTGCTGGTGGGAAAATATTGTTTCGTATACCTAGTAAGTATTTTAGTCGCCCTTCTCTCGAATTATTGGATTCATATTTTGGGGTTGTAATTGGTTTGTGAACTGGTTAGGAGAGACTTTCCGTTTGAGCCCATAATAGTGGATTGTTTACTTACTAACTGTGATAACTAAGAGCATTCTAAGAAGGTAAGCAAGACTAAAAACGCGAAACATAATACATAGGAACTCGATTTCAGTGCTCTTAGCTGCATTGCCACCGAGCGAGACATTGAAAGAAAGTCAACAACTTTAAGTTCAGCAAGTTCAAGTTATTTACACGAGTTTCGTGAGTCAGAGCGACTCATCTGAGCTGACTCACGAGACGTATCGATCGAGTGTTTTCAAAACTCCTGCTGAAACTTAGATTTATGAGCTGGTAATACAAAGCACGGAGTTTTGTTTCAGGTTGTTTTAAATTTCGGCTCGGTGCGAGTGCCGTGTGAAATGACACACCGTTTACCTTCCGACAGCGGCGATGTGTATCAATAAATTGTACGATGCTCCTAAACTAGGAGCTGTTCTGCGGCTCTAATCGTAGCAACAGTGTTACTTCATGGAAAGTCGAGTATGCTGCTACAAAAGTATGTTTCTTAAGAGAAACCGACCATCATTAATTAATTACTAATATTAGAAAGCCGCGATTTACAAAAGATAAAAATCCAACGTTGATTTTATCGATGCCAAGTAATTATTGAAAACCGCCAATTCGTGTTGTTCGGGTTCCTTGCCGATTCCGATCAAAATTATACATAGGTATAATAAGTATAAGATAATTTAAAAACAACAGCAGCATGTGAAATAAATCAAAAAACGCAATAAACGTCTCCTGCAAAATAAATAATGTCCAGTTCCGGTGAGTCACAGAAACATTAGTATGCTACTGAGTCGAGCGTCCGGGAGTCGTGAGAAAGACGACGCTTATCGAACTTGTAGCTTGTGTTTATCTGTCATATTGATAACAGATACGCAAGACCCAATACGCCAGATAACTTGGACAGATCAATGGAAAGAAAGAGATTTGAATTGAAGAGATAAAAGAAACAACTACATAATTCAAAAAATGTATGCTATGTTTACGTCCACGACTAGTTGTGTTATTGTATCGTAGTGTGGGGACTGTGGGGGGTAGTTACCTGATCTGGAACTTGCTGCCGGGCTCCTTCTCCTCGGACTCGCAGGTCACGTTGCCGAAGGAGTCCACCGCCAGGTACTTGTCCAGGTGCGAGCGCAGGTAGATCATACCTGGAACAAATGCTACATTAAACTGTATGCACACACAGGAAGGAACTAGGACAAAAGATTAAACTTAAGAGAAAATGAATTAACCCTTAATTTCTTATATTATTTTGATAATTATGTAGGTACCTATAGTTTAAAATTGATCTTGTCTAAGTGCTTATTTTGTAAGCCTAAAGAAATATAGTTATTGATTTCTGTTTTCTAGGCTTCAATGTTCTAAAGGGTTATCCGACTTATCGTGTAATAATAGATATATTCTAGTCTCTATAATAGTGAATTATGTCCAAGAAGCACTGAAACTAGATCATACCCGTGACTAACGTAATTTATCTCCGCAAATTTCTAGCATTAATAACTTCATCTACATGAGCCAGTAAATCCATCTGACTGTGAATAAATCACATCACGAGGCTTTTAATTAGGAACGATCCAGAAACCGTAACAATAACGGATTTCGAGAGCGGACTCCGCGGAGAGGCTGGGGTTCTAATCCGGCCTTTGGCTGTTTATCAGTACGTTGCACTCACCGTGCATACACTTCAGCTTCGACTGGCTTCTGCCCGCGGCTTGCTCACTTGGTACCTTGTTAAAGCTTTGCCTTAGATAATTGTTGATAGTTTACTAAGCTTGTTAATTACTATTTAGAATCAGAATATGATATGTGAGACCAGCAGGTAACTCAGGCCGATTACATAAAAAAATCTTCTTTAAATATTTATAACGTCAGTGAACGTTCACTGATTGATTAATTAACAAGACATCTGAAAGAAAACTACAAATGTTGAAATCGGTACAGATCATTCCTGTAGGCCTGTAGGCTCACTAAAAAGGAATATTGAAATTATTGATTAACATATGCAGCGAGTGAAGGGGGATTGAACTTTGGTGTTTAAGAGTCCCACGCGGTTTAATTATGAAAAATAAGAGCCCTATTGTGCGCGAGTTTATAGCATCCCATATCGATCTTTTTCATAAAAAAATCCGGTTTTTCTATTTATCAATCGTCAAAACGACAGGCCGGTTAATTTAAACAAGAACTTAAAGCTTAACAAATATTCGGCAATCCCCACACAATAGCACCTGTACCCAACCGACTATCGATTGCTGCCAGCTGTCGAGGGGACCTTGGGGGCCACCCCATGCCAGAATACGGACTAGTTACTATTACAAACAACCCTGGCGCGTGCTCGTCGATTAACTAGCTTTTACTCCACACATGCGTTAAACGCTTCGACTCCAAACATATCAAAGTTAATATTACATGAAGATATTATGGAGTAGAAGTCATCACTTAGATCATCACATTCATCCATTGATAAATAAGTAAAAAATGTTTTGTTACAATTCAAACTTCATCATACATAACAATGCCTTGTTTAAAAACATACATGGTTCTCCGAACCGGATCCCATAATTGACAATTCGACATTGACAATTGACAGTATAAAATATGTATTGGAATTGGTCCTTCGAGCCGACTCGTTAGTTCTCGCAAGGCGGACCAGACAGCGCGTCAGAGATAACATTCCGAAAAGGAAGTCCATTCAGCTACCCCCTGTCTGCGTCGGCTGTCCACTGCATGGGACAGATAACGTCATATGAATCGTACAGCGTTGAACAGATCTAAAGTTATCTGTAAAATGAGGAGCGAAGATGCCGTTGCTTCAGACAGTTTTCGTGGGAGCGAATATGCTATAACAGTTGCTCGCGTGTATTAAATTTTTTATTGATATGCCAGGAGATAATTGAACTTCTTACGCAAATGCAATAATTTAGTCAGCACCATAGTAGTAACACAGGGTTGATTGGCCTTAAAAAAATTAAACAAATGTTTACCAATACAACATCGCCGCACGTGGACCTTAATTGAGGGGAAAGCAATTGAGGAGGTTTTTGCTTCAATTAGTACGGGAAAGGGTGTTCGTTTTTCAGGTTCGACTTTTTGCCGTTAATGCCAGTGATTTATTGTAATTTCTTTAGGGTGTTTTAGCGCACATGACGTTGCAACAATTTTAGCTGTCTGTTTTTAAAAGACCGACTTGATAGAAAGTTTTCGAATAACAATACGAACGGGCATTAAGATAAACATGGGCATTAAGATAAATATGTAATTCTCTTGTTTTCTGCAAGAAACCATCACGCAGGATACATAGCTTGTAATTAAGTAATTACCTAGCGTTCATAGACTCGTACTTACTGTTATTAGTTTGCCCCGCCGGCTCCAGCGTCCATATCTGCTTCTTCTTGAGACTGGCGCCGTTGGCATTGATCTTGAAGCCAAAGGTCTCGGCGGTGAGATAGCGGTACCGCGAGTTGATGAGCCCTATAGTCCACCAGCCGCGCTGCTGGTTCTGCGTGATGATGTCACCGGCGCCGTTCACCTCGCCGTTTGTGTGCCCGTTCAGACCGTTCATTGTGATCTGGGGGAGGAAAGAGAATGTAAAATAACTGCCGTGGTTTTATTCATCATTGGGGAAGTTGGGGACACAAATATGCCGCAAGCAGGGAGAATTGCGGGCAAAGAAAGGCCCCGAGGCGCTTTGAGACGCCGAAAAGGGAGACGGTAGATCTAGACGTAGATTCAGAAAAAATCATAATGTATTCAGGATATCTTCGTAAGGGTTTAGGTAGAGATAGATAGCAATCAGGTAGTAATCTGCTAAGAAGGAATCGACCCAGCTAAACTTTCGAAAATATGCAAAAATCTTGTGTGGAGACTAAAATATAAATAATCAAAACTTTGCCAGACTGGGATTAAAGCCACAAAACAAAACACAACTTTACCGAATGGTAATGAGCCGGCGGCTGGCTATTGTTCCAGAACTATTATCTATCTACATCCTCGATGTTTTGACAAATGAACCGTGCGAAGCTTCAAAGGACTTTTTCTTCGGTCGACCAGTGAAACAAATGGGCTATTCTTTAAATAATTTTACGGTTGTCGCCGCTATAAATCAAGGATTTTGGAAACTAGTGATATCAATTTTGACGTAAAGACGTAATGTGAATATACTAGTTAAGTATTATTAGTCCGTTTAATTCTTATATTTGCATCAATAGTTAATAAATAGTTCAAAACAAAGTAACTCCGCATGAGCTTTGTCAATTTGCATGCAAATATATTTTTTTAACAAAATGCAAACTCCGCAGTCTAATATGGAGATCGTTTCTATAATTCAAGAGTCTTCTCCCGTCCAGTCTAGACTAGTTTGTACGGACGGGGGCTTCAGGGAAAAGATTACTTTTATTGAATTTACTAAATGGACTTTTCACGAGTCCTGTCCTGAGCCAGAGAATGCTGCTGGATTGCGTATAGGTTTTCAAAACCGGTTTTGATTTTCGGTTTTGAGGGCCCAAAACCGAAAACCGGTTTTAGCCCCGGTTTTGCAAAAAAAAAACAGCGTTGCTCAAGCAACGCTGTGAGAGGTTAAAATGTCAAGCAGGATTGGTATTCTATCTACGCCAGCTTCTGATTTGTAAAATTTTGACAAAGCGAGACCATCACCCACCGGGGCAGATAAGTTTTTGGCACTGTTATGTAGAAGACGTATACGTATTTTACTAAGAGTGCTTACCTAAGACTAAGGGTCTATTCTGTTAGTAAACCTTCTATGAGGTGAAGCACTTCTGGGAACCATGGATTTATTACGTGACAATGCTGCATCTATGAGCTGTTCTCACGAGTGGTCACGAATCGTCTCGCCAGGAGACTTGACGAGTTCCAGCCACCAGAACAGGCTGGGTTCCGCGGAGGATATGGCACCATAGACCACATACACACAACGAGGCAGATTATACAGAAGTCCGAAGAGTATAATCTGCCCCTGTGTCTCGCTTTTGTGGACTATGAGAAAGCCTTTGACTCCGTCTAAACTTGGGCTGTTCTGGAATCCTTGCAGCGATGCAAAGTAGACTATCGTTATATCGAAGTGCTGAGATGTCTCTACTAAGCTACCACTATGATTATCTAAGTACAGGACCAACAGTCTAAATTGCGCCGAGAAGTGAGACAGGGGGATGTCATATCCTCGAAACTGTTCACAAGCGCATTGGAAGATATGTTTAAGACGCTCGCTGGACTGGAAAGGTAAGGGCATTAACATAAATGGCGATTACATCTCACACCTGCTATTCGGTGATGACATAGTCGTAATGGTGGAGTCGCTAGAGGAGCTGACCCACATGCTGGACGGCCTAATCTCAGCCTCACGACGCATCGGTCTTAGCATGAATTTAGACAAAACCAAAGTCATGCATGATCAATGGCCACATTGTTCCAGGATCCATTGTCGTAGATGGCCACCTTCTTGAAATAGTTTTCGAGTATGCTTACCTGGGGCAGATTGTGCAGTTGGGTAAAAACAATTTTTAGAAAGAGGCCAAGAGAAGGATCCAGCTGGGCTGGGCAGCATTTGGGAAACTATGTTGGGTCTTCTCATCATCCATACCGCACGTTTGAAAACGAAAGTTTTCAATCAGTGCGTCCTACCTAACCATAATGGCCTACGGAGCTTAGACGTGGACACTCACAGTAGGGCTGATCCACCAGTTTAAAGTCGCTCAGCTCAGCGAGCTATGAAAATAGCTATGTGTGGAATGTCTCTAAAGTACAGGATTTTTAACGAATACATCCGACAGAGAACCAAAGTTCTAAGCTCAAAGCATTAGCAAGCTGAAGTGGCAATGGGCCGGCCAAATCTCTCAAAGAACTGAAAGCCGTTGGGGTAAACGTGTTCTTGAGTAGAGACCGCGACTCGGCAAACGTAGTTTAGGATGTCTTCCAGCCAGATGGGATGACGATCTGTGAAAGACTTCTGGCCGATGCTGGATGCGGCAAGCTGAAGACAGACAGGGCGCTATGGCGCTCATTGGGGAAAGGCTATGCTGTTGATGAATGCTGTATAGATTTCATTTAGACCTGTATCGATGGCGATTGATTTGGTCACGGAGACTCGATCGTGACCCGTATTTGTAAACAAAAACCAACTTTATTTCATACACGTTAAGTTATAAACAAGTAAATTTAAGTTTTGATAGAAGTTCGTCCGATCTTTGATGTCACGCAACTAAGCTGACGTTTGTCACTTCACACGTACCTTATGAGAGTTGTGGGTCACGTGTTGCGGGTCTCAATTCATGCACTTTATTTAGTAGGATAGTTTAGATCGTGCAGATTGAACGATAGACTCAGTCAACCAGTAGGTCGCGATCGAACAGGTCACGAAATATGAGCGATCAACACACGTCTAATTTGATTTGCTTTATAAAAAACAAAATTTCTGAGGTTATTCTTAAAAAAAAACATTTATCTGAAACTAAAGAAAATTGGCATACGAAAATTCTACTCTTAGGTTAGGAGTTATAAACCCTGTATATGTATGGAATAAAACAAGGACATATTTCTTGAGTGCTTTCGAAAAACGTGGATTTAAATCAAATTTAATTCATTTATGGGAAAACCGGAGCTAACACCGGTTTTGTCGCTCAAAACCGGTTTTGAAAAATTGGTAAATTTTGTCCGGTTTTCCGGTTTTCACCAAAACCGAAAACCGGTTTTGCACGCCCTAATTGCGTATGCATGCCAATCCTCATTATTTTTTTATAAACGAGAAAGTTTGTATAGCTGGATGTTTGTTCATCTTTCACGCAAAAACTACTGAACAGATTAGGGTGACATATTGGAATTAAAGTAGGTAGTTCTAGCCTTGAATAACACATAGACTACTTATCGTTCCATAAATCAGTTCCCATGGGATATAAATAGCCTTGAGAAGTTTCAATAGAAACAAAGCGTGCGAAGCCGCGGGCAGATGATAGTATGATTATATGAGAGAAAAAAAAATCGGCCAGATTAAAAAAGCTTAGTAAGTACAGAACCGAAAAACTAGAAGAACGCGTATTCTCCGCTTTTAAAACATTTATGTAGAAATTGTAGAATATTCAAAACACAAATGTAAGGCAGTATAATTAAAAGCCGTTAGTTACTAATATTTGTAGTAAAATAAATCACGAATGTCATGGATACATGGAACTATTAGTTTTATAGGGCTCCGGTTCGGAGTGATTAACGCATTTCCGATTTCATGCTTAGAGGAATCAAATCAAAGTACTCACTAAAGAATTTTGAAAACTTAAACAATGTGAGGCTGATCGTTAATTTGAAACTTCACCAGAACCGTGGACCGAAAACCAAGTATTCAGAATCACAGAGCCGCGCAACCACAACTGAAAAGATCTTGACGATCGTGGCAACAAATCACGTTCAGTCAGGCAGGATAATAATAAGTTAGACGCATGATAGCTACCATAATATTTTCAATCTGTATTAGTTGTCTATGTGACCAGCAGAGTGACGGAGACGAGACTGCAGTGGTGTTGTCGCATGTCGTGCGGCAAAGTAGGGTTCTAATGAACTTGGGTAGTAATGAGTAGCAGAACAGAGCTCTTTGAATGGGAATAGAGGCCTCAAATTGTGCTCGTCTAGGCCGTTCGTCACGGTGATGCCTGGCAAGGTCGCAGCAGCGGGTCAAAGGCATGCCCATTGTATCCAGTTACATTAGGTAACATGTTACATGTCTACAGGAATGTTAATTATTGGATAGGTAGGTACTA
Source organism: Eupithecia centaureata (assembly GCA_944547425.1). Lineage (NCBI taxonomy): Eukaryota > Metazoa > Arthropoda > Insecta > Lepidoptera > Geometridae > Eupithecia > Eupithecia centaureata. The sequence goes on along the minus strand of OX155684.1, from coordinate 14,977,781 downwards.
CTATGGTGGCTGCCTGTCTAATTGCAGACTGGTATATTGGTAATTTAAAAAAAAAGATAGGTAGTTACGGAAACAGTAAGCATGACATAGTTATCACGTACTGTTTCTTGATCCTGTATTTAGCAAGCTTTCATGATGCCCAAAAAGAGAAACTTGCGCGGTCTTTGTATTACGAAGAAGTTTTTCGGGCAGAACAGCTTCTTCTAGTATTGTGAAACCTCTTGCCAATTCACAACATCAGGAAGGGTATGATCGCTGATCACGCCAGGCACAATCTACAGATGAATTCCGCTGTTGACAAGTAATAAATCACCGGAAGTCAAGGAGTGTCTAGGACACAGGACAGGGCCTGGCATTCGACATTGGATCTAGTTATTACAATGCGAAAAAGGCGCGGAGTCTCATTACACCCAAACGAGGAACCAACCGATGCTGTAAAAGGCACATAAAGTTAATTGAATATAGCTTTTTTCCTTTTTGGTGCGATGAGTCATACTCAGTTGTACATTTCTATTATTATTATCATCTATGCACAGGCACACAGGGTGTGTGAGTCATGCAACTTTGATATCGGATATGCTTGTGGTCACAAGTTGAAGGTTGGTGTAGCCTCTATCCATCCAGTCGTATTACCCCTAGTTACAGACATCTTGCGTTAGTTCGCTGTACTGGGCTGCCAATTATAGGTCATGTTTGATGTGGTGGTTGAACGTTTTGTTTTTAAAATTCAAACATCTTGAGGAAGAGGGTAGATCAGCGTCTTTTTAATTTATGCCTGGGACGTTCCTACATATTACTCACCCACACATTACTTTTGCTGTGCAATAACAAACAATCAGCTTGATGGTATGTAGCTTTCTCATTCACAAAATGTACTAGGTACCTATTCCATGAAGTCGTTTAGTTTCGTATGTAAACAAACCACACGTGTGGTTGTCGGTAGGTACTTGTCTCAGCAGGGGTATTTTTTACTGCGGTTCATTGCTCCTGTCAGCTGCTGAACAGCAAAAAATATAGGTATGTACTGTACTTATTTTAAGAAAATACTAATTATAGGATAGAAAAAGTTGGCAAGATAATATAGTTTAAGGAGTCTGGAGGGGCCAGACTTTTTCAGTAAATTATATAAGCGGAATTTTATTTGGGTGTGGTAGGAATTTATTAAACCAATCTGTAAAAGCTGGGAAGACAGGAGTCGTAGATACTCGGTCGTTTATCAACAATGTTATTGTTATTATTACTACCAGCTGCTATAAATATCTTATCAATTCCCTGGACTGGAAGCTCGAGGTCCACGACCGTGCATCTAAGTAGGTAGGTACATATTTTGATAGGTCAAAGAAGGAATAATGTATGTACCTGAGCTTATAGGTACAGTAAGTACAAAGTTTGAATAATGATAACATCAGTTTTCGCCTTCACGGAATGCAAACTTCGAATTCTGATAATATTTTTTGACAACTCAATTATTATTGGATTGCGAAGTTCAAAGAATCTTCAGTAGGTCAGTGACTTGGCGCAAATCTTGGAACACCTGGCGGGACTTATTCGGCTGAATGAATCAACTGTGGTTGTATGATAAACGAGTTTCTTGGCTCAGTCGAGAACGGAAGTGTTGTGACCTGATGAAATGTTAATGAATTATTATTTACCTGAAAGTGTTTAGATTTGGATTTCTACACACTCTTTATATTTTTTAGGGACTGTTTGCATATAAAAAGGTTATTCACGTTCAGTGCCGTGATTTTATGGAGCGGAAAGCAGTTTGCAGAAAGGGGAATTTGTCTGTAGCACAGAGTCCGTGCACAACAACGATACCTACGCCTAATGAAAATAGTTAGTTTTCTAGTTAATTTTAAGTTACCGCGTATTTCGTTGATCTGATTTTGTCTTGTTGACAAATAAATAGGTACAGAAACAAGTGGCAAGAGGTGGTCGTTATCACGTCGCGTCGCGTTATTTCGCTTTGCGATTAACTACTCCATTCTATACACTCCCGTTACAATCTTTAGTAATACAGCTAACACTACTCTTATAGGTAGTTTCGGCACCCATTAATTCTGCATCATAAGTGAGTTAGCTGCTCGTAAAATTTGAAGCACTCAATCATAAATTACAGTTAGACCCAGTTGCATGATGATTAGTGAAAATGATCTTATTTGAAGATGCATGCTGAACGAGTAGACAGAGTGAAAGATCTCTGTATTAACTTTTGTTCAAAGTAGTTTTATAACTGTCTGGCTGACCCACTGACATGGTCTTCAGATTGTGCTATAAGATCATATTCAACCTGTTATTGATGTTTTTATTAGCTCTGATAAGTATTTTTGAAACCGATTCAGATTATTACAGACAGATAACAAGTAATAGGTACAGATTTGGTTTGCGTTCTTTTTGGAGAATAAATGAGTGTCCGGAAATATTATAAATTCGTAAACCATTCATCTAGCTACCACCATTAAGATTAGTATTATATTTAGTAACTTCTCAAAAACATGTAGACCTTTTAAAGATTAAAACCATTCAATTAATCCACATAAAAAAACGTAAGCCCAAACCAGCATTTTCAAAAGCATCTGAAAATGTTGAGCTTCTAAAGCCGGAATAATCTTATGTATGCTTAAACCATAACAACAAAAACGGGTTCCTAATATCAGCTCCATTTCCTATCAGTTAGATACGCCACAGATGATGTATTAGTTACAGGCTCATCGTCACCTCTCGCGAAATGAACCGCCGTTAGGCATGGTCAACGACCCCCGCTACCGACTGCCGAGTGGTAATGCTGACTTGTTACCACCTAGAGATGCGTCTCAGATCATAGCACAAAACCTGTTTCATACTTTAAATCAGAATAGTGAAAGTGCTTGGAATTTTTCTTTTGTTAAAATTGGTCCTTTAAGCCGGATTTTACGTTTATTAGCCACTTGTATGTTATGTGGGGATTTCTAATTTGAATTTGATCATATAAATCATAAAGATTAGAAAATATTTTAAAGCTTAAAACTTTCATAGGTGAACATTCATTCTCCTTAGGGTAATGCCTCCAGCGTGATTGACTACAACAGACAGATTTATAAGTAGGTAGGTCCCGATTGGAATTCCATTGTTTTTTATATAACAGACAAGCCCGGAGCCTGCGTCTGCGTGGGCGCAACAAGTTTCAGTTTATGTTGACTTCATACTTGCGGGCCTTACCTACTCATATGTATATTAAATAATTAAATTTCATCAATTCAGACTAAGCAATTAAATTTATTAGTTAATATTTAGTAGTAATTTATTATGTAAAATTAATTCGTAATTACTAATATCTACCTATTGACATTATTCAATATTATAACCCTCGACGCAAAATGATAGTTTAACGTGTATAACTATCGGATCTATCTATGGAATAATAACTACCTTACCTGCTAATAATAAAATTCTCAGGTCTTCGCACTTAGAATCCATTACTTTTTTACTCAAAAGATATAAGTCAAAGGCTTAACAGCAAAATGGGCAGCGGAGTCAGCGGTGCGCGTCCGCAGTTGTCCGTCTCGCTCGCTGGACAACGCTAAAAACTACACTCCAGCTCTGAGGCTAGCTAACTACGGAAATTACCATGTAGTATCGTTGAAAAACCTCAGACTTGTAGACTGCAGAGCAACCAAGGCGTGGAAATAGGGAGGGTTGGTGCGGCTAAGTATTGGTTCGTGTGCAGAAATCATCGCACCTGATGGAATGAGCAAGCTACCTGTGACGTCACGGACGCGCGTTCGATGTTAGGTCCAGCAAGACATTTCTCTATTAGACTGGAAATGGATCTACACATGTTGTTCATTAGTTATTACATTGGTCTGGTTTCTATGTACCTACCTAAAATAAAAAATATCTATCTACGTAAAGTATATATAACTTAAAAAATACTTTATTAACAACTAAAATTACAATCAAGGTATTGTATCAAGTATATCAGTCATCAAGTACCCATAATACAAGCTCCTGCTTAGCTTGGGGCTAGAAGATGTTGTGTGGACTGTTATTTATGGTCCTATGTTTTAGAGTAAAGCACAGCAATATTTTTATTCATTAATCTAAGATTGATCTGGACCGCAGCACCGCTGCATAGCACAAACATGTGCATTTTGAATGCACATTAGGTATACATTTAAGTATTGGCGGCATCACATATCTATCAAGGCTTGCAGCGTGTCGACCCCGAGAGTTGTTTCACTGTAAAATGTTAAATAGGTATACTTGCTGGATGTGTCTTTCATGTACCAAAACTCACGTACAGTTTGTCTGACGCGCCTGGCGGTTGTTAAGGCTTCTCAATACATGTCCAGAACAAACAATACAGATCCCTATCACGTACTGAATTACAAAGAACTTCCGTCCCCATCTTTAATTCAACCAGTCAACCTTACTAGGCACTCTTTCGAATCTTCAAGCAACCCCAATGTTTATCTTAAGCCACTTGAGTTAAAACAAACTGTCTATTAATAGTTTAACCAGAGTTAACCAATAATAAGTACCATCTGGGGACTCAAATAGTTCCGTGTTTGTCATATCGATCTTCTTTTAATGAAATGAAATGAATGAAATGAAATGAAATGAAATTTTATTGCATAAAACATGGTGTACAAGGTGGTTTATCATTTATGAGCTCATGTTTAACTATTCTATAGCATGCAATTACGACTTAAAATTAATAAATTCATCAATGTCATAAAAATTATGTTCATTTAGCCAGTTAAATAAATTCTTCTTAAATAAATAGTATTTATTGCCCGTGAATGTGTTTTCGATAGAGTGACTGTTGAATTTTTCCTTTTTTATTTCAAGATAAAAACAAGGATTCTCAGGGAAACCAAATGAGTTGGTCATGACATGACAATTACAAGATTGACATCGATTCATAAAGATCTCGAGAATAAACATAGTCAACAGAATAGTAGGTATGAATTTTAGTTTTTTGTGTCGTGGTTTGTTTACAAACATTCTACATCAAGTTTGGCTAGTGTATAGATAAACTGGCTTCACCTTTGCTAATTCCTTAGCACGAACTTACCGATGCGATCTAGTCTACTATTTTCATTGAATTTCATGTCAACATTCCAGTCTCCAACATTTTGCGATCGTCCTGCCAAATCGCCCAGTTGGCCCACATACGCGACAGACTTGTTTAGCGGTGCTCAGCGAATTCCACGTCTCGTAAGTATCGGATCATATATCTGGCTGGATGCTGCCGAGAGCACCAGTTCTATCATATTTAGGAAATAGCAGGTTTTTCAAAAGGACCAAATAAAACTTAAAATCATTTATGTTCCTGTATACGATCAATACATTTCGATACGTTCAGCATTTTTTCTCGAATGAAATCTAAAACCAGAAACTACGAAAAGCCAGCAACATTGGGTTGGGTTGGGATAGGTCAATCGAAATCTTGTCCACCCATTTAACCGAACACAAATTAAGATTAATGGAGATTCCCAGTAAGATCCTTAGTGGGAAGACTGTCTGTACACAATACAGCCGCAATCAATTAGCCACCGATTGATGCTGTCGTGTTGAAACAAGGGTATTTCACTCGTCACTAACAGGCAAGTCTTACAAAAACTTAAAGCACACGACACGCTACAGAAATGACTCGTCTGACTACCATAAAAATAAATGTAAAGCAGTGCAGCTGCCAGCCCTAACAAATAAAAAAGAGGCGCACTCGAGCGCGCGGAAGGCAACGCTCCGCCGCCATGACCTTGACACTGCGACGAGGAACTTGGATGGCGTATTTCGAGATGTGCCGATGTGGTGAGTGTGGTGGGCCTGCTTTCACATTCTAAAATTAGAGTAGACTGTTCCCTCTTCCGGACTAGGCTTTACGTCTCGTCATCTCGAAGTCTACAAAGCTTCGTCAGCGACGACGTTTCGCGTTAGCTTGCGATTTTTTACATCAGGATTTAGTTATTATCGACTTTGGGCAGTTTAAACAAGTCAACGACCTTCCCTTTTCCCAGTTCTCATTATTCATTCATTAGCGTTCAATTCAACGTAGCATTATAATCATAAGTATTATTCCGTGTCAACACAGTCCCTGGCGTCCCTTTAAGGATGCAGGCTGCATCACAATGAGCCATTCAGTCAGGCTGACAGAGACGTGGATGCACAAGCTCTTTAAACATTACATGATCGTAAAACTTGGACTCCATTAACGCTTTTTATTTAAGCTTTGTACAAATGGAGAGGGAAACGAGTGGAGTATTGGCCTTGCAAGTGTTCTTTTTCTTTTTACCTTCATTGGATGATAAATAAATAAAAATAAATAGTAATTGCCAATTCAAACAGCATAGTCCAGCCCACAGCCACCACCTACCTAGCCTAGCAGTGTTTGGGTTGTGTGTATATCTACTAGATGCCTAACTGATATAAATAAGGTTATTGTTATATGTGTTAGGTTCAGATTCAGATCATTTATTGTCACACATCGTACATAAAATAAAAGTATTTATCTACTTAAAATTAAATGATGAGACTATGACTCATCAGAAATTTATAACATAATTTAGGTTATTGATACCTAATTTAATGAACAAGCCAAGTGACTACATTTATACGAAGCGAAAAAACAAAAAAATATAAAATCTTGAGCAACAGTATGTGTCAACAATTTACAAGGCAAATTAAAGCAAAAAGACATGGACCCTCCTGCTCTATAATTAAACATTGTTTTGCAGCGGGGGTGCCAGTTATCACTCTCTGTGCCCTTTTTGCAGGCTTCAAACATTCCTCAAGGAACCAATCTAGGATCCTATCTTCATCAAAACAGATTCTGTGCATCCACTTATTCAGAACCAATGTTTCAAGCAACACAGGTCTACAATTTTCTTGTTTGGCGCGCATCACGTTCATAATAAACCAAGTTTGCACAAGTGTCGCATCGTGGTTATGGCAATTTTTCATGCAAATAAATACATCTGGCTTCCATTTGTACGAACTAAGTTCTATGAATCTATTACAGATAGTTTTAACAGCGTCAGCGTCTAGACCAGAGGTATAGCCACATATTATATGGAACGGTAGATAGTGCTATGGGCAGCGTTCTTTTTATTCAGACGTGTGGCTTTTGCTGCGTCGACGATGAGTTCATTTAAAGTACATGTCGATTGTCCATATGCATTATTATAATGTACGTGACTAGTAGATAAGTACTACGCATGCAACAATCGACGGATGTGTGTCTGTAATCACTCCTCAGATACATCGTGCGTCTCGGGAATACATCTAACACACTAATATTATGTGGGTACCTACCTACGTACGAGTATTACCTATACGGGAAAGTTTAATGGGTGTTTTTTGACATCTTCCCACCAAAACTACCTACTAAACAGATCGTAGTTCTAGGCCCGGATTAACAAATAGGCTACTTTTTCCCAGAAATCCCGGTAAACAGCGCGCGCAGTCACGAGTAGTACAGGAAATAATCGATGATATTCTAAAAATAGCTTATTGTCTGTATTTGTTTCTCTGTTTATGCATTATCCTTGTTTCATAAAGAGAAGTTTTTACTATTCCACTTTAGAGATTAAACCTCTTTTAAAAATAAGTAATAAATAGTTCAGTACATTTTTCTAGCTTATTCAACATAGTAAATTATGCCAAAGCAACTTAATTATCGGATTTTTTGTTCAGAGTAAATATTGGTCCCATGTTAGAGATAATGGCAGCAAATAAAGTTGAATTAGCGCTTCAGATAAAGTATTTCCCCAAATACACTCGACTCGCTAACAAGTGGTGACAAGGGATATGTCAGATAATCATCGAGTTATCAGCCGCCAATGTACCTCGGGGTTATTATTGATCTAGCTCATCCGAATTATACTTACCGAACTAAACTATGTCTTCATGAATCTACTGTTCAAGACAAAACTATCTAACTATATTATGGCACATCTAACGAAGTCGTCAACCGTTGACTACATCATTAGGGTCGCGCGAGACCTCAGACGAAGTTGTCAAGTCAACCCATGCCAGAAGTATGGATGCGAGAAGAACTAGAAAAGACAAGGGTGGCAAATTTTGAAAAGGCGAAAGAAGGAACTCGGCTTTCGAGTTTGATCGGATTATAACTCTGATAGGAGGTTCTAGCATCATCATCTTCAGCAGAATATATTAGTCCACTGCTGAACATAGGCCCCCCTAATGAGAGCCAGCCATAGCGCCCTGTCTTCTGCATTCTAGCATATTCATATGGGAGTCAGTCGAGCACTTTCTCGCGTCGTCGCTGCAAAAGCGTATAAATTCGCGTGTCGCATACAATCCATAGAATCTATAAAAATATAAAGAGCCAGTGAAGTATCCAGACAACTGCGTCATCATCATCAAATGGTAATCAGTGCCCGTCATCAAGTCGCACAAAAATGTAAAGATGCATTGATTAACTTAGAAAGCTGCTTATTCAAATAATAACAGCTTTCTCTGTACCTATCGATTTTCACTAAAGATGACTTTTCAATTTGAGTACAAAGTAATCACGTTCAATGAGACAGACAGTTTCAAAACGACACCGATTCGAAAGTACCTAAGTACCTAGATTTCCTAGTAAATTTCCAAGAGCTATACCTAATAAAAATAATGTCAGAAGGCAAGTCTGTGTGTTCTTAGTGTAAGCAGCTATTGCGAAGTCTGCGCTTGATGTGAAGGGGGCTGATGGTACTCTACTTTTTGTGAGAAGGTGTGAACATTAATGTCATGACAGAACATGGAACCCAAGTCCTGACACCGGAGCAGAGTTGAAGACATAGACTAATATACGCGCTAGGTATAGTTCGCGTCATGTAAGAAGAACGCTGGCGGTCAAGCTGCGCAGAAGGCGATTTATGGGTCTATTTGGAGGTAGGCGGTGGGGCCTCGGTGAAAGGGTCATGCGCCGCATGCTTGCCGGTGCGCTATTTGTTCGTCAGTTGACATTTGCTATCACACGTCACGTTTCTTGTCAAAATACCATCGCGCACAAAAGTTTACGAAATGGTTTTACATTTTAATCGTTTTTGGAAATTATGCACAAAGGTAAAGGAAATACCTCTAGAGACTGATTACTGTAAAAGCGATCATTTGGTAGATATGATGACAGAAACATTTATTATTCGTGTAGGGGATGATGATTTTGACTCAAATAATGATGAAAGCTCAAGTGACGACAGCGACGATGATGAAATAGCCACCTCCAGTATCAATCCCGCGTCCTCATCTGGTTTTCACGTCACCCAAGACGACTTAATGGATGGAGTTGCTACATTACATTATTTTTTTGTAATTAGATTAAACATTCTAAACTGAATCGAACTTGTTTTTAATTTTATCTAATATTATTTTCTAATAACCAACACCAAGCCGCGAGTGAAATATTAGTTAAAAATAGGCACAGCAAATTGGCTTAGTACTATCGTACGCGAGTGTACCCATGCGCGAACATACCCCTTCCACTTTCTTCCAGCGTTCTTTTTACGTGACGCGACCTATACCTATGCTACATTATATAATAAAACATGATTGGTACTTTACTAATTAACCTACCTTTTGATTCTAGCTGTAAGTCTATTTGCAAATTATTAAATCAATGAAAATGTACCTACCTACATACTTACTTACCTCAAAAGAAGCGATGGTTCTAGCTCTAGGTATTTCGTATACCGCTGTCTGTAATGTCATCAGATGTAGGTAGGTATAGTTCGCGTCATCTAAGAAGAACGCTAGCGGTCAAGCTGCGCAGTAGACGATTTATAGGTCTATTTGGAGGTATGCGGTGGGGTGCGGGGTGGAAGGGTCATGCGCCGCATGCTTGCCGGTGCGCTATTGGTTCGTCAGTTGACATTTGCTATCACACGTCACGTTTCTTGTCAAAATACCATCGCGCACAAAAGTTTACGAAATGATTTACATTTTAATGGTTTTGGAAATTATGCACAAAGGTAAAGGAAATAGAGGCCGATTACTGTAAAAGCGATCATTTGGTAGACATGATGACAGAAACATTTATTATTCGTGTAGGGGATGATGATTCTGACTCAAATGATGATGAAAGCTCAAGTGACGACAGCGTCGATGATGAAATAGCCACCATCAGTATCAATCCCGCGTCCTCATCTGGTTTTCACGTCACCCAAGACGACTTATTGGATGGAAATGCTACATTACATTATTTTTTTACTTTAAATTATTTATATACTTTTAATTAGATTAAACATTCTAAACTGAATCGAACTTGTTTATAATTTTATCTAATATTATTTTCTAATAACCAATACCAAGCCGCGAGTGAAATATTAGTTAAAAATAGGCATAGCAAATTGGCATAGTACTATCCTACGCGAGTGTACCCATGCGCGAACTCACCCCTTCCACATTTTTCCAGCGTTCTTTTTACGTGACGCCACCTATAGGTAACTACCGAACTACCGTGGACCGATCTGATGATCGTATGGTCCCTTATGTTTTATTCCCAATGGATTAACCTACTTTTCCCTTGAGGTACCATGCTTACCTATTATAATTTTAAAATAATTTGCTTTTTTTTAACCATCTTAAAAACATAAAGTGTGAATGTTCCGTAGGCACCTACCTATCTCCGTAAAGAGCTACTTAACTAAGGTATTGAGATGAAGTTTGGTGAGCAGATAGTTTAGGATCTAGACTAGAAGAACACAGGTAACTAGGTTAATCAAATTTTGAAAAAAATCACCTGAGTATAAAAAAGGGTGGTGAAGTTTGTATGGAAAATTATTATTTCTTTGTTTAAACTAGTACAAAGTAAATAATGTAACATGTAGATATTTATATTTTTACAAAACAATATATTTCTGAAATTCTATAAAAACCTGGTTACACCTACCCTGGTTACATGTACCTACTGAAAAATGCCAAAATTAAACTGAGTAAATTACTATGAAACACGTTTCTTTTGTTTTATTTAACTACCACAGAGCACGCGTCCGCGGGTTCGTGGCTTAGGTAGGCCCCCAGTGGTCGACGCACCTGTGGTTGACGCCCCCGATTCTATTAATTGTATTATTATTATGATTTGCAATTTTGAACTTAGTACCCGCTCCCTGCGCGCCGGCTAAAATAAAGCTAAAATGCAAAAACTCCATACATAATGATAAATTGATGAGAATGTAACTTGCTGATTTCCCGCTGATCTCAATTCGCTTGCTTCGCTAGATCCGTGCTCAGAGGATCCGTGTCGGATCCTTTGATTATATACTTGTCTAGATAGATAGTTCGAGCGTCAAAACGCCAAAAAATATATCAGCCAACTGTTGGCTCATAAGCAGATCCCGCCTCGACAGTGGCGACTCTGACTTTGTGCGGCGCACACGCGTTTCGTGACAAATAAAGATGACGATTTGCGCTATAAAAGTGAGCAGGAATTACAAAGGACGATTGAAAACAACTAAAGAAATTACTTATCATCGGTAAGTACACTTTGAATCACTGTAAGTTAACGAAACAATTTAATAATAAAGTTTTAATGTTGTCCTTAAATACGATGCCATTTGACGCCATGTTAACTGGGTTGCCTGCTCTATGAATACAACATTTCCATAGTGAATAATAGCTAATATGAAAAAAGTATTTAATCACGACCCAACAAACTAACGAAACTGCTAAATACCCCCTGCCCCCCATAAGACTGCCCCTATTGAGGTTGCTACTAGGTACATGCCATAGAGATAGGGCGTTTCTGATTGCGGGATCGCTTTTATACGAACCCGCACCGTTTTCGTTTCTTATTCATCGTCATCATAATCATGATCAGCCTATATTAGTCCACTGCTGGACATAGGCCTCCCCTAATGAGCGCCATAGCGCCCTGTCTTCAGCTTGCCGCATCCAGCATCTGCCAGCAGTCCTTCGCAGATCGTCATCCCACCTGGCCGGTGGGCGTCCTACTACACGACGTTTGCCGAGTGGCGGTCTCCACTCAAGAACATGTTTACCCCAACGCCCCGCGCCTCAACGGTCGTCAAATGTATCTATATGTAAATAATCCAATTGTAAGCATGATTTTATGACTTGTATAAATATAATTAAGAACTACAATATATATATTATAAATGAACTTTAATTTTCAGTAATATTTTTACTTTTCCTTACACATATATTTTACTTAGTAATCCATATGTACAACATTCTAAAAAGTAAATTAAAATTTAAAATCAAATAATTATAGATGATCAAAATCTAAACATTTTTTCCCTATTATTATGGGAAATATTCAAGAGCTGGTATCACTCAGTACAGCCACATGTGACGTAGCACGCTTGTAGTTACACATACTTGTGTGCGTAATTCGCACACAAGCGCTTCAATTCTGGCCTATTGTTTTTGTTGCGATTGCAGCGCAACACTCCATCTAGACAAGTATATAATCAAAGGTCGGATCCTTAGATCCTAGCTCCTTGCAAAAGCTGTGGCTGAATTTGTGCAGGAAAAAAAATATTCTACCTCACCGTGCGTGAGTTGATTAACATTACATTATGTATGTACCTACCTAAAATAGTCAACTTCCTACGTATAGGTATCACAGAACAAGCTAGAATGGAAGGTGCATTAAGCTCGAAGCTTCTTTCACTGAACTGCTTCTTTCAAAATATTATCATAGAAAACACCGGCGCGTAGGTAGTGCAGTGCAGTACATAGTCGCTATTTCAAGATCACCGGTAAATGAAACAACAAATACAAGTGTAGGGACGAGAGAGCGAGGGTGTGGAACCCCAGTGCCGGTAGGTAGGTAGAGGTAGTTACCTATCTACCCATCCCATGCCGGGACAATCGATTCGCGGGAGTCCGGAGCTCCCCTAGCGGCCGTCGCGCCGCCCCGTCCAGCCACCCGACACATTCTAGCGAAACGAAACAAAAACTTACCTTTTTACACTCGAGTAAGCTCACACCGAAGAAATGCAGTCACGTAGATCGCGAGATCAAATCACTGATGCACTTCAGTACTGAATAGCGATCAGTTCAATATCCAGAAATGAACAGATTAACTTATCACAGAGTTTATTTCAAAATGATAGCAGTTTCTGTGTGAAAAAAACGTGCGCTCCTGCTGGGAGGAAACCGGTGATTTTATTTAACGGTAATACCGACCGATACAGCAACGACACTAGTCCCACGGAGGTTCGCGGCAGACTGAGCGGGATGAAGATGGCGCTTGCGTGCGTCGGGGATGACGCGAGTGAACTTAGCCACAAGTGTTCCGTTACCAGCTCTGCCAATAAGATTTTTTGCAAAATTCAACAACCAATAGAATGCTTGAAACAGCTTTCATTTGCATTAGTTTTTTTGTTCTTTTGTGCCAATGAAGTATTCGAGAGACTTGCGGGATGATTGTGCGCGTTATTTTAAATTTTAAAGTAAAATATTTTCAAATAGGCTGCGCCCTTGTCGAATTTGATGACTAAGTACAGGTAGGTACTGTTTATTAAATTAGGTACTTTTACCAGCAGAAAACCAAGGACCCAACCCGTTACTGCGAACCCTTTTAGGTAGGTAGTTATAGAGAAAATTATGCTATAGGTACTAATAAGAATTTTGAAAAATTATAATAAAAAAATGTAGATAGGTACCTAGATACAGGTTAACTGTGGGTTACATAAGTATGTAAAATTATTCTAAGTATGTAAACTATACTGTATGTTAGCTAAGTACCTACCTAGATATATTTTAAATTTTAAAACGGATAGATATCAATCTTCTGTAATATAACAGTGCACTGACTGGATGACTAACCTGTGTACCATCAGTCGGTTTAGGTACCTACCTACCTAACCTGCATCGTCTTTAGGGTAGGCTGTCTAGCTACTTAGGACCTATCTATCTACCTATCAAGAAGGCCTTATTCAGACTTATTCTACCGCAATATAGCTGAACGTATCCAACCAAGCACCCACCCAATCAATCTCACATCACCCCAAAGCACTTGAATCGAAGTGGGCAATTTATTGCAATTTTCCCGGCATTCCAGCGGTCGCGAATATCTGTCACTGCGCAGCCGTGCGTGAACGCATCATACATTCGGTTGGACTTGGAGCGATCTCATACGGAGGCGGCCGGCGCGGCGCGGGCGGTGAGTTGGTACTTTCTAACTCTTATCTCGTCTACAGTTTGAGAGATAGATTGATAGGTAAGAAGCTATTATGATTTGATGTCATCCATCATCAGTTAAAAACTTGAAATACTTACTTGCTTTCAAAAGCAAGAGATGGAACTGAAACGTTTATATTCCTCTCCAGGTTTACAAGTATCTGTGAAGAGGAATATAAGCTCTCTCCTCTCCTACCTACCTTGTCGGTGCCACAGAGGTTAATAGGAAAAGTTCATACACTAACTACGTGCGAAAATATGATTGAGTGTAAAAACAAGGAAATAGTCAAGAATTCAAGATGCCTACCTAAATAATTCGGTAATTTACAGATGTGTACACACGTACCTAATGTGTAACGGCTGGCTGGCAATGGCAGGGTAGGCGCCTACGTAGGTAAGTACCTACATCAGTACCTGATGACTAAACGTAAGCCAATTTCCCAGATTTCTCGTGGAAGGAATGTCTGAGAAGGCGGCGCGGCGTGTCCAGATCACCGCGATAAGCGGACAATTTGACGCGAGCGGCGGAAAGATAGCGGATATCACACATCGCGCCTTTGCACCGGGCAGGTGTTGTTGATAGGATTAGCGGATGCTGTAGCGGTTGTCCAGGCTGCGTTTCAGATCTTCAAACTATTGCTATTTTGGTAGTATATGCTGTCGCATTGCACCATGTGGGTCGTGTCGGGTAGATTTGAAAATCACTAACGAATTTTTTAAAATACTTCTTCTTTTTATCAGCCTCTTGCTTGTTATGTCAACTTCAACTTCTTCTATATGGCTCTGCATTGACACTGCTCGTGCGATAGTCCGTACGCGACGTTTCTTTCGACTGCTTTCATATAACACCCGTCCATTAGGTACTTATCTTCTATCTACTTAATGAAGGGCATGTACCCTCGTTTCCGCGTCTTCCGTCTAACACAACCGCGGCCGACAACATCGCGGTTGTTTTCGCACACTATGCAAATCACAAATTGCTCACAATAACCGGTGAAAGCCTACAATTAGGTACTCAATTTGTTATTGTTTCTCTGATCATACCTGATAGAGACAACTAATTATTCTGCTTCGATGATTAATTGATGATTAACAGGTGCACTGTTAGGAATTTATACAATAGTGATAGACCCCATGGAATGCTGCTTCCGAATGTGAGATTCTCATCATGGTACATTGTACCTAGCTAGTAGCACCGTCAACCGTGGGAAATCCCAACACTTAAAATTTTCGTATTGTACGTACAAAAATGGTCCTGACTCCTGTAGTAATTATACCTTATTAATTGTTTCGCAGCTTCATTGTTTATCTATTTCACCCCTTTTAGTGCATAGTGCAGACAATCGTAAATTATTGTCATTTAAAAAAATAAAGAATTAATGTCTATTTTATGAGCCGTTGGAACCACCGGCTTATTAAGAACTATCTTTCACCTGCCTGTCTAGTGTCTGTCTTTTGTTTAATTAATGTCTAAATCATTCTAATAAAGACATAAAACCCGCGAAAGCGAGCAGCCGCCCGCGTTATCTCCTTGCTCCGCATACCTACCGACCGAAAGCTTATTCACGCTCTTGTTGTTCCACTGAGAATTTCACAAAAGGCGCCGACTAAGCCCAGTTCACCCCTAACATTCACTTTTTAGCATAATTGGGAGGGATGAGCCTGCCTAATTAGTATCTAACCTACTTACCTGTATATTTTCTCCTATGGACCTTAGTTTCCGTCGCTTGACATAAGCATCTGCAGATTCACATGCGTCATGATAAATTCAGCATGCCATAGAATCATTAATTACAATATAATCTGCATATCGCGAACGGATAGCTACCACTACAACAAATGAAATTATGCTTACCATCAATAAACTCACACGCGATTTGAATGGATTAACTGTGCAATGAAGAACGCAGTACGGACGGTACATACATTACATAGATAGGTACCTACTTTGCCTAGGATTAGGTACTTACAGTTGCTACACAGGGATAGATTATTACCTACTGGACCAACCCATTAATGAAGGAAAGTACCTCCCACTTTATTTTCGTGTGAAAACAATTTGGGCTGTTTTTAAATATTTACAGGCGACGACGACGCTGCCGGCGGAGAGCTTCACATTGATCTGATAACATTCAATCTTCCAGGCTGTAAGAACGTTTAGAACTTTATTTAACTCTCAAAGCAGAATTTGCTGTTATGAGATATTTAGTTTTAGATAGACTAAGAGAGGTTTAGGCACGCACACCGGCGGCCGGCGGAATTCGGAAAGCCAGTGGTCGCGTGTGCACACTCAGGCATTATCATAATTGATGAAAGTCCGTCCGTGTCGCTGCAGAATTGAGAACGTAAAGATTTCAGCGTGATTATTTATCTTTCATCACGTTATTAGTGCGGTTAGTCCTACCTAGGTAGAATCGGATAAAATGCTGCGATAACTCATTTTCCTCTTGGCATTTAATAAAGAAAAGTTCCTTTATCCTAATAGCTTGTGGATGGGAGGAGTTAAGGTTAGTAATCTCTACTTTGCTATAATATTAAGATAACAAATATCACCACATTGTGATAATATTTTAAGAAATGATTGCGTTCCCCTACCACTCACGTACCTACCTACCAAGCTGACCGTAGAAAATGAATTACTAATCCGCTGCTATTATCATCACTGATGTGCAAAAACGACCGTAATGTAACGAAGTTATCACCGACTCGAGAAAGTGCCTTCTTACCAATGAAGTGGAACGCAATAGATTCTGCGAATACTCTGTTCTAGTACAATATTTATGACAGTAGAGAAATTCAGCACAGCTTTTCTGTAGTTGCACCTAGGTGGACGGTGACATCGTGCTGATTCTAGCTCTAAAGAAACATTTGCGTGTTGTAGTATGGAAATATTGGCTTCGACCAGTAACGGTCAATATGTAAATAAATGAGATTGCTTGGAGCAGAAAGACCTGTGCTTATTGTCCGTGAAATGAGCTTAACTTCCTAGGTACTACTTGTAAAGTTGCATAGCTTTGAAAGGCTTTGAAGTTATTTAGTACGTAGGCATGGAAAATATATTTTCTCTCAATTCTAAGCAAGTTAGGTACCTAGCAGGGATTCAAGATGAGGAATAACATTGAAGTATATTTGTACCTATAGTAACATAAACGTACCTACCTAGGTAGGTAAGTATGGGTATCCAACTAAAGATATTGAGTTAATATGGTAAAAATATATGGTACCTAATTGAAGTAGTTATGCACATACCTACCTACCTATGTTACCTACCTGTATCGTTGTCTAAATTCTAAATAGTCAAATAAAAAAAAAAAAAATAGTCTAATAAAATTCGAATCCTTCAAAAAATTTTGTTCCCAAACCTTATTGGAATGTTATTTTGTCCAAAACCGTCGCAGCCCGCCGTCTTGCATTGTCCACCTTTCGTCGTAACCCTACACCTACCAATTTAACTAACTTACAGGAAAAGGTTAAAGAGGCACAAAAACTTATACGTAAAGAGAAAGATAAGGCTTGGCAAGAGTATTGTTCATCAATAGACGGCTCAACACGTCAAAGCGAATTATGGCGAAAAATAAGGTGGTTTAAAGGTTTCAATACTTCGCGACATTATATTGACAAAGACAAAGCTTATCAGTTACTTCAAAGTTTAACCCCTGATTATGTTCTTTCTAAGACCCCTAACTTTTCTTCGTGTAACAGTAAATTAGAGATACCTATATTAACACATGAGTTGAATTGTAGTTTAAAACATAAAGACACCTCTCCGGGTTATGATAATATATCTTACTCGATGATAGCACATCTTTCTGACAATGGTAAAACTATTTTAATCAATTTATTTAATGAGTTTTATAAAACCGGTTTTGTACCTTGTCAATGGCGGGAAATCACAATTATCCCAATACCTAAACCTGGTCGAGATCCTGTAGGGTTCGTTTTCAAAGGAGGCTTCAAACTCGATAGTAAGTCGACCTTATTTACGAAATAATCTGTCATTTTTGAATTTGAATAAAGTAGGAAAGAAAACTAGAAAAAGAATGACAAGAAAGAAAACATGAAAAACGGGACTTGACTGAAGAAACTGGAAGAAGTTGGTCGATTTGATTTTGTGGAAGGCTAACGATTTGAATACATTGAGATCGTCCTTGAATTTTATAATATCCCGGAGTACAGTTACCGATAATAAAGTGTACACGCAGTGATTTCTCTTCCAGGGGGTTAAAAACTCTGAGGCCACCTCAAGCGGTCCGCTAGAGATCTGCTATCCCTTTTAATGAACTGCGGAATTCTATTTGCCAGTGCCTCCTGATTCGGCGCACAAGAAGTATCCACCGTAATGTACCTATAACTTAAATCTTTCCATTTTTCACATGTCGTGCATACTCCGGGAGCGGGGGTCAACGCTCCCATAACCGTGAGTGACGACGGCCGCTGACTGGGTCCTGGCGGAGTGCGGTTCGAACAACCGCTTCGTGCCACAGCAGTCGGGCGGAGCGAAGACGGCGGGGGTTGCTTGAAAACCGCACCGCATTGCGGCGACGCCGACGGAGAAGTAGTGACGGAGTGCGGTTCGAACAACCGCTTCGTGCCGCAGCAGTCGGGTGGAGCGAAGACGGCGCGATGAACGGATTTCATGAAAACCGCACCGCATTGCGGCGACACCGGCGGTGAAGCAGTGCTGAGACCATCCCTTTTCGTCTTCGAGGAGGCGGCCTAGAAGACGCAAACTTCCTCAAGCCAACGCGCTCAAGACTTATACATAAGGTCGTTTTGTTTTCATTTATTCGCCTTAAGCTTAAGGTTTTCTCCATTCCACACGTGCTCTAACAAAAAGAAAAGGGCGCTTGTTTTCTTTTCCTTCTCGTAGGTTTAGGCTCTTTCTAATTCTCACGTTTTAAAAAATACTAGTTAGGAAGTCTTTTTATTTTACCTCGATAGGCTTGAGTAGGCAAAGGCATTATTAGGGAGTTATAGGTAGATTGAAAATTCATTCTTTTACTTTACCTCGATAGGCTAGAGTAGGCAGAGGAGTTACTAGGGAGCTATAGCTAGATTGAAAATTAACATACAGGTAGCAGTATAGGTAATAGTATTGACTGATAATGTCAAGAGAGATTTACGTAGGCATCTTGGTATCTATACCATAGACATTAGGACTGCTCCAAAACGCTCTGTCTATAGGCTAGGGCTCAATTGATAGTTTCTCTCATAAGGACCGTTATACACGAGTTCCAAATACTATACCCAAATATACTAAGGGTTCTATATTTGTCTCTGGTAACTGATTACAATAGTCAGGTAGTACCTTAAGGTCTGTTTCATACGAGGCTCACCTTTATTCTCTATGGGTTGCTCTATGACAGATTCAAAAGCTTAGGGATACCTCTCTATTATAAGGGTTATCCAACGTATAGGGATACTCTTAACTTCTTAGGGTTGCTCTACAACCGAGGGGTAATTTTGTAATATCCTTATCCACTCTTTAATTAGGGTACTTTGTAATACCAATAATATTATAATATTATAAATATAGTATAAAATTTGAAACGTAATTTATATCATAAGGATAACATCACATTTTTATTTGCAAAAATATGCACATGTACCCACCGCTCTAACTTGACTCTCTCCCAATAAGGTTTGCTGGAAGAGAACTCTTTTTAGGGTTAAGCTCGCCTGTGCCATACTTTATCTAGTTTTAAGTTTTCTTGTATGTATTTTCATTTGTGCATTAAAGAATTAAGAATTAAGAATTAATACCCTTATTCTCACTTTAGTTAGGGTACTCTGTAATATCCTTATTTTCTCTATAGTTAGGATACTCTGTAATATATAAAACGTGGTTGTTTGTAATATACTCTTGTCACAATATACTCTCACTCTTTCATTTCGTGACAATCCCCATTCGAGTTCAGCCCTACGCCCTATATCTATGATATCGTGTCTTTGTAAAATCTTTCACAACATTCTAATGAATAGATTAGAGTGGTTTATTGAGAGAAATAATATTCTGTCTCACAACACGATTGGGTTTAGAAAAGGTCATTCAACTTTGGATAATTTAACTAGTCTAGTCACGCGTATACAATTAGGATTTTTACAAAGGAAAAAGACAATAGCTTGCTTTATAGATATAGACAACGCATATAACAATGTTGATATTATAGGTTTATTAGGCATTATGGACACTTTAGGAATTGGCTCTCAAATGTGTAGGTATATTTGGAATTTTTTAAAAGAAAGACATTTAAGAATAAATTCGGATAATTTTAGTCTCACTCGTAGTACACACCGTGGCCTAGCCCAAGGTGACCCTATGTCCCCTATTCTTTTCAACATAGCAACCCTATTTGTTTGCAAAGAGATAAATAATGTACATATATCACAATATGCGGATGATTTCGTCCTCTACACTACTTGTAGTAGCGCAATCAAAGGGGCAGAAAAACTACAAATTGCGTTAAATAAATTATCAGTTATCCTCTCTAAAATCGGTCTAAGTATTTCTCCATCTAAAAGTAAGATCGTTATTTTTAGGAATAATTTTTTAAGAGAATCTGTGAACTTATCTATAAATGACTCACAACTAGAAGTGGTAGATTATTATAAGTACCTTGGCGTTTGGCTAGATCGAGGGTTAAGATGGTCTAAGCATATTAATGAAATAAAGGACAAAGCATCGAAATTCATAAATATATTAAAAGTACTTTCTGGGTCTGGGTGGGGAATGCACCCTAGTAATTTGAGACGTCTGTACATAGCTAGTATCAGAAGTAGGTTAGATTATGCTAGTTTTATCTACGGGAACAGCTGCAAAACTCATTTAGGTAAGTTAGATAGGGCACAAAACCAATACATGCGAGTTATAGGTGGATTTATACGAAGTACTGCTATACACGTAATGGAATGTGAACTATACATTCAGCCGCTTAGTGTTCGAAGGTATTATCTGGCCGGTAAATACTGGCTTCGTATAAAATCATGCGCTAATAATGATATTATAGCATTGTTAAGTGAGTTGAATACCCTTAGTCAGAGCTATTTTTGTAGACGCAAACTAAAACCTATGCTAATTACAATTCATGAACAATTTAAAGATATTCCGATTCATTCATGTCCTATAAATGCGATATTCTCTTTAAATACATGGGTTAGCAGTGTGGACGTTTCCTTTATAAAACCGGATATCGAGACTGTCTCGAAATCTAAACATAGCTATAATCCGAATGTTTTAAAACAGATTTGTGACAGTTATTTATGTAAAAATTATTCAAATTATTATAAAATTTTCACTGATGAGTCCAAAAACGACGACCACTCAGGACTGGCCATTTACGACCCCCAATTGCACTCGTCAGTCAAAATTAAGATTACCTCTAACATATGTATTATGTACACAGAGTTATTAGCTTTAGCAGAAGCGGTATCGTACATTGATTCCTTGGCAAGCGGTTTTTATGTCATCTTGACGGACTCCAAAAGCGCTCTCCAGCATCTCGCTCGGTGCCCCACGACAACTCGTGGAGCCCCGATAGCGTTTAGCGTTTTAGCGTCCCTCGATAAATTATCGAGTAAAAACAAACACGTCACGCTGCAATGGATCCCGTCACACATCGGCTTATCTGGCAACGAGGAAGCCGATCGTCTTGCCGGGGAAGCAATCGAAGATGGAATTAACATGAATTTTTTACCCTATCACAGTGATCTACTTAACCTCATTAAAGAATCATGTAAGAAAAATTGGACTGAATATTTTGACGAGAGATCGCTGAGTAAAGGTATTTGGTATAAGACCATCCAGCCAACACTACCTAAAGCCCCTTGGTTCGATGGCTCGAAAATGGCCAGGTCCGACATCGTTACCATGTTGAGGCTCCGATCTGGACACATTCCTCTCAATTGTTTTGGTTTCCTTATGCGCAAGACTAGTTCACCGAACTGTACCGAATGCGACGTGGTAGAAGATGCGTTCCATATTGTTGTCGAATGTGTCCGGAACGAAGCAGAAAGATTTGATTTTTGTAACAAACACAAAGTTGACTTGTTTTCCATTGGGGTAGTCAACAATATTTTGTCCACTCCGCTCTCGGAGGAAACCCTTAATTTAGTAAAATTTGTTAAATTAGGTATTAAGCGTAGATTCTAAGGTGATTAATTACCTACTCTTAAGTATAATTTCGAGGGTGGCATAATCATGTTGATTAAACCCTCTTTAATCAAATAAAGAATAAAAAAAAAAAAAAAAAAAATTCTAAATAGTCATGTAGAAACGTAAGAGGGTTCTGCGGAGTGGAACGGGATCCTAATTAAATTATCTAGAGCGTGAACATGCGCGAGCGCAGATTATGTTTCGCGTTTTTCTGGACGTGAATATAAACCATCAATTTTGTTGTTCAGACAAAATTAAAATTACTAATTAGGCTGCATATTGACTAAGATTTTACAGATTGTTAAACATTGTTATCTTAGAACTTTCTAAACTGAGACTTTCCCTATTTCATTGGTTGAATTTCGCAGATCCGTTTAAAAGATTTCTACTTCTGTTCTGCTAGGTAGTACATCACGCCCGCCGCGCCCATGTGAGTAGCAGTTGGTTGTGCTGATTTTTAAACATCGATTGGTTATTTTCGGCAAGGCAAGACGTAAGGCTTTTTACAAAAAGAAAAGTCTCGTAGCGGAGGATTGTGGGTGATCGTTTGCTGAGAGAAGAGAAACATCCTCTCTCCTCTTTCCATCCTCGACAATGTCAAAATAAGCACGGTCTCACATTTGTCAAGCATTATACCATTTGAGAGCGTAAAAAAACCTATGTTAAAATCGTTTTATCTGGTCTGGTCAATAACTAAGAACATTATAATATTTTTTTACTGCAGTCTCAGACGATAATCGTCTGAGACTGCAGTTACATACAAACATATCTATGTAGTTAGGTACTGCTACAAAAAAGTTATTAAATTCAGATAAATTATTTGAGCACTTGGCGTATAAACATTTTATCTACCTACTCTTTCTTCCTGGGCAAGTGCATAGAATTATTAAATCTATGGGCAAGTGCCTCTGATTCTACTTCTTTTATTATGGCTCTTGGTTTAGTTTATCTCATACTAGAAACAATCATTATTTTGCTGCCTCTGATCAAAGGATAGGACAAAGATCCTATGACTACGTTTCGGTAGGGGTAGATAGGGTAAGTTCTATCGAGGCAGATTATTGTCAGTAGTTAATATGTCATTTATTGTCACTGTCAGTTCAGTCAGGAACTTAAACTGACAGCTGCGTTTGAGGTTAGAAAGAAATAAAAATACAGACAGACAGCGATGCCAGATCTACCGATTTATCAGTAGATCTACCTGCTTTTTCAGGCGTCTACCGATCTACTGATTTATTTCTAAAATTTCGTGAAATCTACCTGATTTTCTCGAGCGCCTTCTAAAATTTCGTGAAATCTACCTGATTTTCCCGAGCGCCTATAGCTTCGTTATTAAATAGTAATTTTAGGATGCGCCAACACGTATGATATGAGACCACTCTCGCATTTTGGCGACCTTTTTTTTTTTTTAGTTTCAATTGTCGCCAAAAATGCAAAGAGGAAAAGCTTCGTTTTTACGATAGGTCGTTCGTTTTATACGAAAAAGGTCGCCAGCCAAAATACTCTCGCGAAACACAATACGTAAGATACATACTACAATTTTCAGTCATTAATATCTACCTACTTATTTTTATGCCAATCTACTGATTTTTTACTGAACTTTCTACTGTTTTTTTCAAATTCCATCTGGCAACACTGCAGACAGAGGAAAATCGGCCCATAATACCTAATTAATTAGTGAGAATTGTGAAATACATATTAAATATCTCAAATTTAATGATTGGAAACTAAACCAATAATGGCTCTGGCATCATTGCGTTTCGGTTTTATTCAGAAAATCGCACAAAATGCCTGTTTTACCACTCTGTCAAAGAGGCCTATGGCTTACAAAAGTTCTATTTCCCTGGAAACCCTTTATCCAAACAGCTCTCTGAAGCTGACTACACCTTCTTTTGTAAGTATGAATGAAGTTCTTTTTGAAGCAAACAAAGAATTTCAGTGAAGAGAAAATCTTATTCAATGTTTAAATTTTTACTAGTTCTAAGGGCTTATTTCGTTAGTCTATAGCAGTCCTTCCCAAAGTGAGCGATAACGCCCCCTTGTAGGCGCTGCAGGCCTAAAGGGTGGTAAGAGAACCAGAAAAAAATCGGGCATTGTCTACACTGCTAAAGAAATGAAATAGACTAATTTCTAGAAAAAAATAGAGCTTGTGTCTGGTTTACAGAGCACCGACCCCAATGAGAAGTTCTCTGGCTTCATCCCCATTGACAAACTTGACATCACCTACAGTGCCAGCTCGGGACCAGGAGGACAGAATGTCAACAAGGTACTTACTAATTCATTTGCATTCTGATAAATTTCAGTCAGTCAGTCTATAATAATAAATAATAAAGTATTCCGGACAGTCCACACAGCATCATCTAGCCCCAAGCTAAGCAGAGCTTGTGTTATGGGTACTAGATGACTGACATACTTAATACAATACATTACATAGATAGATATTTTTTATTATATTTAGTCTATGAAAAAATACTAAGTGCACTTAAGTTAGTTATTAAAATTTCCAAGCTACGGAAGTCGCCAGCTCAGCTAGTAGAAAAATAAAGCTAAGCAGTTACTACATATACATTTAGCTGAGTTTATCCATGCAATATTATTGTAGATGAGTTGTTGGTGTGGTTTCCAGGTCCATACCAAAGTAGATCTGAGGTTCAAACTGAACGAGGCTGACTGGTTGCATCCTGACGTCAAGGCAAAGATGGTGGAGCTGGTATGTACTACTGATGATTATTGTTATATTTATAATACTAGTGTCTGCCTGGGGCTTTCACGCGCTCGTTTTTCCTGGATAAAAGCACAAAAGTAACCGTTATGTTAATCCATGGGGAGAACGAGAAAACAAGAACTAACATCTATGTAGAACTTCAGCACTATAGTAGTTTCGGTGTGGATAATATTATAAACAGTCTTGTAGGAATCAAAAGTCCCAAATCAAGTAAATTAATAAAAAGATTTAACAAATTCATATAATGCACAATGGGGCAGGGTTTGTTGCTACTGAGTCAACCTGACTATACAAAATAAACCTGACTCAAAAGTCAAAATTTTTAAGAAAAACAAAGAACTAATGTACTTTTTAAAATAAGAACTAGAAAAGAAAGAAAGTATGTAATTGATACCAGCACTTGTTTAATAGTACATTGTTATTGGTTGAAAGTAACTTATTTAGTCCCGAGACCTCGGGCGCCAATATGTAGTTCGAAATAAGTTACTTTCACCCGAGGTAAACACTGTGCTTTTCATTACGAATACAAGGAAATATAAATAAAAACATGAGAAAACAAATTAATAAAATTGCCGCTAATTTCTTTTTTAATATATTAGTCCATCTAGGACAGGCGAAAGCCATAAAGCCATACTGCCTTGTCTTTCGTATTTTTTGAATTCAGTGAATTGTCGCTAAGGCGAATTTTTTTCTTTAGCTTCAGCATTTATTCTGCCATTATCATGGTTCAATAGTCTGTCAGTTGAAAACGATTCTCCCTAGGGCTAAAAAGTATCACTTTCAACCCGCTCTTCAGGCAACTTCAGACCTACTTTCCGATTATGAGTAATGAAAAAATTATATAATTGATTTTAGCACGCGAGCAAGCTGTCCAAGGAAGGGTACCTGATCGTGCGGTCGGACGCGAGCCGCTCGCAGCAGCTCAACCTGGCGGACTGCATGCGCAAGCTGCGCGCGCTGCTGCACGAAGCCGCGCGCGCGCGCCGCCCGCCCGCGCCAGAGACCGTGGAGAGGATCCGGCAACGGTCAGTGCAGCCCACGGACAAACTAAGTTATCAGTGCGTCCTACCCGTAATGACCTACGGAGCTGAGACGTGGACACTCACGGTAGGGCTGCTCCACCAGTTCAAAGTCAGCGAGCTATGAAAAGAGCTATGTGAGGAGTCTCTCTGAAGGATAGGATTCGTTGTGAACCATGATAGTGGCAGAATAAATGCTGAAGTTAAAAAAAAATCGCCTTACCGACAATTCACTGAATTCAAAAAATACGAAAGACAAGGCAGTATGGCTTTATGGCTTTCGTCTGGCCTAGATGGACTTAAATATAAAAAAAATAGCGGCAATTTGATAACTTTTTTTTCTCACGTTTTTTATTTATATTTCCTTGTATTCGTAATGAAAAGCACAGTGTTTACCTCGGGTGAAAGTAACTTATGTAGTCCCTCGAACTATTGGGACTAGGGACTAAATAAGTTACTTTCAACCCTTGGGTAACAATGTACTATTACCAATAAATAGTATTTCTGTATATGTTTGTTCCAGACGCCTGGAGGCGTCGCGGCTGCGCGTGGCCACGAAGCGCGAGGAGGCCCTCAAGCGCGCCCAGAGGCGCGCGCCCACAGTCGTCGACTTATGATTCTTCTATTAAATTGGGCGTGCGCGGAGCCACGGCTGATGACGAGGACTGTACGCTCATAGAACGCTGAAGCACTTACTACTCCACTTCACTCATTATAATTGGATTACAATGAAAAATCCAACCAAGTGAAACCTTTATATAATAACATCAAACCGCCTAACATAACGCCGTAGATACCCGGGTTGTGTTGTGTAGCGATACATACACACCTCGGCTAAAAGCCGCGTTACATGAAAACTAAATATTGCGATTCTATTTCATTAGTCAGTAGGTTAGGTAATCCCTCGAAAAAAAAAACTAGGATTAAAATTGAAACAATTGAGATTACTGCATATGGTTGCATTGCACACAGTCTAAAAGTAGCTCAATTGTTCCATTTAAATCAAATGTTAGTTATTAGAAAAAACATTATGAAGGCACAAGTGTCCAACATGTTTGCAGAACAACACAAAAATGTGCATTAAAAATTCAGGCTTAATGTAGTAGCGCGCAGGATACTCACTCGAAGCTGTTAACAAGTCTAGTCACTGTAAAATGTATTTAGATGTGCTTTGGTGCAGTAGGTATTGTGTGGGAATTTACATGTAAATGTCCATACTCTACACAACGTCAACATAATCCTATGCAGTGGAGTTTTTTACGATGTCAGTCATTTGGCAATTGTTAGCTACAAAACCTTGTTCCTAAGATCAAGTACTACATTAATACATCTTTGCCTTGTTCGTACATCCTCCTTTTTTTACGTAGTATTTATATTCTCTTTGATACTTTATGGGGGAACAGACCGAGTGCTTTGTTGATGGCAACATGTGTCTGCTTTACCACTTTTTTGCCGTGGGGAACCCCATGTTTGTGCCTCGGATGTGGAAAATCTAGCTAGGCTCCGTATTTAGAGTTTCTAAATATAAATAAATAAATATGATGACGAAGATACATTGTTAGCTATGTTTGAAGTGGACTATTAATTTATAGCGATTCTATGAGATCCTAATATTGCCTCGAAGCCTGTATCGTTTACTTGTTTGGATAGATAAGTGTTAAATAAATATACTGACTAGTTATAGAAATGGTAATTTTATTATTTGTAGAAAAACTACATAATGACGGATAGGTACTTTCTTAAAGCAATCATTCAAGCCATTGAAGAAGGTCGATGAGCGAGTAACGCCTGCTGATATTACAAGTACAAGCACGGTTTAAAGTGTCTATTGCTATAAAATTGTAGGTAGAGTTTGTAGGCGTAATGTGTCTTTTGTAGCTGCTAAGGTAATATTGTAAGGCGCCAGTAATTAGTAGCATAGTGATGTGATTGTCTGTCCAAACAAGTAAATTAAAGTATATGTGATTGGTTTATCACAAATACAAAGTATGCCCAATTTAATAAAGATTTAAACCTTGTGTAGTGTATTTATTGCTCCTGAAACAATTGCAATTTTAGTTTTAATTTGTAGTCTAGTTTTATAAGTAGGTATCTACCTTCTTGATAGCCTAGATAAATAAAGTTATAGACTTTTTTACTTATTTTTCTAACCTATAGAATAATAATATAGTCTCCATAGTTCACAAAAGAGTTCAGTCAGTGCATGTGACCTGTGTTTTGGTTTTCCAGTCGTCAAGTTGCCATGGTGATACTTTGCGTTCGTAAACAAATGGCTGACATCATCCTAAAAATAGTGAATCTATTTGTGTTCGGTTTTAAGAAATTGTTTCTGAATCTGATACTCTGCGAAAATGTCGTACAGAGACTTGAGAAGTGAGTACCTACCAATTATTTTCTAGTAAACCAGCTTGGTTCCAACCAGGGATACTTTTAGCGTAATTATTCTAAGCTTTTACCCTCTTTTACCATGCCCGATTCACTCCTTTGGTTTTTATTTAGAAAAGGCGGTTGATTTGCGAAGCTGGCAGGCCTCTCATAAGTCTTGATTTTTTTTCCGTTTCTAATGCGTGCTCTTGACATCTACTTAGGCTCTAAGTAAGTAATAAACCTACACTCAATAAGCCCTTAAGCTGTGACAGTATTTCAATTTAAGATTTCAGCGAAGCAATGCGAGTGCTGGGTTTTCCAAAGCAGATCTCCTTGGAGAGCTTCAGGATCCCCAACTGGGAGCTGATGCAGGAGTGCCTCCGCTGGCTGGCCTCCCGCGTGGAGCCTGACGCGGCGCTGCCGGCCGCGGCCTCCGTGGAGCAGCGCGTGGCGCTCGTGTCGCAGGCCATAGCGCTCTTTGTAAGTACGACATGCAGGAGGCCTCCGCTGGCTGGCCTCCCGCGTGGAGCCTGACGCGGCGCTGCCGGCCGCGGCCTCCGTGGAGCAGCGCGTGGCGCTCGTGTCGCAGGCCATAGCGCTCTTTGTAAGTACGACATGCAGGAGGTCTCCGCTGGCTGGCCTCCCGCGTGGAGCCTGACGCGGCGCTGCCGGCCGCGGCCTCCGTAATAGTTTACTGTCAGCCCCAAACTATCTGGGGTATCTCATTAGCGATTTCATTGAACAGATAATTAAGATTTAATTGTGTTCTAACATTTTTTCATGAAAATTGAACCTTCGCCCAGCATTCTCGCGCCAACCTGAAGCTAAACGGCAAGAAGCTGTACGGAGCCGACGGCTGGGCGGTGCGCGAGCTGCTGAAGGTGGCCTCGTTCCTGCGCGCCGCGCTCGCCGCGCCGCCGCACGAGCCGCGCGACGAGGGCGGCCTCAGCTACGACGTCAGCACTCGGGTGAGACTACCAACCCCTGAGACTAGCTCCAACACACTGACACTAGCTCCAACACACTGACACTAGCTCCAACACACTGACACTAGCTCCATCACACTGAGACTACCTCCAACACACTGACACTAGCTCCAACACACTGAGACTAGCTTCAACACACTGAGACTAGCTCCAACACACTGAGACTACCTATCTCCAACACACTGATACTAGCTCCAAAAGACTGTAGAGCGTGCAAACCGGGACATAACTTTACCGGCCTAATCAAAGGTTATGGGCCATACATAACCTTTGATTAGGCCGGTAAAGTTATGTCCCGGATTGCACGCTCTACAAATGGCTTCTAAGAACCTACTTGATATAGTATTATATGTATTATCCTATATATTATATTATCTGTGCATCTTGACTAGTTTCATGTGATTGGTTTTGTTAACAGCTTGGTGAGATTAAGCAAACTCGCGCGCTGGCTACTGAGATAACAGCTCAGGGGGCTTTTCTCTACGATCTGCTGGCTAAGGAAGCTGAAAATAAGGTACACACTTCACCATCTTCATTCTTCATCACATGAATGGCTAGCTAAATAAATTTCTAACATTGAAATTGTCGTCGCATCTCTGAAATTGTAAAAAATACAACCATTTTTGGGAGGAAACCATTGTTATTTCAGGAGATCAGAAGACAATGCGACACCTTTCTTTTGACAGTTCTAATCTAATCTTTATACTTCCTCCTCACACTTCATTAAGATAATAAAATAAAAATTAAAACCTTAGTGAAACACTACAGATATAACAGATACACCTGTGAGTTATCTAACAAGTAGTTGTAAGTTTGTATGTTCGTCAGGAGCTCCGCGAGCAAGCGCTCTCCCGTCCCCTGGACATGTCCGTGATGGAAGCGTGCCTGCGCCGCGCGCTGGACGCGGTGTCCTCCCGCGTGGCGGAGGCCAGGGAGCGGATCGACAGCGTGGCTGTCAGCGAGGCGGCGCTCGACGCCAAGCTGGAGCGGAGGCGGGCCGAGCTGCTGCGGGCTGAGAAGAGGCTTCATACCGTGCAGAAGATCAAGTGAGTCGATAACGTGGTAGAATGGAATCGTTCTACAGTGTGGTTGGTAGCGTGGTAGCTGTGGACGCTAAGTTGGCGAGAAGGCATTACGTGGGCTAAGAGGAAAGAAGCTGCGTACGATGCAGAAGATGAAGTGATTAGGCAGAGTTTTCATAAGGAAAGTTCTGTCTTTCTGTTAGTGTGATTTGATATGATATAAAATGACCACGCTAAGTATACGGTTTCTTCAAATTTTGTGCTCGACCAATGATTAATTCACTCTCATTGACCGCACTTGGTTGGTTCGTTGCCTAGGCCGGCGTACCAAGGCGAGCTGGTGGCTCTGGAGGAGGAGCTGGAAGTTCTCTGGGAGCGCTACGTGCTCCGCTACCGGACCGTGGAGGCGCTCAAGCACCAGCTCAGTGTGCTCGAGGCGACGCAGCAAGAGGTAACCTTCCTGGCCACCGTCTGTCAATAACCGGTTACCAATACCGAACCTTGGTTCGATATCCTATTTAGGACGATTATCTATTTAGACTTAATCATTGTAGATTGTAGGACAAACTTTTGGAGCGTCATAATCTGGGTCGTGTAGCCTGTGTAGCATTAACAAATTCAAGCTAACTATATCATGTATATATATATATACAGGCTGTACCAACATCTTTGTACTTAAACGTATTTGTGTTGTCAGGAAGCAGAGGAGCAGCAGGCGGCGATAATGCAGCTCATTCACAAGTACGAGGCGGAGGACGTGCTCGGGAAACTCAGCGACTCCGGTTCGTTGTCACACATACTAGCACTCACTACACGCCTACGTATGGTACCTACCTAGGCGTGTAAGAACAGGGTGTTTGCCAATATCAGCATCAGCAACCGCTGATGTGTCCAAAAACGGCATCAGCAACATCTTGGTTCATTTTCTGTTCAATTGACAAAAGAAAAAAATATGTGTCCAATATTATTCGAAAATCGAACTTATTAGATTTTGCATTTAGCCTATTGTTGTTGATTGCAGATGAGCTGGAGTCCAGCGCCGAGGAGAAGGAGGAGAGCTCTGCGCGCGCGCCGCGGCCCGCCTCGCGCCCCAGGACGCGCCTGCGGATCAAGACCGCGGGCACCTCCAACTTGGGTTAGCACCACTCTACTCTTTACTTTTATCGTCTAGTATTGTTGTAAGCATTTTGTTCGACGTTCCGTTTTCTCAAACCGAACTGGACTAAGCTGGAAGACCGTGATTTAAACCAAGAACTGGGTATGAATTATTATCAATATAACTTCGGCCATGATAGACCTATTTGTGTCAACACTTTGTGTTGATCCTTGAGGATGCGGCGTTCATAAATCGCCATATAATTTGCAGCATCTAGTTCTAAGTGGTTGAACTGTGACCTGCACTGACATCTCACATTATGAATTAACTCCTGCCTAAATAGGGGCCATAGTCTAACTCAACTGATAATCGAGGTCTATTCATTTTTGACTTTGAAACATAGCCTGGACTTTGAAATTTAAATGTTAATCGATTGCAAGTTAGGCAATAAACCAGCTGACCCTAATCAGCCCAACTTCTAGTAGAAGAACCGATACCAACCAGAACTTTTGGTGATTGACAGCTACGTTTCAGCTTTTCTGTGGGGTCGGTGAACTGTTTCAGATCTGTTAGTAGTGGGTCCATAAAATACAAATGCAGAGAAAGAAATGCAGGCTAGCGACGAGCGAACCGAGCCGCATACTCACAGCATGGCGAGCGAAGCGTGCCGCGCTGATTGTTGCTCTTTAGTACTTACGCTCAAGAGGTTTTAAAAGACAAGAAGACGTGCTACAGCCTTCGGTTTGTTATGATTAGGTGCGGTCGCGGGCGGCGCGGAGTCTCGCCGCGCGTTCGGAAACATGGCGGGCGCGGCGCGGGACTCGCTGGACGACATCCGCGACGAGGACGACTCGCGCTCCGACTCCGACCTCTCCGACACACAGATATACAGTGAGTTGTAGTTGTGAATAGGTGCGGTAGTTGGTTCTATCACTCCTTCACTAAGGCTACAACGGTGGTGGTATCGATATGCTAAAATATTGTAAAGGGCTTATAGGAAACGACACCAAGGTTCAACATAGCTATAGGTACATATAGATAGCTGAAGTGGCATATCTTGCGAAGAACAGACAACCGTTGGGGTAAACGTTTTCTTGGGTTGAACCCGACGCGGCAAACGTAGGACGCCCTACGGCTAGGTAGGATGACATGTTTATATATTATGCTCAAGACTGCAAGCAGATGCTGGATGCGGCAAGGACACCCAAAGGAAGCGACGGACGCAAGGTGCCCTTGTCTATGTCCAACTGTGGACTAATCTAAGTTGATGACCTCCGTTGTTGTCGTTCCAGGCGTGGGCTCGTCGCGCTGGCCGCGGCCGCGCCCGCGCCCCGGCACGCGCACGCTGGCGCTCGCTGATGATGATGACTTCGCGGATCTCATCGAAGGTACTCCTATCCTACAATACTTACTCACCTCGAAGGAGAGACTAGTCAGTCTATAGACCAGTGTACCGAGCACAGCGATTGTTATCTAGAGTAGCACACACGTTTAAACTGCTACTTATTCTTATCTCTATAAAGGTAGATATTTTGATACTGAGATCATAATTATAGCATCTGCATATAGTGTTACAGCCTGTCCAGATGGGGCGCTTTACGCGCGAGTAGCCTCGCGCGTTTCAATTTATATTGTGTCCAGATGCCGCGTTTTACGTTTTGTTTGGGAGGGACCCAGGGACAGTTATGAACATGGAGCCAGACAAAGCAGTCGTGTTGTGGATTGCATACCAAAATTGTCAAAATTATCAGTCTCCATTTTCGTTCCAAATACGTCCACTCACGTCGGAATCGCGCACTACTGGACGCAGCAACTACTCGTAGCTCGTGCGAGTCGAGTCGAGAGTCCAGCGCGTTGCTCGCATTTTACGCGCGAGTAAGGAATCGCACGGAAGCATCTGGACGGAATGTATGCTCTAGCATCTGGAGAACGCGCGAATGTTTACACGCGAGGGCACTCGCGCGTAAAGCGCACCATCTGGACAGGCTGTAAGTGTTCATATTCTGTAATCATTTGATAAAGTAAGGATATCCTCAGGAGTGGAAGGCGTCACCGGCGGCGACGGAGACTCCCTCGGCAGCTCCTCCGAGAGCGAACTGCGGCTCACTTCAGCGCGCCCCAGCGCCGCGCCCGGCCGCGCCTCCGTGCTCAGCGATAATGAGTTCTAACTACACACACACACGGTATACTTTCCTAAAACAATTCAATGTCTGTTGTAATTCAACATGTCATAGCTTAGTTACCAAAGAGGGAGCTGAAAACAGGCTGCATTTCTGTGATTGTGGCTCCGTCTCACAAGTCACAATACCAACATACTTTGAGTAAATTGGTGTAGCTTTCGCCTTGTTTATCATGCGAGTTTTCTTTATTCTGTACGACTTTTAACCCTCAACTTAGCCATAGTAAAGATTTTGTTACTTAGGACCTACGAAATATCTGACTTGTTTTAGAATCCTGTAGCTGTAAGGTCAAGAAAGGCAATAAAGTTCTGAGTATTGTTCGTTATGGAAAAAATATAGAGCTGCTATAGAGATTGTATGTTGTAAAAGTTTCCTTTCTTTTGAAACCTTATTTGAATGTAAACCCAATAATTTTAGAACATAGTTAAAGAAACATTAGTCAAATAAACACGTTTAAATTATTTTTCGTTTTTATTTTACATTGGGTATCCCTGGGTCAAAATAGATAAGATAGATAGATAGATAAGGTACCTACGGAAATCGAAGCTCTACCAAAACAGCTATCGACCTACCAGTACAATCTAGTGGTTGAAAATAAAACCATCAAAGGGTACTTTAATATAAATATTTAATCGTAAATTACAAGCAATCCAGATCACTGATTAATAAATAACTAATTATGTCGCTTTACAAATGTTTTCTTACACCGCAACTGTAGTCTCACCAACCCTTGAGCTAAAGTACCTATACTAGATAAAAGTACCTACGAAATAACAAACTTTGCTGCTACATGTCCAAAACCCTCTATTTGATCACAGGCCATAGATGAACTCACACTAAGCCCCTTTGTATTTAGCTGCTTAACATATTCAAATCTGACGTGTTTGTCTGGGTTCACAACTCACTAAACGTATTTAACACACAGTTATGATTCTATGCAATCCACACTAAGAAAGTTTAAGCTCGCAAATAACCTGTCGAGCCGAATTTCTTAAGCTTTAAGTCGCTGCTAAATCGAAACTTTAACGTGGAGTTCAATTCTTTTGGTCGGTCTGAGACCATTTACGATACAGAGTTTGAATTCAAGATTTTAGACACGGTAAAGCTTTGACTAAAATAGAGATTTTAATAAACACAGATAATTGTAAAACAAACATTTTAAATTTAAAGTTAGCTAATAATTGGTAACAGATTACAGGTTAGTCGTTTGTGTAGAAATAGAAAATTAGTTTAAATATTAATAAACACATTTAGTACATAGTAAGATAACAGACTTAGGTTGGTAGGTGGTACATTTGGCGGCTGAAGGTAGAGTTCCCTCAAATCGATGAGGAAGATCTTCTCTGCTTCGGGCGACCCTGGCTATTCGAGAGTTCGATCAATTTGGGGAATTCCACCTTCAGCCATCAAAGTAGATACAAGTAGTAGTTAGTAATTATAAACATAAAACTACGTAGAAATAAATCAATATAATTCATTTTACATGATAACACTAAAGTAAAATAGTACATTAAATTCAATTATTACAATAATTTCTTAGTATAGAACTAGCTAACTCTTTCCAATTGAGCAATTTTATATATTTACACGACCAATATCCGTCTGCGTATTTGGCACCACTTAGGTACATAGGACTTTTGTTAATATATTTACAAGTGCTTAACTTATGCAATACAAGTCAATTTCGAAATATTCAAAATCATTCGCAAATTCTGAATTTTCTGGACTTGACTACTCTAAAACTAGTTAAATAAGACTTAGGTGTAGGATATAACACAGATATTTGACGATTATACGCAATTTACAAAGTTTTTGCATGTTAGTACAGTGTTAGTTACAATACAAGGCATAACTAAATGTAGACTGAAAAAAAATAATTTGTTTTTGTATAGTATGAAATTGGCGCAGCCGGGAGGTTTAACATAATTGATGAATGGTTTCTAATTGAAAATATTAGATCTAACACAAGTGTGAAACTAGCAAGTCGGTACTACATTAGGTAAAAACATTAGTACCTATTGGATTTGTATGCTTGCGATTAGGTGTAGGTAGTTAATAGGTTATAAGATGCCTATACCCTTACTGGGTTACATTTTACGCGTGCGCGGTTAGATTGTTAAATAAAAAGCAAAATATACTCTTAAGTTGACTTAGATCTAAAGTAAATATATTTTCTTTTAGGCTAACGAGTATTTAAAAACAATTATACTAAAGTAAAGTCTATCATAACAATGAAAACTTAGTTCGTAATTAAAATTGCACGGTAAAGTTACATTCAGCATAAAAAACCCTCCGTTCTAAGAAAATGTATTTTGTGACGATGTCAAGTTCTTGCGTAGTTAGTAGTTATTGTGTTGCTACTTTAGCGAAAGAACTTGTGTCACAGAATGATGAAGATCGCCGTGTCTCCGAGATAAATATAGTACCTACTTCTTTCATTATGTTATGTTTAGGTCTTTTAGATATCTAGGAGATTAATTTGCCGTTCCCTTCCTTCCTTCCTTCCTTATAACTATTCAATTTCTGATTTAGTTCGGTAGGTGGTGTATTTTGGTAATGTTTGTAAGTTTGTCTTCAACAGTCGACGAAAAGTCAGATAGTTGAAATGATGAAATTTTCGGGAATGTCCCAAAGCATGCCCATGTTTTTAAGTCACTCAATTGTTTTTGTTAGGCTGACAGCTCATTAGCTACTGTGGTTATAACTGGTATAGTTTTCGCGCAACAGGACAGTCGCTTATGTATGCTACAGCTCGGTAGCTCAAGCCAAGCGAAAGAAATGGCCATTTTTCATTGGCAGCTAGGCATCGGTGCCGTATTTTATAAATGTATGAAGTCGTGCCGTTGCCAGTGTCATCGAGGTATTGGACAACTCTCAATGGACTTTTGAGCAGCAAGACAACTGGGTTACGCTACAGAACGGTAGTGCGAACTGTATCAACGATCCGGCGGATCTA
Organism: Eupithecia centaureata; assembly: GCA_944547425.1. NCBI lineage: Eukaryota > Metazoa > Arthropoda > Insecta > Lepidoptera > Geometridae > Eupithecia > Eupithecia centaureata. The sequence continues at coordinate 14,941,145 of OX155684.1, read as the reverse complement.
GGAGATGGTTCCGTGTGAGTTGGTGGAGTCGCTGGTGGCTGTGCTGGCGAGCGAGTCGTGGTGCTCGGCCGCGTGCCGGCTCTCGTCGATCACTGCGATGAACTGCTCTGCGTAAGCCCTGGAAATATACAAAGCTGTTGAGTAAATGGTTAAAGTCGCAATTCCCAATCTTATTTTATTTATTAGAATATAAAACAAGCAAGCTGCAAGATGAGTTGACGGTTGTTGAGTCAATGCCCTTTGACTCAACTACCGTCAACTCGTCAAAAAGAAACGTAAAGCTTTTTACTTGGCTTTTATTAAAATCATAGTACCTAGTTCCGCCTTCCGACTACATTGTGCTAATAAAGACAGGTATCAAGCACCAAAAGTCCTATGCCGCTTCTTGAAGGAGTTGCGTTGGTTGAGATAATTAACGGACAGTCATTGGTTACGTTTTGGTTTACCTGTCGAGCCCAGTGTATGTCCTCTTCAGCTCTGCGTCTGAGAGATGCGCGTGCTCGGCCCTGCGCTTGCGGTGGATGCGCTCGAGCGAGCGAGCTAGCTGCGAGTCGCGCTCGCGGGCGTGGTGCTCGCGCCGCCGTCGCTCACCGTGCGACCGCGGTGATCGTCTGCGGCGGACTCGCTGGAATAACAACATGTGCGTCGAAATTAAGAAAATACAGATCGTGCCCAGTTTGAGGATTATGACTTTGAGTTGTAAAGTAGAGTATGTCTATAAAATTTATAGTTAAAATAGGTAGGAACTAGGAAGTAGCTCCGATTTTTATTGATCGCTGGCTGGCGCAGCCGGTTGGATTTTGTCACTTATTTAAGCATTTTTGTATGTTTATAATTGTATCTTAATTATAAAAACTACCTAAGTATGTACCGAAATTGTGGAATCCTTTTAAATGTTTTTGTATTCGAGAACTTACGTTATCATGGATGGGGTAATACAAGGGAGCGGGGGGCGGCAGCGGCAGGGTCGCGTACCTCGGAGGCGGCATCATCACGCAATTGGCTGGCATACGGCCCAGCTGTGGACAAGATTAGTTTTTCAGTTTATTGTGTGTCAAATCGTCACGTGAAATCGGGATCGAATAGTGTTACTGTTGAGTGGTAGGTACACAGTCTGGGTACCAATCGGTAACCGATCATCACTACTCAAAATAATCAGTGGGTATTCTTTGTAATAAACTGTTTTTTACTTTCAAAAACCTTCATAAAGTGTGGTAGTAGGCATATGAAACAGATAGATTCTAATATAAATAATAGAATAGAAAACTCTTTATTATACTTTAACTTACCACACAAAGACAGAAAGGAAAACATAAAAATGACCAAGTTAGAAATCTAACCAATATAAAAAATAATTTAGATAGATAGTAAGATTATTTATTTATCATTTAGTACTTTATTACAACGAAAATTACAAGCAAATGAATAGAAAAATTACAACTAGTATTTACAATTGAAACCATTGAGCTAACCGCAGACGGTTGCAAACAGTCTAAAGGTAGCTCAATTGATCCATGTCAATACCAGTCGGAAGCGTCCCCAAGACACTGGCTGCATTACCACGCTGTATGGCAATGCTGATGCGCTGAGCCAGATATTCACCAGCTCTCGGGTCACGCGTCGTAAGATTATTGTATGTACTCATGTAAGTGAACTCTGTTCTTTTTGAGTAAATAAATTTCTTTAAACTGAAAAATACTGCGAAAAAGCGATCTCTTAAAAAAAAAGATAAAGTTTCTCTTAAAAATCTGAAAGGAGAAAGTGAAGCACTAGGTACATCCGTCAAATTGAAACAAAAATCTTTAGAGGTGGAACCCTTTCCCTGCAATCAAATTACAGCTACAATACGTGACCATTTCAAGATTAGGTACCTGTCTATATATGGCCATGCTAATACAATACCGCTCTGCCTAGAAATAGTAGATCTTAGAGAAATCAAGCCGCATGTTTACCAACAAAGGCCAGCCTCGGCTGATGTCATTGAGGACAGAACAACCTGCTCAGCATTCACAGGAATGTAGCTCCACTTCCTACAGAATCAATAGAGCACTGACATTGTTTAGTCTATTTGAATAATGCAACGTTTGCCTTTTGTACAGATTTCACTATGTATCACCCGACTTTACCTACGGCCTCAAAATGTCGATACCTCTGGGCTCACTTGGCGTAAAGGACATTTGGTCGAAATTGAGTTAATAATGCAGTTTTACTCAGTTTTTAATTCTCTATCGAACTGTATATTTAGTTTCCTCAAATTCGCAAAAAAAACGCCTTTACGACCCAGGATTTTTATCGCGTAATCACTATTTTTTGGAAAAAATAGGGTGTAAATGACAAAACATTTGTCAATTGTCCTATACAACCTTGCAAAATGAAATAAAGAAATTGATTTGTCCTTTACGACCTTGCTATTTTAAATTTTAAAAATCAATTGTTCTTTACGACCTTACTAAATCCAGCAATAAACCTAGTATAGTTTCTTTGAAAATTCCTTCTAATCATGAAAATTCACCACTAGTACAGCTTAAGAGTTCGAAATTTCTCACCACAGATCTACCCCGGTAAATTTGGTAAAGTTCAAAATTAACCGGGGTAGATGTATTAATTATGAATTTTCTTAACTAGAAGGCATTGCCAACTCCTATACCGTCACTTATTAATGTCCATTCGGTCTGCTACCAGCGTATTCCGCCCTAATCATGTGGGCAAACGATGTGATTACATAACCAGCATTTGCGAACGCAGTTTTACTAAAAACTACTCCGGGCATCATCGAATTCCAATAGTTATTATAACCTATGTACTTGTTTCGAAAAAAAATACTTTGATTTACACCACAAATTCGCCTGCATCTTTGCAATTCTATCCTGATCGCAACGTGACTCCAAAAACAGGTAGACGTTGAATGCCAATGTAACTAAAGTGCAAAGTTAAATAACTATCTAGGTACATGTTTTTTCCCCAGCTGTAAAACGGTTCTGAGCAAACTGGACCCAAGCTTAGTAAACAATAAAGATTATGTTCTGTTATGTTTATGATAAATAAGTAAAAGTAATTGTTTAAAATACACATTCAAGGATATTTATCGCGTTTATTTACCTATTTTTTCCTAAAGTTTCATCAGGTTTACACTCTGCCCTGGTGACGAGATGTGTGGAGTACTGGAACTACCACCTTGCGTAGCGAATGCTACACATTTTGTGCAAACCTTAGAAATTGTAATTAACCATTTTTATTTGATTTAATCTATGTTTTATTTATGGAGAAATATTCTTTCATTAAACTTAAAAGAAAAGAGCAACCATATAAACACAATACATACAAAAATTACATCATTTATTAATTTATTAGCCTACTAGTTAATCCTTTACGACTTCAAAATTTTTAAATTTGTCAATTACAACTTTGATTTGTACAGTTTTGAACATCAAAAGTAGCTTTACGCCTTAAGGTGCTTGCATACACTGTTTAGTTTTTGGGGCGTATAGGTCATTTCTTTGTAATTTTATGGTAGTATAGGAATTTTATTTCAGTAAATATAACACTAGGATAGTTTATCAACACAGGCTTAGAAAGTACCAGAAATTCTAAGTACTTTCTTCCTAGGTTTCGTCCAAATAGCATCAAAAACAAAAAAACTACAGTCGAAATAAACTTTTTGTTTTTGTTTTTTGCGTATCCTGTAAAGTCGCCTTTAGTCCTTTACGCCAAGTGAGCCCAGAGGTATCGATGTATCTGAATAAACTTTAAGTTGACACCAATTTGCTCTACAAATAAGTAGAGTACCTATTGTAGTAGATTTGCAATTTACACGCAAATAGGATTAGCGATAAGTATTATCAATACTTGCAGCATTAGCAGAGATTATGTAGAGTCATTCGGGGTAATATGACGCACTTTTGTCTTCTGTTGTCGATAACACTTAAAGTGTCGCGATTAGGGAATAGCGGTATTGGACGTTTTGCCAATACCGGTAATTTTTCGGTATTAATATTTTTAAAACCGGGATCCCGGTATTTCGGTAATTTTTCGGTATTTTACTATAAATATTAAAATAGTCGAAAAACATATTTTCTTATGTGTTTTTGGTACTTAGGTACTACTATACAGTCTTTCTTTAACAAAAAACAACTTTAACAAACTTACCTTTATTAAACATTTATAAATCGAAGGTTTTCACACACCAATGAAACAAAATAATCACGATGAAATCAAACAGATAGGTATTAAAAAATGTTGAACTCTAAATATTCCTAATAACACATTAATAAAGATTCTAAATAATCAACATTTAGAACTCCAAAGATCTTTTCTGACATAATTATAATTACCTATTGAATTAACCACTATACCGACGAACTGCCAGACATCAGTCAAGACGAAATCGTGTTTCGTCTTGACTGATGCCGTCCGCATTGAAGTGGTTCTGTAGGTCCTGTATAAAGGAGGCTCCTCCTGCCTTCAGAAGCTCTGAAGTAATACCGTCCTCACCGGGGGCTTTTCCATTTTTAAGCTGCCACAAAGCTAACAGTGGGAGAACTCCTAAGGCGTGGAGCGGGAGTTTGGTGGTGCTCTTTTTTATATTTCTCGTACTTCATGGTTGGATGGAACTGAAAATAGGATGGGTATTTTAGAAAGTCTATCTCCAATAATCTCTATTCTATTTTATATTGAAGACTTTTAAATAGGAAAGTAATTGACAAGACCACAAGATAAGCAATAACTTTCAAGTAACGAAAGAATCATCAAAAGCGTTTCACCTAGAGAAAAATTCGGAGGTAACATATAAAAAAAACTAAAATAAATACAGTAGAATTGAGATCCACCTACATTTCGGTCGGTTAGCGGTTGAAAAACCCTTCTGTTTTGAATTCATTCATATTATGCCTATTGACATCCATCAGTAATTCAGTATAATAGTTATTTATTTGCTCTAGACCAGAGGTTCCCAAACTCTTTTGTTTCATAGACCACTTTCTAAATTTTGCCGGATCCGGTGGACCCCCTGCAGCTACATAACTACGAATCTCTAAATCTCGAAAAAAGTGAAGATAACATCTATGGAAACTTGCATTGTCGCTGAGTTTCAACGACGAATTAACAGTTTTTTGTGTCTTTTTTTGTGTTCTTTTGAAAAGCCTGAGTCACCTAATTAGAATAGCCTTTGAAAGTCTGAGAAAAAAATGTAAACTCTAAGGCCGTAGGCCCTTTAAATCTGAATTTGAAGTAAAATTTTTACAAACTGTGAAAACCGGTTTGCGAGAGAGAATGTGGACTTGTGTTAGGAATAGAGGTAGCCACGTAGAGCATGAAGTAAAAATTTAAATGTTACATGGTTTGAAAAGTTACATGATTTATTTTAAGTCTATCTTAAAAATACTGAATCTAACTTTGTATCTGACAAAAAGATAAGTATGTAATTTTAAAAAATATAATAATTCTTCGACTTCAGGGCGAGACTGTCATCAAAAATATCAAAACTCAAATATCTCGAAGACGCTCAACTTTAGAACAGGGAACATCAGAGTCAAATGTGTGTACACTAAACCCTACTATCACGCCCTGAAAGGATCAGGTCCACCTACAAGTAACCCTGTATAAATAATTCCACCATTAATTAATTATCGAAACCAAATTAATTTTCATGCACCCCCGCTTACAATAGGGTATTACACCATTTTTTAAAAACTGTTTTAAATTAATCCTGAGATCGTAATGAACTAGTAGAAATTTTGTTAATTTTTTTTAAAACCGAAAATCGCCCTAAAATCTATTTTTTATTTATGATTTTGAATTTTCGCGCGGAAACGCTAGCCGCCATGCTTTTTCATCTCGTGACGTCACTCGGTTAGTAAACAATACGACTGCGAAAGACCAAGTAATAAGATTCGTGAAAATAATGAGTTATCATTGGTGTCTTGTGCCTGAATGCAAAAATACAAGTGTAAAAACGCATTATTACATTGCTGTTTTAACATTTCGCAACTCGGCAGAACAGAAATCGGGATTGGAGGCAAAGAAATTCGCCACCATTAAAGTATTAACCATTGGCAGATTTGTACTTTCTGCTTTCACAAAACCGTCTTCCATAGTGAAATAAAGGCTAGAAGTCTACAAACGTGTTAATAACTCGTAAATTTATCAAAATAACAGTGCACAACTTATTTTCAGTAGATTGTTTGCTATCGGAATGACGTCACGGCGGGATCCAATATGGCGAATGGCGTTTTAGACATTTGAAAAACAGATTAGAAAAGACGATTTTTAAAATGGAATTATAAAATTAAAATTGCAATTTATATGAATAAATATCGACGTTTCTTGTTTACTTTTTTCGAAATCTATTATGAACAAACATTTTTATATTTTTCCTTACATAGTGTAAAATACCCTATTGTGGACCCCCAATTTTCGTCACGCTTAACATAGACCCCTGTCGACTCTCCCGTGAACCCCTGGGGGTCCACCTAGACCACTTTGGGAATCACTGCTCTAGACAATAAGACGTGCAATATAAAACTTCCGTTATGGTAAATTGTTTGAGAAATTAATATATGAAATGATATGAAATATTACTTACCGTTTATTCTTTCGGTGATTGTTTTCGTCTCCAACACCAAACCAACAACACAAACTGTTTTTGAATTTGTCACTGCCTAATACGATACACTGATTACCGTTTGAACCTTGTGCTCGTGCGTAGTAACAATAACAATTGATAGAGAACGCCTACCGTGCGAGAGCGCACTATGCAATTGAAAATGTGCCTGACAAAGAAAGACGCACGGGTCTGACGGTTTTATTCCCAAGAAATTACAGGTACAATACTTTTTTTCACTTGCACGTGCATTCGTCGTTAATTTCGCCAGTCAGTTTTGAGCTTTATGCATGCAGAAATAATGTACGCCATGACGCTATGCTCGCTATTAGCTAGGTGGCTAGCTCAAAGCCACCCGCGTCCGTCTATCTGCTTGCTCGTACTATAAAAGTAAAGATTTAAATCAACAAACAGTCTAACACTAGCCTACGGGAATTTGTACGTTTATTTATTTTGAAGTCGGTTTGTGACCACGTGAAGACATGCTGAAGCGAAAACGTAGACTGTCCATCAATTTTACAATCATTATAAATTTAAAATAAATATAAATTAGTATAATAAAGTAAATTTGTGTAATCGAGAGCCGCCTTATGAGTTTTTTCATTTATTTTTACGTTTAATTCAAAATACCGAATTACCGGTATTTAGCAACTTCAATACCGGTATTCCGAAGTGCCTTAAATAACTCGGTATTACCGGTTTTTCGGTAATACCGAATACCGGTGTCCATTCCCTAGTCGCGATATATGGAAAACATTTATGCGTTTCGTAAAGCAAATTTATTAAACTTCCAAGGTGCATAAAGTTTTTGGCGATAACTAAAATAGTTTTTGTGTATTTGAAGAAAACTGTGACCAGGTCGGAGTGCGTATTTTTACCCCTTCATGGGGGTAAAAATACGCAGCAATTTGGGAAAAAGTTCGCATGTAGGGTAAAAGTACGCAATAGGTCTTAGTATAGGAAAATTAACGAAATATGGTATAATTAACCAATCTTTATTAAAATCAAACATATAAACAACCAAGTACCTACGAGATGTAATTCAATTACACCATAAAACTTTAAGAAATCGCAAGGTAGTATTAAACCAAGGGAGTGATAATTACCTTAAATCATTGATCTTAATGCCGAAAAGTCTGTTATCGATATTTTCACCGCAAATTGTGCTTTTTGTTTTTTTTAAAAACTCTGTTTCACCGGCCTAAAGCTGTTGGTCCAACTTGAACCTCCTCCTGAGGGTAGTTAAATGCCATTAATGCCCACAGAGCCCGCTGCAAATATCTTTTGTTTATTTTTTGTAATGACTCGGCGTTTTTATGCATTCTGAAACAGTAGATAACACATGAAATCTTAAAAAAAGAATCGAATTTTTAATATAGTATTTATATTAAATAAGGGTAAAAGTACGCGTGCGAACTATTACCCCCGTCATTTTACCCCGTTCAGCCAGTATTTGAAATAATCCACACTTTGTTTAGAAATAATATAGATTAGGTAAAAAAAATATGGCTAACTGAATGTTCAATAACTACATTAAATCAATTAAAGCCACTTACCTCATAAAAAACAGAGTCAGACGAACAATACACTTTTCTTTTACTTCGCAACACACCAAATGAAACATGAATTTGATTGTTTTATTTGTAACGCGTACAGCACGCCATTGGCTGCTCAACTGACATTGACTCTTAAAGACGAGTTCGAAGTCAGTCAGTTTCGCCGAACAAACTCCCCCAGTCACTCCCCCCCAATCCGAGAAAAAGGCAGTGCGTACTTTTACCCAATGCGTCCTTATACCCCGAATGACTCTACCTATAATTATATAGAGCTAAGCCTGACTAATTCACTAGAAATTTGGGAAGTAGTTTTCTAGCAAAAGTACCCACTAGGAGGGATTTTTCAAAGTTCTGCTCCGAAAGGGGTGAAAAGGTATGAAAACTTTTGTATGAAACTCATTAATACGTAAGTATTGCAATTGAATTGAAACTGTATCGGAATATGTTTAAGGATTTACCCCTTATAAAACTTGAAGGAGTTATTTAAGTAGGTAACTCGTAATTAAACGTATACGAAGACGCAGGCAATTGCTATGTTTATCATAAAATCTTAAATTCTCACTTAGTCAAGTATATTTTGTTTTAAAATTCCTTTCTCGGGCGCGGCAAGCAGTTGACCTCAGCTAGGTTAGCATTTATTGCAAAAACTAAGTTTGTCTACCATGCATTGCATCTACAGATTAGTTGTAACACAAGACATCGCCGGCCTTCGAAAACACTGTTTGTGGTTCTCTGTACAAACAGTGAGTTAAATCGGCTAACTTATTTAGATTTTAAAAGAGAATTTATCTAAATTTTACTATAGATACCACGCATATATTTAGGTATATTAAGATATATAAGGTATAGGTAAAGGCTGAATGTAGGTAGGTAGGTACTCATCACATCTTTGGATATGTAGAGATCCTCAAATGGAGGAAAAATCAAAGGAAAAACGTAATAAATAGCAGTATATAATACGTAGGTACCTCAAACTATAGCGTAAAGTATAATTGAATAATTTTCTTCGTTCTCTCCTAAACAAGTCTCTAAGCTCTGATTGCAGAGTGGTGGAAGTGAGTCTCCTTGATACATTTATTGCGCTCGCCTCGCTCGGCGACCTGTTCGCTTTGTTGTAGGAATTTCAGCTTAGAATGTTGTTTGATGATTAAAGCACCTGACGCTTAGACCAATTTATTTAAACATCGGACTCTACCTAAACGTGGTGTATTTTTGACGAGGATGTAATAATCTAACGATTAAAGACGTTATCTAATGAAATTTCCACGTGAATAAGTATTTTCGTCATAAATACTCATTTATAAATTATTAATAAATACATTTATTTACCCAAAAAGAAGAAAAACACAACAATAATAAATAAGATAAGAAATTAAGTAAAAAAAGTGCTTATATAAATAAGGCTAAACACGATAATAACGAAGTACATAGGTTATTACTAAAATCTTACAACTTTTAACATTGGGAAAAATGGTCCCTTTCATACATAGCACACGTTGCCCAATACTGTGCTGGTTTTCATTCGTTCACTGCTGAAGTGCCTTCTCCATACAAAGATGTATTGCCATGCCATCATCATCATGCTTGACAGGTGATTGGAGATGTCGATTTGTGAGGTCGGTTGGCGCAGCGGGAGTGTTAATCTAAGGACGCACCTGTCTTTCTTCTACTTCCTTAGTCAGCCTTACGAGATTAAGTCCTCACTGAAACCTGTGCCTTTTTATTGAGAGGGAGGACCACTAGCTATCCGACGAAGAAGTTAAAAAAGTGAATAAATGTAAAGCACCAAATAAGAATATAATAAAAAGGTTTGAAAAATCAAGATATCATTTTATCCAAATAACTTGGGGTGCAGAAATAGGTTTCTGTAAATGATTGCGTGCCTCGTAAATATGATGCGTGTCTAAGACTCGAACTGGTTGACTAGACTTGTAATTTGATAAAGCTGAACCATTACTTCACTGGACTGGGGTAAACACCTACGGAGACAGACAAATTGGATGTTGTCTGCAGTAATATAGTTGTTTCTACAAAGAAAACTGCAAGTGTCATGTAACCTGCTATTTAGAGGTATTTGACCAGTATTTATGCTGCAAATGTAAATTAAATAATCACAATAATTAAAATGAAACCGTGTCTGGAACGGCCAAGTGTAAGCCAAATTCAGAACTGCATAAAATTCAGATAATCCACATCGTAAAGTTTTAAAAGAAACAACTGTTTGGACTTAACTTGGTTTTTGATTTCATAATCGATTCGAAGAATGGTAAGCATTTGCTTTCATATAATGCAGTAGGTACCTTACCTACCAACTTAATAATTTGATAAAATCTACCAACTCCAAAACACAAAGTTACACCACTACGTATTTCTAAACCAGGTAATTCGCACTAACTTTTCTTTATAATTTCACTTTTCTTACAAAACTGCATTGTAATACCAACGCTGACTACCGTTGTTATGGTTACAAATCGCGTGGCCGGTGCGTATGGGAAATATCTAAAACTGGTGAATGTGTTGGACTCAAGGTTAGATTATCTGCACGATAAGAGATCTAGTTTCTGAAACCGGCCGTTTGTATGCAAAGATATTTAATAAAACCAAAAATGTCAAACGGTATGAAATGTGCAAAGTTTTTACCCGACTGCCCCAGAAGTTATGTTTTTATGCACTTTCTTGTTATGATTTTGCTTTTGTGGATTTGACGGTTATGGAAAAAATAGAGCACAAGAGAAATTGAGCTTGTAGTATTCTTATTATTACTTACAGTTATTTAAAAAATGGAACTCATCGCTCGGGGGAAGTCATGTGTGAAGATCCACTATGGACCGCCCCGAGCCAGTCATTTAGTTACGTCTTAGAAAATGCTTCGTGCATACTTAGAAAAAAATTACAAAGGAAACAATTATAAGGAAAGTAAAAATAATTGATTAGTAGTTATCAGTCAAGAACACCTTTCCCAGATAATCATGACGGTATAGGAAGGTTGGACATTTCGATACGGAACCTTGAAATGTAAAAACGATGTATCCCTCTTTACTTTTGGATTAGAGTATAATTCATCCTTATATAAAACTAAGAGATTTGGAATACGGAAGAGTTGTACCCTATGTGAATCCCATAGCAATTTTTTTGTTACCAGAAAATACAAACACTACGCAGGTTAATTTAAACCATCGTATTGAATGAAGCCAGGGCGGGGATCGGCACAATCCAATACCTTTCAGTAAAGTGAAGACATTACCGCTACGCCTACGACGTCGCTATTGAAGAGCTAACGGTGCCGGCCACCGGGGCGAGCCCACCCGTGGGCGTGGGCGAGGTTACGTCGTGCGTGGTTTGTGCTTGAATACATGGCGGAAAACAATGGCTCGTTCCCTTTGATCTATGGACATTTATCGATGTTCGGGGACTTCCTGCTTCAACTCTGGGTGTCTAGAATAACACCACGAGTTCTGCTCACTTCAGGGCTAGATGTCTGACATCATTTATATTTAAATGGATTATGCATTTGTCGTCAATTTGAAATCTAGGTGACACTTAAATAACATAGCGTAGGTACTTTCAAATAGTTCAGTGGTAGATTATATTTTCGTTTGTTTCGTTCATGTTTTTATTCGTTTTATTGAATCCCATGAACATGGAGCATGCTATGATGCATCGTATTGTGCAGTGGCAGCAACTAGCTATAAGCATTGTGGAGTGGCAACCACACACTTAATTTTTCATTTCTGACCGACTCCGAAAGAAGATGGGTCATGCTTTTATAATGTTGATTGAGGCCTCTTTCAATGCAGACCCTCCAATCCGAGTCCAATATAACAATGTATTGAAATCCAACTATGTAAATATCTCAGCAGACAGGTAACTAATATATCTTAACTAACTATAATACATCAGTTGCATTTTATCTGCGAATAAGTAGTAGTACACAGCTAGCCATGTTAGTGTAGGTATCTAATTTATCTTTTCAAACCGTACGTACACCTGATATCACCATTCCATCTATTCCATAGTAATTCAGAAGGTACCAAACCTCTTGAATCAGCAATAAGGTCCGTCAACATAGACCCGTGAAGATCCGCACACTTGCGCAAGCGCCGGCCGGCACCGGGCGACCTCCAGTCAGGTGGCCACGGATTGCTCAAAGAAATTCCGCAATTATATCGCACATTGCATTTACCAGTACCTACGCATACACGTAGTCGTGCCTTGAGGTTTAGTATTATTTGTAAATATTAACAAATTGAGATCTATTTGAGAATAAATAAACTGAAACCAAACAGCGGAAATCAAGCACCGTCAACATCATTTGGTAATATTTGTAGCTTAAAATTTGACTTGTTTGAGCGCTTGTTTTGAAGGCCTGAATATTAAAGTTGTATTTCTGATTGATGTCCGGAAAGACTTCAGCTCTAGTTACTGTGAAGCCAGTCCACACTGTAGATTGTCCAGCATGTTTGATGGAACATTAGACCTGTGAGGATGCGATGCGACCTCCAGCGAGTGGCAAGTGGCCGCGGTATGCACGCTCAAGGAAATACCGCAAATAAACGACTCTTGCGCAATGTTGAGAGTATCGTGACATTTAGCAACTAATTTGTGAACGACTTTACGATATCTTAGTTTAATTAACGTGAGAAATTATTTGAATATTATTTTGACCATAGGTGGTGATTTATATTTCAGTAGGTTAAAATTAATAAATTGTTGTTTACAAACATTCTACATCGAGTTTGGCTAGCGTATAGACAGAAATCTCTGAAACAAAATTAGGTTTTTGTTGGAATCTGTTCAATCCCCATACTTCGCGAAGGTAGTTTGAGATAAAAGTGACATGACTAATGATATATGAATACTACCACCACTTGACCAACGACATGACTTTTATAATTATAGTTAGACACGACCGACGAGCGAAAGAATCGACGCCGTCGATACGCTCCCATAGAGGTGGTCCCTTAGTGCTTCTCCGTGTGCTTAGCTCATTTGCATGAAAACTTAGGAGGACAAGTTAAACTTACGAAAACTCGCTTGAGTGTATAGGAAATTCACGTTAAATATTGAAATAAAATCTAAGATAACCTTACGTTATGTCGCCGCCGTTAAAATATGCAAATTCGTTCTATTCAGTCCATAACCAAACCACTTTCACTGTTTTGGCTAACTGGCCCAAAGTTTTTAAACCTTCAAAACTACGATTTTCTTGTTGTGATAAGCGCGTTGAGATCTTTTGTATGGGCGTTTTGTTTACTGCGAGAGCGCTAGGTTCTTAGCTTGGGGCTCCTTGGTATGTGAACTGTCTAGTATTATTTATTCTGATAAAAACTATGTACGATTTCTCGACCGTTTGTGGTAAATTGTGTTTAGATAATAAATAAATAATAAATAAATAAATAATTCTGGACAGTCCACACAGCATCATCTAGCCCCAAGCTAAGCAGAGCTTGTGTTATGGGTACTAGATGACTGATATACTTAATACAATATACTACATAGATAGATATTTTTTATTATACATATTAAACACCCAGACCAACGAAAAGATACGTAATAAATGATAAAGTAAAAGTAGTATTGCATACCCTTCGTCCCAATTCAAGACTTATAGTTCTTAGTATATTTTTTTAAATAAATTAATAATGCTGGACAATCCATACAGCACCGTGCAGCATCCGCATCTATCCCTAAAGTAAGCTACTCAAAGCTTGTGTTATAATTTTACTACATTTACTGATATTCGCGTATTTTGTGGATTTAGTTAGCTCTGGAAAATTATCATGAAAAAACTGGAGGTTTGTCGGCCTAGCTTAGGTACAAACAATTTGTTCAGTATCAATGTTGCTGATTAAAATTTTATAGAAGTCTTCAAAATTTCAAGAAAAGCTACAATAAGCCTGTACTAGGTACCTAACTCCTTTGATAAATAAAACGTTATAAAATAAAAGTACCAAATTATGTCACTGCATTAGCGATACTTTCCCATCGGCCAGGTAAGTACCTATCTAAACAGTACGTACGCAAACCGGAACTCTTATACAACAATCTATAAGTTGTACAGACACACGGACATGTTAACTATTAGCATACATTGCATCACAGTTATGATATTATGAATTAATTCACAACCTGTTTCGACAGTTGACTGGCATGGACGGCTGGTTGCGTTTTTATAGTACTTAGTAGAATCATTGGACGTTATGAACAAACATTACTCTGGCTCATAAAACATGAAAGTGAGACAGTTTCCTTGTTTGGGTTGTTATATCTTCCGGATAAATTATCTGGTTTATTCGAGTGTTATGTAGAACACACTGAATTACGGGTGTTTAGGTGGTGATACAGAATAACAAAATGGTAGGAATATTCAAACGAATGTTTAGTGACCCTTGATGAATGTATACCTATTAAAAATCTCAATTTGATTTCCTCCATACCTATGTATAAAAAAGATTAACGAGCTAAAGGTTTCTTAATATTTTTTTCAATTTATCTAAGATATCACTCTATTTCCAAGTTGCTAACATGACTCGTGGTGTACCAAAATAGTGAAGCTGCAGACTGAAGCTAATAAAATCAACGGAACAACCGAATAAATGGTTCAATTGAAAGTGGTGTAGGTGTGATGCAGATGCAGCGGAGACAGTCTCGGTACAGAGGTGGCTGGGCTGCGCTGGCTCGCGTGTAGCCCCGGGCTCATTCAATTATATCTCACGCGAGCTTTTGAAGTACCGACAGACAAAAGGAAAAAGCGTGCTTTGAAATAATGAATGAAGTATTTCCTATACAATACATTGCAAATCAATATCACTACATAGTATAAAATAAAGTCGCTTTCTCTGTCCCTATGTCCCTATATCCCTATGTCCCTTTGAATGCTTAAATCTTTAAAACTACGCAAAGGATTTTAGAGTGATTCAAGAGGAAGGTTTCTACGTATAATAAAAACGTGCGAAGCCGGGGCGGGTCCCTAGTTTTCAAATAAAGTAAAGTTTAAGTTTAGTCAACTTTTATTTTGGGTGCAGGATGTAATAATAGAGTAACAATTCGGATTTCAGAATATTGTTGTGTTATTATTGTTATTATGTTATTATGTATGTAATAAACTCGGAACTCAATAACTTTATTTATTTAGACTCACAAAATAAGCACTCAGACAAGACCAATTTAATTGTAAAAAATGTCAATCATCAAAAAAGTAATAAAGCTTTAATTAATTTTCTCACTTCCATATTTTAAATGGCTACTTCCCATTACATCCAAAAAAGTTCCCCAACCACATCCACGCTCATTTTTAATAATACAATTTTATTCCCACTCACATCCACAAAAAGTTTAAGTACAGTCAACATACGTACGGCTTCTGTCTTCTGGTTTTTATTTTTCTTGATTCTACCAAAATATCTAATGTTAGCTTTGTATATTCTTATAGAAAACACAAACATAGCGTATCGCTACGTCGTCGTCGTCGTCGTGTTACTCTACCACGAGAATTACGAAATGCATGAGCAAATGTTCTCAAAACAGTCTTCAGAGCTATTCCGTTTGCTGACGCTACTCCCATTCCGCAATTGCAATGTTTATTTGGAAACAATAAGCTGCACTGATAGAAAAGGTCGCAGGTTCAATTCTCAGAACCAATCACCGGCTACACCCTCGTGCGGAATTCGCTACTTTGCTGCTACTTTAGGCTCTAACAAATAGCTAGCTTTAATAAATACCTAGGTATTACTACCTCTTATATACCTACTAGCGACCCGCCCCGGCTTTGCACGGTTTTATTATACGTATAAACATTCCTCTTGAATCACTCTATCTATAAAAGAAAACGCATCAAAATTATTTGCGTAGTTTTAAAGATTTAAGCATAAAAAGGGACAGGGATATAGGGACATAGGGACAGAGAAAGCGACTGGTTTATAATATGTAGTGAAGCACGGTATTTTCATGTATCACGCCATACCAGATAAGATTTAGGTGCTCTTTGTACATAAATAATAACCCTTCATAAGGTTTGCTTATGAAAATTTTAAAGATCAAGTCGCTTTCCATTTCTGATAATAGCCAAGGATATAGCCAAATAAAATTCCCGCATTTCTTATTAATTTATGGTATATTTTACACGCCACGACAGAAGCAATCAATCACAATAAAATCGAAGCGAAATCGATCGGAAATAATAAGATAGGTACCTAGGAAATAACACAAATAAAACTGGACTTTCACCGTCCGACCACATCAAACGAAAACCTATCGCCGCGGCACAGATTGACCAGCAGTGTGTATCATAGGAAAGTATTGGCAAATCTATCAAATAATTATTTTTTATTATACCCCACAATTTGTTGAGACGTGCCGTACGTTTGGGAAATAATGGTTTGGATAAATTGGTATCGAGTTGTACGTGTAATGTTGAAAGAACAATGGACTAAATATATCTAAAGAAACCTCTACATTGTTAAGAATGAAGAATGAAGAAATGGTGAAGAATGGTCAGAGATCAGGTGGAAAACCGGAGATAGAGGGACTTTCCTAAGGCACTGGCATTCACAAAGAAACAAATATCAGAACATTGATACAGCAAAATAGTTTCGAGTTATTTGTCGTGACTGTTGCCAATGTTGTCGTGTCGGCATCATTTAATAATTTTCTTAGATTAATATTGTAACCTTAGCATGGGTTCATTCAGCGTGATGTTAGCCGGTCGTTATGTATCAGTATGTATGCTTATCTATAACTGAGCTCATCCATATTGAATCAGTAATTAATTGATGTAAGTACGCTAAAAGATTGGTTATTTGAAATAAAGTCCGGAAAAAACTGAAGAATTTAGGTCACCATGCAGTTTTATCTTGTTCAATCACTATTTATTTTGATGTTTTTGAAATCGTAAAAACTAGCGAATACTCGTATGTTAGCCGTTTCCTCACGCGAATACTTGATTCTATAAAAGGATATGGACTTGCAACATGTCGGGCGGGATTGTAAATCAATTGCGAAAAGTGTTAATTTACCTACTAAACACTTCCGGTATTTACATACAACGTAAAACTTAAGAATTCAAGGTGATTGAATTGGCCTTTTAGGAATGATGACATTTTAATAATTCTAATGAGTTATACGATTATAATTCAATTCTAAGGATCCTGAATGAAGTGACTAGAGACCTTAGTTCCTATTTGTCTCCAGGCGACGTCAGAGCGTCATCACATCACCTAGGTCATAGGTTATTTCTGTCAAAAACTAGCCTAAACTGTAACTACCATCCTGATTTGTTTTGTAGGTAGATGTGAGTCTGCTAGTGAATCTGAACCTGTTCTACTACTTGTGTTTTTCTATTACGTATTAAAGGTATCATTAAACCCCCTTTCAAGTCTAAAATATACACTTTTTTATTCTTTACTGATTTATTGAGCTTTAATGAACACTCGTTCAAATCTCCTCTTTCCTTCCTAAACTTCAATTGAAATCTTCTGTTTTGGAGTCTTTGGTGCTGTATTTGTCATAAGTAAAACTAGGATGATACCTAGATATTTATTTAGATGGCATATAAAGCACCAATCTGCGCAAATAAGCGACGAGAAGTGGGTCAGGCAGTATCTACAAGCCAGTCGCGAGTAATTGCAGTTTATGACACCGGAGTGCCGAGTCTATCTACTGGCGCAGAAAATACTAGGTTATTGCTAGAAACGGCGCCTTTTTAGCTATAGCTAATGACCGTTCAAGTAAGGAAGTTTTTTTTGAGTTTTCGGATATAATTACCTCTCTTATTGTTATTTCTGACGATTTGTTATTTCCCTTGTTTAGTAACGTGGCATAGAATTTTCATAATCATCATATTTTTGTGAAGATTATCTTCAAAATTAACAAACACAAAGTTATGTGATTGCAGCTCTAAATTTGATTTAGGCTCTATTTGTCACATTTCTAAATTCCACATAATTTTAAATAGTCAAAGATACATCGACCACTTCTACGCGCGAAATCTTTGTAAATATTCTCCTTTGGTAGGGACAGGAAAAGACTGTTAGATAATATTTTCCCCGAAGGTGGAAATGAAGTGTCAATAAACCGGCATCGGTTGTAATTTGAGGTTGCAACAGGCGTAGTGATGGCTGCCCGTCCAAGGGCCGTCCCTTTCACCTGTCCGCCGGAAACACAGACACGACCAGCCACAAGGGCTCTAGAGAACTGAGTTAATACATCTAGAAAGATCTTCTGACTTGTAAGTCTTTCTGCAGCTAAGCAGGTTATGAATCCTAACTGTAGAAGGATGAAAGTCGCATTGTTCGTCAGGTACCTATTGTATTTTCAAACACTTTCTTGAAACGCTGAAACTTGAAGCGTGTCTCGTGGCATAGATCCAAAATAGGATGGATTTTAAATATTCCCTTAGAGCCAATAATAATTGTGTTCGTCAGAAAACATCCGTACCGTAAAACTTTTAAAACTATCATGGTTATTAATATTAAATTCATTTACACCCACATAATGGGTAATGTGGTGGAATAAATATTTACGAATATTTTGATAATTACTTTT
Source organism: Eupithecia centaureata (assembly GCA_944547425.1). Taxonomy (NCBI): domain Eukaryota; kingdom Metazoa; phylum Arthropoda; class Insecta; order Lepidoptera; family Geometridae; genus Eupithecia; species Eupithecia centaureata. The sequence continues at coordinate 14,922,449 of OX155684.1, read as the reverse complement.
TGAGTTTTCCGAATTTCGGCACAGTTTCGTGCGCGTTCTTTGTGATCATGTTGCATGAAACTGTGCCGTAATATTGCAAAACTCAAAATAAATCACAACTAATCACATGTTAAATATTCCGTTTTAAATGACCTACTTAATCTATTAATAATCTTAATTTATAAACCTGCCTGAGGAAGAGCACCAGCTTCCTGCTGTGATCTCCACTCCACCAGCTAAGCTAGATAACACTTGTGTATGTGATCTGATGAACAGTGGTCATATCATCCTTAACAAGGTCCCTTCTCAAGACCTGAAAGGCAGTAGGTACTAGCCGAGTTGACTGATAACTTTGTACCTAATTTAAGTCGGCAGTTTAGAATTGCTAATTAAAATCGTGACTTCCACGTATTTAGACATTTCGTTGCGTTGCTTTACCGACGCCATGTTTCTGCAAACTACACATAATGTTTAGCTAAAACAATGGGACCTAAATGGAATGAGTCGATGTTTCCGTGTTTTGGTAATAAAACATGGACTTTAGCGTTTCGTGTGAACTAAATTACTTGTTGGAATTATTTTGTTGCTGTAAGCGCAAGTACGAAACAACTTTACACTCATATTATAAATAAATATCCTTACTTACTAATATCATCATTATATTAAAAGAAAGTCGTGTTAGTTACACCATTTATAACTCGAGAACGGCTGGACCGATTTTTATGATTTTTGTGATTTTGGTTTTGTATTCGTCGGGTATAGGATAATATACCTACTAAAGTACAAAAATATGATGTTTGACAAATAAATAGATGTCCACGCGGGCGACGCTGCGGGGCGCAGCTAGTTAGTAATATTATAAACTCGAAAGTTTCTTTGGATCTATATTTGTAGAGGTATGGATGGATGTTTGTGCCTCTTTCACGCAAATACTGAAAATGTGATCTTTGCGATAAAGCAACGGTCCATTGCTTTCAACAGAGCTGCCTAATGTTATTCAAAATGACGGTGAACATCTTTCGAAATCTCTTAATATTTTTCAATAAGTACTAACCTATGAGTACAGCTCACTACATATTGAAGAGGCGAATTGTCCGGCGATTAGAGGGATCATTAGCTACGGCATTAGAGCGCTTTGAACTTTGCCTGCGCTTGCGCAAGTCCGCAGCGCGTGATTTAGCCGTACGGCTTGATTCAAACCTACCATTCATTTATTCATCAAAATTGAATGAGAGACCTCATTCAATTTTGATGTGAATAAATTAACCTTGGAAAGTTAGGGCTTGAACTTTGAACCTTAGGCTCCCACAGCTTAGATACCCATACCTATTTAGAAATTGTTCCAATGACAGGTGCTGTTGTTGAAAATTGATGAAATAAATTATATTATGAAAAAAAGCACGAATATTTTGCTTTACAGCTCCAAAATAACAATTTTTTTTTCAGTGCGTTTACAATTATTATTATTTTTAATTTTAATCTCTTAGAACAAAATATTTACCTGTCTATTATAATATGTATTCGCAATACACCCCGATACATAATCTATTTTATTTATTGCACTATAGGTTTGACAGACATTCCACACATGGGCTCTCAGTGTTTTGTCCTGACCCTACACAATCCAATAATGCTTGTCGAAACATTCAACTTGAGCAAGCTGATCGTTTCCCAGCTTTTTGCCCACTGTGTGACATATCCGGGGCATTTCTTTGAACCGCTCGGTTCACGCGTTTTTGCCAGTTCAGTTGCACTTTACTGGATTGCGGTCCAGGTTGGTACATTACATTACTTGCATACATTGTAGCAATTCTGAAACTCAACGCAGCAGTTGTGCAATATGGGTAATTTCAAGTCGATCTGAATCACATATACTTAGATGAAAATTCGTTTGAAAGAGGTGAAACTTCGGACAGTAATCACAGGTTTATGATCGGTTTCTCTCGTCTCCAATAAAACAGTAAGATAAAGGAAATGTTATATAATGAATTAAAGTGCATTTAATGTACTGTAACCTACTTATGTACATACATTATCCAAAGAATATTTAAAACCTATAAGTTTTTTGGGAGGTGTGTAGCATGTTCAAGGGTTAAAGAAATTCGAAGAGAAAATTGACAGGTCACATAATGAAGTGCATGAGTAAAGTACAAAAAATTGTCAGTGTATCGTGTGCAGTGACCCGCGAGGCAGTGCGGTGCAGCGAGTGTTGCGCAAGCCGCCGACCGCAGCCGCGCTGCGCGTGCGCCGGCTGCGGTTGCATCGCGTATTTACCATTACTTAATAACTTCTCTACGACTTTGACATGTTCTCAGATGTATTTATTATGCTTCGGACTTGCTTAAACGTTTACTCGAAGTAGTTGTAAATTCTAATGTTTTCTAGGTAAGGAACACATTTAGCAATATGTATTGACGTAGCATACAGTAATGATACAACGAAGTTGAATTTTTGCAAAACTCACATACGATAAAGGTGTGGACTGTTTACTGAACCTTACCTGTAAAACATTCTAGACTAGAAAGAAAAGCGCGTACTTTCCAAGAGCTGACAGTGAGTGATTTCTCTGGACATTCCCATACGCAGAAGTAGCATACTGGAAAGGGCCGCGCGATTTCTACGCAAGTGAGGAGCTGCAGAGCGATTAGTTATTCTCAATGGATCCATGGATGGGGCGGTAGTCAATAAAGATTCCGATTCCATCGATGCAACAAATTTAATTAATTTTCATGGCTGGATGGTCAATGTGAATGAACACAAACTGAACAAAGCGGATTTACTACGTTTGTTTGTAATGTTTTTGTCTAAATTTTGGCTCTAAAACTGTCCCGCATCAACTGATATATTCATATTGTTTGTAATTTATCCTTTCTTTTTAAATTTACACTTAGAAATGGGAATGATCAGCTAGCCCATCATTCTATTTACTGTCAAATACAACAATTTCGTTCCTTCATAGCCTTCAATTTCGGCTGCGACTGGCAATCGTCTCTCGATGTATAATTTATATGCAATTGGATGGATGGGAATGGTGAAGGCCATTAAAAGGGTCAAAGGGTTAAAATGTCAAATATTGGATGGGAGATTTTACCGTAATCGCCCTGATGGTCCGAGCCGGCCGCTGGTGGACAGGTTTGCGTTCACTCTCGCTCATGAAACCGAGAGCGACGAGCACCAGCAGACCTAAAGCTGTCTGTAGGGGCTAGTGGTTACACCTGGATTTGTTTACAACATGTGTGGCTCAAAGTATGATTTCAAGTGATATTTTGAATTTTATTTAGAGTCTAACTCACATCACATAGCGTCGTCATGGAATTAATTATGCTGGACAATTCAGGTAGAGTCATTGCTTTAAAAGAAAAAACAAAACGTTTGGTTTTGGCACTTTTCTGTTTTCTCTGTTTTCTGTTATCGAATCAAAATAATCTATTAGCGCTTCTTGCGTTTGTTATCAAGTGACTGAATTGATTAGGTAGGTACCTATGTATTATGCCCTATACCTTTGCGTTGATACCTATAACTGAGCAACTTTGAGTATAAAGCCAATTAATCGTTTTCAACTGTACATGAAATATTAACACACACACGGACAGTCCATATTTATAGTAATTATATAAATTCTTGAGTAATACGCGAGTGTCGATGGACGTGGGACACGGAAGACCGGACGGCGGCGGCGGGTTCCCGCTTTCGAAGCGCGTGCGCATCGCTCGGCCGTACCACATCGCGAACATGTGTGGCTTTCTTATTTGTGGCTTTTATTTATATTACAGAATAAAAAAAATTGGTAAAGTATTTTGTTAATTTACATGCTGAGATAACACAGCTAAGTAACACAATAAAGACACAAATCACATGGAATTTGCTTATCCGTAAACTCTATGTTTAATGACGTATTTAAAAAATAATATAAAAAATAGATAGCTACAAATGCCTTCTAAATAGGCTATTGATTGGTTTTTAAAGATTCAGAGATAATTAAATACAGAATGCTTTGTTAAAAATTTAATAAAATAAAATTTGTGATGACCTGAAATAGAGAACCAATTATTTTGAAACTAGGTACCTACTACTTCAATAAGGTAGAGGTGAATAAGCTCCCATAAGTCTATGATAACAAGCCAAGGTTTCATAATTCTTGTTAAAGTAATCAAGCATTTGAATCTCCGAACACAATATGAAATCTATCCACCCAATGAGCACCGTAATGGGAATAAACTGCCTCGCCACAGTCGCCACCCGGAAGCAAAGATACACAGGTACTAAATATGTATCAATAGTGCAGCCAGCTATCACCGCGACATCAGTAGCGGGACTACAACAATATAATCCTACATCTAGCTCTTGAACAATAGGAGCCAGAGCCATATCGTTTTAATTCTCCTGAGATAACGAGTACTGTTGGTTTAAGTGCTTTCCAAGACGCGCGAAATGAGCTTTACTAAGGGAAATATTTTATATTGTGCGAGAAGCTCTAAGGATGTTTCATAACTAGGTATTCCTCTCACAAATCTATCTCTTATAACATTGTCTGTTTCTCCCAATAAGGTTGGCTGTAAGGAACTCTTTGAAGGTTTAAGCTTGTTTTTCTCACTATTTTCTTATTTTATGGTTTGTAATAAGTATTTTATCTTTATTTCGTGCAGTATAGAATTCAGGATTAGTTACTACAGTAGTTGACGCATTCAGTGCCCAGCCACTGTATTAATAACGTAAATTTACGTAAAGCGCCGTGATAAGGCTAGAAATGGGCACTAAAAAGTCTTGGTTATTTTTATAGAAAGAATTACATATACTGGCTTCCTCGATACAGAAACTACAGGAAATTTCGCTCAGCAGATTACCAATTTCGTCTTTTTTTTTAAGTTCTTGTCTTATTTGCTTGAATAAATATTTTTTGACTTTTTACTTTTTTTTAACATAATTGGGTAATTTCGTTGACACCATATAATGGACATAGTACTACATATAATTATGTAAGATGAGGGTGTATGGCTATCGGATTAAATACCTACATCATAGTAGGTCAATGACAAAAACAATAAGCGTCTATCCTACCTAAAGGAAACTTTCATCGGAAATTAAGAAGATTACTTAATAACTTGTACTCATCTTACATAATATAATATCCGGAAAAAATCGTCCTACTTCAATCTTAAGACAAGAGCTAAGTCGTTTCAAAACGAGTATCATCACAACATTGCACAAGTATAAAGTGGTCACATGTTGGTCACACCAAAACAAACATTACCTACACAGTCAAGTTGTTTTGCTATGAAATGTCATCTTGCCCAGTATTAGCTCATACATATGCCCTGAAGATGTGGACAAAACTGGCCCATACAATCTAGGTCTAATGAAATAGTCACTTGATCAAAGGTCAACACTTGAATTATTCCCAGTATCTCACGTGAGAAGTGGCTATTCCCGTCATCTGACGCTTGAATATTGCCATCATCTCAATTTGTTCCATAACACCGGGAAACAGAGAAATATTACAAAGCATAGGGACAGGACACGGAAGTCATGAGGGGTGCCTTATCTTATGTGTTATAATATAAATTTTGTAAACAGCTCAGTGAGAATTTCTGTAATCATCACTAAATTAAATGAAATTAAATTGCATGTCCAGTTTTAAGGCTACAATAACGTTCCTCTCCCTCCACGCGGAAACGTGTAACGGGTACAAAAGGTACGTTTATTGCTGTTTCATTAAGCCTGCCTGATAATATAGTCTTCCGTGGTCCAGGACACGAAGGAAAATATGTAGTACTTTCGCATTCCTCATAGTTCCATTCACATCATATCATAGTAAATCATTCTCTTAGTTACAAGGCAACATAAGTCAATTAAAATAGAATAAAAAAGCGTGTCAGAATTATACACTTAGGTCCCTGCCTACTTTATATATATTTTAGGATTAAATACTTACATTAAAAAGTTTAATTAAGAAAGTAAAATGAAAAAAAACTAAACTTATGAAATATAAAAACCAGATCAATTGAAAGAACATTTTTTAATAACAAAAAATATTAAGAAAATAATTAGAACAAGTTTTAAAAACCAAAAAAGCAAAAAAGCATGAGCCTATAAAAAGTAAGCCTAAGAGAGTTCGTCGGTCTCAAGCACGTCGAGAAGTCGAGACGTCTAATAGAAGCATTGATACGCGCGTTTTCATGCGCAATCATTTTCATTTGCAATGTTCCGACTCGGGTCACTGATTCCATCTCGGAGAAAATATCTAGAGAGTAGAATCATAAAGTAGCTAACGTCATACGCATTTTGTGGTAATATCTTGTGCATTTTAACATTGATGGACATTCAGACCGGCATAAATACATACGCGGCGAACATTATGCTAAGTATCTGTACGTAAGTACGTATGTTTGTAATTATAATGCAACATCTCTATATTCGTACATGCATTTTGCATCACGTTCGTCCATTGTGATGTCTATCTCGTCTGATGATGGACTATCTACTGGAGATTATGTTTCAAGTTATTATTCGTTACATGATGCTTGAGGAAATACTATCTCGTGATGTCTATCAAGTGAAGTCAGGAAGCCAGGTGCATTAGGGTTTAGGATGATTTTATGTTTCGTCTTTCTTCCATCTGTTTAGAAATGTTAAAGATATTACTTAACCATGATGACAATAAAATTATCTCAGACTCTACCTACTGATAATGAAAAAATAAATAAAAAATCTATAATAAAAAATGCTGGATCAATATAAGTACATATATCATCTAGCCCCAAGCTTGTGAAATTGATACTAGAATATAACTGATATACTTATCTACTTAATAACATTATGTACTGTACATAGATACTATTTTAATACGCTTATATCTTCATTCTTCCGACCAAGCCAACGGCACATAATCAACAATATTCACATTTTTCCAGGCGGTTTGCATTTAGGACCAAATACAAAACTAAGATAAACTTTTGATAGAAAGGCACTATCGTCAGTTCAATCTGATTTAGAAGCGTCGTCCATCTCAACTGTTTGGGTTTTAAAAGAGCAAAGACGGATGACCACTGTTGAGTAATCGAAAAAATATAGCTTATTTAAGAACTTCCATAAACGGCAAATAACTACAAAATACACTTGAATAATCCGTCCATTTCACCGCCATACCGGTGCATACAAGGCAAAAACCCGGCTTCGCCCGGGGCGGCACTTTCTCCTCGCTTATGGTGCGCCGCTGATGACCACAACAGCCTACCATAACATATGTATATATGTAGTTGTGTATAGCTAGCTAGTTGTTTCTGTATTCTTGGAAAAGCGATGGAGAAATTTGTCTTTATGGTGGAAAAACAATACTCAACGTGTGCCCGTTTTGATGGACGGACGTATTATTGTTTTATTCTTTCACAGTATGTACATGTGTGAAAAGGATATGGAACCCTAACCGTAAGCTAGTGATTGTCGCATTATAGCCCTATTGGCTGAAGAAGGTGTAGGTTTATTTATTGACTTTTTTTGCAATCTTTATTTTTTATTTTAATCGAATGAGATCGCTTACGATACTCGTAAAAATGTTGATGTTCCAAATTCAAACTCATTACGCCCCTTTGAAAATGAACTTCACTCCTTTAAATCATCAGCATCATCATCATCATCAACCTATATTAGTCCACTGCTGGACATAGGCCACCCCTAATGAGCACCATAGCACCCTGTCTTCAGCTTGCCGCATCCAGCATTTGCCAACAGTCTTTCACAGATCGTCATCCCACCTGGCCGGAGGGCGTCCTACGCTACGTTTGCCAAGTCGCGGTCTCCACTCAAGAACACGTTTACCCCAACGGTTGTCGGTTCCTCGCGAGATATGGCCGGCCCACTGCCACTTCAGCTTGCTAATTCTTTGAGCTATGTCGCTAACTTTGGTTCTCTGTCGGATGTGTATTCATTACGAATCCTATCGTAGAGCGACTTTGAAATTGGTGGACCAGCCCTACCGTGAGTGTCCATGTCTCAGCTCCGTAGCTCATTGCGGGTAGGACGCAATGATTGAAAACTTTCGTTTTCAATCATTGGACATCTCGGTATGGATGCCGAGAAGACTTCGAACTAAAATAACCTCTATTCAGAAGACGAAATGCTCTATTTGCCAACCTACGAGTAGGTCTATTTTCTCGCAGAAAAAATCTCGTTCTCGTTGATATACCTATTTCATCTTAGTGTCTATCTCTCCCTCTGGATTCTAATCTAGAAACATCTAAACCCTTTAGAATCCTACTGAGTTGCGCTCGACCATAAGAATAAACAAAATCTTATTCAATATGATGTGACGCTACTTTATTTATTCCCTTGGTACCTACATAATCTACTATTAAGTCATCTCCTGATAAATACCACAGCAAAGCTTATTAGGTACATCGCAAGATACAAAACGTTCGCGTGAGGGAGATAGTTAACCAATCAGATTGCAATCAGACAAATCAATAGAAACAAACAATGGTTGCTGCAAGGTCGACGACCGCGCGGTGGGAAAGCATGGATAGCGTGACCAGGCTTTCAGAAGTATCGCGGACTGAAGCAATCATAGGCAATACCTGACTTTGTAACTTAACCACAATACAATATCTACATATTAAACTAAGGATATATCTATTTACATAACTAGGGATTATTTTGTGTATAATGCTGGCAAGTTCACACACACTCATATATGTAGGTACTAGACGCAAACTAAGCTATATAGATTGATATCTATAACATACAGAAAATATCTAGAACACCCTAAACATGCAAGACAAATCAAAGTTCAACTATCCTAGAACTTCAAGTTTTGATGAAAATTTTAAAGATTTATTATTTTTCTTTCGACAACTTTTTTTAATGTAAGCTTTATTTAATAAATCCATAGCTACATATTTTTCGTGACTAGATTCAGATCTGTATATAAGTTTAATTTTCTCAGGTGCTGAATACTAAAGAGGGGCACCCTACAGAAAGTCGAACTTTTTATCAGCCATACAGCAAATTGCAAAAACTACAAACCTCTAACAAAAGGAACATAAATGCGTAGTTATTCCTAAATAGGTATTAAATACCACACTACCAGTTAAATAATACCTACCGACCGCTTTTAAATATACTTGCGTGAAAAGGTGTAAAATATAATGGAAGGTTTCACTATCCTTACAGGCTTATAAGGAGTAAAGACCAAACTATCTGCTCAATCATAGAATACAAAAAAAAAAAAAAAAATCTCAGCGTGTTTTTTTTTTCGAAAAAAGAAAATAATGCTATAGGTAAACTGTAGGTAAATTACACTGAGATATATCCGCAAATTTTGTGCATCAGACGCCATAAAATGTTGATACTTTCACGCTTAAAAGAATGGCAATTGCATAATTCCATTAATCCCTTCGCGCTAAAGAAAAAAGATCAAAATAAATGTTGCGTTATAATCGACGGCGGAGGTTCGGTTCACGTAACGACCGCATCGTATCGACAATTAATTGGAGTTTTAATTGCTCGTGGAATTAAAGTAAGATTATTGAGTGAATTGTTGTGGTTTGAGGATAAGGACATATCTGTTGTGTTTTATTATTATTACGTATCACATTAAGATATTTTTTTTTCTTTTGTTTGTGCAGCGCGTTAGAGTTTTTTATCCATAATATAAAAAAGGGTGTTCATCCCTAGGTATAATCGTTTGTAATGGTTTGGAAATTAATATGAAAAATATACACGATTTAGAATACATAATACCTAACTTTTTGACTTTATGATAAAAATTAGAAGGTTTTCATTGAGCAACGTTAAATGAAGATGTCAATAGTGAAAAATTTACTCCAAGAATACTGAAGGTAACCGTGACTCTATGTTTGTGCAGAAAGTACAGATAAATTAGTACCAAGTAGAGCTCTCAGTATATAGCGTTTCTTATATTCGAGACTTAGTTGTTTCTCTGCTTTGGCGGGAAACGGGCTTAAATGGAAAAGGCTAGCGGACTCCAATTTTCTGAGAGATATAATATGAAGGTGTTATCTCTTAACCTAAATCATAGTAAATGGAAGCAAACGCCAAAGTTTACGTTCTCGTTTACGAGCCTCGGTAACCCAGGGCGATCTGCGTCATTTGCAATCGCTAGCCGAAGTCTGGCGGGACGTTTGATGCGCTAATTGAAAGACTAAGTGCTTCCTTATGTTCACCCCGAGCCGTCAGTCTTTCTGTACTAAACGCCGATCATTCTTTAACTCATTTCTAATTATCATAAAAGGCTGGTCGACTTTCAAACGCTTTTAGTTTTTGTTTTTAATTCCAGTTTTTATTTTTATTAAGAATAGTACCCAAAAGCTCGTTTCAAAGCAAGTTACCTATCGTTATTATAAGATCATTTCCTACACGTAAGTATTTCTATATAAATTCCAAACCAATTTAATTATTGATCAAGTTTGCCTACTAACAAATCGGATGCGTGCGTATTCTACGTAAAATTCACAGGAGCTATCTCTCTCTATCTATGTTCTAAATGCTTGCCTGAACTCAATCAGGGTTCCGCAAATTTACTTTTATTTTTCTCGTTAGAACTGTTATCAAGTTCATTTCACGTTTCAAGATAAACGTATCACCATCAACATTTTTATTCTTTTGTAATAATAGTTCAGAAGACGAATACACTTGGCTTCCTTTCTTTTTTTACCTGCGGAACCCTAATTATGTATTTAAATAAAGGCAGTTCTTCATCGTCTGTCACATCTCGCTCCAATTGCATCGTCCAATCATAAACAATGAGTATTTCATTCCACACACACCGATCACTGGAAAACCAACCATATTTTTGACACACTAACGTCCAAAACGGTCCGGTAAAGGAAAGTGCGTGCGCGCATCTAGATGATCCACTTTGCTATTCTAACTAGCGGATGTGCAATTATGGGATTGGTGTAATTGTGCGCGATTATCAACTGTATTTAGGGCTGAATGCGCAAATGACAGATTATTGCAAACCTTCACATGGCAGACTTAGAATTCCAAGAGGCCGGGACATTTTTTAATATGCTTCATTAAAGGCATTTTTTCTTCAAGCTCAGCCTGGGGGGCAACCTTTGACAAAGTGCTTCGCTTTTAAACTGCTCGGCCCTCGGTGCCTTCACTTCGCCTCTGCTTTCCATAGGCTTTCGACATATGTCACAATTTGACACAACTAGCTAGAAATTAACATGAAATCAATAGAGTCATTATGCTGGCAGTGTTAAAAATACAGCTCTAGAACCATTTCCTATTTCTTCACATCCTATCCATCGGTGCGTTTCGTGATAAATAAAACCGCAAAATTTCCATTTGGTGGAACAATCGATTGATCGTTTGTCTATACATTAGCACACGGTACGTGAGGCAGCTTGTAATGCGAGGCGACAGGTGGCGTCGTAACAAACAGTCGAGTGGACGAGTCATCCTTGGCACACATACCGCCCTGCCCTGCGCCGCGCCGGCCCTGCGCAGGCGCAGCCGATTGGATTCGTATTGGACATGTGTGATGCAGAATGTTGACTAGTTATCGCACTTATGCTTCAGCTGTTGCGTGGGAGAGGTTGTTGCGGGCTTTATTTTGGTTAGGAAGATGATGGTATGCTTAAAAGATACTTAGGCCTACCTGATATTGGTATTGCTGACTATTACCTATTATAATCCTAAGTGGGCTGAATAATCATAGGTACGAACGATTTGCGACGACAATCAAAGTAGTAGAACTGAAATAAAATTAACAATATAAATAATTCAGTAGTGAACGCAAACTCGCTGAACATGATATTAAAAGTGGCGCAATATCAGTATTTATCAAAAAAACAACGCTAATCAACAACAACAATAGTAAGTCCGGATTTACGATGTGCGATACAAACCCACCTCGTAATTCACCTGTGAGGCACCGGTACAGTACTATCGCTTCCTCGCGGTGCATGCGCGTAGCGGCTCGCTCACTTTTTGCCCGAGTCTACTCGTTCCGCTCTCATAGAGCGCTGCACTCGGAACTAGGGAAGGGACAGCTAGCTCACTACACTACCTCTTGTCACAGGATAACTTCACTACACTACACGGGTTTTACATAGAGGCATCCTAACGTATGATGGGAGAAATGATGTGTTGGGAACTGTGAAATTCGGGAAAACTGCTAGGTTAACACATACCTAAAATGATCGATATTTATTCAAAGACGCCGCCACTGATTCAAGATAGTAAGACTAAGTATTGGATTCTATGTCATTAATAATTTCATGTTTTAGGTTGAAATTAACAGCTTATAAAACACGATTGAGTTAAGTAAAGTAAAACAGCATGGCATAGGTGCCATGTGTGAATGTTAGGTTTGCGTCGTTCTTTATGCAACTGTATGCAAGATGGGTCGGTATTTGTATTGAATAGTGAGCCAGCTGCTTAGCCACGCTCGTGACTTCTCTCCGTGACTGACTGCGAATTAGCTTATTGGTAAAGATGCGTTTTCCAATTAACAGCACGCCGCCGCCGCGCCGGCTTGGACCGGCTGCATGTAGTATGATGTTGTGATTTGTAACACGATACGGCATATTCTCTGACTTCCTTACTGATAGAGCATTTGTATTTACCTAAGTAATTAATTTTCCTGTATTCCATTGAAAGGTGGGCGGGGGCAATGGCGCTGGCTGGACCAAGAGTGATGGACTATTGCAATTTATTGTAAGCCCTAAACATTGTTTTTTTCCAAAAACAGTGGAACTAACTGCTGTGTATGTTGTGTGGGCCTCTACAACCAAGAGTGAATACCTTGGTCTTCTGGACCTTCGTGGTACCTCATAGTCAATTAACATCTGGTGAGACGATTTTCTAAGACTATTTTTAGACCAATTTATTCTATATTTTATATTTTGATCTGACAAACGGCAATGAGGTTAAAGCCCAGTTAGTCATAGCAACACAAGTGGGCCACAGAGATGTTCAAAACAAAACACGTGCGTCCACTAAACCTACTAATAAGCCACACCACTCAGAAAGCACGGCCTCGAACCTAAGAGAATCACTTTCGCCGTTTGCTTTTGGCACACCACATAGCTCCGGCTGTAACAAGCACAAGCATCCACCAACATTTGGTAGTCATGGATTTGTTCTTATTTTTTTTGGCATACCAATGGATTGGTGAAACATTTCGTGATTGGAGCATTGTTGAACGGAATGCTCTGGAAAATCATTACATCTTTAAGGCAATTGAACTGCAGAGCTCTGCAGAGATGGTATGAATTTCAAAGTGCTGAATACATATAATTTATTTTTCTATGTTAGTTTCGTTCGTTAGTGTTCGTTCGTTTTTTTTCCGTTGGTCCGGGTGTTTTCTTTGTGTAATAAGTAAATATCTATCCATACATATAATGGTATTGTATTAAGTATCTAACCTACCTTTATCAGTCTCGCTAAGCAGAGCTTGTGTTATAGGCATAAGAATAAATAATAACTGAGTAGAAGGGAATCTTCTTTGATCTAGTCCCAAATGCCGCCATTTATATACCTACTTCCCCCTTCACCTCGTTACGCCCCTCTATCGTCCAAGCGTGTTGCCAAGGTTGCTACTGCACTGTACCGCCGCGCCCCGCCGCCGCCGCGCCGTCGTCGCGAGGCGAGGCGAGTGAGAAAAGGTCAACGACCGATGTTCACGTTCCTTTGATTAGGTACCTACCTAATTAGTAAGATAGGAACCTACAAAAACACAATAATATTTAGAAAATATTACTTTTTTTTATCTTTAAAGGAATCTTAATAATAACAAAATACATAACACTCTATAAACCGTAAGGGTTTGACCCGAGTGTTACTTACATAGGGTATGTATTATCATTATCTTTTATCAATCTAAAAAAATTAATTGTGTTTTCGTTTTGAGTTATTGTTACAACCGATCACACCACGTGCAGACTCGAGTAGGCTAATATCGTGACCTTGAGTGCGTTCGGAGCGAAGTTTCCCTTCTAGGTACTATTGTCTATTCTTATGTTATAGGTACTTAACACAAGCTCTGATAAGCTTGGGGCTAGATGATGCTGTGTAGACTGTCCGGAATAATGTATTTATTTTATTTTTATTTATATTAAAAAACATTTTGATAATAAAAGCTAGTGCAGGGCGCAATACCCAACACATATAAGTCAGTAGGTACACAATAAAAAATGTAATGCCTCTCTTGCCTTAGGTACGTCAACTTTATTGAATATGTTTATCAAGAGAAGCCGCAATGATATGTTTTTTTTTTGTAAAATATATAATTTATACGTTTGGGAAATACAAAGACAAGCCCTTTCAAAAAGTAAATAATTCTTCTATCTGTGCTAAACATAGAAATACCGAAGTAGTTTTTATTGATGCGATAAATTTCAAACAACTCACTAGTCCCCGCGATAAAGGCAACCTAACTAGGTATGTGATCATTTTGAACTAACATTAGTATGAAATTTCAGACTATACTGATCCATAAAACTAATCGCTTGCACTTCTTCCGAAGAAACCATTTCATTATATTAGAATTGCCTCAATGAAACTAGATTCGTCGGGGAATCGCTTTCACAATTCAGAACTCAGAATAAGCCGGTATAAGCTAACTACATATTATTATGTGTTTAATTTTGTATCGTGTGTTAAAAACTCTAAGCAGGAAGGCACGCGGAACACAATCTATCTACATAAATATATATCTACAACATAAATAATACGTAACTTTTTGAGTGTTTTAGGAGTGGCTGTAGCGGCTATAAAAACTAATTAGAACAGTTGATTGATTGGGCAATTGCAACAACAGTACTGACTTGGTTCGTTCACTTGTACTTAAAGCTATAAATAACGACCCACCAAACCAATCATCTTGTAAATTGTTGCGAATTATTCCGTAACTTTCAAACAGGTAGGGTTATAATTTGTAGACTATGTCAGGTGCCTATCGCAGCACCTGAAATAGATAACAATATCATGGTTTTTTTTCTTTCATAGCTCTTCGGTATTATGCGAGCTTTATGTTTATGATTTTATTGAAAACGTACATAATTCATCTTGAATCTTCGGAATTTCGGTGAGGATTTTCAATCTCTCTCTCCTTCACGAAATAACTGCAGTATAAGGTAACTTCTTGGTTTAACAGATTTCCTGACGATGCAATGCATGAATTGATTTAAAGTCTTCGTCGATGTTTTGTTATCGCAGGCATATCTGTTTTGCAACAAAAATGTTTAGCCAATAAGTATCTACTGCAGTGGGAACCAATTGCAATCTGTCTCCAAAATTTCGGTCTGTCACGATCTTTGACCCGAGAGGTCACGGAGCGTGAGGGAGGCGACGCGACGCGTGCGCAACTGGGTGCTTCGTGAAATGGCTCTAAGCTAGCTGATTGCTCTTGTTGACGTAATGTTCGATGTTTTGTTGACAAATATTACGCGGTCAAAGGTCGGTGGAAAGGTGAGAAACTAGAGCACGTTTGTGAAACGATTGGAATGGTAGTTTGAGTATTTGATGATGGGAATGGCAATGGTGATGTAATGCAAAGAATAGTAAAATTTAAGTGAAATCAATAATTTAAGAGAAAGAATAACCACAATTCCAATGCATGCATTTTTTGTATTCACTTGGAATGCAAAGAAGTCTTTAGCTGAAAAACAGCGTTGAACATCAATCTGTCGGCGCATGCTAAGTCAACACTTGTATCTATTGCTCGCAGAGTCATTGGGAGTAAAGCCCGACTTAACGCACGCACCACCGTTATTTTATTTTTACAACTCAAACCCTAAGAAGAATTAAGTAACACTTGTAAATAATTAACTGCAAACGACTTTGAGTGCAGTAGGAACCACTTTAATGATTCCCAGTGAATTCTTCCATGTTTATGTTTTGTGATCTACGCTATAAGGACCAGCACTTATACGTCCACAGCTTAACGTGTCTTCACCACACTGAAGCCGGAGGCGGAGCGGAGGCGAAGGCGTGCCGGTTTTTCCTATGGCACCGCGTCGCCACGGCCTGCGGTGTGTGTGTAGACTTTCATAGGATTCCATAGAATACAACTCGCACGCCTTTGCCAACGCTCCGCCTCCGGCTTCTGTGTGTTTCGAACTTAACGCATCCCTCTGATGCGTAAATATTATAATTAATGTTGAAATAAAATTCTTATTATACAACTGACCGTGCTCGCAGGATGCGGCCTGTGATGCGCAGGTAGCAACACGACCTGGGGCGGGCGTGGTTTCCGCACGCCGGCGCGCCGCCCCCGCCCGCCCCCGGGCGCGCCGTTGTGCCGCCCGAGCCATCGGTTCACTAGCTTCTCCTTGCTGTTCGCGCTGTCGTATTCTCCTGCTTCTTCTGGCTGTGAATAGTATTATCGATTTAATTAGGTATTCAAAGAATGATTTCATTTGGTTAATTTCTACTAATATTTCTTCGACATCTTTAGCTCAAAGCTTAAAAAATCGTCGTCCACTTTGAAATTCAATTCGTTTATTTCAGTTTTATTAAACATTTATAAAAATGGTCTATAAGTACATAAATTAAAGTGGAATTGTAGTATCTACCCACTTAACTATAGTGAACTTGAAACATCAAATCTTCCATCATCACAAAATCGTTCAAGGTTAAGAACATAAAGTTCCACATAAGAGTGCACTCCACTGTTGGAACTTACTTTCCTCTTCTTGACCCCCTCCCCCTGCAGCTTGAGCTCCAGGTCGCGGCACAGCTCGTGGCGGCGGCTCCGCTCCGCGTCGTGCCCTCTCCGCTCCGCGTCGTGCCCTCGCTTGCCCTCATCCACGTGCACTACGAAGGGCGCGCCCTTGAAGGCCGGCTCGAACTGGTTGTGGTCGTAGGGCTGCTTGGGCTTGAAGCAAGGACAGACGCGCTTGGAGAGGTGGTAGATGGTGAGCACGCACAGCAGGCAGTGCAGGCTCGCGATGATCAGGAGGGCGATGTTGGTCATCACTGGAGTCCACGCTTGCATCTCGTCCTGAGAGAAAACACAAATATTAAAGATTTGAAGATTTATTTTCTATAAGAATTTGCAAATTAGCGTGTAGAGAAATTCCGACCTAAGTATATAAGTATAACAACAAAGCCCTTTGAGCTTTATTTTTAAATTACATTGTAAAACTAAGAATTCGGTAAGGTGACAAATTTCAACATATCAAAGACTATTAAAATGGCATATACTTATAACTCAAAACCGGCTGAAACCTAACTATCTCGACTTTGTTTAATATCTATACTAAGTACGGATAGATAAAAAAATAAACCATCTTCAATTGCTAAAAATTTTGGTCTAGTGATTCTTAACTTGTAACTAATGATATAATCCATACTCATAATGTTACTCTTCCTTAATAAATTAAAAGCCTAACCCAATTATTTCGAATATAAAATGAAACAAGAATTTCCAGAAGTCGGCCGGTTGTATTGGAAGCAGTGCGCATGATTTGGTAACGATCATCTTCATTGCGCAGATCAAATGAAGCGCGCAGATTGTGCTGATTCGCTAATCTCATTACTCGATTGAGTAAGCGTGGCTCAGCCACTCCGCGGAAGATATAATCTGACCGGAGATTTTGGTAATCCACTCTACCAACTATGAATCGACTTCGTAACTGTACCTTTAGATCCTAACACAGAATTTTTGTATGTATACCTATGTATATACTTACCTATATTTCTATTTCCGTGTTTATTTGATGGTATTATGGAAACAAGTTAAAGAAACATTTGTGTAGGTATCTTTGGACTTTTGCAGTCTGGAACAAAGTTTTTTTCAATACATCAAATTAAAGCCGGAGAACATACTCATTCACGGCTTCCGCTAGCGCGGTGCGTGCTTGCTACTGAATAATGGGCTGATTTCAGCGGTTTCAAGCAAACGTTTGAACAATGACCAACACGTTGCGTACCACGTGCGATTGCTTTCAAACACAATTGCTTTTTGCACATTTCCTTGACTAGGTATAGGAGCGATTTTTCATGCGTATTAATAAAAATCATATTGTTATAGTTACCTACAAATCGTTTGGTCCCAAGAGCTTTATTCAGGGTTATATATAGGTGGCGACTTGGGTAAATCAAGACTAACAACTTTTGTTCTACGATTTTTTCTAATTCAAAGATTTTTTCCCATAGAAAAAAAATTATAAGCAAATTCCCAGTTCTAATCTTCTTAGCTCTCTCTCCTAAAAACAACACGTCTTCATTTGAGTACAAAAAGCAGATTAGATTTACAAAGACAATCCACAGGTGTGGGAACGAATATGAGGTGATTACCGTTATTATTCTGTAAGATACGACCGGAGCTGCGGTCAAGGACGGCAATGTTCAGCGCGCTGCGATACACGACCTATCATTACAGATACTAATGATCCTCCAAATGTTCTCTTAGTCACGACAGTACTGCAATGCGTACCTATCTACTACCAGCATAGATATGATTTGTAGTATATTGGCTACAGTGCCCATTGCATATCATTTTCGTCGCACATTTACTGCATTATGATAACGAAAAAAAAAAGAAAATTTACCAATGAACGGCAAAAGCAAAAGGCTAAACATGTATACTAACGGTTATTAACGGGGAATAAAGTTAAGCAATGCAAAGCAAGAAATAATTTATATTATGGGAAAAATTGTAAACACACAGGTTCAGGAACACGTCTGAATAGACTAGCAGGCCCTATTGTAAGGCGATGCTCAAACGTATTTTTATAAAAACATTTCTATGATTTACCCACATAAATCAGAATAATATGGATTTACCTAACCTGCTAAAACCGTTCAATAATTAAAAAGAAAAGGAAAAATATTAAGTTTACGCCAGAAAAGCCTAGTTACATAATATTATATACGTACAAATAAAGCTAGTAAAGTCACCAATATTAGGATTTCACTAGTTTTGTGACGTGTATTTCATGTCATTTGTCTGACTATCAACTTGATACTCTGACCGCGGGTTTACTAATAGGTATCTACCGGAGGCTGGGCAGTAGCGTCGCTTGCTGAAGATATCCTCGACAAAACTTTAAAATAACAATCAAAAAGGTCGTTAACCGCTTATCGGGAGAAACCGATGTCCAGCTGTGGATTTATATAAGCTATAGATGTATTCTGGCTTAGGGACCGTTATAAGACGTCAAAAAGCGGTCGTAGAGTAAGTGAATTCATCGAAAGTGTAAAAGAACTGTTGTTTTTTGATAAGGCTGAGCAGGCGTCACGGCTTTAATCCATGTACCAGTTATTATTTATTTATTATCTAACATTTCGTAACTTTTAACTACTAAAAGCAAGAAAGCAGTGGCCAGTGCCGTCTAGGCCTTGACTAATTCGTACACTTTCATTGTATGTCACTGGAAGCTGGCGCGATCGTCTTGTATTTTTAGCATACTTAGTTTCGTCGAGTTTAACCGGTAGATACTCTAATCAAAACAATTTCATGCGAAGTTGAGCTGTTTTCATTGTGTAAAATGTTAGGTCCTACATAAGTGTGGATTATTAGTAAAAAAAATGTTAAAAAATTATGAGTCATAACATTCGTCTGTAAAGGTCCTTGGAATGAAGTAGAGTTGCCTTCCAGTATCGACAGATTTGTGACATCACTTTGGTTAATTGTTTGAAAAACCAAAGACAATCGCGCCAGCTTTGAATAACCAAGCTATACTTACCTACCGCGGCGGTGGTGGCAAAGTTTTCACCTTCCAACGTGCTATTATCAGCTCATGAAGGAAAGGTACCCATTACTGATTATAATTAGCGCTCAGAGGCTTGGCTTTGTTTACTAGGCTTGAGTACAAAAGACTCATTAATTTGAGATAGGTGCTGAGCAAGTCCGTTAACGTGTTATTAAAATATTTATTGGCAATCATACAGATGGACGAACGCCTTACACTAGATTAACGAAGCGAGAAAATTTGCTAGCAATGGGTTTTGGGATCCAGTGGGCTATTTCTTAGATTAGGTAGAAATATGAAGTAAATGTATGGAGTGGCACAAAAGTATGGAATATACCCAGCAGTGGGTGGAGTCGGGTTCCGGATGAAGATGATGATAAAGTAAATAATATCTAAGAAAATACTTTATAACAACCACCATGTGGGATGAATTGTCAGGAAGGAAAGCAATGGGAGCAATTATGAGCAAATTACATAAACGTTATTGGGGATAATTGATATAAAGTAATCAAGACTGCTAGAGCTTTCTGATTTATCTAATAATTATAGTTTAAGGTCTTCGCACACATGTACCTTAACTCGGAAAAACATCGTAACCACCTCGCCAAGACTTACCTTGTTAAATAGATTGTAAAAAACAAAAATCGTTCGGCGATACCGTTACAATGTTTCATACTGTTTGATCTAATCTTAGATAGGTATGGGTTTTATTTTATAATTTAAGTAAGTATTGTGAAAAGTTAAAAAGCAGTTTACATTTACATATATTTATAAACTATCATTTGAGTTGCAGTATTGAGACAGATTGTAGATCAAAATACACATATGAAGATTATAAGTGTTGCAAATAAAGCTATCAGCTAAGCATTTCCTTAAAAATATTTATAAATGATACTCTACCTAAGATATATTTAAACACAGATATGGAAAATAAAAATGTTTATTAGTAGTAAAGCAGTAACGTCGAAATAAATTACCTACTAAATAATCTGAATTTAAAATGTATTTTTATAGAATTTCAATGAAAGAAGTTAGTAATTGCTAAAGTTAGAAGTTAGCTTGAGCTGAGGTCTATCCGTTACCAAGCCGATAGATATGCGGCAAACTTTAATCCAGGATTTGTCTTTTCCTGTTCTTGGCACTTTGCAGGCTTGTAAAATATACTGCGCAGTAAATAGTTTCTCAGTACGAACAGTTAATCAATTTTGAAGACTGAACATATAAAACAAAGTCTCCCGCCGCGTCTGTCTGTCCTCAAAAACTACTGAAAACCATTTCACGGTTTTCAAAAATAGACGGAGTAATTTATAAAAAAGAGTTCAAGTATGTTATTAATTACCTATTTAGTTTAATTAAATATAGGTAACTAATACTTACATTGTTGTTCATTATTCATTCTTATTCAATGAACTTTGTGTTAGTTTCATTATTAAGTTAGTTAAGGAATTATTCCTCTTCAAAGATCAAAAACCGCTTACACTGCCCAGACGCTGCCGCAAAGCCGGGGCGGGTTGCTAGTGGTAAATCTAATTCCTAGGTTCAATGCTGTTTGAATGCCGCTGTCAAATTAGTGCCTACGCTCATACCTGGGGATTTTCAAAAGGCTGTGGAATCGCGTCTGAAAGGGTGTTGGAGCTTATGAATACAAGACGTGTAAATTGAGAAGCTGGTGATGAAAGGAATTATAGAGATGCAAATTTGTTATTAGATAGGTACCTACTGAATTGTCATAATGAAAATTAGCATATTGCTTAGATGCCCTGTGTGAGAGGTCTCAGGGAATTTGAGATAAACTGCAAAATATTGAATGTCTGTGAACTCGTATGCATTACGCAAGAAGTACCTAATATCTAAAATGACTTTAATTTCCGCTTTATATTCCCTAAATTTAGTAGTATTTAACAGTCTTTATGAGATGAGTTCATCCAAATTAAAACACAGAGGGCCAAAACAAGATATGTTGAAGATTTTATGTAAGTATTTAAAAGCAACTTCACAAAAATAAAATTAATGGAAAGACATGGGTTAAAAGTTCCATAGTTGAAACCATTATATGAATCTTTCCTTGCAAATATCACCACCCGCACGATCTGGGGTTTCTTTCATCTTACTATGGATTAGATACGATACGTCTACGTTATGATTCCATGACGATCATCATCTTCAACCTATATTAGTCCACTGCCAGACATAAACATCCCCTATCTCGCGCCATAGCGTCCTATCTTCAGCTTGCCGCATCCAGCATCTGCCAGCAGTCTTTCGCGAATCGTCTTCCCACAATCCATGACTATACCATTGTCATAAGCGATCGGTAAGCAAAACAAATGCCGGCCTACAATGAGTTAATTGAGGTACTCACATGGAAGCTGGCGGGCTCGGCGGGCTGGCGGAGCGAGTCTCGCTGCAGGCCACTGGCCGCCAGCACGGCCGCGCTGTTCCCGCACGCGAGGCACAGCAGGGACAGCGCCAGGAACGCAGTCAGCAACGGGCTCCTGCGGGACACAAACATATTAAAGTTTTTTTAAATATACCTAAATAAGTCATAGTTCAGTTAGCATTATTAGAAATTCACTGAACTGTGTGACATTACTGGTATGCGTGGCGTGGATCATCCTTTATTCGCACACAAGAGGAGGTTATTCGTAAACTAGGAATTTCCAAAAATCAAACGTTAAGTTTTTTATACCTATCACTATCTTTTTTTTACTGCACCTGTCGTAGTTTTTTTATTTGGTCTAGAGATACGAAGTTGCTCTTGGTGGCCACCAAACTCAGTTATCGTATCTCTTCCTATAAAAGGTGGCGCTAGTGTACCTCCTGTTGGCGCCTTAAGAAAGGCGAATCTGATGAAGATATAATTATTTATTTATTATATTTTTATCTGTCTGTCACCGCCTCCGTCCGGCACGTAACAATTTAAGATATTGATCGCCGACCACTGACTTTCACTCTACGTAATTATATGCCGATAGTATTCGATGTTTTATCACATGATTAATAGGTAGTCTACAGTCTACCGTATCCAGCATCAACATCCCACTTGGCCAGAACCCTTTCCTGCCATTGGCCTGGATGATCTGTACCTTAATCGATGCATGTTTTTTATACGTACGTTTTTGTGGCGAAGAGAAAAGCTCACCAACCGGGCAATCCTATACATATTTCTATTACCTCTTAGATTGGCACCTAATTATCTTTCAGAAGATACCTTAATTATCTTTCTTAGGTAATGGCTTAACGTTTGTACTAAAACTTTTATAAACGAAAATTATTTGTTTACCATAAATTAAAGTCTTTGATTTAAACATGAAACTTTCTTAAACAGGTAGATGAAAAATAGCGTGACAAGAAAACACTCGCGATAGATTATTAAAATATTTTATAGGTGATAATAAAATAAAATAAAGACACCGTTTGTTTTATTTGACAACGTATTTTAGTTTATTACCGTACGGTAACTTACTTAAATTACTAACGGTACGGTACCTTCTACAAAGAATGACCGTTGCATTAAATTTCCTACGGTACTTAGAGAACACTTTTATTTCTATAGGACACATACTTTAATAGCTCTTAATTTTTTGTTATGTTTTGGTTTTTATTGTAAGCAACATGGTTTATAATTAATAATTTAAAAATTTTAGAAATCCAGATGTTTATAAATCCAGAGTGTGTGAATTAAATAAAACTTATGCTATATTTTTCTGTGGTTTTGTACAATCATTTAACTGCCTATCTATTTACATATTTTGGGTTTCCATAGCAATCAAGGGACTAAAAAAAGTCTAAAAACTCGAAAATGGTTACGGAACTTTATACAAGGTAAAAGTCTGTACAAAAACGTCAAACTATTGAATATGCATTGGCAATAAAACATTTCTAATGATGATGGCTGAAGACAAACCGGCGACTTCTCACATACGCATTTCCATAATGCATTTCCCATGGCTAGTGCACGTGCACTCGACTGCCATCAGGAAGTACCCATATTTATTTTATACCGTTCGATGTAGGTACACTCAGCGATCGATTTATCATACTAGTAAGACAACATATTACATAGATTTATGTCAAACTTCTTTCTGGGAAAAGAGCCTCCACAGCATGTTATTCAAACGCAGCTAATGCCATCCATTCGATAGACGCTACTGTCCATACGACATAGCGACAGGTCACAGGGAGTCGATGGATGGAGGCAGAGCTCTGAGTCCGATTGACGATAGCATTGAGACGAGATGTCACAATTTGTAAGGGTTTTTTGTAGTTCCCTGTCCACACGATAGAAGGCGCTGTAATAATCCTATAGAAGGAGGAGACATATTGTATCGATACTGTCACCCCTTTGCTCCAGGAACGCTATCTATGGCGTCGTTGTGTAGCCTATGTCCAGCTGTGCACGTTTGTGGGCTTATTGAGCTTTAAATAACGTGATCTCAACCAAACTATGCATTTTTATCAAACTAGTTAGCATTTTGTAATGGTTTGTAACTAACGTTCACACTGGTATTTTTTATATTGCTCACAAACATGTACCTACTTACCTATCTGTGATTAATAAAATTAATATTATTATGTATGATAATCACTTTCTAGTCGTATATGTGTTAATACCTAACACCAGTTAAGTTATATGTTTGAGTTTCAAAAACTTGTCTTTGACTACTCGAATTATGTTGAAGTAGGAATACGGTTTAGCGAATCACTCGAAATGTTGACAGTAGGTAATTAACATTATTCACTGACTCGTCATGTCCAGCAGTGGACTAATAATAGGCTGGTGATGATGATGATGATGATGACTGACTCGCCAGAATTTACTGCTGCTGACTGTATCATGCGTTGCTTTCCAACCAATACAGTCATACTGCAAACGGTGAGTTAACATGCAATCTAAAATACACTCTTTTCTTTCTCGTAACAAAGTTATGGCTTTAGATATGACCGTGCAATTAATTTAAAATATAATTAACTTTCATAAGTGATTACTGTGATTAGATGAGTAGCCTAGTTATAATAAATAAATTCACGCTTTTTTCACAGCAAAATATTTATCTTTTATTTATTTACCTTTAGCGTGCCAACCCACAACTTGTATACAGGTAATCTGATTCCAATTTTCACATTTTTGCTAAAAACGATTTCAACGCGCCTCTCGTAGACCCTCTACGAGAAATCATTCGGCTTCATTGGACTCGACTAATTGGAAATGTAATGATGACTAAATTACCTGTACTTCCTAAAATTACGACTCCGCCTGGGTGGAAACTTCTTTACGTGATAATTTAATTATATTAAAACGTTAGATAAATAGTTATGGACAATCCACACAGTAACATCTAGCCCTAAGCAGGGCTTGTGTAATGGGTACTAGATGACTGATGTGTTTGTTTATCGAAATCTTAGACAATTGTCGGCTTTTGACGGTTATTTTGTTTTTGTATAGAGATCCCAAGTTGTCCCTCTATTTTCCCAAGGGTAACTTTTTATCCTGTAAATTTAGAAATAAATGTTAATTATTATAAGATTTAGGTTTTTAGATTTTGTTAAAAACATGAATTTATCGAATTATATATGTACTCGTAATATCACAACCACATATTGTAACTCATTCACATAAATAAACGGACAAAAAGGAACAGTTAAAAATAGGTATTTCAACAATAAAATAATCAGCTGAAAAAGTTTTCTTCTGAGGGGGTCGTACCATGTTATTAGAGTGATTAGAACAAAATATATATAAATCAATGTTACAGAATATATATCCCTTCATCTATGTAATGTTCCCGGTGGATACTATACATGGGTAAGTATATGCGGGACAGTGACAGTCGCGCTGCAGTGCGCACGCATACTGCGCACGCGCATGCGCCGGAACAGAACGCAGCGGAGCGACGCAGAGGCGGAGAGGCGGTCGGGTTAAGAACGTACTAAGTGATAATATAATCTTAGACTTTTTAATTTTAGACAAAATAGAGGAAAACGTTATTCATTGTTTGATATCGGTGGTGCCATTCGCGTCGTTAGAATCGCCGCCGCCTTCGATCCGTTTCGCGGAAGTTGTTCGATTCCCGCATCAACCAAATGTTTGGAAAAATGTTTCTAATTTTGGATTTCTGGGTGTTATTTATGAATTAAAACAAAATCTATGTTATTAAGTATATCATCGAATACCCATAAAACAAGTTTTTCTTAGCTTGGGACTAGATGATGTGGGGGTTGTCTCATTTATTTATTTGTAAGAGCCGACTGAAGGAATTTACCAGAGAAAAAGCAACGGGTTCCTTTTGTGTAATTAACATGTGTTATGTATTGTGCTAGGGAACACGCCTGCCATGAGGGAATGGCTGATGTATCGGCCAAGAACAAAAATGGACGTAAATCCGCCTAGCGTAATGTTACTACATATAGGTACCTCGATACGTTTTGTTAAATAAATTTTGTAACTACATCAACACTTTTTTCGTTAAATCGCAACAAAAATAATATAAAAGAACGGAGAAGTTGTAAAAGTAATTTACAACATGAATAGGAAAAGCAAAGCTATCGCCAACTTTCTTAATTACGGAACGGTGGCCGCCACTTAAGTGGGTGCATGACTTGTAGAAGACATCGTAATCTATGACGTAACTGATTGAATTAAATAATGCAACGAGTTGCATCACGATGGAGTGGACGATTCAGACGGAAGCAAGGGGACTTTCATTCAGGCCTGTGAGGTATTAGAAATTATGTTATTAATATCTGTCTAATTTACTTGACTTTAGGCCAATAAAGGTTCGGACCCTTTAAAAGTCATACGTGGAGTCGAAACAAACGGCACATTTTTAATTATATAAACTTTGCCCGTGACTTTAGGACGCTAGGATAAAAAGTAAGTATTCTTCACGTTATTCTAGGTCTATAACAACATTTATACAAAATATCAGCTGAATTGGTTTAACACTTTAAGCGTGAAGAGGTCAGAAACATCGCATCAATCGCATTTAAATTTAATGGGATATCAGTGTCACTACTGCCTACTTCAGAGCGAAGGTCTTCCCTTCTTTGAAGTTCAACGACCATGTGGTCAGGTGGGTAGTCCAGCAAAAAGGTACCCGAGGTTAATAAATGGCTTTTTCGTACTTGATTATATTCGAAATATTCGAATTGTCAACATTCGCTTCAAATCGATTCCTAACCAGGTACCTAACTCTTGAAATACATCAAATGATCACCTAGGAGCACAATTTTTATAGAATTAAAAATATCAACAAAAATAAACTTTCAAAGCTTCCATTGATAAACGTACATTTCGATTGACTCCACTCTTTCTCTTCTCATCCCTCTAATATAGGCTTAATTATAACTATTAAAACTATAAATGCTTTCATCATCATCATCCGCAGTCGGATTTTACACGCAGCATATTATAAGCCTACACCATCCCCAACGTTTATTTGTTTAACTGATAATTTGAACTAAAAATAGTTCTAACTTTTAAAGTAATATTACTTATAATAACATAAAGTATTTCAATTACAAGATGAATTGATTAGTCTGCCCCCCCCAGAACTGAACCCCATAAGTCAGCGCGCACTGGCCGGTGTACCGTGACAGTCGCGTCTGTCATGTCACGCCGCGAGACACTTTGTTTATTTGTACTTACGCTTGTTTATTTGTACTTACGCTTACGTAATGAGTCGATCGGTAATTGGCCGTGTCCGTAATTGGCTATCTGAATCGATCCGAATTATGCGCAAATATTTTTGTTAAGCGCGTGAATTGCATAGCGATTTCGTAATTTGAAGTTTCATAACGTTAAGACAACACGTTTTACAACCTGAGAATCGTGTACGAGTCAATAGTATTTTGGATTACGCGATTATCAAATTGCATTTGTTTTTCACAGGAAAATTGAACAGCTCTTTCTTGTTATTATATCAAAAGAGGATTTAATGCCTTTCATTTGAACAATAACTTTTGATTTTGCTCTAAAATCTAGAGTTATTCAGTGCATTGTTTTTTCGCTGGATAATAACAAATCTAGGATTTGGAAAGTGGAATAAACAATGTTAACAAACACAAAGTTAACATGTAGGTTTGTGGGTTTGGATGTTCGCCGCACAGTTACGTGCCCAGATTAGCTTATTCAGCAGAATCTGACTGTTTTCATCATCATGATTTGCATTAGTCTGCACAATGGTACAACACAATACAAGGGAGGTCAAGCTATCTCCTCGTTAGTTCCGCAAGTTATGGGAACGTAAAGTTGATTCTTTTACTTTTAATTATTTAAGTGTGCCTTTAAAACGCCAAACATGGAACCAATGCCTACTTAAGTGCAAGGCACCGTATACATCTTTTCTAAATACGTACTAACTACGTAATTATCAAAATTCAATTTAACTGTTGGATGTAGTTCTCGATTTAAGAATCACAAATGTTGTTTTTAATTTACGAAATATTAACGGTTTATACGTTTGCTAAGTCGCAGTCATATACTAGTATATTATATTCCATTTTGTTAATACTATACACCAGATCTATTTCTATCAATGTTAGATTGAAAGTTATATCGTTTTAGGATCCAACAGGTTTGTTGACCTTGCAAGCTGCAGACCTAATGAAGCAAATTCTCAATCCAAAAGACATCAACGCGCTTCTTCTCGATTTTTACTAAAGGCTCGTCTCTCTCGGATTCGCATCGCACCCCTGTTTATTTGATTCATCATCAGCCTAAATCAGTCCACGGCTGGACATAGGCTTCCCTAGTGGGCATCATAGCGCCCTGTGCTCAGCTTAATTTTAATTATCTTTACTTAATTAAAATACGTTAATACCAATAATCTTCATACCTAAATTAAAACAATATCTATTTTAAATTTTATTACAATTCAGTGGGTGGTTTTGGTGCTGAGAACAAAAGTTTCGCATTTCTAGTAGTGATTAGATCGGATTCACAAGTCTTAGCTTCGAGCTGTATTGTATTGGGCTATTTTTAGTTTTCAACCGGCTACAAAAAAGGAGGTTTTCAATACGATGAATTTTTTTAATTTATGTTATTAGATACATCATAACTTTTATCTGGGAGAACTGATTTTGATTATTTTATTTTTATATATAAGCTCTCACGTGGTTCCATACATCTTTTATCAGACCGGTAGATTTTTAATGCGTGCAATTTAAAGTAGGTTTTTAGTTTTTGTTAAAAAATACAAATTACCTATATACGAATATTGAAATGAATATGTTTTATCACTTATATTTTCCCACGACTAAGCAAAGATCTTTGCCTTGCCTGTTTAAATAACTTTAGCTGCTACGTTTTTAATAAGTGTACGCCCACTAATATTCACTCTGTGAATATTTGAATATGCAATTCGCCTATTTCCCATGTTTGAAAGCAGCTAGTATTACGTCACGACTTTCTCTAGACCTGTGCAGGTATAAGGTCAGAGCTCAATGGGCGCTGAGCATCCGATGGCCCTCTGATGACGAGGGACCAACCTTTAACAACCGGAGAAGGGTCTCAGCAACGGCAGACATTAATAAGTTATATGTTATCATTTATCATAGGTAGTATGAGGAGATAGGTACCTCATTTTTGTCTGAGTAGGAGATGGAAATGTAAATATATGTTGTTGTTATAGTGCGGGCGGCCATAAACAGCTGAGTTGAGGTCATTCACTTGCGTGCAATACATTACATCTTATTTTAAATTTATTTGTTTTGTCTTTTAAAAATTATTTATTCGAGTTGATATGTTTTCTTAGTGATGTATGTTGTTGTAGTGGTGTATGTTTCTGTGGGTGTGTAACTAGATAAAAAAAAAATAATTGAAAAAGGTGAATTTTTTTGGCGTTTTTTTCGATAAATATGTTCAGAATCATGGTCTGATTTTTCGATTCTTTTTTCGGACCTTTCATTTTTCGATAGTAGTCTTTTTACACCCTGTATTTAGAGTAGATATTATAAAATAGATAATTACTATTACTATCTTACTATTATAATAAATGGGAAAGTCTGTGTGAATGTTTGTTATAAGTAATCTTTGTAACTACTAGAGTTATTTTAATTAAATTTGGTATGTAGATAGTTTAGAACCTAGAATAGGACATAGGCTATTAAAATTTGGAAATTTTATCTTCTTAGGGGGTTAAATAGGGTGGTAAAGTTTGTATGGAAAATAATTTTTCCTTGGTACGATTCACTCAAAACTCGGTATAAATAAACTATGGAATGAATAATTTAACAATTTTTTTTTTATTTTTACACAATAAGGGGAGTGCAATAAATTTCTGAAATTTGAACGGAAAAAATACTCTGGTTCGCTGGCGAAGCCGCGGGGCGCATCTAGTAATGGATAATGAAACAAATAATGAGCGTAAATACAATATTTAAATAGGGTGATCCCTGCAGTTATGATGTACTGGTCTGATTATAATAAATAATAGTGAGCTATTCTTATAATTTTAGATTAGTTTTAACTTCCAACAGGAGGCATTATTGGCTCTTGTTGGATTTTTTCATAAAATTTTGACTCTCTTATCAAAGGTTATAAAGTTAAACACGTTGTATATAATGTAGTACCTACTCTACTATGTAGATATATTCTGTTGTTAGACAACCTACGTCCGAAAATGATCTTATTTTTAATTAGGAAACCTCAGACAGAATGTCTCAAATTCTTGCTCGATAAATAGGTATCTAGATTATAGTATAAATTAAATGCTATCTCTGTAATGTTAAAGTATTGAGTTTAGCAGTCATCTAGTACCCATAATACAAGTCCTGCTTTGCTTGCGGCTAGATGATGCTGTGTGGATTGTCCAGCATTGTTTATAATGATGAATGTCTCACCCGCTTCCGACCCCGTAGAGTCCGTAGCAGTCGTTGATCCCGGCCAGCACGCCGACCACCCCGGCGACGACGGCGACGCAGCCCGCCCACAGGCCGGCGCCCACGCGCGCCAGGGCGGCGCCCTTCACCACGGCCAGCGCGCCCGCGCCCACCAGCAGCGCGCCCAGCACCACCTGCCCCAACCCCAGCACCACCACCAGCCGCCTCCCACCTGGAGCCTCGCTCCCCGCTTCCACACTCTTAGAAGTCACACTTTGAGTCTTGTCCTTCACATCCTTAGGGTTGCTTATCAAATGTTCGGTGGAGTCCTGGGACTTGAGGCTGGAGACGGTGGCGGTGGGCGCCTCCGCCTGGCCCGAGGAGCGCTCCGTGTCGGACATGGTCACGGCATGTCTCGCGTCCGTCTCGCGCCGCGTCCGCGCCGCTACTGACTGCACCACGAGGACTGCGTCTGCAAGACCGTCTGCCGCACCCTTTCACTGCCCGACCACTTGCAATGCAAAACGAACCTTATTACTAAGCGAAATCACTCAATATAGCTCGATATTTCCGACTAAAGAACAGGTGAAAGCAAGAACTGTTTTCTATATTTCTGTAACGTATTATCAGCGTTCGACCGCTTGATTCAAGTTTCAGAATTGCTTGCGTGTTTTATTGATATCTGTACGAATGCATCGTGAAGTGATCTAGCAGGCGCGATGGGACTCTTCCCGCCTACTCGACGCTGGAACGGAGGATAAATAAACCTTATGATAGTTCTATTGTGTTAGTTTATTGCAGTTTCAATATAAATTTAATATTAGTTAAGTGCCAATATGCAATAAAACTTGCAATAATAACTATCAATAATATTATTGCTTTGAAATTTTAATTGAACATTAACGTGGATCATCCCTGTTTATATAAATGTGGTTGATGCTATGAACATGGATTCTGCAGAGGTTTAGAACCTGTGACGTCACAGTTCCGCCGCGCCGCCGCCGCGCCGCACGCACGGTGAAAGCGCCCGCAGCCTCCGTGCGCTACCGGCATCGGCATGCATTCTGCGCATGCGCTGTTCATCACTGTATTCTACATACTTTTGGGCTGTGTCCCCTGAGCTGAGTAGGCAAACTGTGAGCGGCCGACTGAGTGAGCCGCAAATTTGTGGCGAACAGCTACAAAGTCAGATCAGTTTGCGTGCGTATCGCAAGCACTGGAACACGCGAGTCGCCGCTAACTGAGACAGTCGGCGCACATATCGCTGCAAACTGCGTACAGTGAGCGCAAACTAGCAAACTGTGGACAGTCAATTTAAAATATATGGAAGGGCGTACTGAACTGATACGCCGCAAACTCAGTCTGCTCACCGTTTGCCTACTGGGGACACAGCCTTAATGTACACAGTTCCTTACTACATGTGACCACCAAACTAATTAAACTTAGCCTTAGCATGTAGTATAATTATGTTTATTTAATTATTAATTGTTTATGTAGTATAATTAGTCTATAATACGCCGCCGTCTATCTATACCTACTTGTACAGTATTCACCTGACCATCCAATGGTTGCCTGGAAGAAGTCGTTCTTAGCGATAAGGCCTGGATTGTGCAACTTAGGTATTTTGTTCCGTTCATCTTTACCGTGATGTGCAATACAGAGTATTTGTATTGTATTGTACAGAAACCATAACGCATTAGAAACCGGCCACTCCGGTGTAGAAAGAAAGGCATAAAGCCCGCAAATAACATTAATTATTCAAATGGCTTCAAATGATGAGCACCGTCCGTAAAACGGTGCCGATCGATGCGACACCGTTTCGACCGGTATATTTTATTGATCAAGATATTTTGTTTCTAGGTGATAATGATGATGTCCTCCTAGCCGAATTATCGACCTCGGCAGCTTCGGTCTTATAATCCGATGTGACGGCAGACCCACACGTCCAGGGAGAAGTCAAGTGCAGGACCAGTAGATTATCCTGCTTTCCGGGGTACACCAACTTCCTGAATCCAGAGTGCTAGTTAATGTTTCTAGCTACAAAAAAATGGTAGGTATGTGGGACACCAACTTCTTTTTCTATTGATGACAAAGACTTTTATAGAATCGAAGTTACTATACTAGTGAGAATGCGATATATTTAGGTGTTTTCGCTCAATTTTTACTTTCTTTACTAAACAGAGTGGGCTGAAAGTGTAAGTCTAGGATAAGGTTAGGAATACATATAAGAAAAGTAGTTAACCCAAAAAACAAGTATACAAAGCTTATTATTATCCCAAAAACGGGAGCAGAATGTCTCTTACAAGATCTGACTTGACAAGAAGACTGTCGATGTCCAAAAGTCCTGTAAGTTCTAAAGGAAATAAAATACTTTGATTTTGGGCTTGTGTCGACGCAACAGCTGTCCCTGGGGTTACGCGGTGGTTACGTCCAACTACGTGCTACCCTTTTACGGAGAGAAATTGTTAATGCTCCATGGATACAGCATGCATATGCATAGTGACGCAAGTGATTAAGGCTTCCTTAAGAAACTAATTAACCTAAAGTACGGAAAATGGAATTAATACAAAAAACAGCATAATTAATTATTAAATTTAATTCAATAAAACTCAAATATCCAAAAGATAAAAGTAGGAAATGTCACAAAGTTTCATACAGTCAAAACATTTAAATCACACAGTTTTTGATAGTCAGAATTATACCTCGTTTAAAAAATACTAGTCATACAGAACCAAACTGGATACATATTTGAATTAAAAAATTCAATAAAACAACCTACTCTAGGTACCTACTGAATTATAAGTACATAGTTGGTTTTACAAAACAATAGAGTTATTGTTTTTGAAGGCTTGAAGATGTAATTGTTTTTTAATCACATTTTTTACTTAAATCTAACTGGTACTGATACAAAATCATTTATTGTCAAACTAACTAACCTAATTCCAATCAGGCTGTGCTTGCGCCGCTTTCCTCGCGAGCTTGCGACCGCAGTCAATAGTTGGACGCTCCGTTTATTCCGCTCCATAAGCCTTCTTAATGAACGCCGCGGCTTTCTCAGCGATCATAACGACGGGCGCGTTGGTGTTGCCCCTCGGCACTTGCGGCATGACACTGGCGTCCACCACCCTCAGTCCCTTCACCCCTCGCACCCTCAGTTCCTGGTCTACGACTGCGCCCATGGCGGAAGTCCCTACCGCGTGCCACGCTGACGTCGCCAACGCACGAGCCTTGCACTTTACCTCTTCACTTCCATCCAGCCCATCACAACCATTTATCCTAACATTCAAAACTTTTGCAGACTTCCGTTTGAAGTATTCAGTCTCCGCGAGTCTGTGTACCACGTCGACTGCTTCGGGGAAGCCGTCCAAGTCATCAAGGTTCTCGAAAGTTCCCGAGTAAATTAGTGGATCGTCTTGGGGATCTGTGGAACGCAGTCGCACTTTTCCTCTAGATTTTGGCTTCAAAAGAACAACTGCGACGGAGAGCAGCTCGTGATCTTGATTCTGTGCATCGAGTTGTGCACAAATGTCGTGATGAAAACCTACCACTGATACACAGCCTTCGTAGAATTCAGATCCGAGCTGCGTACAAGTCGGGTAGAAGGCGAAATCGGGAGTGTTGGCTTCTGAGCCGTTCAGCGCGAGCAAAGCTCCCATGCTGTCTGCATTAGCAAGAGATCCAGACCTATCGTACAAGTACTTAATCACTTCTAGTTGTTGAGATGCTTGGCTCTTAAAACAAATACCTTTTTCTGCTACAATGTAGTTCAGGAACATTACGTGATCGTGAAGGTTGCCGCCTACGGCTGGCAAGTCTTTCACGACGTTAATAGAAAGACTATCAAGATGTTCTTTTGGTCCAATGCCCGAAAGCATCAACAATTTGGGAGTGTTGAACGTCCCAGCGGAAACAGTAACTTCTTTCTTGGCAGAGAAATCAAATTCATCATCACCGATCATCACTTTTACGGCAACAGCTCTGTCGTTTTCAAATAATATTTTAGTCACGAGGGCGTTTTTAAGAATGAATAAGTTATTCCCTTTTGCTTTGTTAAGCAAAGCTGTCAAAGAGCTATGTCTTTTACCGTCCTTGACAGTGTGGGAGAACTTACCAGCACCAATTTCATTTGGATTCGTCATATCGTCGACAATTTTGAATCCAATTTCTCTGAACGATTTTAAAAACCCTTCGATTTCCTTTGAAGCGGTTTTCTGTCCTGACACTTCTATCTCCCCATCGCGTCCATGGTATTTCATCAAGTCCTCGTTGTTGATAATGTTTTGATCGGTCATATGCTCAGTCTTCTTAAAGTATGGCAAGACGTTGTCCCACATCCACTCAGGGCCAGCAGTGGCCGCCCATTCTTCGTAGTCAGCAGGGAAGCCTCGTGAGTAGATCATGTTGTTGATAGATCCACTGCCGCCGAGCATCTTACCGCGCGGCTGCAGCTGCCTTCCGCCTGCCAGCGCCTGGCCCGATACACCGTCGCTTACAGTCGTGAAGTTCCAATCGAAGGGACTGGATATTAGCACGGGGTGAAACGCTGGTATCTACAAACAAAAGACTACCCTATTATACCTTTAATTAAATAAATATGTTGTAGGAACGTGGTATTATCAATGTTCATTGACAAGGGGGTTCTAGCTAAGATGCTTACAATGCTTTCCTGAGGTGGATTTGGGCCAGCTTCAACCAGAAGAACCGTGAAGCTGCCAATCTCAGCTAATCTTGCGGCCATCGTCGACCCTGCGGTTCCTCCACCCACGATTATGAAATCGAAGGTTGATCCATCTACAAAGAAACATATTTGTTTATTTTCACGACTAACTCATTTAAAATCTGTGCTCCAGTTTAAGCAAAGCCATTTATGTTTCTATAAACAGTTAAATGTATGCGTACTTAGTATATCAGCTTGCGGAGGCCATGGTTCCTGCACCAGACACTGTGATGCTGCGAAGAAGTGCAGCGCGGCTGCCACGGCGGCTCCCACGGGACTACTGCTGGAGCAGCAGGTCGCGACTGCTGGCGGCATTCCTGGAGGTCAACAACACGGTACCATAGTTTAATGACGCATATCTTAACTAAACACTTCACCTCACTTCAACAAAAGTAGGAAATAATTATAAGCCTATGCGCCTACTCAAAAATCCAAGGAACAAGAAATAGAAATATTTTACAAAATCCTGCGGAAAACTATGGAAAATACACATCATATCGGTAGCAGTTGGAACAATGGATAAGAGCTTGCAATAATTACAATAGATTTTTCAACGAAATCGATATTTTTGACTCAGACGCCGTCTCGTTTCGTAGAGGTATTGAGCGCATTGCTGCCGCCAACAACGCAATAAGTTAGTTTAAATTATTTTCCCTTAGGTCTTTCACCTTTTATTTGTTTGTATGTAATAGGTAATGATTTTGTAATTTGTTTTGATATTCACCTTTTACTTTAGATACATTGCTTTGTAAGTTAAAACTTCCACACGATACGTACCAATGTTATGTTCATGTTCACTAGTTTATGTGTATAATGTTTACAGTGAAGACTTTACTGGTCTATGAATATTCTTATTGTATAACTTTATATTTCTATGTACTGTCTGTCTTCCAAATAAATAAAAAAAAAAAAAAAAAAAAAAAAAAAAAGAGCAGATCCATATAGAGCCAAATGGCTAGAGATGGAGGAGGCCTGTAACCATCAATGGGTAAACCCTTCAAAAACTGATACTTTACCTACTTAATCTATAAAATAAATGAAATCTAAACAAGCACTTAATAGAAAATAAATAAATTTAAAATGTTAATAAAACTGTTAAGATGTAAATTGTAAAGGGATAAAGTACAAGTACTTTTTATTTATGTTTTTATCGTAACATAATTATTACATTCCCGCTAGTGATTTGTCAACAAAACGACAGTAATAGCTCGCACTTAATTAACTATACCTCAGATTTTCCACCCTCGCACTTCAAAAGTTAAACTTCAATAATTGTTGAAGTACTTGTTGAAAAACACTTACATTACATGCGCACTTCCCAAAGCTAGTTCTTAGAAAAACTTACCAACTCCCTCAGTCCTTGAGATTATATCTGTAGGTGATGCGTTTGTGGTATCGCTTTGTGTAGATACAGCAAGTATTAGCCATTAAAATTTACAATCGCTGACTTTAAGCCTTATAGTTTAAAGTTCTCTTCTAAAGTTCCGGACACTGTCCATCCTTTTTATCTCAGAAAATGTCCTCAACATCTACACATACGAATTAGATTTCTGCACCAAACTACAGTCAGAGCTGTCTCACAGGCCACTGAATGAAGTCAGCAATGTATCAATTATTATAATGGCTTCAAATCTTTGAGGTTCTTCAAAACTTAGTTCCGCTATTTACCTGAGCTTTGTCATGTTTATTTTTAAAGTTTAAGGCGAACGTAGACAAAGTACATGCTAAACTATTTCTTACTTTAATGATTGAATAACAAATCAAATGGTATCAGTTCATCGAAAAGTGGATGTTATCGAGGACCACTTCACCTTCACTCGTTTTAGAATATCGATAAGCAGAAAATGTCAATGAACCTTGCATTATACATTCAAATTTATTATTTATCCTTGACTTGAGTTGAATGTTTTTCTTTTTTCATAAAAACTAAGAGAACTCACTGACTTAGGGCAGTTACATAAACCTTAGATATTCCATCAAACTTTCATTCCCTATTTTTATTTAACTCTAATTATTCTTAATAAACTTTGCATGTCATAATACCTAACCATTATGCCTTGCCTATTGTGTTTTTTAATTAGTTACCAATATTTTTGTTTAATTGTGATTTTTATTTGTATGTGGACAAAAATGTCTGAATAAAGAAACTTTTTATTTTTATTTTATTTATTTATAATTGTTTAATACTAATCAAAAGCGGATACAATAGTTTTCCAGCTTTTAAATGTTATCTTCAAAAATAATGAAACTTCGATACAAACTTAGGTAGGTATATCCTCTATTTCAACCCCTTTTTGCATTAAAAATTTAAAAATAGTCTGACTTATCTCAGTTTCTAGACTATATCTGTGCAAATTTCATTTAAATCGGTTCTGTAGTGTAGGAGGTAAAACGTAACAGACAGACAGAGTTACACACAGTAGGTACAGTAGAACAGGCTGTAGGTACAGTAGAAGAATTTTCGAATTTCGAGATATTATTCAAGTTTTCCTCTTATGATCTATTCGGTAAAATCAAAGGCTAAGTTTAATTAGAACCAAGCTTATGTTGTAAAAATATTGAATGTAGTTGCTAAGTTTTAGTTAGCAAGTACTTATCAAAATATTTACCATAAATTCCCCATTTGTTTGAGGTCTAGGTATATATAACGTTACGTGGCGCCTTGTTAAATGGCTGATTTATGAATATTTATTAGTAAAAACGTAATTCCTTACCTCAGGATCACCAACGAACGTTATCGGTGTGGAGAATGCGCGGGCGCCGGCGGCGTAAAGACAACAGTCGATTACGTCGGAAGCGCAGGTAGTTGTATTGTTTTGGTTATCTACCCTCAACCTTATCAATGACTCACTAAATATTCGTAAGAATATAAGTACCTAATCATCATTGCACTCTTCGAATAGGGCCTACAGAGTTGTACAAAGCAAAAACATGGAACGAACTAGGTAATACAAATTGTAAAGTTTTATGATTTCTTATGATGTATTTTGTCATTATTAATGTACCTTCTGCACTTGGCTACACACGCGCTTTTCAAGTAGCCAGTCCTTGGGATACCGTTTAGGTATCTGCCCTGCCAAATTTCATCAAGTCAGCCATTAGCGTGAAAAGATATCAGATAGACAGAAATAGTAGGTAACCGCTTTTATTATATTGGCTCAATTATATTAGTATTAGCAGCGCCTCGCGGTTTCACCCGCGTAATTCCCATTCCCGTGGGAAATGAGGGATAATATATAGCCTACTAGCGACCCGCCCCGGCTTCGCACGGTTTTATTGTACATATTAACCTTCCTCTTGAATTACTCTATCTATTAAAAAAAACCGCATCAAAATCCGTTGCGTAGTTTTAAAGATTTAAGCATTCAAAGGGACATAAAGATATAGGGACATAGGGACAGAAAAAACGACTTTGTTTTATACTATGTAGTGATGTTTTTCCAGACTATAATCTATCTCTATGCCAAATTTCATCCATATCCGTTCAGTAGTTTTTGCGTGAAAGAGTATCAAACATCCATCCATCTATACTTGCAAACTTCCGCGTTTATAATATACTAGCGACCCGCCCCGGCTTCTCACGGTTTTATTATACATATAAACCTTCCTCTTGAATCACTCTATCTATTAAAAAAACCGCATCAAAATCCGTTGCGTAGTTTTAAAGATTTAAACATTCAAAGGGACATAGGGATATAGCGACATAGGGACAGAGAAAGCGACTTTGTTTTATACTATGTAGTGATAGTGAAGTAGGATGGATAGTATCTACACTACTTAAACATTGTATTTCAGTCATCAGTGCACAATAATGTGGCTAAAGGTCATTCACCTGCTGCCACTGACTGACTTAAAATTAAGTAAGTAGGTACTTATTGACACATTTTTTAAGATCGTCCCACGATCGTACCATCATTTGTCTCAAGGTGGGAATCGAACCCGCAACCTCCTGCTTCTCAGGTGGATATTTACGGCCGCCGCGCCACATCGGACTTAGCTTGGGGCTAGATGGTGCTGTGTGGATTGTCCAATAATATTTATTTCTCGACTGTCAACTGTAGGTATTGATGACAAAGTGGGTGGTACTATGACTCCGAACGTTTAACCAACTTCAAAAAAGGAGGAGGTTCTCAATTCGACTGTAGGTAATTGTTTTTTTATTTATTTATTTTTTTTTTTATTTATTTCTATGTTACCTCATCATAACTTTTTTACCGTTTGAACCGATTTTGATGATCCTTATTTTAATTGATATCTGATTCTTCTCATGTAGTCATCTAAGTTTGATCAAAATCTGACCAGTAGTTTTTAAAGTTACCTATCCTTAATAAGAGTGAAATTGGAAGTTGGTTTATAAATGTATTTTTCTTAATGTTTTCAAAATGAAATGGAAAAGCGATTAACTTAATACTTGAACAACTTTGGGGTTCCACAAAAAAATGTGCTTAGGTATAATTGTTTTTATTTCTTATATCAATAAATATAAATTGTTAGGCCAACATAGATAAAGTAATTTAACAAATAAATGTCCTTCATATAAAAATAAAAGTAAATAAAAGGTTACAAGTTTTATTTGTAAAAGTAAACTTATAAATAAACGGATAAGTATAGGGTGGTTAGGTATAAGTAAGTAGGTATACACAATATTTATACAACTAGAAGGTATTTTTGATGTCTCGTTGAGCGAGCGGGTGTTGGTCCATTTGACTCTCAACTAGTCCATCTGAAATGTTAGCAAAGAAAAAAAATAAAAATAAACTCAGACCCAATTTTTATACTGCACAGGAGGCCTAATATGAACTCTTAATTCCAGGCAATATACGCCGTAAACTGAACTGCCCGCCATTTTTGTAAAATGAACTTCTAATACCAGCCAGTCAGCAGTCACGTGACACTAGGCCGACTTCTGAAACCATAATTGGCTGGATAAACCGTACTACGAGTGTCCATTTGACATTTCTATCCATGTTTATCTGTTAATTTAAACAATTCTTTTTACGCTGCATTAATTAAGCTTTTTGTGAATTGTTTCAGGATTTTGGTTTGTAAAATATCGTTTTTGGCAATTATACCTCCATAAAAATAAGTAAAGACTTAGAATTTTTTGAGTTCTTGGATAGTACCTACGTATTCTCTGGCTTGTCCCCAAATTCGTTATACATATACCAAACGTAGTCATACTAAAAGGAATCTTTGCTTGTCCCGATTGATTATCGCTATAACCTATTACTTTATGCGAGTTCAAAAACTCCCATAGTTTCTCGAGCTGAATAAAGGTAGCCATCGTCACCTAAACCTATAAGTATAATCCGAAGCATAAATATAATTTATATCTATAA
This sequence comes from Eupithecia centaureata, assembly GCA_944547425.1. Classification (NCBI taxonomy): domain Eukaryota; kingdom Metazoa; phylum Arthropoda; class Insecta; order Lepidoptera; family Geometridae; genus Eupithecia; species Eupithecia centaureata. The sequence continues at coordinate 14,881,926 of OX155684.1, read as the reverse complement.
AATAAATCTAATATACTAAGGTATAATATAATCTATAAAATCTAAAATAAATAAAAGCATTTTAAATAAACAGTAAGTAAATTGAAATGGTATCTACAAGAACTTTATGGCATCAAAATCTAAAATGTTTTATTATGTCAAATAAGGCAGGTAAATTGACCAAGTGCGAGTCGCGCACGAAAGGTTTCGTACCATTTGACTAGGTAAACAACAGTAGGTACACACATTTCATATTGTTACTTTTTTTAGTTACCATATGAAAACAACACAAGACATGTTGCCATTAAAAAAATCGCGTTTGTTGTATGGGAGCCCCCATAAATATTTATTTTATTTTGTTTTTATGTATTGTTATAGCGGCAACAGAAAATCATTATAATTTTTAAAAATACTGTCTAGCACCGCTGTTCTTCAGATACAGCCTGCTGACACACAGACGGACGGACAGACAGCGAAGTCATAGTAAAAGGGTCCCGTTTTTACCTTTTGGGTTCGGAACCCTAAAAAGAGGAACTTCCGGCCATGCGCGGTACTTATCATTTGACAAGGACGACGACGTTGCGTTCGGAAACCTAGTAGGTAACGTTATGATTTTAACATCTAAGAAATCATAATAAGCAGGTACCTATTTACATACCTACCGAAGGTTATGCAATTTTTAACACAACGTTAATTTTTGATATACCTACTGTATCATCATTTAATTAAAATGCATTATTTTTCTCGCTAAATGTGTTTGTAAATAAAACCGGATCATTCCGAAAAATATTCAGTGAAGTTTCTAAACGTTGCGGAGGAAAACTAAAAACCGGCCATAGACGTAGCAAGCCTGCTTGAATCCGGCCAGCGCTAGGTACCTCATAGTACGAAATAGAACAAGACAGTATACGGCCACAAACTGAACTGCTTGGAACTTGGATGTTTACTAAAAAGTTCGTATTAGGCCCCCAGGGCTCAATTTCAGTCGATCAGTAAATGAAGATTTGATTTGATTCAAGATTCATTTCATTAGACAGGTTTACAATATCAATATATCATAATTATACATTCAGTCAAAAAAGTATCGGGAATGGATAATTTTTCTATAGTTCTGGTTCTAATTTTTTGTTTATTTTATCCTGTTAGATTGACTTAACTGTTTTTTATTTTGGCGCGGAGTTCGAGTTGCAAAATATTTAATCTATTGTTATTGTTATTTTAATTTTTAAAATATTTTTAACACTGTTATTTTTAGTTAGATCATTTAATTTTCTATTGTATTTCGAATTTCATTAGAACTAGACTAAAACTCAAAATATTGAACAAAGACTTTGTCTTAAATTTTGCATCTCCAAATGAATTTCGTAATCGGAGTCACTGAACATATTACTTACAGAAGCTTTACGGTAAATCGACTAACAAAAACACGTGCTTATGAGAAGCGTTTAAAAGCGCTCGAGATGTAAAGATTTTTGACTAGACCTAACAGACCTGAATTTTCTCCATAAACTCAATCGCATAGAGTCGCTGAAGTCATGATAGAACGAGTTAGATGCGACCCAATTCATGAAAAGCATTGTTACTGGTGGTAGACGTGGGATTACTAGTTTGACATGCAAACTAGTCAGCAAGTTTCGGGGTGGCGCCTCCCAACTGAACCTGAATTGACGACGAGATCTTAGGTGACTCAATTCCAGAAATAGCGATTAAAAATGTTTCGATGATTGGACTATGCGTTGGCGTAAGTGTATCTACCATTGATGTATTAAATTAATACATCAATGGTATCTACCTATTGTCTCTGAAGGAGGGAGGATACTTTAAAAGCGATAAATAAATTTAGATGAATAAACAAAATTTTGTGTGAGTATTGTGAATCTTTTCCCGGTACTTTCTTGACAGATAAGTTACTACCCTTTACACCTTGTATCACAAGTAACTAATGGATACGTGTGTGTATTGTACGCCTAGAATAAAGACGACATTCAATGTTTTCATTGACATCTAGGACAATAGAATAAGAGTTCGTTCTCTACTACGAGACAGGTGACAGAATCTGTCTGTACATCTGTACATCTGATGTACCTACCAATGTATCAACATAGTTCAACATAAGTACATACAACAACATCCCGAGACAGACATAAACAATTATTGTTTATTATATGGCAGCCACACACTAAAATATTCAAAATCAAATAACAGTCACATATTTAACAAAATAACTTTAGGCGCCAATATCTCAAAACTGAACTTTTAGTAGTTACGGTTGTCTCAACAGAGTGCCTTTCATCTCCACTCTGGAAGTGCTTCGTGAGGAGGGTGATCAATGAAGGAACCTATTTCCTTGATTGATTATCCTCGGCATTTTGCTCTCCTATTACTTTGGTTTTATTATTATTATTTTAATTCACACCATAAAAGCGGTATTCCACTACACGATATTCAGGGCCCGGTGGTTAGGGCGATTAGGGATCAAGGTTGCCGGGTCCGTCCGGTCACCGCTCTACATCTTATTACACCTCTCTTAGGGTAAGGGAATATCGTGAATATCGTGTAGTGGAATACCGCTTTACCTCTAAAATCTATGGACCCATTTGTTGTCTGAATTAAAGCATTATTTTTTAAATTGGAGGGCAGTATAATATGATAAATAGACAGGAGTCCAAAGCGAATCACTGTAACCTCACCTCAACCTCAACCTCACACAGGCTCTACGGAGACCTAGTGCGAGGGATAGAGCTCTGCTTAGGTATGTAGTAAAAGTGGGAAAATGTAGCATGAGTGTTGAGGTACCTTGAGCGGTATGATGGCGAAGTGTCCGAGTAGGATGGGCTCGTCCACCTTCAGCGCGTGGCAGCACACGGACGTGATGCGGCAGCCCGGCAGCGCCAGCCGGTAGTACCTGCCACGTCACTCTTATCACTACATAGTATAAAACAAAGTCGCTTTTTCTGTCCCTCTGTCCCCTATCCCTGTCCCTTTGACTGCTTAAATCTTTAAAACTACGCAACGGATTTTGATGCAGTTTTTTTAAATAGATAGAGTGATTCAAGAGGAAGGTTTAATAAAAGCGTGCGAAGCCGGGGCGGGTCGCTAGTTATGTATATAGGTACACTTGTTTTTTTACACTGAGGCACCTCGCACCAGCAAAAAGGTTGAACGTGAAGTGTTAGCGCCAGTTTTTTTTGTTGTTTTTTTAAACGAGCCAATATCACTAACACAGCAGAAGTTTCAGTTCAGTTATTTATTAATATGAATAAATTTCATACACGTCACAAAAGTACAAACTATCACAGATATTTAGAAAAAAAGTCTTATAGGTTTTCATCATGTCATCATGGTCGAAAAATGATATTTAATGCACAAGACCCGCTATTCTTCATACATTCGATTATCCGGATTTTCGATTATCCGAATGCCTAACGACATCAATTAGTCCGGTTAATCGAGTTTCTACTGTATATGATTTCATTTTTCATTGAAGAACCCCGAACAAATAAAAAACCTCAAAATTCGTTATCCTCTATCACCTGACTTTCCACCCGAAGTCATTCTGCAGAGGCACGTAGCAGTCGGGTCGCTGCAGCAGTAGCGCGGCGCGCAGGCCCTCCAGCGCGGCCGCGTCCAGCGGAGCCACCTGCACCGAGCCCCGCGCCGCCGGCTCCTGCGCCTGCACTTGCGGCAGCTCGCGACCGATCACCACCGCCGTCAGCGGAGCGCCCTCCACGTTCTCCATCTTCAGCTGCACTCAAACAACTTCAATAACGTTGTTGGAACCCAAATAAAACTGCGCTTTGAACTTGGCAAAGGTACTTTATTGCAAGTCCAAGACGACCAACCGTTCTACCGAGCTCCCAAATGTTGGAACCCAAATTAGATCCCCCACTTTTACTAGCGACATCTAGTTAATTTTTATAGGAACTAACTAGATGCCGATCGATATCCAACAAGAAGGAAAATCGCCTGAACAAAAGTACAACTGTGACCTTTGCTTACCGTCGACCAAATAATAAACAATACTACATTGTTACCCAAGGGTTGACAGTAACTTATTAGCGAGGGCGCCAATAGTTCGAGGGACTAAATAAGTTACTTTCACCCGAGGTAAACACTGTGCTTTTCATAACGAATACAAAGAAATATAAATAAAAAACATGAGAAAACAAATTTATCAAATTGCAGCTATTTTTTTTATTTATTAGTCCAGTTAGTCAGGCGAAAACCATAAAGCCATACTGCCTTGTCTTTCGAATTTTTTGAATTCAATAAATTGTCGCTAAGGCGAATCTTTTTTTTTTAGCTTCAGCATTTATTCTGCCACTATCGTGGTTCAATAGTAACGTCATAGCTGTCAGTTGAAAACGATTCTCCCTAGGGCGGAAAAGTATCACTTTCAACCCGCTCTTCAGGCATGTTTAGACCTACTTTCCGAGTATGAGTAATGAAAAGTAATTTATTTTGGCGGATCATACTTACCAGTATGTTGAGGCTCTGGGAGGAGGGAGGCTCCGCTTTGGTGACGACACACACCAGCATGACTGGCTCGCAGAGGAAGTCGCAGTGGAAGAGCCGCGTGTAGCGGTGGGTGGGGGAAGCTTCGTCCGAGGCGTGGATGCGCAGGCACGCGCCGCCGTTGAACGAATCCTGTTCAAAGACAAGAATCTTCATTACATCGTCGACAAACCTACACTCCATCTCGTTCGCACGAGAGGGCAAATGCCCGACGCCGCCGGCGCGGTCCTAGTTGCTGCATTGTTCTGCATGGACTGGCTATCGATACAGTACGGAACAAACCTGCAGCCACAGCTCCAGACACTCCAGCTCCCCGGGCTCGCGCGAGAGCCCGTACACCGTGCGCTTGCGCGTGCTCAGGTGGATTTTGACTGACATCTGCAGCATGGACTTGTCCCCCGGAGCCTGCGCCACCAGCGGCACGCTCGCACCCGCCTCCATCAGCTCATCCGAGGCTTCACTCCTGCAATCACTCAATCCATGATGGATTTCACACGGCATTTTTATATCACACAGATATTGTAAATAGTTGCGTAGCCGTAGAGCGTAAAGTCAAGTAGGTGATTTAGGGTTTGAAGATACTACGGTTTAAAGTTTGAAAAAACAAATAAAATAAAAACTGTTTTCGGTGTGAAATATTTCTAATTACTTTACAAAATATACAAGGTGTTTTCAAATTATTGTTGCTAAAACACTGAAGGAGGACCTGCTACCACACATAAATATTCATAGAATAGCCTAAACGATTTTTTTACTGGTGCGACGACTACGATGTGACGGCGACAACTAAAAATAAACTTATAAGTATAGGCGTTGGCCGCACTGCCGCGTCGACATGCTAAAGTTATTCGTTTAGGGATGCTAAGCGACATGGAGCGCGACGTTAGTGAGGCCACCAATCAATCTCCTGAGCTAGCTAACCAGTGCGCCACTCATACTCGATGTCGTGGCCGGACCAGTGCGGCCCCGGCCTTCAAGTGCGGGGATTATGCCGATACCATCATTTTCCTCACACAACACTATCATCATCTATCTATAGTACAAGTCCACTGCTGGACATAAAAGGAGGCTAAGATCACCATAGCGCCCTGTAGCTTGCCGCACCCAGCAACTGCAGTTTTTTGCAGATCCTCATCATCCCACCTGGCTTCCTACGCTACGTTTGCCGAGTCGCGGTCTCTACTCAAGAACACGTTTACACAATACTTTACTTTAAATTTCATAATCAATATTTACTTGTTTTCAATTTCAAGCCCTTCTTGTGCCTCAGAGTGAAGCGCTTCAGCAATGAGCTTTAAAGAATCCTTCGCCTTTAGTCCCTTGTTACGTTGTTTGTTACTTTCTCGATGTAGCGATGTCTTTGACGCTTTTGGGGTCGAGTCGTTACTGCTTCTGTCGCAGGAGCTCTGAGACTGTGACTGCGTGGGCGCAACATCATTTGATTGGTTAAGCTGTGGAGAAATTCAATGGGTTACTTTGAAAGCTGTGGAAAATGCCTATCACAACACTCATTGCGTTATGTTAGTCTACTCCTATTTATATACATTATTTCTATTTCTCTTTACGACTCAAGATAATTTGGACACATAGAAAAATGGATGACAACCAAACTACACATGGCATTTTCAGTAATCCCAAGGCGCTATTGATAATAATTCTAGAAGCCAGCTGCAGAGGTGGTGAACTAATCGCTATAAGATGTGGATGGAAATAGGAAAGGCCTATGATACATGCGATCAGACTACTCGACAGAATTAGAATGTGTCTATGAGATATGATTCTACGTAAGGTTTTAGAAACACTTTTCAGGCGGACCTCTGGCACTGACTTGGGGTGTTTTAATTTCATGAGAACTCTCTTGACATTTTGCAATAGTGTCGGCCCAGAGGAAGTACGCCGGACATTTTTCATGTTTTCATCTTCATCGCTTCCAGCCTTTTTAAGGTCAACGATACCGGATTGATGCTGAACATGCTTCTGTTCCATATTGTTATGTTCGATATTAGATTTAACGGAAGTGTCACTTGCGCCACGAGCACGTGTCTGATGATTACTGCTACCCGGAACCTCATGTTTACAAGCTTCAACCTTATCAGAATTCGGGTTAACTATGGATTCTTTTGTTTTAAGACACGACGCCGACTGCAAATAATAATACCAAATCAGTTTTATTCTCTATTTTTTACAAGTAAGTAGATAAATAGTACTTTTTTTTTTAATATTCTAAAACCGTGATTCGATTAGTCAGTAAGGATGCTATTCCACCAGAGATGTGCTACGTTGCTATGTTTCCAACCGGCAAATAGAATCGCTCCATTATTACGTCATTTTCATAGGTGCTCAAAATGACGCGTTATAGAAGCTATCCTATTGGTCGGGCAGAAACACCAACGTAGCACATCTCCGGTGGAAAAGTAGTTGGCTCTTAGAGCAGTGTTCACCAAAGGATCAAATCTTATTCTAATATAATATGTTCGTCTGTCTGTATAAACATTATACAACTTAATGGCTGAGTGTACCTAAATGAAACTTGGCAAGGGGATACACTGTACTGTAGAGGTATATCAACTTTATAGAGAGGGAAATAGGCAACGTGAGCCTCAAAAATATTTTGAAGAGTTGAAATTGCTATGCTAGTTAATCTGGGAATAGCGAATGTGTTCGATAAATATGCAGGATGAATTCGCTTACTCAAACATATCTCAAAAATATGTTTATGCGGGTCAAAATCTTATGCGTCTAAATTTCAAAATTAAAAGGTCAAAATTTTGCTCCAACTCGAAAAATAACAACCTAACAAGGTAAAGGTTTCTGTTCGCTTTTTTACTTTACCTTAAAAAGATTGAAGTGAACAAAAATCAAAGTGAGCACTTAATTTCCTAGTTTGAATTATTTATAAAATGTATTTTATGACGTGTCCAAGTGTCCTGTAAGGTCTTAAGGGAATAAAGCACCCACTTTGACTTTGACTTTGACTATGGTCTAAGATCCGACTGCAGGATTAGCCCGCTTATCGTTTTTTGCTTAAAAACAAATTTTCATGTTTATTTGTAAGAAAAGAATAATGTATTGTATCTACCAGGTTGCCTATCAGAATTTAGCCGCAAGTATTTAATTAATTTATGTTTCATAGATTTTTAAGAAAAAAAATACGATCGCTTTTTTTTTCTATAAAATAACGTTTACATGATGGCTATATATGTAAAGATTCTACAAAATCACGGTTGCCGTTGCTTATCCGGCCACACTTCTTCGCAGCCAGGCAGATAAAAAGTATTATTTCGAAACATTAAAAAGTAAGTCTGTGTGAATGTTTGTTATAAGTAATCTCCGTAACTACATAAGTTATTTAAATGAAATTTGGTGTGTAAATAGCTATGGACCTAGAATAACATATAGGATAATTATTAAAATTTTGAAATTTTAGCCTCTGAAGGGGTTAAATAGGGTTGTTAAAGTTTGTATGGAAAATTATTATTCCTTGGTTTGATTCTCATAGAACTCGGTAAAAATAGACTGCCAAGTAAATAATTAAAAACGTATGTTTTATTTTTACGAAACTACCCCTAGGAGGCGAGCAATAAACTTCTGAAATTTGACATATAAGTACCTATACATTTCCATGCGGGCGAAGCCGTGGGGCGTTTGTTTTGAAATTTGAATTTCGAATTTGAATTTGAATTGAAAATGAGTGTTTGTTTTGAAATTTAAATAAGGAATCCTTGTTGGGCTGGTACTATGGGGAGTCCGAACGAAACTTACTCATTGTGGTGACTGGCTCTGTCACTCATCATTCATACAACCTCCCAAAATTTAAGTGAATGTTTGTATCCAATAATTACAGTAGTTTTGTGCAAAACGAGCATGTCTACTCGCGCTGCTTCGCACGCTTTATTTCTATGGAAACGTTTCAATGCTATTTCTATCCCAAGGAACTGATTTATGAGATGAAAAGTAGCCTTAGTGTTATTCCTGGGCTAAAACTACATCAATTCAAAATGTTATTCAGTATCTGTTCAGTAGTTTTCAGTGAAAGAGGAACAAACTTTCATCCATAGGTACCTATCCATACAAACTATCGCGTTTATTTCATTAGTAGGGATTTGCCGAACAGGACGTTAATCTGAACATAACATAGGGCACATTTTGTTTCAAAATAATCATTAAGTACGAAACACACAGAATCCGGAGGCGGAGCGGAGGTGTGCGAGTTGTATTCTATTGAAACATATGAAAGCCTACACACACGCCGCAGGCGGTGACGGCGCGGTGCCATAGGAAAAGACAGCACGCCTTCGCCTCCGCTCCGCCTCCGGCTTCTGTGTGTTTCGAACTTAAATGGGTTTAAAATAGATCGACCAATTCTATTTATCGTATGCGAGCAAAGAGAAGCTGGTCGATCATATAAATATGAAAGCAAATTTGCCTGAAGTGATTCGGAACGGCGCAGGATGCCCTTCTGGCGTTCATTGGACTCGTGCGCGTGCCTGAGGGTGACCTCGAAGCTGGTGATGCGGTAGCCGTGCGGGCCGAGCGCCGCGTTCGGCTGGTACTGCTGGTGCCGCAGGTTGAACCACGGCGCGTTGCACAGCACCTGTGGGACAGCGCGTTACCTGGCCGAATTCCACTAATGTCAAAACAAAGCTCTCAATAGTGCCATTCAATCAAGATGATTAAAATGACGTTTGTGCATTTTGGTATTCTACTATTTTTTGCGCTTCAAGAGACTTTCATAATTAGAATGTCAAATTGGTAGTTATAAAGGTAATGGTCAGAGCTATGAATGAACCTGAAAGTTTGTGCTAGTAGAATACCAAAAAGTGTTTAACACTGGCATTTTGACAAGATACTATTTAAATGGTGAAGCGATTTGTTTAGTTGAATTCGGGCCCTGGCATCTGTCTCGCGCAGCGCCCCGCCGCGCCTCAGGCCTGGCCAGACTCGGGGGACTACTGCCTTCTCTCTGCCTGCACTAGCTAATGTTAATAGTCTCCGCACACTGAAGCCGGAGGCGGAGCGGAGGCGAAGGCGTGTGAGTTGTATTCTATGGAATCTATGAAAGCCTACACACACACCGCAGGCGGTGGCGGCGCGGTCCCATAGGGAAAACCGCCACGCCTTCGCCTCCGCTCCGCCTTTGGCTTCAGTGTGTGGAGAGTTTAAGGCACATTATACGGGGTGTAATGAGTCGACCAAAAAAGGGGCTTGGCGGAGCACCACTAAACGCAAAAATAATATGCGTACATAGGTAGTTTAGATTCATGATCGAATTACTAGATTACCCTTCATTTTTCGATAGTAGTTGTATTACACCCAGTATGTAGAAAAAGCATTTTCTTTCAGCATCGAAAAAAATTATGTTAAACAATTGACAGCATTCCAACCCCAAGCTAAACGAAGCTTGTGTTGCTAGAGAAGAGAACTGATATACTGGATTACATTATATTACATTTGAATGTGGTGCATGCGACCCAGACACAGTAGATAAGATACCTAATAGATAGTAGGTAGAAGTACCTCTCCGTACATGCGCCGCTGGCGGCCCATGCCGCGGCAAAAGCTGGTCCGGAAGGGCAGCTGACAGGGCGCGCGCGTGCTGAGGAACGGCCACAGCGAGCCCCACAGCGCGCGGTCGCGCAGGTAGAACAAGGCGCACTTGTCGAACCCTGCGAGTATGTATATATAATATAAGTAGGTAGCTGGTCCGGAAGGGCAGCTGACAGGGCGCGCGCGTGCTGAGGAACGGCCACAGCGAGCCCCACAGCGCGCGGTCGCGCAGGTAGAACAAGGCGCACTTGTCGAACCCTGCGAGTATGTATATATAATATAAGTAGGTAGCTGGTCCGGAAGGGCAGCTGACAGGGCGCGCGCGTGCTGAGGAACGGCCACAGCGAGCCCCACAGCGCGCGGTCGCGCAGGTAGAACAAGGCGCACTTGTCGAACCCTGCGAGTATGTATATATAATATAAGTAGGTAGCTGGTCCGGAAGGGCAGCTGACAGGGCGCGCGCGTGCTGAGGAACGGCCACAGCGAGCCCCACAGCGCGCGGTCGCGCAGGTAGAACAAGGCACACTTGTCGAACCCTGCGAGTATGTATATATAATATAAGTAGGTAGCTGGTCCGGAAGGGCAGCTGACAGGGCGCGCGCGTGCTGAGGAACGGCCACAGCGAGCCCCACAGCGCGCGGTCGCGCAGGTAGAACAAGGCACACTTGTCGAACCCTGCGAGTATGTATATATAATATAAGTAGGTAGCTGGTCCGGAAGGGCAGCTGACAGGGCGCGCGCGTGCTGAGGAACGGTCACAGCGAGCCCCACAGCGCGCGGTCGCGCAGGTAGAACAAGGCACACTTGTCGAACCCTGCGAGTATGTATATATAATATAAGTAGGTAGCTGGTCCGGAAGGGCAGCTGACAGGGCGCGCGCGTGCTGAGGAACGGTCACAGCGAGCCCCACAGCGCGCGGTCGCGCAGGTAGAACAAGGCGCACTTGTCGAACCCTGCGAGTATGTATATATAATATAAGTAGGTAGCTGGTCCGGAAGGGCAGCTGACAGGGCGCGCGCGTGCTGAGGAACGGTCACAGCGAGCCCCACAGCGCGCGGTCGCGCAGGTAGAACAAGGCGCACTTGTCGAACCCTGCGAGTATGTATATATAATATAAGTAGGTAGCTGGTCCGGAAGGGCAGCTGACAGGGCGCGCGCGTGCTGAGGAACGGCCACAGCGAGCCCCACAGCGCGCGGTCGCGCAGGTAGAACAAGGCACACTTGTCGAACCCTGCGAGTATGTATATATAATATAAGTAGGTAGCTGGTCCGGAAGGGCAGCTGACAGGGCGCGCGCGTGCTGAGGAACGGTCACAGCGAGCCCCACAGCGCGCGGTCGCGCAGGTAGAACAAGGCGCACTTGTCGAACCCTGCGAGTATGTATATATAATATAAGTAGGTAGCTGGTCCGGAAGGGCAGCTGACAGGGCGCGCGCGTGCTGAGGAACGGTCACAGCGAGCCCCACAGCGCGCGGTCGCGCAGGTAGAACAAGGCACACTTGTCGAACCCTGCGAGTATGTATATATAATATAAGTAGGTAGCTGGTCCGGAAGGGCAGCTGACAGGGCGCGCGCGTGCTGAGGAACGGTCACAGCGAGCCCCACAGCGCGCGGTCGCGCAGGTAGAACAAGGCGCACTTGTCGAACCCTGCGAGTATGTATATATAATATAAGTAGGTAGCTGGTCCGGAAGGGCAGCTGACAGGGCGCGCGCGTGCTGAGGAACGGCCACAGCGAGCCCCACAGCGCGCGGTCGCGCAGGTAGAACAAGGCACACTTGTCGAACCCTGGGAGTATGTATATGTAATATAGAGGTAAGTAGGTATTTATTTAATCACTAGCTGGTGCCCGCGACTTCGTCTGCGCATGATTTGTATTTCGAGTACTCGCGATTTTACTTGCGTAGTTCCTTTTCCCGTGGGATTTTCGGGATAAAATAAAGCTTATGTGTTATTCCAGCTTATGATCTATCTCTGTGCCAAATTTCATCCAGATCCGTTGAGCAGTTTTTGCGTGAAAGAGTAACAAACATCCATCCATCTATCAATCTATCCATCCATCTATCCATTCATACTTACAAACTTTCGCGTTTATCAGTTCAATTCAGTTTGGTTCCCCTGGGCTAAAGCGTCGTTCATGCAGTGAGAAATTTTTGAAAACTCGTATAGCCCAGGGGAACCAAACTGAATTCCGGTATAAAATGTATCCCATGTCCAATCGTCCCGAGTTCCATTCGAATTCATTCACTTCCGTCGTGATGCGTGGTAAAGAATTGGTTAAAGAATTTTTCTTTCACCCTCTCTCCCAGGGGAACCTTACCGAATTCCGGAATAAAAAGTATCCCATGTCTTTCCTTGTAGTATGAACTCAAATCGTCCCGAGTTTCATTTCAACTCATTCAGCAGTTTCGGCGTGATGCGCGGTAAGGAATTTTACTTGCATACCCTCTCCCATAAGAACCTTACTGAATTCCGGGATAAAAAGTATTCTATGTCCTTCCTCGTAATATGACCGGCATGATTATACATGCCGAGTTACATTTAAATCCATCAAATAGTTTTGGCGTGATGCGCGTTTACGATACAGACAGACAGACAGACAGACAGACATGAATGAAAAAAATTACAGTTTTGGCTTGAGTATCGATAATAGAGTGCCCTCCAAAAAAAATTATCAAAATATCTTCAATGTACAGAATTGGACCTGTTACAGTTTTATTATAAGTATAGATTTAAATGCACACGGATCCCCATATCCAATCCAACACTCTTATCCATCCACGGTTGTCTGATAGAGATCGCTCTTGAGCGATCTCTATCCGCGACAAAATGTGTAACAATAGGCGGTCTTATAGACCGCCTATTGTTACACATTTTGTAATTTGTCTATGTTTTGCTTAATACTTTAAGTGTGCATTAAAGAATTTTCTATCAACTCCACAAGGAGGACTAGACAGGCTGCCACAAAACATGTGTACCTAGTAAGCCGAAGGGGGATGATTTTTCTACGATTCTCCAAGATTCCACAATTTTCGTTGAAAAATAATTATTTAGGTAAAAAAACTAATATAATTTGACACCACTAAAACTTACCTACATATGAATATGACGTCCCTTTCGTAACGATCCAAACAAAAAGGATGGCATAATTTTTCGTAAGTATTACTTCTGCCAAATTGGTTTAGTTTTGGTGATATTTGATTTGACTCTACTCGTCTAGTGTAGAGTTTTAATTTTTCGTTTATGATCTGACTTAACTTCCAACTGATTTTGACGTTTATTTAACTGCCTTACATTCCAACTTCAAGCTTACGGAGTCAAATTAAAAAGGTACCTAGAAGTGGAAGCCAACATAATGCCTTCGCGACGGAGGGTATACCTAAAACAAGCTACCTTCAGCCATGGCAACTCCATTGATGTCGCACGAGTCCATACTCAGGGCCTCGTGTGTCCATGCCGGCGCGAACAGAGCCATCGAGCAGCCGTGCCGGTAGATCATCGCCACTGCCTGGAAACCACGAGAAACGTCATCGTTATCACTACCCAATGCTAGTCCTCAACCGAACAATAACACGAGACGTTCCAACTGCAACGGAGCAGCTTTGTCTTCTTCTATTTATGTTAGAAGAATCTATGCTGAGTTTGTTCTAACATAAATAGATGAAGACAAAGCTGCTCCTACCTCTTGCGTGTTCAGATGTCCTCCCCCGTAGAAGTTGCGCCCCCAGATGTCGACGCCGATGTACAGATCCCTGATGCGGTCCCCGGCCATCTCCACACTCCCCTGCAGGTCCTGCTCATCCCAGGAGTAGTTCGTGAAGATTCCGTCGCAAGCGTCGAAGAATGCCCTGGAGCGTCACGGGAAAATGATCAATACAATACAGAGGTCTGGAGACATGGCAGGAACGAACGTTAATTAAGCCTGTAGGTATGAGCGAAACACTTGTCGGTCACAATAATGAGTTGTGAGTGACGAGTATACACCAACCTGCGCCGCCAACATCATCCATAATCAACCCTCGAGAACTTTATTAGATAAAAATGTATAATTTTGTTGTAAGTACGTCCATACTTCTTATAAGAAGCAACGGTCAACTCGAGGTAATATTGATTCGAGGCCGAGGGAGTTTTCAGGAACTTTTATGAATAACTATGGAAGACAAGCTCAGCAGTGGGAAGTGCAGGGAGCGCGGTCGATTTGAATGACTAGGAAGCCCATGGCAAGAATTTAATCATGACAATAATTAGGTATCATGGTTACTATAATTTTAAATACGACATTAGAAACAGAATATCGGAGACATGCACGTAAAAATCAAGTGTCATATATTTTCGTCCGAATAGCACTTGGCGCACCATCTGGATTTTTTTATGTGACAATATATGTTACAATACTGAGAAGATTCCATGTCATTGTATTTAGCTTTTGGCATTACTGGAGCATAAAAATAAATAGGTAATTAAATTTGCCAAGGAGATAGATGGAACCTTGGATAGCACATGGGCCGCCTTTTATCCATGATCAATGCTTGCATTTCCGGGGGCAAAAGCTAGAGGTCAGTAATTCGTTTAACCTGAAGGCCTTTTTGGTTAGTTTAGACTTGTGCACGTAAGCAAAACGGTCCGTTGTATTGTAGATGCCTATTTTGTAACTCACTTGTTCTTCTCATTAAGTCTATTCTGCCAGTTGAGGTTTCCCTTGACGGTGACGCTGTCGTACCAGATCAGTATCCCGTGTTCTAGCTCCTTGTGAATCATACCGCGTAAGATATTCACGAAATACAGGAGAGTGTCTGGACTACCAATCTAAAAAATGATAAATTAGTACTGGTTGCAAAAATTACCAGAATATCTTATGTAAGTATGTATATGAACATGATTATGTTGAGGATTGTGGGGCAGATAATAAAAGTCCTGGTGCCTACAAAATAATATATTTAGTGTAAGTAAAAATAACAAATATTCTATGAAAAAGCAAAAGTTTCGCCAATCCGAGAACATTTTCCTTGCTAACTCAAGTAAGGCTATGGCGGGTCGTTAACTCAGAGAGAAGCACAGTCTCTCGTAAAGGTTCAAGTCTCGGAAGTGTGCGGCCGAAGCGATGAACGCGAACGAGGTTCGTGGGAGCGGCGGCGGCGGCGGCGATGCGGCCGCCTGTGACCGATCCCTGCGGTTGGTCAACATTACCACAGATTTTATAATACAAATATAGGTCTTCCACATTATAGTGCCAAAGATAGCGAGGTAACAAGAGACATTTACGAAATCTCGATGGAAGGAACTCCTTGCCTCAGCAACAGGACTTCTGGCTTGATGTCTGGCCGGCCTGTTGAACTGCTGCACCAAGACCAGAAAGTACCCAAAAACTCTAAAGGTGAGCGAAACCTAGCCTTTTTTTAAGTGAAAGGGCAAACGCGAAAAATAATGGATACCGACCGGTGTCGATAATCCCTGCCGCCGTCGCGAAGACTTTTGAGAACGGGCTGAGTCGTCTAACCGCACTGAGCGACAATACGCGTACCGTGCTAGCTGCTCGACCAGCTCGTTCACTCCAATTTTAACCGTGAGTAGCCTGATTAAAATGTTTTTGTTCCGATCGAGGTAAGTAGTACTAAAGATACTTAACAGTGAATTTTTTTAATTGTTATGTTGATCCATTTTCGCTTAGCGATGAGAAGGACAACATTGCAAATGACATGCAGTCCACGCCCGGTGTTTAGCTTATCTTTTGATGTTCAAACGTGTCTGAACACCGGAGAGAGTGGATGAGGAGGCACACGACCGGGCAGAATGTCCGACATCGAGGGGAGATATAGGCAGTGGGCACCCTGGCTATTTTTAACTTACTTTGTTTTCAACGTTCAGCAGCCAGCCGTCGAACTTCAAGGTGGAAGCGATGGTGACGAGCGTGCTGGCGAAGTTTGTGGCCTCCGCTTCAGAACTGAGGATTTTATCCCACATCTCAACGCCTTCATTCCATTCTGTTATTACTGTTCCTAGAAAAATTGGTGACATTATTGCTTAGAGTTATGACCAAGTTAAAACCAGTTATTTTAACCACTTAAATAAATAAAATAATAAATAATTCTGGACAGTCCACACAGCATCATCTAGCCCCAAGGTACTATTACTTAAAGGTATTATTAACCGACGAAAAAACCGAGGAGATTTTCAAGCCGACGTATTTTATTGATAAAAACTACGCCTAACTTCAGAGTACCTACTCCAATTTGATAGTGGGCATCGGAACCATTTCTTCCCGGAACCGAAAGAACCGCATATATCTACCCGGTTCCAAGAGCTCCAAAAAGTAGGTACCAGTTCTCATAATTTAAAAACAAGGGTTCTTACGATTTAAAAAAAAAATATGAATATCGAAGATAAACTACAATCTCGCATCAAGGCGTTGTACGAAATTAGGGGTACGGGGCGGGAGCGCGACACTAAAATAATATATATGTACATACAGATTTTATTGATTGACTCTAATTAGATTTTTTTTAATACAATTTTTTGTTTTTTATTTTTTATGTTAAAATAAAATACTACCTACATACTTAGATGCCTCAGTATAATCTAATAGTAAAAAACTAAAATCTGTCGAGTGAGTGTGACTCGGACGCCGAGGAATGTTTTTCAATAAAGTAAGTAGGTACACAAAATACCTACTAATTAAGTACCTACCTACCAGTTAGAGACTGCATAATTTGGACATTATGCGGTAATGGTATTTTTTTAAACGTTTTTCAATGTATTTCAAAACACAAACTTGATGGAGTATCCCCAAAGCCGTAGACAGTCAAATTTTAGGTAGGGCAGCGTTGGTGAAGGCGGGAATAAAAATTTTACTTGATCTGATCTTTTCAATCGGTTTTCGAAGTAAGTACTTACCTCTAGACCTAGCGTAGGTACCTAACGTACCTGTACGTTCATATACGACCATAATGTAGGTACCTACAAAAGTCGTAAAATCATGGTCCTACGATATCCTACATCAGTCGAAGTATCCTCAGTCGAAGTTGCCGGTTAAGTCCGGCTTTAGCAAGCGCTCTTACCTATAACTTGAACTCCATGTTGGTGAGCAACATTTATCCATGAAAGAGGAGGTATCGTGATGAAGTGGTGGCTGAAGTAGCAGAATATGTCAATCGCTGCCCAGTTGTAGAAAGTGTAGCTTGAGTGGTTCGCAGTGCCCTCAATGTAGCTGAAACAAACGACAGCCAAGTAGGCAGACCTTCTATGTATCTAAGTCCTTAATATAGGTGAGGCAAAATAAAGCAAACAAATACGCAAACTTCGATAAGCCAAGCTAACTACTACCTACATACATACCTACGTAGGTACTGCTAGCTATATGAAGCTTTTTAAAGTTAATGCTAATGTTGGATACATTATAACCAGGGGGGTGATTCACTATGACCAATTCAAGCGTGTTCCTAAAACTAGATAGAGGCGTGGAATCGGACGTCGTGACGTGCGTGACACGGTCGGGGCAAGGAATCTCCTATGTCATAGTGAATCACGCCACAGTAGTAGCAAAGCGGGCGTTGATGACGATGATTAGACCAAATCAGGAGGGAAACAAGGCCTCAATGGATCAAAAACAGGAAAAAAGTTAAAAAAATAAACTTGTTGAAAAAGACCACTTGAATAACGTTAACTTGAAAACGTTTTGTGTTCAAAGTTTAATTCTAAGAATTTCTGAGGAATTCCACTGACCAAAACAAAGCCACCGCGCGTGGTAGGACGGCCAAAACCATTTTTTTTGTATGAAAGTTGCTTCAAATTTTCTCTCTCAATTTGGTTTGTAGATCCTTATTTCAATAATTTGTGAGGTATCCGCTTAACTGATACCTCAAAAGAAAGAGTTTCCCAACATGTTTTTAAAAAGGTTTGAACAAAAAAACACCGACCGTTTTTTTTTAAATAACTTTGAAAATGGTTTACGAAAATCGCTGAAAATTTTTGTAAGTTTTAAATATCTGTAAAAAAATAGCTAATGACTCAGATACCTAAGAACATGTTTTGTTAGATTGCTTACACATTAGTTTAACTCAAATTAAACAAAAAAAAATCATTGGCCTTTTAAACTGGCAAAGATTAGCAACTAACTGTAAAATTTCGGGTATTTTCCTTGCCACCAATAAAAAATTGGTAAAAAAGAAACAGTCAGACTTCGTCTGAGACAAATATGGCTTAAATGGTTCCAAATAGTCCACACTACCTTCGCCCACCAGCTTTGCACCCAGCTTCCAATCACCCTGCATTGTCTTTGGACTTCGATGACATTTTGTTACCTCTGCCAGTCAAATCTGAATATATTGATACTGAGAGCCATAATCAAGAAGTTGAAAGTTGAAGATTGATTCTGTGAATTGAATCTTATTTTCTTCGTGAAAACTTCGGGCATTTTGTTTAAAATTATAAATACAGGTAGGTTGTTTACCTGTCATCATGGTATCCATTAGCCATATCGTGACAAACTAATGTCCTAGGTAAAGTATTCTCGTCGTAACGAACAGCGTCTTCCGCATCCGGATCATAATGGCAAAACGTAGCCGGTGCTTCAAGACGAATGTCGCGTTTATCTTTGTAAATTGTTTCTATATTCTTTAACTTGTTTTTGCTATGTGGCGTTAACTCTTTACAAAGTGTTCTCCAAGCTGGTGGTTGATTTAAAAAGCACGCAACATCTGCAAATGTGTCTAGCGGCCTACAAATTAATCTTTTATCGGTTCCTATTGCACTATTCTTTTGAAGAGTATTTGAGGCCATTGTATCAACTAAACATAAAACACTGGATAGGTATATTGTTTATTTCAGTTTTACTTCACAAACACCATCTCACAAATTATATATTAATTTTATAAATTATAATAGGAAGGTCATCTGTTTTGTTTACACGTTCGTGAAATGACAACTTTGTTTTGACAGCTGATTGTCATCAAATCAAATCACTCATATCATAGATTATGTAAAACTCTTTGTGGTTTGTTGATATTGCTTGCTACAATTCTAGCAAGAGGTTTTCTATGACTCTCAATTGCAACTAAAAAATACATTACAGTGAACTGTTGATTTTATACATGCATGCTTCCACTAACTAGAACACAGTAATGAGGTCAATGTTAGTTTTAATGTGCAGTATATTTATTCTATGAGAACTTGCACAGTGCATTCATAAATAGAATACAAGGATGGCACTGGCCCACACAAACAGATAAGCTTATTTACTATTTGGCACATCCTTTTGCAGCATTATAACATCCTGTACATCTTGCTATAACTTAGAGAAACTTAGTTAGGTCTGAATTAATGGACTTAGTGGAGTCTTTTAATTGGCTGTTTTACAAAGGTAAAAAAAATAAAATATGTTGGACAATCCACACAGCACCATCAAAGTAAGGTACTCAAAGCTTGTGTTATGGCTACTAGATAATTGATATATTAAAACATTAAAAACATTGATAGATAGATTTTTTTTATTATGTTTTATTATATTTAGATGATGCTGTGTGGATTGTCCAGCATTATTTATTTATTTATTACTGGAAGTTAATAACTCAAAGTAACAGTAATATAATATATTCCTTCTTTCATTACTCTGGAAAATTATGCTGTGGTCAATGCTGCCCTAGATTTCATATCTATGTAGGAAAATGGACCACTAGATAATAAATAGGAAATACCCATTAGTTAACTACATTTTAACTGATATATCGACATTATTACACTATCCATTAATTGTTACTTACAATTTAAGAGTTTTAATAGTTTAGTAAGGTAAAGACTACCTTTATTACAGAATTTTTTAAATATGATGTTCAATATTACGAAACTGAGCTTGGTGCTTCATAGATTGTTAAACCACTGATGTACCTATTAGTAATAATGATGTACCAATAAGTCACCACATAGTTTTATTTATTCCTTGAAACTCATAGAAGTTTAATACATTTTAAACTTGCTTATTGATTACAAACATTGTTTGTTCCAGGTAAAGAAATATGACCTTCTGATCAAAACATCTTCTGATGGATATCAGTCTTTATTCTTCCTGCTACAAGTACTTCTTTACTTGCACAAATGCCCAAATGGTCAAAACTAAAAACAAAGTAAGTCTCCAAATGATCAATACAAAGTCAGTAGGTAGTAGTCATAATGTAAGCATAAAAGACTGTTCAGTTTTATACTTCCGATTAGATTTAATATAGGTAGTATGGAACTTCTTGTTGAAAAAATATTAATAAACTTTAAATATTTATGATGTAGGGATCAGAGTCCGTTTTATAAAATCCCTTTTTTTATTTTAGGATCCTGAAACAGCATTTATCTCCAGTGATATTCCTGATACTGGGCCTGATAGCAGTGGGTGAATTCTTTGGCTATTATGGCTACTACAACTATGATCACATTCCAGAGGAAGCTGTATCATCTTACCTTTACAGAGAAACCATTCCATCTCTAAATAAGAAAAAGGAAAAGTGTGAATATGATGGAATATTGAACAATCCACAAAGTATTGAGACTTGGGATATACCAACAAAGTATAATGATTTCTCACCCCTAAACATACAGAATGGAAGTTTTTCTCCGCCATGCACCCCCGCCTTCAGTGTTGCTATTCTGGTCACCTATAGAAACAGGCAAAAACAGTTGGATGTTTTCTTGCCATATATGCATAACTTTTTACGGGCACAGAACATTCACTACAAGTAAGTTGGACTTTAAAACATACAATAAATACATACATATGATCCAAAACATCCAATGTTTACAAGTTTGTACAGAAGGCATGCATTGTTTGTATGGCAACTGATGTCTTAAACAAGGGTCTTATGAACAAAACAAAGTAATAATGACTATGTACTCATAAAGACCTATTTCATTTGTTGGTTTCTTCACTTCACTCGAAGTTCAAGACTTGTAATGAGGATTCTCTACCTCGGTAGTTTAGGTTTACACTATTTTTGCCGTCTTCATATGAAAACAATAGGAAAACAATACTTTTTAAGGATACCTACTCACTGGATAAACAGTGTTATTTCAAGTCTAGACTACATACATGTATGAAAAATGTATGCCCAATCTGTTTAATAGTTTGGCGTGAGAACAAGAATTTACCATTTTTCAGAATATACCTGATCGAACAACGAGACGAGAAACCGTGGAACAAAGGCATCCTGTACAACGTCGGCGCGAAGCGAGCCATCGCCGACAAGTTCCCCTGCCTCATCCTTCACGACGTGGATCTGCTTCCGCTGGACGCGGCCAACCTGTACGCGTGCTCGCCGCAGCCGCGCCACCTGAGCGCCAGCATCGACAAGTTCCGCTACGTGTTGCCATACGCGCGGCTCGTCGGCGGCGTGCTCGCCATCCGCGCGGACCAGTATGTCGCGGTCGATGGCTTCTCCAACAAGTTCGAGAGTTGGGGCGGCGAGGACGATGATATGTATGAAAGAATCGTTGCACATGGACTAAAAGTGATAAGGTAAAAGGTTATTCTTGTGTCTACGAATAAATAATAAGTCGTCTTAGTAGTGTATGCCGCGCGCTTTCGCACATGTTGTTTCTATATACTTCAAGGCTGTTTTTATCCCATGGTCACTAATTTATGAGATGAAAAATAAAAAACTACGTCTATTAAAAACTACGTCTATGAAAAATTTCAGCCCGACCCGTTGAGTAGTTTTTGCGTGAAAGTGTAACAAACACAAGATTTGCGTTTATAAGTAAGAATATTTATTCCGATAATCATAGTTATTTTGTCCTCATAACTTGTCCATTTACGTTGTGATGATTCGTTATAAATGTGCTACAAATTTTATTTCATAACCTAAGTATTACTGTGCAATATGTGCGGCATTTTCAGTCGGCGATATGTCGTCCATTACTGGATAGAAAGTCCAGCAGGGCTATTCAGAGTCTCCGCTACAAATAAAACGCTAAAATATTTGAAATTTCGCGCGAATCTGTGTCAGATTCCGTGTCCGTGACTCGAAAACGGAGTTGCTGAAACCCTACTGGATGCGGAAGCTGTGGACGAGGCATGAATTAAAGGAGGCCTAATACGTATAATATACTTAACGATGATGATGATGCGTTGATGATCTAATAATGAACTTTACCAAATAGTCCATTCCCCTAGTGTAGAGACTCAACGGTGATAATGATGATGCGTTGTAGATCTAATAATGAACTTTCCGAAATAGTTTCCCTATAGTTTAAAATTGACTTTTCTGAGTGCTTATTTTGAAAGCCTAAAGAAATAAAGATAAAGATCTACTTGAGTCCATTCCCCTGGTTCAGCTAGCTGTGTTGCAGGTTCCCGCGGCGCATGTCCCGCTACTCGATGCTTGCGCACGCGCAGGCTCCGCGCAACGAGCAGCGCGCGCGTGTCCTGAGAGAGAACAGGCGGCGGACGGGGGACGGTTACGAGCATCTACCCTACGTCAATGTTGAGGTGAACTCACATCTAGTTTTAGGTAGAGTCCTTTTCACGAAAGAAGTCCCCTAGACGCGGCACTGTAGTAGTACGACCGAATGAAGCCAGCAAGCATATGGCAATCTGTCAAATTTAGTTCCACCAGTTGCCGAGGGACTTTTTTCGTGAAAAGCACTCTATACAGGTTTATAGGTATCTAATAACTAACCTCTTAAAGGCGACTTGGGTGAATCAAGACTAACAACTTTTGTTCTATGACTTTTGCCAAAACGTAATACATCTCCAGTTTTAATTTTTTTAGTTTTGTATCAAAGCCTTCTAGCCCGCCTAAACGCAACCCCTTTCTTTGCTAGATATATTTATAAGATATACATGTACCGAACCGACATGTCTCAATCAGTGACGCCTAGACAGAGCTGAGAAGATTAGAACTGGAAATTCGCTTATAATATTTTTTTTGTATGGGAAGAAAAAACATTTAAATAGATAAAATCGTATAACACAAGTTGTTAGTCTTGATTTACCCATGTCGCTTTTCGAGGTTAATCATTAAACACCTATAACCCTGTATACGAACTAGCTGACCTGACAGACGTTGTTCTGTCATAATTATGTTTTTTTTTTCAATTTTTTCTTTCATAAAAACCTTCTCCAGAGAATAGCATAAACGACATAAAATTAATTAGCGAAATCGGTACAGCCGTTCACGATGGCGGCGTGAACAAGGGAAAAAGGGATTCATTTTTATATACATAGATTTAGATAAAACTTAATTGCATCAAACACAAAGGATGGATATACAGGTAGGCCTATCCGTATCCTAAGTAATATTATAAACGCGAAAGTTTGTATAAATGTATGGATGGTTGGATGTTTGTTCCTCTTTAAAGCAAAAACTACAGAACGCAAAAGTTCCTTGAGGTTATGAAGGGTATTTTTTTGTTTCAGATACGAGATCACAGGCTGTTCACCATGATTGGCGTCAAGCTATGAAGAGCCGTCGCTTGAGAGATATTGAATTTGAAACGATTTAATACACAAGCCTTTCTCAAGGTGCAATGTTTGTTATCAACTCACACTTTAAAGATCCAAATGTTCACGTCAAGTTATATAATTATCATGGTAGTAGAGCTAGTTGTTATAAGTCTACAATAAGAAGAAAGTGATTTCTAGGTTAAGTATGGGGCCTGGCAACAAGTATTGTGTCTTAAGTTTGGTTGGCACGAGTATAGAGCCGTAGGTAGTCCCAAAGATTGTAGTGAGGTATTTGACCTAGTGCTGCACTTGGCTACGGCTACCGTACTCAGTGGAAGGTAGCGGGTTCAAGTTCTGTCTAGGTTGTAGATTTTTGAGATATACAGGGTGTTGGCAGAACGTGTGCCATTGGTAACAGAGGGTGGGTGGAACCAAGTGCAATAGATTAACCGTTGGCCTGAGCCACCTCAGCTAATTCAAATATTTTAGGTTGCGATGTTTTCCCCCGATCTTATTGAAAGAAAAAACAATATCTTATAATATTTAGTTACACGAGATATATGGCTAGCTAGCCATGGCCCAGCAAAGTTTGAAAAAATTGTAAGCCATGTTTTTTCAGAAAAAATTTAGCTAAAATTTTGGAAAATCATCGAAAATCTTAAAAGTAGCCAAGAAGCTTTTCAGGTATAAGATCTATGAAGCTATTTTACTTGTTTCCACCTATTCCCTGTTACTATATGGTATACGTTCTGCCAAACATTCTACATAAAGTGTTGTATCATCTGTAGCAATACACATTGCTATAGAATCGGCCCTCGCTTTGCGCGTGGCGCGGTCGCCTCAGGGTATGGGCGCTTTGCCTTCGAATTACACGAAACTGGGATACTGTGAGGTAGAATTAGGTTAGTCTGATACGTTTGATATCGCAGGCTAACCCTAGTGGTAGGACGGGCTGAGCTAATTGATTTTTTATTTGATTAGTGGCTCAGTGACATAAAGCTTATCGCTTTTTTAATGATAGTTTAATGTGTGACCTATTTATGACAGTATGATATTTATGAATTTATAAACTCGTATATAAATTATAAAATATGTTTTAGGTATTGGATAGTACTGGGTTTTTTAATAGTAATTGACTATTTGTTAAATAATGTTTATTTCTTATGAACCACCTCTAGATTGTTTGTTCTCAAGTTAGAGCATTTGTACATACTATTTTTAATTTATTTCCTGTCTTTCAATATAATTATTTAATAATTCACAATTCTTTTATGTATGTAAATATTTTCGCATAAATCTGAAATTTATGGCTAATTTTACCATATGTACTTAGTAAATCCTCTGTTGGTGGTCCATCTATATACATATAGAACAAAAATAAGTTTTGTATGCAAGTACTTACTAGATTACTTATTTATTTGCCACTAATTTGATTTAGCTTTGCTCCAAGTATTTTTATTCAGTGACATTGTTTAAAATTATTGACTATTATTTATGCTAATGTATCATGTCGTCAAACAGGTATTTATTTTACCTAAATAAAATAAAAGTTAAAAAAAACATTTTTTTTATTACACCATCTATAATCTATCGTGCATTACAGGGCACTGGCTTCTAACTCTTCACTTAAAAACAGATAACGCTAGTCGTACAGTTGTACAGCATTACAGTAACCAAAATACTTAGAACTAACATACTCATAAAACTTAAATTAAACACGAACTAGACAAAAAATGAAGCGCTCTGACAATGTCTAGGATATAACTTCTGTGCACTCCATGTAAGATGATAGTAAAGTATGTTATGTTTGTGGTGTGTACTCCGCCATGTCTCCCCACGTGCGGCCGGTGCAAATGTGGACGGGCAGCCGCATGGACATACCGCATCGTGGGCCGCAGCCTTCCATCTCCTCTTTTATTATCACTGGAACAAAGCAATCAACATCGGTAGTTTGGTATCCAAGCAATGTGCTTAGGTTGAGGCTAGATGGCGGTGTGTGGATTGCCAAAAACATATATTTTCAGACAATGGGTTACATGTCCCATGCGAAAACTTGTCAGTTAATCAGCTTTGATGTCAAAATTAAATAAAATTAATAAAAGACTATAAGTAGGTAAAACAACAACATTGGCCATAGAAATAACAAAAAATAATATTGAATTAGGTAGGTATAGTTACAAATGTCATAATTAAATGAGTCGCGCAGTGAGCGCAGTCGCCCGCATGTTGCTACCATGGCTAGCGTGCAGATGTCTGCTGTGGAACAAGGTATATGTAGGGTATAGTTACCAGCAGCCGTCCCCACGTGCTCGTCCCTCACCTCCCAGACCAGCTCGTCGTGTATCTGCAGCAGCAGCCGTCCGGCGCCGGGCGGGAGGCGCGCGCGCAGTCGCCCGCATGTTGCTACCATGGCTAGCTTGCAGATGTCTGCTGCTGAGCCTGGGTGACAGGGAAAAAAGAGGTAAGTACCTAAATTAAGAGAAACAGCTAGTGGTGGCAAAAGACGTCGTAGAGTCTAGTGCCCATTTAGAATGACCCTGTCGAAATTCCGTCTTCGAATGAGTGTTTTTTGTTTCAAAAATCAAAGTTCCCTGTTTAAATCATCAAAAGACGCGTAAATAACCCGATCCAACTCTAAACGGAGACCAAAATCTGAAAAAAAGGTGAATCGTCCATATTCGGGGCGAAAACAGGGGAACTCGATGCGAGGAATAAGTTCTTGTTTACCTTGGACTATAAAGTTGACAGCCTGCCGCTCAGCCTGTGCCTTGAGCTGGAAGTCTTGGCTGCTGATGTTCTTGAAGCGCCGGGCGCGCCCGCACAGCGTAGACAGGCGACCGCCGTTTTGCTCGCAGCGAGACACCACTGAGCGGCCGAAGCTTTTCAGTGATGGAAATGTTCCTAGAAGACGCATGGGTTTTCGTGACAACAAGAACACTGATGGACGGAAATATCGAAATTGGATTTTAGACCTTTGGCCACGCGATTCAGTCGAAATCTAGTGACATCATCCGAAAGTCGTTCACTGCTGGACACAGGCGCGGATCCAGGGGGGGGGTCATGGGGGTCATGACCTCCCCCTGGGCTGGGACCAGGACCTAGATAGACCACTAATTAAAATTGTTAAACATGTTTTTTTTATTTTTTATCCCAATACTTAAAGATTATATGTACTTATGTACCTTAAATGTTTAAATGTTTAAATAATTTAATATTCATTATTTGGGAACGACAGATTTGTTTCGACCAACCGAAGCCCAAACTAGAATCAAGTTTATTAAACTTACGCGATCAGAACACATTATTATAAATATTTAGGTACGGGTATTTATCGCGTTTATTTAGCTATTTTTTATATTTCGGTATGTAACAAAATTAATCTTTCTTTACGCCTTCTCCCGAAACGCGTTACCTGGGATTTAGGTAACGCGTTACCTAAATCCCGGGATTGAAAATAAAGACCGGGATCGAATCTTCTTGTGATAGGTAAGGCGTTTCGGGATAAGCCATAAAACAAAAAAAAAACAAAAAATTGTCATATACCTACCTA
This sequence comes from Eupithecia centaureata, assembly GCA_944547425.1. Lineage (NCBI taxonomy): Eukaryota > Metazoa > Arthropoda > Insecta > Lepidoptera > Geometridae > Eupithecia > Eupithecia centaureata. The sequence goes on along the minus strand of OX155684.1, from coordinate 14,854,916 downwards.
AATAAAGGTATTTTAGTACTTACAGAAAGTACTTGCATACATTAATTAAATACCTACGTTTTACTTCTATCTATGATTATAAAAATTAAATTATAACTTCTTGTGACTTGACCACGACTTTGTGACCCCCCCCCCTGGCACCGAAGCTGGATCCGCCCTTGGCTGGACATAGGGCTCCCTCAAAAATCTCTGGGACCAATCAGCTGGGCCCGCAACCAACAGTTTCCCGTAGCCTTCACCAAGTCATCCACCACACCACGGGGGGGGGTATGAGGGCTCCCATAGCGCTTTTTGATAGCAGTCTTTCAAATGAAACCCCAATTGCCTTACTATTGAAACTGGCGATGATAGACAGCGTCTGTTCGTATGTGACTTCGAGAATATCCATCAGCTTGCGACAGCCGGCTCCGTATAGACTGGCGTAGACGATGCGCTTCGTCCGCTCGCGGTCTTCGGAGGATATCTCGGCCTCTGGCTTGTTCAACCTGACAACACGGATCGTTAGTGAACCTTCAATGACTTAGTAGATAATGGTCGGCAGATAGTAATGCCACGCACGCTTGTGAATTTTCATCGAAAAAGCTGTGCTTGTTGCTTGAAGTTTATTCAAATTAGTACCTTCAAGTTACTAATGACAATGAACCTTTTTCCCACCATACGATAGGTTCCGATAAAGTAGCGTAAGGTATAAAGCGCATATGTTACGTGGACAGTTTGATGATGATGATATAGGTTGATTTGTGACTGACCATTTCGCAGCCAGCATCCGGAACAGGTCCCCGCCAGCCTGCAAGGCGTCTGCCAGCGCGCCGTCAGCCGCGCAGTGCGCGAACACGCGGCACTCCACGTGCTGGAAGTCAGCTGCTACCAGCGACCAGCCTTCGCGGGATGTGTACACGGACCGTATACTTAGCGTCTGCTTACCTTTACAGGAATAGAGCAAAATTTGAAGAGCCTTTAACCTTTAAAAACTAACAAGAATAAACATGGGTCTCGGAAATAGTTTTAAGGTACTTAAAACAAAAAAAGAGCAAATTCAAGTTTTTACCAGAGTTTTCTACATCAGGGAACAATATGGGACTGAATGGTGCCTTGGGTATTGCTTGCAAATTCGGATTGTTGGAGGCAATGCGTCCCGTTGCCGCAGCCGTTTGCACCCTAGAAACCAAAACAATCGCGTTCCAATCAGATAATTCTTGTGATATACCTATGGACGAAATTTGAGTGTATTTACCATGTAGGTCTAACAACACCGTTTTTAACGTGCTGAGCTATGCCAGTCAGGAAAGTGGCATGCGCTTTGTGCAAGTGACGGTACTCCAAGATAAGTTTAGGAAGCGGATGCACGGAAACTAGACTTTTAAGCTGAAATAAAACAAAGATGCTGAAGAAACATCGAATAGAAGCTTTCGTGGTGGATCAAGAACAAATAAATATAAAGGGGAACTAAATACCATAGTTTCAGATGTAGACTTAGCTCCTTTGCTGATAGTCTCTTTAATCTTGACGTTGCACTTAGAATCTAGCTGTAGCTCGTCGTAAATGATGCTGCGAATTTGCACAGCCGAGTTTATCTGGAACGTCTTGCCGGCTGCCTTGTAACACTCTTGTTCCACCTCTTTCATCTTCGAAAGGAGAATGTCCTCCATTGATCTAAGCTTTTCCATGTCCACTGTTACGCCGTGGTACTCCATTTCTGTCGTAAATATGTTTTCATCATCATCATCAGCCCATATTAGTCCACTGCTAGACATTGGCAAATATGTTTTACAAGTATCATATTTTTTTGGTCTGGCAAAAGATTAATGTTTACAAATGGTCCAAAGATTCGTGAGATTTGATTATAAAGTCATGTTCCTACCTGCTATAATAGGGATTAATTTCATCTCGATATTTACAAATACACTCCATAAGCTATTTTCCTTCAGCAAAGTGGTCAACCTTACTCCACATTCATCCAGAAGAGTGAGATACCATGCAGACTTCTGCAGCTTGCATTCTGTTGCAATCGTGTACTCTGGTGTGTAAGATAACAGCTTTTGAAGGTCTGTGAAATTTTCTGGTGGATCATCTGGTTCTAGGAGACTTCCACCAATCTGTTGAACATTGAGAAGTAAAATCTTTGAGTAGGTAGGTTCTTTATAACTTTTTCCTATAAGTAGGTACATAATAATATGCGATGTTTTCGGAAAAATACCAATCACCTTGGCGTCAATTATATTGAGATTCGAGAATTCTAAACCGAATTTCGATTTGAGATAGACAAGGACGCTTTTGCCATCGTAGCAAAGCAAATTGTTGCTTTCTAGAATGTGCGCAATAACATCTCTGAAAAAGAGTAATTAACTGATGGTGTATTATGACCAAAAAATAAAAAGGAAGATGCAAGGGTAAGTTGAAATGAATGGAAGGTTTAACTTGAAACTTTCATGGGCGCCCTTGAAGTAGTAGTATTCTTCTTCGATATTGACCATGACACCTTCGGGAATGCAAGAATCTTCAGTGTAGTGCATGTTTAGTTGTGAAAACCCATTACTGCAATCAAAAGCAGGGTTAATCATTTTGATAAGTCTATTGTAATTAAGTATTATTTTTGTGACTGCGACTGATGAAAACCACGTGTTTCTGGAAATTACCTATAAATAAGAACAACAATAACATTACTGTTCTCAACGCGACGTAGACTACTGTGATCTCGAACATTGGTGTCGTCAATGGTAACTACTTTGTAGTTAACTTCCTTTAAGGGAATCTGAGACTTAATAGGAGCAACGAATTTTGCTTTAACCTTCTTCTCTTTAGCTTTTTCAGTTTTAGTAAATTCAGTTATAGCCGAAAATACTTCAATTTCTCGTTTGTCTTTAGGTTTATCGAATTTCATGATACCATCTTTATTAGCTAGTTGAGCTTGAAATACTTTTTTGTTAGCAGATTTTGGTATGACTTTCTCGATAGCAATATTTTCATTGCTTTTTATTTTTGGGTGGATATCACTAATCATAGTGCTTATGTCGTTATTTTTACAACTGACTGGTTGTATTGAACTAGGGGTTTCTGATTCAAAAACTGGATTATTCGGGTCCACATCATTAAGCCAGTTTTTAACTGTTTCCGTATACTTTTGCTTACGAAAATTAGGTTTGTCCGCTTCAGTTACTTTCTTAATTTTCTTAGGAACAGCATCAGTATCTTTAGTCTGAGTTTTCCTTTTAGTTTTTTTGTCATGAGTTACTTTAACTTCTTTTTTCTTGGGAAGCTTCTCCTCTTTGGCTATAGCAGAGTGTTCATTGGTAGTGTCGAGGCGAGCCATATCAAATGTCTTACTTTCAATTGTTCTTGTAGAATTTTGTTGAATCATGAGTTTGACATTGGTAGCTGCTTCTGGAAGCAATTCGCAGTCAAACATGTCATCCCAGTTTACTCTGGGAGCAGACACTGATGTCTCTTCACCAGTTTTCTTTTTAATATACTCATCACTACCAACATCAGGAATGTTACAGAGTTCATGGAAACTTAATGTAGCTCTATTTTCAGCATATTCTTCTATGCAATTAAGTTCAACTCCATCCGGCCATGTATCTTTTCTCGGTTCTACTATTTTTAACAGGTCATTGGCTATAGGCACAGGTGGTGCCTTCGAAATAATACCAAAGCCGAGCGGTGCATCGTCCGTTGTCGTATCGATATTTACCAAAGGATAGTGTAAAAGTTGTGAAGGCCACGGCTCTTTGTTCTGAAATCTGAAAATTAATAAGTAGGTAAGTATATAGGTTTCTGCTTTAGACCGGATAACCTACTTTGCTTATTAACTACTATTTTCCTACTTACACCCTATGATGTTACCTACGTTAATATTTTCTTGCTTTTTGGTAACTGTGGAGTAAGCATCCGTCCATGGTATGAGCGAGAGTTTCGATTCCAAGTATTATTTTTATCTGAAAATACTGATAAATAAAAAACAAACTAGATAAGGATAATATCGGCCTATCTACAGTGGGTAGGTAGGTACGTACTGTTGAAAATTTACATGTTACATTTTAGTAGAATACCTACCTGTGCTCCTTTTCTTCATCATTGTATCCAACACTTTTCTTCCGAAGATAGATAAGCGAGCTTCATACTGCCGAGAATTAAATGTGATGTTTGATTCATTCATAATAATAATGTGAAATCCTTTTTAGTTCGATAAACGTGTCTTCCTTCAGTTCTGTGCGAGTCCTGTTACATATGTCCTGCTACAACTTTTTTGAAAAGCCCGCCAAGTAATTTCAAATAAACAACCACAGAATATAAATAAAACAAAAAACTAGTCTTTGCTTGACAGTTGATTCGATTGCTTGAACACAGGCTTGTTGGTTTCAGTACTCAGAGGGCTTGGCTCTAAGTCGTCCCCTCAGAAAACGTGTGTCAAAAAATGTCAGAAGATTGTATTGTCTGTCATTCATAATAATGCGAAAATCTCTCGAAAATTGGTATGAAAAACTAAAAAAAGGAAAATTACTTACGATCAGCGTAAGTAAAAAAGTCACGGGGTGTATTACTCATTCAAATATGAAATCATGAAGAAAAATAACATAATGGCAGTGAATTTAGAGAACTACGAAGACGAAGAGCCGAAGCTCAAATACGATCGAATGGGAAATGATGTTGAAAACATACTTTTGAAGGACGCAGTGAGTTGTATTTGCGTGCACACTAAGTTTTTTTGTCTGGGTACACAGTGGGGAGTGATACACTTACTGGACCATGAAGGAAACACAGTGCCGATATCTCAAGATGGGAAAGACAAAGAACTTCAAGCTCATGCTATAGCCGTAAACAAAATCTCAGTGGATGTGAACGGAGAATACATCGCGAGCTGTTCTGATGACGGAAAGGTGGTCGTGTACGGACTCTACAGTAATGACAACACCCACAACTTAAATTTAGGTCGAGTAGTCAAGTCAGTGGCCATTGATCCTTTCTACTTCAAAAATGGTTCTGGAAGGAGGTTCCTCACAGGTAATACTTGTTTTTTGCCCAAAACGTGATATTTTATATAGCAAACTGAGCTTTGTAATCTTTCATTGAATAGTCAAAAACAGATCAGTGTTGTTAATTTCCAGGTGACAATAAATTGACACTGTATGAGAAAACATTCCTGAACCGACTGCGCAGCACAGTGCTGTGTGAGTGCGAGGGCTATGTGCAGGCCATGGCATGGCATGAGCGCTTCGTGGCGTGGGCCAGTGAGGTAGGCGTGCGGGTGTACGACCTCGTGGCACGCTGCTCGCTTGGGCTCATCCAGTGGGAGAAGAGCCCCACTCGCTCCATTGAAGACTACCGCTGCAACTTGCTCTGGTCTGCTCCCAAAACACTCATGATAGGATGGGTAGACACCATTAGAATCTGTGTCATAAGAAAGAGAAGCCAGGTGGAACTTCAAACCCGAGATGTTACAGAGTACCTAGTGGATCCAGTGTACACATTCCAGACTGATTACTACATCAGTGGACTTGGCCCCTTGGATGATCAACTTGTCATATTAGGAGTACCCAAAGAATGCGACCCAGAGACTCAGAAATCTCAGAGACCTGTTCTCATGGTTGCAGACTACAAAGACTGTGAATTCTGTGAACTGTCAACTGACAGCCTCAATATTAGATGCTACGAAGGTTATTCCTGTAATGATTACTATTTGGACATGCTTATAGAGGAAAATAGATTTTTTATTGTGTCTCCTAAAGACATAGTTGTTGCAAGCCCATATGACATTGATGACAAAGTGAACTGGCTCATGGAACATGGCAGATTTGAACGAGCTATCACAGTTTTAGAGGATATTGGAGGAAAAACTGCAAAACATTCTGTGGTGACTGTTGGAGTGCAGTACCTGGACTATTTGATGGCTGAGCATCTTTATGAGGAAGCTGCGGTCCTGTGTGCAAGGATATGCAAAAATGACAAAGTATTATGGGAGAGTCAAATAATGAAATTCTCAGAAGTAAAACAGCTGCATGCCATCAGCCCCTTTGTGCCCAAAACTCCAGAACAAGCACTGAGCCCTCACATCTATGAGTTGATTTTTTGTGAATACCTTAATAGTGACCCGCAAGGATTCTTAAAAATAGTTCAAGACTGGAATCCTGCCTTATACAAGACTGGTGTAATAGTGAACAAAGTTTTGGAACATTTGTTGACAACTTCTGTTGATAATAATATATACTTAGAAGCTTTAGCCTTACTTTATTGTTATCAGAAGAAATATGATATGGCACTAGCAGTTTATCTGAAACTTCAACATAGAGATGTTTTCAACCTTATCACGAAACACGAGATGTACAATGTGATTCATGATAAGATCCTTGACTTGATGACCCTTGACTGTGAGAAGGCTATTTCTGTTCTTCTTGACAAAACAAAAGTGCCTGTTGAAGTTGTAGAAAAACAACTTGCCAACAATGAAATATTCCTATTTCAGTATTTAGATGCCTACAGCAAAATTGAACCAAATGGGAGGTATCATGGAAAACTAGTGAGATTGTATGCCAAGTATGCAAGGGACAAGCTGTTACCATTCCTGAAGTGCAGTGATAACTACCCCATACAAGAAGCTTTGGATGTGTGCCAGAGTAACAAGTTTTACCCTGAAATGGTTTTCCTGTTAGGCAGAATAGGAAATACCAGAGAAGCATTACAAATTATTATAGAGCAGTTGAATGATATCAACCAAGCCATAAATTTTTGCCAAGAACATAATGACAGAGAGCTATGGACTGATCTTATTAAACAAACAATTGACAAACCAAAATATGTGACTCTACTGCTTAAAAGAATAGGAAACTATGTGGATCCCAGAATGCTGATTGAGAATATCCAGTCAGGGTGTGAAATAGAGGATTTGAAAGAGGCACTAGCTAAAATGATGTGTGATTACCACTTGCAACTCTCTGTTCAGGAAGCTTGTAAGGTAATCACATTGAGAAACTATTTTGACTTGCACGAGAAACTCATTGTAGGTCAGCAGAGAGGAATATCTGTGACAGATGATGTTATTTGTTGTGTTTGCCAAGGGAGGATCATTATAAGGGACTTATCGAACGCCTCTGATCTAATGGTGTATAACTGTCGGCATTCTTTCCACATTGAATGCTTGCCGGGAGGAGTAGCAAGTGACAATTGTATTATATGCAGTGCAGTGAAAATGTGACATGTGAATGCTCAAAATTGTGAAAAAGACTAATGAAACAATATTTTTATAATGTAGGTAGGTTGCTGATAGGAGCTGTATTATTTAACCCTATTAACTGTTCTAAAAATTGTACCTATAGTTGTTAATTATATGTATATTTATCAATATTTTGGTGCTTATTTAATGAAGTGGCTTTATTGTTTTCCTTATCAACACCATTGTGTATACCGACAAATGAATCATTATTAGCTAATTGCATTAAACATATTTTACTATATTATGTTAATCAGATTTTTATTTTCCTGTAAGTGTACTTCATTTTAACTTAAAATGAACAGAAGGATCAGAAGGGCAGGATGAGGAAATGGTTGCTTGATACTGAGCTGTATAGGTATAGCCATTATGAAAATATAGGTCCGGAGAATCGAAACAGCAACTTTACACGCGTCAACCATCTCATCATCGAACGAAGAGAACCACAAATAATAGAATTCAGACGTTGAAGTAGATCTAAAATCTGAACTCTTGCCAGAGTATTTTGCGTTGCTTTATTTACAACTAGCGCCACCTACCGCGTGATGTTCATACTAATTTGAATCTATCCATCACTCCTCAGGAAAGTTGGATAGTGTAGTCGAACTTAATATTTTATCTGTGTAAAACTGTTGGTGGAATGCCATTTTGCCTTGCTTTTCCTGTCAGTCAGTATGAAAAAAATAAAAAACAACAACAAATTGTTCCCATGTGGTGAAAAATGGACGCGCACATGATTTTCTAAGGTTTTTACAATGTTTTGGTATAGTGTGCGGGCTCCTTGAACGGTATAATTTGTCGAAATTGTGTCGAAGTGTTGTTATAAAATGACCGAAATGCCTCCTTATCTCGCGGTCAAAGATGGGGATAAAATTAGTGGTCAGGGTGACAGTGAGGCTGGTAGCGACGCAGAAGATTGGGATTTACCCTGTAGCTTCGATAAACCGAGGCATATTGAGACTATAAAAGGTGTAGAACGTGTGGAGCACTCTTGGAGAGTAAAAGAAAAGGTAAGACATGATCGTGAGGCGTGCTCAGTGTCGACATGTACCCTTGACCACAACACTAAAGATAACAACAAACACACATGACTTCACCAATATACTGTTTGTTAGATTGATTCATATAGCTAATAATCATATAACTTATGTCAATCCTACCCATCTTAATCATTATTGTGTATGATAATTAAAAATCTGCTAGTCATAGACCTGATAGTAATTTCAGATCACATTTATGTTATAAAATACGAAAGTTTCGATTGGTGTATGGATGTTTGGTACATATTCACAACAAAACTACTGAATAAAAGTGGCTGAAATTGAATAGCCATAGTGCTAGGCCTGGTTTAAAACAGGTACAATACTGTTATAAAGCAGGCTTAAACTTAATCTACCACTAATTTCTTTCCGTAACTGTATTTATATAAGTTCAATTTTTTTTGTAATTCCAGTATAAAACACATTGTGTGGCATTGGTCCTCTGCCTGAATGTGGGTGTTGACCCGCCCGATGTTGTTAAAACACAACCGTGTGCCCGACTTGAATGCTGGATTGGTAAGCAAATATTCCCACTCATAGTATAAAAATAATGAGAAAGTCTTTAACATCCATGAAAGATTTTAACATCCTCTTACAGACTCATGTTTAAATTAACCTGTTTAAATAGATTTGAATGAGGTAGGTCTATTTGTCTGATAGTCAATAATTTTGTAAATGCATGTTGTCTAATGGGGATTCATTGTCCGACAAATACAAGGGCCTTAATAGCTAGAGGTAAGACTGCTGGGGAGAAGATAAGCAGCGATCGAGTTAGGTACATATTAAAAGAGAGTGGCAATGCTTAGGTGAATATTGCGGTAGGCACTGAGCGCTTCTGCAAGCTGAATTACACTTTGTTGTATCACAACTGCAGACACATCTTACGTAATCCTTTCCGTGAAGTGTAACTTCTGTGCCTGTATTTATTCTGTGGTTTAGTGACTGATTTTGTATGTACATATTTATAAATTAGACTAACTAGATGGTGCTATGTATATACTAATAAATTAAATCTTATTAATAATAACCAAGTATATAAAATAAGCATAAAACTAGTTATCAATGTTTTGGGCATCCCACACCCACCTCATATTTAGTGCAACAATTTTACACCTTATTTGCCCAGGTTTAAAGTTGCAATGAGACTACAAATATACACAATACTACTTTTTAGTTTGATTATGAAGGAGGTACTAAATGTAACATGTAATCTTCTCAGATCCTCAGTCGCTGTCACCCAGCAAGGCTCTAGAGACCATTGGCAACTCTCTGCAGGCACAGTATGAGCGCTGGCAGCCTCGAGCACGCTACAAACAGTCACTGGACCCCACCAGTGAAGAGGTATATTCATCTTATCTATGTATATACATTTGCCATGTGAATATATCTATTACTTCTAATAGTTTTCAAATGTTAAGGAATTTCCATTTTACTCAAATCTTGATTATAAATATACTTAAGTTATTATAAATAATGGCAACTTAGTGCTTTATGTGGAAACTGATTATAATTTTAACTTGTATCTATTGTCCCAGCACTCCCAGCGGTCATTAAACTTCATAACATGCATAACCTAAAAAATAACTGACTTATAGAAAAAATTGCAAAGATTAACATAAAATATTATAACCATCATCAGATTGTGTTTCTCAATGTTCCTATAGATTTCTATTAGATGTATAGTGATTTGATTTCTTATTGATAATTTTATTCTATTCTCTGTATTTAACTTAAACAATAATATATGTAATGTATGTATATGTTATCACTATCACTACATAGTATAAAACAAAGTCACTTTCTCTGTCCCTATGTATGCTTAAATCTTTAAAACTACGCATTTTGAAGTTATTTTTAATAGATAGAGTGATTCAAGAGGAAGGTTTATACGTATAATAAAACCGTGCGAAGCCGGGGCGGGTGGCTAGTTTTAAATAAAATTATATTCATTCATTGCCCTTGTCAGTCAGCCATTTAATCAGCTTCCGCATTACTTTTTTTCCGAAAGCTAAAGCAGACATGTGTAAATCCCCGGCGACCGGCGTATGTAATACTAATTAAGCAGGCTGTATAATTACACCGCGGCCTCGCATGGCGACCTTGGCCACCCGCTATTGTTTAGGTGGCTAAATGGCGGCCTGTCTGATGAGTAATGCCCAAAGATCGTTTTCCAGGTCAATGGGATAGGCTCCATTTCCATGAAAACTTGTCTGTGCTAATTTTATGTGCCTCTACTTTTAATGTATAGTAGCTATTCATTTATTAAAGAGTAGTTTTGATCTTTTGGGGTGGGGAAATGCCGTCCACCACGGGAAGATAGAAAGATGGATAGAAAACTCTTTATTGCACACTTAAAACTAAGAAACAATTTATACTAACTTAAGCTACAATTGGCGGTCTTATCGCTCAAGAGCGAAAGACCAAAAGGGGTCAAATGTGGGACTTGAAGCCACTGAAATCCCTCCACAGCTTCCACTGCTACTGAGGCAAAGTCGTGTTGCGCTTACATTCACAATCCAGTTCCAGCAAACCTGGGTAAACCAGCAATTTGCTAGAATACCTAGCAAGGGGCACCAGAGTTAACACAGCAATGACAGAAGTCAAGTGGCTGAAGTTGAAATTATTTGAAGATATAACTGATTATGTTGCTTCATTTGCTCAAAAATAATCATAGTTCAAGTTCATTTTACCCAAAACGGTCAAGTACATTCTCTGGAAAGTGTGGAATGTTATCAAATTGTTCTTGTGGGTCTGGGTCATCTGATAAAAGTTTGCTTTCGTATAATTTTAAGATACAAAGCCTTGTATGTAGCAGAGTTTACTAACTGAACGAATTTACCGAATCCGGGTCAATTTATATTTTTGCCATTTGATCCGCGATCTCATTTGCGTAGTTTCCCGGTAGATATATTGTCTAAAAGACGACGATCTCTGATGAAGTAGACCGGGCACGAATAGCTATTTGTATGATCCGCTGCAGTTTTTTTTCTGGTCTGGGTATTTTCTATGTTAGTATTACTAACGGCATAAACATAATACAAGCTCTGCTTACTTTGGGGCTAAATAATTCCGTGTAAAACATGTCCTGATGTCCTACATTACTCTCTACAGACTTTAGTATAAGTTTATTATGTATCTAAGTGAATAAAGTGTTTTTTTGTAAGCCTAATAACAAATCCTACTAGTATTATAAACGCGAAAGTTTGTAAGTATGGATGGCTGTTTGACTCTTTCACGCAAAAACTACTGAACGGATCTGGCTGAAATTTGGCACAGATATTTTATCCCGGAATTCCCACGGGAACGAGAATTACGTGGGTGAAACCGCGGGCTCTGCTGATATCCTATATTATACATAACTAGCTTCACCTCTCGTGTCCCAGGTAAAGAAGCTATGCTGTTCGCTGCGCCGCAATGCGAAGGACGAGCGAGTGTTGTTCCACTACAACGGACACGGCGTGCCCAAGCCTACCACTCAGGGCGAGATATGGGTCTTCAACCGGGTAAGTAAATATATAGCTTGATACAGTGCATTGTTAAGTTAATAAACAGGTTAAGATCACGAGAGGAGCCCTGAGTCTGATCGACAATAGTATCGAGATGTGATTGTGATGTTACTTTTTGTATGGGGTTTGTGTAGTTCGCTGTCAGCTCGATAGAGGCGCTCTACGAAATTTAATAGAAAAAAGAGACGTCACGACTAGTCTCGATACAATCGCCAACCGGACTCAGGGCTGAGGGCTCGTTACCCACGTTGGATGAGTGATATCTAGCAGAATTTGCGGAATTTTTGTTCAAAAAGAAAACCAAGTAAACAATTTGTTGCTAAACCATTGAAACCATCTTCTAATACATAGATTATAATTCTCTGTTTAAGCATTAAAAAACAACAATTAAAAATTACCTTATTGTTTGGTAATTTTTAATTGTTGTACAAGAATACCTCTTAAATCTACCTAAAACAAATTTATAAAAATTAATAAAATATACTATGTAATAAAGCTACATTTGGTTATACCATGGATTACCTGATTGACAAAAGGGCCAGCAAATGAAGTTAAACTCAATAAGTTTTATATTTAATGCCCTTGTAAAAATGTCTTTCAACAAGCGAAATTTTTACTTTAAATCAATTGCAATTGAATTACGCATTGGATGACGACGTGACGTAATTTTTCTCTATTCTAGACAACTATCGCTACATGTACTCCACAAACTGTCTCTTTCACACATGAGTAGGTCTTGTAAAAGCTGACTCGCCCCTCTTCACACAAGACCACCGGAAGCAAGACCATGCTGGAGACCCCTGCCCAGAGAGCTCATGAGCTTTCGGAAGATCTTTCCCTAGACGAAAGAAGACGAGAGAAGATTCTCTCGACAATGACGCCAGAAAAATGAACCTTAGTTCGATTTTTACTAGAATTTTGCAAAGAGTCGAAATGTTGAAGACCACTTCATGACATCGTTATATTATTTCAAACCTAGTATAATGTAAATCCGTTATTGGCTGTTAGATATATGTGTATGATAAGTTTTTTGTCATTCTTAAAACTCTCCACACACTTAACCCGGAGGCGAAGGCGTGGCGGTTTTTCCTATGGCACCGCGTCGCCACCGCCTGCGGTGTGTGTGCAGTCTTTCAAACGATTCCATAAAATACAACTCGCACGCCTTCGCCTCCGCTCCGCCTCCGGCTTGTGTGTTTCGAACTTAAGAGCTGTGTATTTTGTTAATAAATAAAATAATAATGTTTGTTTGTATTGCAGGCCTACACGCAGTACATCCCGCTGTCGATGTACGACCTGCAGACGTGGATGGGCGCGCCGTCGCTCTACGTGTACGACTGCTCCAACGCCGGCGTCATCGTCGACAACTTCAAGCTGTTCGCCGACCAGCACGACAGGGAGTATGAGGTTAGTTAAACTCTTTGTCACACAGACAAGTCTCGTCTGTAACTGTATGACTTCTTCTTCTTCTCAACCCCTTGGCACGCGTTGTTTTTGTGGAAACGTGTCTAGGCAATTTTTATCCCATGGGAACTAATTTCTTCTCTCTTATTCCGGACCTTATCCAACGGTAAGTGGGGTCGGCACAACATGTATTTTTCTTCCGTTCTGCTCTAATATCCGTCATCTCCGTATTCACACCTTTCTTTAGCATATCCTCTTTCACACAATCCATCCATCTTTTCTTCGGTGTCCCCTCCCAAGCACCCCCCCCCCCCCCCCCCCTATATTCTTCTACATTAAAATCAATCACTCTTTTCTTCCTTTCTCCCATGGGAATTGATTTATAGGATGAAAAGAAGTAGCCTATGCGTTTTTGACTTTTCTAAGTACTTTTGTAAACCAAAAATAATAACTTTATTAAAATCTGATCATCTTAAGGTCACATAGATTCTTTAATCGGTCCTTAAGACCGTCTGTTTCCACCCCCAGGCTCAGACAAAGACGGAGGAAGGTTCGTCAACCCCCCCAGTATCGTACAAGAACTGCATCCAGCTGGCGGCGTGCGCGGCCGGCCAGTCGCTGCCGATGAACCCGGAGTTGCCGGCCGACCTGTTCACGGCCTGTCTCACCACGCCCGTCAAGATGGCCATGAAGTGGTTCGTGCTGCGCACGCGCACCAGGGTCGCGCCGCATCATATATACGACCTTATTGACAAGTGAGTAGTGTCTGTAATGGCAACGTAACACATTGCCATTACTGCCCCTGCAATCATATGGACTCTCCTTACCCTCTCGTGTGTGTCGTACAACGGATACCGCGCTCTATGCTCATCCACACACCTACCAAGAGTACTATAGAACGAATTTGCACAGTAATGTAATTTTGGACTTCTCTTTGGGATTCCACGACTATTCGACGACTTTGTTTCATGGGAAGTCCCTCTTCTGTTTTGTTTGTTTTATAAATTTGTCTTGGCTGGCAGTCGTGTAGAATTAAAGTGATTGATTCAAATAACTTACTTGTATTTACCTTGAGTTATGATTTATTTACCGCGATTTTTTGTTGAATATATCCCTCGCGTAAAGCTACTGTTTATATATCTAAATAGAGAATAACAAAAACTCAGCTACTCAGCGAAAGCAGCTTCTTTGAGGCGATATTCAAGTCCAGGATTGGAAAAATTGTCAGCAATACGTAATAAAAGTATGTTCTCGCTTCACATTACAATGTTATCAAAGAGAGCAGCCTCTTTGAGGCGATATCCATGTCCAGGATTGGATTTTTTTTAAATAATTTATTACTAAAGTACGTTCTCGCTTCACACTATAATGTTAACCTCAGGATCCCTGGGCAAGTGACGGACCGGCGCACGATGCTGGGCGAGCTGAACTGGATCTTCACGGCCATCACGGACACCATCGCGTGGAGCTCGCTGCCCGCGGACCTGTTCCAGCAGCTGTTCCGAGCTGACCTGCTCACCGCCAGCCTGTGCCGGAACTACCTGCTCGCTGACAGGATCATGAGGTAGCTTTATGATACTTATCATCTATCTATACAAACATTTTATGGTTTAATTTGGTGAGTTAAAAAATAAAATGACTTAAAAGCAAATTGTTTAAAGCAAAAATTAAAAGATATGCTGGAAATGGTAGAAAAGTTCTCAATTTACAAATAATTTTCCTATTACGTTAGTATGAGTATTCATCCCTCGGAGGCCACTAAGAAGAAGCAGTAACGTCTGGTTCCACATAACGCGTCTCTATTCTATGGAAACTGATTTTTCGTATCAAAAGTAAAGTCTGGATTCGACGACCGATGTGGCGCGGCGGGTGAAGGTCCGCCTGCGACGCAGGAGGTTGCGGATTCGATTCCCGCCTCGGAACAAATTTGTGTACAATCTGTAGAAATTTGTTCCGTTGGTCTGGGTTTTTTCTATGTATAATAAAAATGTTTATCTATGTAATGTATTGTATTAAGTATATCAGTCATCTAGTACCCATAAGCGCTCGCACAAGCTCTGCTTAGCTTGGGGCTAGATGATGCTGTGTGGATTGTCCGGAATTATTATTATTATTTATGATACTTATCATCTATACAAACATTTTATGGTATAATTTGGTGAGTTAAAAAAATAAAGTGACTTAAAAGCCAATTCTTTATAGCAAAAATTAAAAGATATGCTGCAAATGATAGAAACATTCTCAATTTACAAATGATTTTGCTATTACGTTAGTATGATAATTCATCCCTTGGAGGCCACTAAGATTTCAGTAATATATGGTTCCACCTAACGCATCTCTATTCTATGGAAACTGATATATCGGGTCAAAAGTAAAGCCTGGATTTGATCCTAGCCTTCAGAGCTATACAAAATTTCAGTCCAGACATTCTAAAGACGTGCCGTGAAAGGTACCAAACTTTCATCCAACCCTCGCATGTATAATATTACTATGATATATCACATAGTAATAAAACAAAGTCGCTTTCTATATTCCTATATCCCTTTGTATGCTTAAATCTTTAAAACTACGCAACGGATTTTGATGCAATTTTTTTTAATAGATAGTGATTCAAGGGGAAGGTTTAAACGTATAATAAAACCGTGCGAAGCCGGGGCGGGTCGCTAGTATATAATATAAGTGTGATGTATTAATATAACGTTGTAACGTGTAGGTCGTACAACTGCACGCCGGTGTCGTCGCCCGCGCTGCCGTCGCTGGCGCGGCACCCGCTGTGGGCGGCCTGGGAGCACACGCTGGACCTGGCGCTGGCCCAGCTGCCCGCGCTGCTGGCGCCCGGGCCCGCGCCGCCGCCCTACCAGCACTCCGCCTTCTTCCGCGACCAGCTCACCGCCTTCCAGGTACTGCCTCGCGAGGGGAGCCCCTCCACCTGTGTAGAGCACACGCTGGACCTGGCGCCGCCGCCCTACCAGCACTCCGCCTTCTTCCGCGACCAGCTCACCGCCTTCCAGGTACTGCCTCGCGAGACCACCCACTCCAACTGTTTCACCAGCCAGATGTGTGGCTTGTAAGAAGAAAGAAAATTCGTTATTTGGCCCTTTTTCATAAATAACACATATAACAGATTCAGAAACAAGAAGGAACACAAAAACATGAAGAGTAAAGCTTTGCATTTTGCCGCTACAGGACGTAGCTAGTTGCGACGCTGATTTTCAGACAGGGCCTTGTGTGACACAGAGTTACTGCCTCAGGAGACAAGTCACTCTATCTGTTTTACAACTGGCTAAGGGACAATTTCGATGAAGTGGAAAACGCTCGAGCAGTTATAAGTGGTTATTAGATTAACCTTGTTCTATTAAGACAAAGTCGCCACTTTAGTGATCTTGCCTTTCCATGTGCCCTAACAAAATTACAATACTAATAAAATTACAACGTTTTGCGTAAAAAGCATCTGCGTATGGTGTTGTAGTGAAACTATTTAATACGCGACGCAAATGCGTTTCGCTAATAATTTTCATCGTCAAAGCCGAATTCACTTCAGTCACTCCAGCAACCTCCCTCAGAACACACATACCCTAAGTAAGGGTCATTAAATAATTGATCATTATTATAATAAATAGATCATCGTGAATATAATTTCTTGTAACCTCTGTAAATTGAATAAACTCTTATTCGAACCAACCAGCAATAGCTAAATTAAAGACAATAGTAATAAAAAGTGTGATCGAGTCAGCGATCGTATTGCAAAACAAAAATGTTGTAACTGGAATGTGCCTCTACACCAACCTTCTACCAACAAAACTCCAAGTGAGTTGCAAAAATTGACAGTAAATAAATTCAAACAAATTATCAAAACTATTCTTTGTAAAAACGCTTACTATAAAATATCAGATTAGATGATAAAGATGTTTGGAACGAGTTTTGCTCCAACTTGAAAGCTAACAACCTAAGTAAACAAAAATCAAAGTGAGCACTTTATTTTCTAGTTTTAATCTATATATATAAAAGAAAGTCGTGTTAGTTACTTCACTTATAACTAAAGGACGGCTGAACCGATTTAGCTGAAAATTGGCAGGGAGGTAGTTTAGAGCCAGGAGAAGGACATAGGATACTTTTTATCCCGTTCGGTACTTATAATAAAACCGTGCGAAGCCGGGGCGGGTCGCTAGTTATTTATAAATTGAATTTTATGACGTGTCCAAGAGTCCTGTAAGGTCTAAAGGAAATAAAGCACTTTGACTTTGACCTCAGGTGTGGCTGGAGCTGGGCGGCACGGGCGGCACGCGGCCGCCTCCCGCGCAGCTGCCAATGGTGCTGCAAGTGCTGCTGTCCACGCTGCACCGGCTGCGCGCGCTGCAGCTGCTGTGCCGCTTCCTGGCGCTGGGCGCGCGCGCCGTGCGGGCCGTGCTCAACGTGGGCATATTCCCTTACATGCTGAAACTGCTGCAGGCCTCCGCGCCCAACCTCAGGGCGTCTATGGTCTATATCTGGGCCAGGATCATGGCTGTGGACCCGGTGAGTTAGCTTACAGATTGCTGGCGCTAGGTGATCAGAGAAGTCCTAAATAAATAAATATTTATTCAAAACCTTGTAGAACTGTGGGGTTATTCCTCGCGACTTCACACGCGTTCTTTTTTTATTACAGGTTCACAAAACTAGTTTATACACAGAACAAAGACATGCAATTTCTTAAAAATATTTAAATTCGTATAATCTTTCTATGTAAATGTATCAACGCTGTTTATACCCCATGACATTTATGGAATAACAAGAAGCATTTCGAATTCCAGCGCTAGAACCACGACTATTCTAAATTTCAACCCAATCAGTAGTTTTTGCGTGAAAGAGTAATCAACATCCATATAAAACCGCGTTTATAATTATTAGTAATGATATACTGGAAACTGCCGGCCTCTGCTCTGCGACTCTCCTTCTGAGCCCAACCTGAGAAGAGTATGTTTTATATCTGGACGCAGATCGTTGCTGAGGATCCAGTTATGAGATTAATGATAATAAGAGTATGAGGCTTCCTTATAAGTATGTAATATGTATTGTCAAAAAATTATATGGCTACTTTTTAGCTAAATCACGATTTTTATTTTTTTCTTCACAGTCCTGCCAACTGGATCTAGTCAATGCAAAGGGCCACAAGTATTTCCTATCAGTACTACAGGACCCCACGGTAGATGTAAGTATTGTATTTAAATAACAATTGTTATCTTATAATATGGTAGTGTGTCAGTTAGTAGAATTTGATGGTTTATTTACAGAGCGAGCACAGAACGCTAGCGGCTTACGTGTTAGCTGGCATCGTGGACAACTATCCGGCTGGACAAGAAGCTGCCTTGCAGGTTAGCAATGTAGAACAGACGCAAAGTTGTCAGTACCCAAGGTCTTGTTGCTCTTGGAGATAGCATAGGCTTCTATAGCTTTGGACTAATATTGAAAGATATTTTCTTAGTAGTGAACACGCAGACTTGCGTGTCCACATTATCATGTCATTGATATGCAGCGATAATAGTAATGTTGATAATACAGAGCCTTGTAGGACACCAACAATAATGTCCATGCTATCAGACTCGTACCATCACAGCATACCATCAACGAAGTTTTTATAAAGCTTCAGCGATACTTAAATCTAGCCATCCTTTCACACAAACTTACAGACGGTCCATAACATGATAACTATACAGAAGACCTTTGTGCCAGACCCGATCAAAAGCCTTCGCTATATCTAGGTTCAAAAGCCTTCGCTATAACTAGACCATGTTACAGTAGGCTCTTGTTGAGATTGAGCTTCAGTTCGCTGTTTGACTAGTATCGTCTTGCAGGGTTCAATGATCTCGATCTGCCTGGAGCAGCTGAACGACGGCAGCACGGCGCTCGCTCGCTGGGCGTGCATCGCGCTGGGCCGCCTGTGGCGCGGGTACGACGCGGCGCGCTGGGCCGGCGTCCGCGACCTCGCGCACGAGAAGCTCTACCCACTGCTGGAGCATCGCCACCCGGAGGTGACGATCGTATAGAGCGGCTGAACGACGCCTTCGATTGACCTATCCTCGCTAGTTATCAGTGTCTTTCCCTCTTGGTTTGCAGTGACTCTAATATGATTTAATATGTAATATAATCCATAAATGTACCTACACAGCAATAATCAGGGAGATCAATGCCCCGCTGTTTACTAGAATAGAATAGAAAAAACATTGCCTTAACCAATAGCACACAGACTTACTATACTTACATAAATCAAAAGGAGTAAATACAGCTTTTGCATAATACTTTTCACATGCATACTACTTTTGACGTTATGCTCTGTAGTGGACAAAATGTGTTGAAGTGGCCGAGTTGTGGCAACATAGACACAGCGAGCCATAAAACAAGAAGAAGAAATGTGTTGAAGATCTGATGGAGTAGAAGAAAAGTGTATTAAATAAGTGTTTTGTGTAGGTTCGATGCGCGTGTGCGTTCGCGCTGGGTGCGTTCGTGGCGGGCGGCGGCGTGAAGTCGGAGCACGCCAACGCGCTCAACCAGCAGGTCGGCATCACGCTGGCGGCGCGCCTCGCTCTCGACGCCTCCACGCTCGTGCGCGCAGAGATACTTGCAGGTATTACACCTTGTACTTATTTCTATTACACCTTGTGTTTATTTCTAAACTAGCAACCCGCCCCGGCTTCGCACGTTTTTATTATACATATAGACCTTCCTCTTGAATCTCTCTATCTATTAAAAAAAACCGCATCAAAATCCGGTGCGTAGTTTTAAAGATTTAAGCAGTCAAAGGGATATAGGGACATAGGGACAGAAAAAGCCACTTTGTTTTATACTACGTAGTGATTCATACAGGCGATGATGATATACAGCATACAGATATATAGCATTGGGTGCCCCCGTAATTATAGATGTACTTTTTTGATAAATAAATAAATAAAAAAAAAAATACTAATAGAGTACTCAACATGATCACATTAATATTATAAATGCGAAAGTTTGGATAGATGTTTGTTAACTCTTCACGCCAAAACTGTTGAAAGGTTCAGAATGAAATTTAAGATATACGTAGACCTATGTTTTATTAAGTTTCACGCCGCGTTAAGCCGCGGGGTGCAACTAAAAGTTAAATAAAGCCGACTATTTCAATAACGACATAAATAAAATAATTAAATACAAATAACCTCAAGAAATCGCAGACGATGAAAAGTATATTTCGAGGACAAAAGGCAGAATACCAACTAAGCAAAGGAAGATCTTCAGTCAGGACCGACCAATCTTGTCCACAAGTTCAAGGATTTTCAACCAACAATTGTAATTGCTTTGTTCTACATTAGTCAGATGTTATAGAACTTTTCTGACACAAAAGTTACGGTCACTTTTTACAATCTTTGTAGCGCCATCTAGTAGTGATATTAAAAGTTTATAGTAGAGACATGCGCTGCTTGCTTCAATGCCTATTGATGCTCTATATAGTTATCCGACGATAGAGATCGCTTATAGTGTCTTATTTTAAACGTGACAATTAATGTTGATTTTTATTCCTCGTGGACAGCTCTGCAATGGCTGGTGCTGATATTCGAACAATACTTCATCGCGGTCTACATTCAAGAACGCGAGCGCCGCAGCGAAAGGTGACCTTAGTAGTATATTTATAAAAGTGAAAACTGGTTGACACATCTTGAGATAATTACAAGAGCTATGAAGCTGAAATTTTGCATGGAATACCTAACGTACATAACCACATTTTTCACTTCACTTCCTTGAGTGCATAAAGTATAATAAAGTCGTAGTCAACTAATAAGGTATTAGTTGACTACGACTTATTATACTTTGTGCAATGTATATAAATAATGCACACACTTTCGCGATAAAACTCTGAAATAAAGAAAGTTGTTGCAAGGAATGTTTGATTTAACATATTCTAGGAGTTTAATAATAACTACAAAACTTCTATATTTCATCATGAAGCAGCAAAGAGCAAGAATTGTATTGTGTCCACCTGTGTTCTAGAGAAGGGAATAAGAAAGGCGTGCGAGTGGACCCGGGGCAGGACGCACTAGCGGCGGGCGCGCGCCCCATCGCCTCGGCGCCGCGCGCCCCCGCCTTACAACTACCCGCTATTGGTAATTATACATATACAGAACGCAAGCCGAAAACAGAGGACAGGTGGGTTCACAACGACCCAGAAAAACCACAAAATCAGAGCTTGCCAAAAGCTTTTAACTCGGAAACCATTGAAGATAGACCCCTGATTTTTTGGTTTTTCTGGGTCGTCGTGAACCCACCTGTCCTCTGTTTTCGGCTTGACGTTGAGTTTCGGGACACCCTGTATATGTTTTCGACACATATATATGGACAAAGCTATGCATATGGTCATATGGACAAAGCTATGCTTAGCTTGGAGTTAGATGATGCTGTGTGGATTGCATTATTTATTTAGTTATGAAAGATGTGTTTATTTTGAATATAAGTGGGTTAACTATGAACCTATATAGGGTGTCGTAAGAGACCAACACCAACCAACACCATTCAGTCCTAGTTTGGAATTAATGAACACTTTATTATACTAGAAAGTAACATACAATTAAAATCTTAAAACGAAATAAAATTATACGTAGTTAACCCGCTTACATTCTTAATAAATTCTTCAAACTACCATACTTTTTATAGTTTTGTGCATGAAATTCCAAGATGAATGGTGAAATCGAGTGAGGTATCGAAAAAGACTCAAGTCATTTCCAGAATAGTTCCGATCTGCAAATATTTGATCTGGTGTTTTGGGTGTTTTCCTAAATCAATAGCCTAGTACCTAAAGTACCTATATCACAAGCTTTCTTAAGCTTGGGACTAGATGACACTGTGTGGCGTCCAGCACTTTTAAAAATTTGTATAAATAGGTATATTTGTTTATTTAATTGTATGGTTCTGGTTCTGTTGGTCATATATTTTATGAGTTGGTCTCAAGCCTGCAAGTGTCCGTAAAGTTCGAAACACACAGAAGCCGGAGGCTGAGCGGAGGCGAAGGCGTGGCGGTTTTTCCTATGGCACCGCGCCGTCACCGCCTGCGGTGTGTGTGTAGGCTTTTATATGATTCAATAGAATACAACTCGCACGCCTTCGCCTCCGCTCCGCCTCCAGCTTCTGTGTGTTTCGTACTTAAAACAGATTCGTTTGCTAAGTTTCTACGAAGACAAAAAACAAGTAACTTGATGCAGTAAACAATTACCAAGAATATAAGAGAAGTACTGCCTGTCCCCAGGGTTCGGTTCCGTGTACATGAAGCTGTTCAGCACGCTGGAGAGCATGCAGAGCGAGCCGCATCCACAGGTCTCCAAGATGGCAGACGATATCATCACGTACATCGCCAACCAGGTAAAGGAGGTAATAGACCTTGTACATAGACTAGTTATCACTACATAGTATAAAACAAAGTCGCTTTTTTTGTCCCTATGTCCCTATATCTCTTTGATTGCTTAAATCTTTAAAACTACGCAACGGATTTTGATGCGTTTTTTTAATGGAGAGAGTGATTCAAGAGGTAGGTTTATACGTATAATAAAACCGTGCGAAGCCGGGGCGGGTCGCTAGTATAAATATATAACTTCACCAAGACTCTGCTTTCACTGCCCCATTCGACAGATTTAGATAGATAAATAAAGATTTTATTAGAACTTCAGACACACAGATACAAAATACAACAGTCAAACATTACAATAGCAGAAATAGACAATAATAAATTTAATTTAACTAATAACATCAAACAATAGGTAACTCAAATGGTATAATGTCTCTATGTGTGCTGCAGTACGTCAAAAAGGCCTTGGCGCAGTGTGATTTGAGGATAATATATGATCAGATTGGTTAAACCTTTTCAGAAAATACTTAGAACCTGTCAATAGACTTAACTTTACAATAGTGAATTTAAAATTGTTGTTTATGACCACTATCAGCCGTTTAACGCTTAAAACAATTACAGTCTACATTGCCACCCGAAGGCAGCTAAAGGCGCTCTAGAAATACATGCGCGCATTAAAAGAATTATTATTCAATGAGTCTTAACATGGAAAGAAAAATCCACTGCCTTTAACTCCTTACATATTGTGTGCCCAACAAGATCTAAAGTGATACTAAATTACATAAACACCTTCGTAACATTACAATCAATGATTGACTCTAACCTGTTTTCAGAATCGCATAACATCAAAACTATTGCATGCCCAGCCATTTGTATAGTCTCTAGTGTTATAGATGTGGTGTAAAATTTTGAACCCTATTTCCATGTGTGTAGGTTGACAATGTAGTGGTGGTAGAGAACAGGAGCGCGGGCGGCAGCAGCAGCCTCCCCCCCTCGCCCAACACGCACCCCTCCCCTCTGCACGAGCACTCCAGGACCCTACCACATGGTGAGTTCAAAAATAGAACTTACAATATTATGGGGTTCAAAGAATCTAAAGAAGTGAGTAGTAAGTGGGCCATACCTTCCAAAGAAACAACAACCGCTGGGGTTACCGTTGTATTTGTAGAGAATGGACAGACCTTAAGTACGAAACACACAGAAGCTGGAGGCGGAGCGGAGGCGTGCGAGTTGTATTCTATTGAATCATATGAAAGCCTACACACACACCGCAGGCGGTGACGGCGCGGTGCCATAGGAAAAACCGGCACGCCTTCGCCTCCGCTCCGCCTCCGGCTTCTGTGTTTCGAACTTTATTGTCTAATTTGAAATCGATTATCAGTTAAATTCAAATAGATCACCTGTGGTACATCAAGTCCAGAATATTTCAAATGTAAGAAATGAATCAATATCGACTATCAGTTGTGTTAGACAATAAGCCCCTGGTTTAGGATGCCCTCCAGCCAGGTATGATGACCACTGCAGGCTCATGTTGGAATCAATATTAGAGGTCCCGTCTAATCTTAAAAGAAAACCATCGCTTAACCAACTTACGGTAGGAAGCCTCGAAACTTCTTCGTGCATCATTCAAGACAAGTTCTAAAGTGTAACGTTTCCTTCAGGTCGACGGCAGAAGTCTGGTCTACCTCTCACGATATCGGAGGACTCTGTGGTGCCGCGCGACTCGCCGCGAGAACGGGACTCTACTTCTAGCAACTCTAGTAAATATCTCTCTTCAATATATAAAATACTCACATGGCTATGTAAACAATAAAAATAAGCTGCGAGACGTGTTACCTAGATATGTTTTTGACTGTCTCGTAGAAAGTAATAAAACTAAAGTATTCTACTCGAAGATGAAATTGTCTTTGCCTTGTGCTCCCATTCATGATTCTAGAACTTCCTTGCTGTGCTAGTGAGTGACCTCTTGAGATATATTGATTAATTTTTTTATTATTTTAAGTAAATTAGTCATCACCATAACATAAGCTCTGCTTAGCTTGTGGCTAGATAATGCTCTGTGGGTTGTCGAATATTATTTATTATTATTATTTATGACCTTACTATTATTGCCTTCCAGGTCAAACTTACCTAAAGAAGCAGATAGTTCACACGCAGTTCGTAGAGTGGGCCTCCGCGTCGTTCTCCCGCGCGGAGGAGGGGGAGGAGGGGGCGGCGGGGGACTGCGAGGGGCGCGCGCACCACGAGCGCATGTGGCGCCGGAAGCGGAACCGCAGTCTGAGGGCCGAGGCCGCAGGTAATGTGGTCTTTAGTAGAGATCACTGGTCTCGTGTATACAAGAAACAGAACAGGGCACAATGTTGATCCTTGCAGAATGCCGTCGTTACCTAGTTAACAGACTTAGTCCGCTTACCAACTTTTAACATCAGACAAGCCAAGCGGCACTTTGGGAGATTAAAGAAATTTATTGTATTGTTATTTGTGCTGTGATATTTTGGTTTATATAGAAATATATGAAATATATATTCATAACTTACACAATCGAATGCCTAAGAAAGATGTATTGAGCTTTGGTTCATGTATGTCAATACCAGATTGAAAGGTTGTCATTCTACAAACAGGTTTTCATATCCCAAATATAGTTTTTCGTCATTAAATGCTATGATATCTCCCATTTTCTAGGATCTTGATCTCAAATCTTGAACATCCCATAGCTTTACGGAATCATATTTGAAACATGAGTGTTTCCAGCCGCGCTCCGCAACATCCCCGAGCCGCGCATGGAGCAGCAGATGTTCAACTCGCGCTGTCCGCTGCCGCCCAGCGCCATCTGCTTCCACCCCTACGACCAACACACGTGCATCGCCACCAGAGACAACTATGTGTGAGTCCGCTCTTCTAATACTTTCACTGTTATTAGCCTGCATGTGATGGTTTTGCAGTTAGAGAGCACAAGGCTATGGGCTTCTTTGTGGTTTCTAGTCACGGTTTCTTCGTGTGTTTAAAAAAATGGTGGTCTGTCAATATGCCTTCTGTAAATTTTGTCAACGACGGATTGTACGCGTTCGTTGTAAGATTTCTAATTTCAAAAACTATGAATTTGATGCCTCTGTCATCTATGAATTCTCGCACAAGTTATTCGAATAAGTCGTAGAATTCAATGTTGTAATAACGTATCGTTTGTATTGTAGGATCTTCGACTGGGCAGCGGCGGCGCGCATCGGCGTGGGCGCGTGGCGCAGCGCGTGGGGCCGCGTGACGGACGTGTGCTACGTGAACGCACAGGCGCGCGCGCTCGTGTGCTGCGTCTCGCACTCGGGCCGGCTCGCGCTCTGGGACCCGCGCGAGCCCGCGCCGCGCGCCGCCTGGCGGGCGCTCGCCACGCGCCGCGCGCCGCCCTACCGCCCGCCGCCCGCGCAGCCACTACTCAGTCAGTACTACTGCACACCACACATACATTATACACACACTAGCAGCGGGCTCGCGCTCTGGGACCCGCGCGAGCCCGCGCCGCGCGCCGCCTGGCGGGCGCTCGCCACGCGCCGCGCGCCGCCCTACCGCCCGCCGCCCGCGCAGCCACTACTCAGTCAGTACTACTGCACACCACACATACATTATACACACACTAGCAGCGGGCTCGCGCTCTGGGACCCGCGCGAGCCCGCGCCGCGCGCCGCCTGGCGGGCGCTCGCCACGCGCCGCGCGCCGCCCTACCGCCCGCCGCCCGCGCAGCCACTACTCAGTCAGTACTACTGCACACCACACATACATTATACACACACTAGCAGCGGGCTCGCGCTCTGGGACCCGCGCGAGCCCGCGCCGCGCGCCGCCTGGCGGGCGCTCGCCACGCGCCGCGCGCCGCCCTACCGCCCGCCGCCCGCGCAGCCACTACTCAGTCAGTACTACTGCACACCACACATACATTATACACACACTAGCAGCGGGCTCGCGCTCTGGGACCCGCGCGAGCCCGCGCCGCGCGCCGCCTGGCGGGCGCTCGCCACGCGCCGCGCGCCGCCCTACCGCCCGCCGCCCGCGCAGCCACTACTCAGTCAGTACTACTGCACACCACACATACATTATACACACACTAGCAGCGGGCTCGCGCTCTGGGACCCGCGCGAGCCCGCGCCGCGCGCCGCCTGGCGGGCGCTCGCCACGCGCCGCGCGCCGCCCTACCGCCCGCCGCCCGCGCAGCCACTACTCAGTCAGTACTACTGCACACCACACATACATTATACACACACTAGCAGCGGGCTCGCGCTCTGGGACCCGCGCGAGCCCGCGCCGCGCGCCGCCTGGCGGGCGCTCGCCACGCGCCGCGCGCCGCCCTACCGCCCGCCGCCCGCGCAGCCACTACTCAGTCAGTACTACTGCACACCACACATACATTATACACACACTAGCAGCGGGCTCGCGCTCTGGGACCCGCGCGAGCCCGCGCACTATCGGTACTCAGCATAATTTACTACGATTATTAAGATGCGGTTTTCTTTGTAGTCGATAGCGCTATGGTAAGTTGTTATTGATTGAGCCGAGAGCCAAAAAGTAATGCCATCAAATCAAGGTGGCGCGGTGGGCGAAGGTCCGCCTGCGACGCAGGAGGTTGCGGGTTCGATTCCCGCCTCGGAACAAATTTGTGCACGATCTGCAGAAATTTGTTTCGAGGGTCTGGTTGTTTTCTATGTATAATAATAAAAATATCTATCTATGTATATAATGTATTAAATATATAAATTATCTAGTACCCTTAAAACAAGCTTTTAGTAGCTTACTTCGGGGCTAGATGTGGCTGGAGTGCTGTGTGGATTGTCCAACAATGCCTCGAAAACGCAAGCCTACATCATTCAGATTAACATTGTTTTGTATTAATGTTTTGTTCTTATCATCTTTTTATTTAACTGCTTACACCTAGTCAATAACATTCATCCCAACATAACTCATTAACATTATTTCATTACATTTGACTTGCGGTAGATCTGCCCAGTAGTTAGTAACGCTCTTTCCGCTTACTTTTGTAGTTTGTTCTTTTTATGTTTAGTTGACTCCACACGTTGTTGTAGTTTATTTTTTTTATGCTTTAATAAGTTTTAACCGTCTAAAGCTTATTCCTCTAAGGTCTAAAGTATATGCTTTATCCAGTCCTGCTTGATGGCCCTATAGTAAACTAACTCTTGAATTATAACATATCATAAAGATACGAAGAGGTTTCATCTAGCCCGCTCATACTCACTGATGTGGCTCAGCGACCCTAGATAATCCTCCGACATTAACTTTATTTGAGCTTGATGACCTTGATTTTGTTAGCTTAACTTAAAAATGTCTGCGAAAACTAATGCGATGAAGAGAAACACATCTTTAACCTGGAAAGTCAATTTCAAGGCTTTTAGTTGTTTGACCGCGTGTGCTTCTATAAAATAAATGGCAGAAAAAAGAAACAAATAGAAACAACAAAGATCATTTATTCCAAGTCTTCCAACATCCAAAGTGTCGTGTTCTTCCCATATGTGTTAGGTGAATGTGAGTTAGGTGTTTGACGGTGGGTTGTTTGGGCAGGTCTAGCGCAGCTCGTGACGGACCAGTTCTCGTCGGCCGACGACAAGGGGGCGCAGGCGCGACACAAAAAGACTGACCCCGATCGTGAGTTCATTTCATACATTCACATTACCTATCATAGCATGTTCAGACAGCGTCAGCGATCGGAACATCTGTTTGGCGTACTTTGAAGCCAATTGTACATTTGATTGTTTTGAACCATGTCAACGATTACCGATTATGACGCTGTCTCGACACAATTCTTGCTTG
This sequence comes from Eupithecia centaureata, assembly GCA_944547425.1. NCBI lineage: Eukaryota > Metazoa > Arthropoda > Insecta > Lepidoptera > Geometridae > Eupithecia > Eupithecia centaureata. Next base: position 14,826,611 of record OX155684.1, on the reverse strand, counting down.
CGGATTGTGACACTTTGGTTGTCTTGCATATGTACAGAGAATATAGTGTAAATTGTAAGACGAGTGTTTTTTTTTATCAACAATAGACCTTCGTTTGACCACAATCTAACCTGATGGTAAGTGACGACGCACTATGGAATATTTAGGTCATTTTCGGATTAAAAATCTATAACTTCACGAATTTTAATCATACCGTGATGAAATTTGGTACAGATATACAGTAATGTATAGATTCAAATACTATATAAGTTTAAGTGATTTCCTATATACGTATATATATATATACAGCATAAAAAGAAAAAAAAATGGAAAAAGTAAGTAAATAATTTAATGTAATGCGAACCAAAAAATAACCTTAGTTTTAATCTATGGTTAATTAAAATAAGTCATGGCCAAAAAAAATAGTTTTCTTTATTTAAATACTACTACTTAATAGTATCTATCTATTTACCTAATTAGCTTATATTGTCTGCCTACTGTAAAAAAGTGAAAAGTAATGATTAAATTTAAGAGTGGATTAGACATTAGAAAAGAAATCACCATCTACTTGGCTCTAATACACATAATATATCTTAGCGTCAGTTGCAAGTGGTGCCACTTTTATAAGACTTAGTGCCTCTTCTTCAAGATCTTTGAAATTTTTTGCGTATGGTTTTCTTAAACTTGTTATATACGGATCTGAAGTCTACAATAGAGTTTTAAAGACATCTTCGTTTGTAGCTGGTCGAAAACATTTTCTGGCATGATGTAGTCGCATGTTTCTGTAGTCTTTCTTACGCGACTCTTGTGCATCTTCCGATAGCTGTCCAATAGGAAGAACTGCGAAATATTTGATAATATTTTCTCCGTGTAAAAGTATCTTGTGGACTGAAGATGGCATGTAATACCAATTAAGTTCATTTACGTATATTCTAGCAGTTTCCATATTTTTTTTGGAATTTATCGTCATCCCTGAAGAAAGTAAAAGAAAAATAAATGTTTTCCTCTAAATCTTTGGATAATGATTCCAGAGTTCTGCCACCCTCGATGAAGGGAAGTATTAAATCTCGTTGAATACAGCTGAATCAAGACATTTTAGAACTTTAATCAATTACTTACAGGCGTAGATGAGCTTTACTTCACTTGAAGTAACACTAATGTGAATGGTTGGAATAATTTTTACCTCGCTTTATATACCTCTATTATACAATACTGAATGGGTACCTACACCACAATTATCACTTACATTCTCAAGCAAAATGATTGAACGACAAAAAAAATACAGATTAAATGTCCCTGCGAACAGTCTCTGTGGTAAACCACGAAACATAACAAATTTCCAGCTCCGACTTCTATCTAACTTTTGCTCATAACTTCTAAAACCGCAAAAAACCGCAGCTGATTTTTTTTGCATAATGTGTATGAATAGTTAGACTATAAATAAATACAAAAAGTAGCGCGTGGGCAGACGTGGGTGACAGTGAAAAGCTTCAAAGAAAAAAAAAATAGTGAAAAATAAGGTATGTGACGTTATTAGCAATTACTCAAAAATTTTATGAATTATATGAAAATTAAATAGCTGTTCCGTAAAATACATGAAACAACCTTTCCAAAAATGTAGTATACTACATATCTCACCTGAATATTTATTTCACAATATTGCATTGAAACATGTACATGCAAAGGCATGAGTTTGGGACCGCCTTCTTTAACATCCTTTTGACTATGAAAAATAATATTATTTTAGGTATTGAGTAACAAAATCTTATTGAATAACATAGTTTGACTATCCGAGTATCTAATAAAATTAAAATATTTGATAAATTATGATATTTGTAAAAACCATTTTTAATATGCTCTTGTTCTACGATATTCCATAGTGCGACGGGGCCGAAGATGTATCACGAAAGTCTAGAAGACACCTATTCACTCTCGTCTTGAAGAGACTCGGGTTGTAGTTGTCCGGGAAAACTGAAGCAGGCAGCGCTAGTGATGTAATGTTTTGAGTGTTTGACGATTGTATGTTGTGCAGTGGGCAGCGGCAGCAGCAGTCCGCTGGCGGGCGGCGGCGGCGGCTACGCGCCCGCCACGCTGGTGCGCTGGTGCGCGCGGCGCCGCTCGCTGGCCGTGGCCGGGCACGCGGCCGCCGTCAGCATATGGGACGCGCACGCCGAGCTCCTGCAACACCACATAGAGACAGGTACCCCCCTCCTACACTACAGCGGCAGCAGCAGACACGCTCTGCTCCGCCGTATCCTACACTGCGGTGTGCTAAATTAGGGTTAAAGTACAAGCTGACAATCAATGTCACTAGGAACAGGAAGAGTGAGCAAACTTGCTTGCTCAAACTTAGCTGCTGAAATAACAACACACTATAACATACATCATCCATCACATATGACAGGCTTCCCGCAACACAGGCTTGCCTCGTGCGGGGTCTACCAGAAAAGTGTACCTCAAAAATTTAAAGGCAAATAAATAATTTGGTTGTTTTTTTGTATGTTACTCCACTTGTCGAGCTAGCGGAGCCGGCTCGAGGTTTCTGTTCCGGCTATTGATATCTATGTCTGTTCGCAATAGCTAACCCTGGTCGGTCCCTCAGAGACGGAGTCCCCGGTGACGAGCCTGTGGCGCGGCGACGGCACGGGCGGGTACGGCGCGGGCGCGGGCGAGGGCGGCGCGCTCGTGCTGTGCGGCTTCGCGGAGGGCTCCGTGCGCGCGTGGGACGAGCGCGGCGCCGCGGCCTACGCGCTGCACGACCACGCCGCGCCCGTGCTCGCGGCCGGACTCAAGCCCGACCTCTACACCCTCGTCACTGGATGGTACCTATACATCTGATTATAAACTACTAGCGACCCGCCCCGGCTTCGCGGAGGGCTCCGTGCGCGCGTGGGACGAGCGCGGCGCCGCGGCCTACGCGCTGCACGACCACGCCGCGCCCGTGCTCGCGGCCGGACTCAAGCCCGACCTCTACACCCTCGTCACTGGATGGTACCTATACATCTGATTATAAACTACTAGCGACCCGCCCCGGCTTCGCGGAGGGCTCCGTGCGCGCGTGGGACGAGCGCGGCGCCGCGGCCTACGCGCTGCACGACCACGCCGCGCCCGTGCTCGCGGCCGGACTCAAGCCCGACCTCTACACCCTCGTCACTGGATGGTACCTATACATCTGATTATAAACTACTAGCGACCCGCCCCGGCTTCGCGGAGGGCTCCGTGCGCGCGTGGGACGAGCGCGGCGCCGCGGCCTACGCGCTGCACGACCACGCCGCGCCCGTGCTCGCGGCCGGACTCAAGCCCGACCTCTACACCCTCGTCACTGGATGGTACCTATACATCTGATTATAAACTACTAGCGACCCGCCCCGGCTTCGCGGAGGGCTCCGTGCGCGCGTGGGACGAGCGCGGCGCCGCGGCCTACGCGCTGCACGACCACGCCGCGCCCGTGCTCGCGGCCGGACTCAAGCCCGACCTCTACACCCTCGTCACTGGATGGTACCTATACATCTGATTATAAACTACTAGCGACCCGCCCCGGCTTCGCGGAGGGCTCCGTGCGCGCGTGGGACGAGCGCGGCGCCGCGGCCTACGCGCTGCACGACCACGCCGCGCCCGTGCTCGCGGCCGGACTCAAGCCCGACCTCTACACCCTCGTCACTGGATGGTACCTATACATCTGATTATAAACTACTAGCGACCCGCCCCGGCTTCGCGGAGGGCTCCGTGCGCGCGTGGGACGAGCGCGGCGCCGCGGCCTACGCGCTGCACGACCACGCCGCGCCCGTGCTCGCGGCCGGACTCAAGCCCGACCTCTACACCCTCGTCACTGGATGGTACCTATACATCTGATTATAAACTACTAGCGACCCGCCCCGGCTTCGCGGAGGGCTCCGTGCGCGCGTGGGACGAGCGCGGCGCCGCGGCCTACGCGCTGCACGACCACGCCGCGCCCGTGCTCGCGGCCGGACTCAAGCCCGACCTCTACACCCTCGTCACTGGATGGTACCTATACATCTGATTATAAACTACTAGCGACCCGCCCCGGCTTCGCGGAGGGCTCCGTGCGCGCGTGGGACGAGCGCGGCGCCGCGGCCTACGCGCTGCACGACCACGCCGCGCCCGTGCTCGCGGCCGGACTCAAGCCCGACCTCTACACCCTCGTCACTGGATGGTACCTATACATCTGATTATAAACTACTAGCGACCCGCCCCGGCTTCGCGGAGGGCTCCGTGCGCGCGTGGGACGAGCGCGGCGCCGCGGCCTACGCGCTGCACGACCACGCCGCGCCCGTGCTCGCGGCCGGACTCAAGCCCGACCTCTACACCCTCGTCACTGGATGGTACCTATACATCTGATTATAAACTACTAGCGACCCGCCCCGGCTTCGCGGAGGGCTCCGTGCGCGCGTGGGACGAGCGCGGCGCCGCGGCCTACGCGCTGCACGACCACGCCGCGCCCGTGCTCGCGGCCGGACTCAAGCCCGACCTCTACACCCTCGTCACTGGATGGTACCTATACATCTGATTATAAACTACTAGCGACCCGCCCCGGCTTCGCGGAGGGCTCCGTGCGCGCGTGGGACGAGCGCGGCGCCGCGGCCTACGCGCTGCACGACCACGCCGCGCCCGTGCTCGCGGCCGGACTCAAGCCCGACCTCTACACCCTCGTCACTGGATGGTACCTATACATCTGATTATAAACTACTAGCGACCCGCCCCGGCTTCGCGGAGGGCTCCGTGCGCGCGTGGGACGAGCGCGGCGCCGCGGCCTACGCGCTGCACGACCACGCCGCGCCCGTGCTCGCGGCCGGACTCAAGCCCGACCTCTACACCCTCGTCACTGGATGGTACCTATACATCTGATTATAAACTACTAGCGACCCGCCCCGGCTTCGCGGAGGGCTCCGTGCGCGCGTGGGACGAGCGCGGCGCCGCGGCCTACGCGCTGCACGACCACGCCGCGCCCGTGCTCGCGGCCGGACTCAAGCCCGACCTCTACACCCTCGTCACTGGATGGTACCTATACATCTGATTATAAACTACTAGCGACCCGCCCCGGCTTCGCGGAGGGCTCCGTGCGCGCGTGGGACGAGCGCGGCGCCGCGGCCTACGCGCTGCACGACCACGCCGCGCCCGTGCTCGCGGCCGGACTCAAGCCCGACCTCTACACCCTCGTCACTGGATGGTACCTATACATCTGATTATAAACTACTAGCGACCCGCCCCGGCTTCGCGGAGGGCTCCGTGCGCGCGTGGGACGAGCGCGGCGCCGCGGCCTACGCGCTGCACGACCACGCCGCGCCCGTGCTCGCGGCCGGACTCAAGCCCGACCTCTACACCCTCGTCACTGGATGGTACCTATACATCTGATTATAAACTACTAGCGACCCGCCCCGGCTTCGCGGAGGGCTCCGTGCGCGCGTGGGACGAGCGCGGCGCCGCGGCCTACGCGCTGCACGACCACGCCGCGCCCGTGCTCGCGGCCGGACTCAAGCCCGACCTCTACACCCTCGTCACTGGATGGTACCTATACATCTGATTATAAACTACTAGCGACCCGCCCCGGCTTCGCGGAGGGCTCCGTGCGCGCGTGGGACGAGCGCGGCGCCGCGGCCTACGCGCTGCACGACCACGCCGCGCCCGTGCTCGCGGCCGGACTCAAGCCCGACCTCTACACCCTCGTCACTGGATGGTACCTATACATCTGATTATAAACTACTAGCGACCCGCCCCGGCTTCGCGGAGGGCTCCGTGCGCGCGTGGGACGAGCGCGGCGCCGCGGCCTACGCGCTGCACGACCACGCCGCGCCCGTGCTCGCGGCCGGACTCAAGCCCGACCTCTACACCCTCGTCACTGGATGGTACCTATACATCTGATTATAAACTACTAGCGACCCGCCCCGGCTTCGCGGAGGGCTCCGTGCGCGCGTGGGACGAGCGCGGCGCCGCGGCCTACGCGCTGCACGACCACGCCGCGCCCGTGCTCGCGGCCGGACTCAAGCCCGACCTCTACACCCTCGTCACTGGATGGTACCTATACATCTGATTATAAACTACTAGCGACCCGCCCCGGCTTCGCGGAGGGCTCCGTGCGCGCGTGGGACGAGCGCGGCGCCGCGGCCTACGCGCTGCACGACCACGCCGCGCCCGTGCTCGCGGCCGGACTCAAGCCCGACCTCTACACCCTCGTCACTGGATGGTACCTATACATCTGATTATAAACTACTAGCGACCCGCCCCGGCTTCGCGGAGGGCTCCGTGCGCGCGTGGGACGAGCGCGGCGCCGCGGCCTACGCGCTGCACGACCACGCCGCGCCCGTGCTCGCGGCCGGACTCAAGCCCGACCTCTACACCCTCGTCACTGGATGGTACCTATACATCTGATTATAAACTACTAGCGACCCGCCCCGGCTTCGCGGAGGGCTCCGTGCGCGCGTGGGACGAGCGCGGCGCCGCGGCCTACGCGCTGCACGACCACGCCGCGCCCGTGCTCGCGGCCGGACTCAAGCCCGACCTCTACACCCTCGTCACTGGATGGTACCTATACATCTGATTATAAACTACTAGCGACCCGCCCCGGCTTCGCGGAGGGCTCCGTGCGCGCGTGGGACGAGCGCGGCGCCGCGGCCTACGCGCTGCACGACCACGCCGCGCCCGTGCTCGCGGCCGGACTCAAGCCCGACCTCTACACCCTCGTCACTGGATGGTACCTATACATCTGATTATAAACTACTAGCGACCCGCCCCGGCTTCGCGGAGGGCTCCGTGCGCGCGTGGGACGAGCGCGGCGCCGCGGCCTACGCGCTGCACGACCACGCCGCGCCCGTGCTCGCGGCCGGACTCAAGCCCGACCTCTACACCCTCGTCACTGGATGGTACCTATACATCTGATTATAAACTACTAGCGACCCGCCCCGGCTTCGCGGAGGGCTCCGTGCGCGCGTGGGACGAGCGCGGCGCCGCGGCCTACGCGCTGCACGACCACGCCGCGCCCGTGCTCGCGGCCGGACTCAAGCCCGACCTCTACACCCTCGTCACTGGATGGTACCTATACATCTGATTATAAACTACTAGCGACCCGCCCCGGCTTCGCGGAGGGCTCCGTGCGCGCGTGGGACGAGCGCGGCGCCGCGGCCTACGCGCTGCACGAGCACGCCGCGCCCGTGCTCGCGGCCGGACTCAAGCCCGACCTCTACACCCTCGTCACTGGATGGTACCTATACATCTGATTATAAACTACTAGCGACCCGCCCCGGCTTCGCGGAGGGCTCCGTGCGCGCGTGGGACGAGCGCGGCGCCGCGGCCTACGCGCTGCACGACCACGCCGCGCCCGTGCTCGCGGCCGGACTCAAGCCCGACCTCTACACCCTCGTCACTGGATGGTACCTATACATCTGATTATAAACTACTAGCGACCCGCCCCGGCTTCGCGGAGGGCTCCGTGCGCGCGTGGGACGAGCGCGGCGCCGCGGCCTACGCGCTGCACGACCACGCCGCGCCCGTGCTCGCGGCCGGACTCAAGCCCGACCTCTACACCCTCGTCACTGGATGGTACCTATACATCTGATTATAAACTACTAGCGACCCGCCCCGGCTTCGCGGAGGGCTCCGTGCGCGCGTGGGACGAGCGCGGCGCCGCGGCCTACGCGCTGCACGACCACGCCGCGCCCGTGCTCGCGGCCGGACTCAAGCCCGACCTCTACACCCTCGTCACTGGATGGTACCTATACATCTGATTATAAACTACTAGCGACCCGCCCCGGCTTCGCGGAGGGCTCCGTGCGCGCGTGGGACGAGCGCGGCGCCGCGGCCTACGCGCTGCACGACCACGCCGCGCCCGTGCTCGCGGCCGGACTCAAGCCCGACCTCTACACCCTCGTCACTGGATGGTACCTATACATCTGATTATAAACTACTAGCGACCCGCCCCGGCTTCGCGGAGGGCTCCGTGCGCGCGTGGGACGAGCGCGGCGCCGCGGCCTACGCGCTGCACGACCACGCCGCGCCCGTGCTCGCGGCCGGACTCAAGCCCGACCTCTACACCCTCGTCACTGGATGGTACCTATACATCTGATTATAAACTACTAGCGACCCGCCCCGGCTTCGCGGAGGGCTCCGTGCGCGCGTGGGACGAGCGCGGCGCCGCGGCCTACGCGCTGCACGACCACGCCGCGCCCGTGCTCGCGGCCGGACTCAAGCCCGACCTCTACACCCTCGTCACTGGATGGTACCTATACATCTGATTATAAACTACTAGCGACCCGCCCCGGCTTCGCGGAGGGCTCCGTGCGCGCGAGGGACGAGCGCGGCGCCGCGGCCTACGCGCTGCACGACCACGCCGCGCCCGTGCTCGCGGCCGGACTCAAGCCCGACCTCTACACCCTCGTCACTGGATGGTACCTATACATCTGATTATAAACTACTAGCGACCCGCCCCGGCTTCGCGGAGGGCTCCGTGCGCGCGTGGGACGAGCGCGGCGCCGCGGCCTACGCGCTGCACGACCACGCCGCGCCCGTGCTCGCGGCCGGACTCAAGCCCGACCTCTACACCCTCGTCACTGGATGGTACCTATACATCTGATTATAAACTACTAGCGACCCGCCCCGGCTTCGCGGAGGGCTCCGTGCGCGCGTGGGACGAGCGCGGCGCCGCGGCCTACGCGCTGCACGACCACGCCGCGCCCGTGCTCGCGGCCGGACTCAAGCCCGACCTCTACACCCTCGTCACTGGATGGTACCTATACATCTGATTATAAACTACTAGCGACCCGCCCCGGCTTCGCGGAGGGCTCCGTGCGCGCGTGGGACGAGCGCGGCGCCGCGGCCTACGCGCTGCACGACCACGCCGCGCCCGTGCTCGCGGCCGGACTCAAGCCCGACCTCTACACCCTCGTCACTGGATGGTACCTATACATCTGATTATAAACTACTAGCGACCCGCCCCGGCTTCGCGGAGGGCTCCGTGCGCGCGTGGGACGAGCGCGGCGCCGCGGCCTACGCGCTGCACGACCACGCCGCGCCCGTGCTCGCGGCCGGACTCAAGCCCGACCTCTACACCCTCGTCACTGGATGGTACCTATACATCTGATTATAAACTACTAGCGACCCGCCCCGGCTTCGCGGAGGGCTCCGTGCGCGCGTGGGACGAGCGCGGCGCCGCGGCCTACGCGCTGCACGACCACGCCGCGCCCGTGCTCGCGGCCGGACTCAAGCCCGACCTCTACACCCTCGTCACTGGATGGTACCTATACATCTGATTATAAACTACTAGCGACCCGCCCCGGCTTCGCGGAGGGCTCCGTGCGCGCGTGGGACGAGCGCGGCGCCGCGGCCTACGCGCTGCACGACCACGCCGCGCCCGTGCTCGCGGCCGGACTCAAGCCCGACCTCTACACCCTCGTCACTGGATGGTACCTATACATCTGATTATAAACTACTAGCGACCCGCCCCGGCTTCGCGGAGGGCTCCGTGCGCGCGTGGGACGAGCGCGGCGCCGCGGCCTACGCGCTGCACGACCACGCCGCGCCCGTGCTCGCGGCCGGACTCAAGCCCGACCTCTACACCCTCGTCACTGGATGGTACCTATACATCTGATTATAAACTACTAGCGACCCGCCCCGGCTTCGCGGAGGGCTCCGTGCGCGCGTGGGACGAGCGCGGCGCCGCGGCCTACGCGCTGCACGACCACGCCGCGCCCGTGCTCGCGGCCGGACTCAAGCCCGACCTCTACACCCTCGTCACTGGATGGTACCTATACATCTGATTATAAACTACTAGCGACCCGCCCCGGCTTCGCGGAGGGCTCCGTGCGCGCGTGGGACGAGCGCGGCGCCGCGGCCTACGCGCTGCACGACCACGCCGCGCCCGTGCTCGCGGCCGGACTCAAGCCCGACCTCTACACCCTCGTCACTGGATGGTACCTATACATCACTACATACTATTCAACAAAGTCGCTTTCTCTCTCCCTATATCGCTATGTATGCTTTAATCTTTAAAGTACGAAACACGCAGAAGCCGGAGGCGGAGCGGAGGCGAAGGCGTGCGAGTGTGTATTCTATTGAATCATATGAAAGCCTACACACACACCGCAGGCGGTGACGGCGCGGTCCCATAGGAAAAACCGGCACGACTTCGCCTCCGCTCCGCCTCCGGCTTCTGTGTGTTTCGAACTTAAAAGTTCGCAACGGATTTTGATGCGGTATTTTTTTTAATAGATAGAGTGATTCAAGAGAAAAGTTATACGTATAATAAAACCGTGCGAAGCCGGGGAGGGTCGCTTGTTTTCTAATAAAATATAATGATAAAATAGAAATAAGCTACTTATACCTTATACTAAATAACTATGATGAGACCAATGTATCAGAAGAACATGAAATCATAATGTTTGAAAGTATGGAAGCAAAATGGGTGTATATTGGGTGATGTGCCGTGTTTCCTCGAGACGTGTCTTGTACATTGGGTAACGTGTTTCCCGTCTCGACGTGTCTCTGTGTGTAGATAGATAGATAAAATTTTTATTTGGACCTCAGACACACACATACAAAATACAACAGTTAAACATTACAAAAGTAGTTTATTTATTTAATTATTTACTAATATAGTGAAGATAACTCAAATCAAGGTATAATGTCTATGTGTGCTGCAGTACGTCAAAAAGACCTTGGTTCAGTGTGATTTTATATTTCTCGTACATTGCGTGACGTGTTCCCTGCGTGCGTGTTACAGTGCGGGCGGCGAGGTGCGCGTGTACGACACCCGCAAGCTGACCGCGCGCGCCGCCTTCCGACTCCCCGGCGCGCCGCTCAACGCGCTCGCCATTCACCCCACCGCCAACATCATCGCAGGGTAATACTACTTATATTATATAGACTGATCATCGCAGGGTATCACTACTCTTTTATTACATCTACGATAATGCTGGAAAATCCACACACCATCATCCAGCCCCAAGCAAAGCACAGCTTGTGTTATGTGTACTAGGTGACTGATATACTTGATACAATAGATTTTTATCAAACATAGAAAACACCCAGACCCCAAATAAATATTTGCAAATATTACAAAAAAAAAATTGTGAGATTTGCAAAGATAACATTTCCGAGCTAGGAATCGAACCCGCCAACCTCCTTAATCAATCTACATATTTAAAGGACGCAAATACTAAAATTTAATTCATATTTAAAAAATTGTGATAGACTTAACTGCCATCAGTTTATTGGCTTTTTTATGATTACATTCTATTTTTTATGTATAAAACAATGTCCCTTTGAATGCCTAAATCTTTAACTACGCAACGGATTATGATGCGGTTTTTTATATAGATAAAGTGATTCAAGAGGAAGGTTTATATGTATAATAAAACCGTGCGAAGTCGAGGCGGGTCGCTAGTATAATATACAATATTATTGTGCATATCCAGGGGCTCCTCGAACCAGTCCATCCCCATCTTCGACCTGAAGGGGCGCGAGCTGAACGTCATCAAGTACAACGAGGGCTTCATGGCGGCGCGCATCGGGCCCGTCTCCTGCGTCGCGCTGCATCCGCTCAGGTACGCTCCGCGGCCGCCGCTAACACCGCCCTTGTCATCCGCACTGTGACCGCACTGCTTGTACCCAGGCCATAGCCGCTCAGGTACACCCGCGTGCCTCCGCTAAATGTAATGATGAGACATTTATTGTTTATAGCACTGTTGCTACTTTTAAATTTTTATGAGTGTAGTCCACTTTTTTCCGCTGCCCCATATACAGAGCCGTTCATTATTAGCTTCACTCCCCCCCCCCTCGGTAGACATACAAGGTTCGAATCCTGCAATTGGCAATAACATCTCTTTTAAGGAACCCAAAAATTCAATAACAGCAATAAAGATTGCAAAATCACTCCAATTCAAATCAGTGAACGTGTTTGACTTTTATTGTCTGCAATCGAGTGACCGTCCTCTGAAATCTGCCGCCTCCCTAGGACGCTGCCGCCCCTAGGCCACGGCCTATACGGCCTATTTACAAATCCACGACTGCTTCTCGGGTGGCTGGTCACCGATAGGATAAGTGATTGCGGTTGTATAGAACACAGAAGGAAGCTCCTGACTTTCTTCCTTACTAACCTAACCAGCCCAACTCCTTACACTATAATACCTCATTTACACAAGTGCAAGTGACACCTGCGACTTGTAAGCGCGATATCTAGACCCGGCGTCGCGCGCCTTCAAATCGCAAACTAAAGACGCAGCTGTGTGAAAAATGGCATGTGTCTTATTTCCGTGAACAATTCTCGGAAATCATTATGACACTTTCACTTGATTCTCAAAGTGTAAACCAGGCAAAAGGACTTTTGCATGGCAACTGTGATCAACACCTCAAGCTTCTCTAAATACGATGATTATAAATAGACAAGTAGGTACTACTCACCTTAACACCTAAATAAATATAACAACCTCGGTCTGCCTTCCACTTGTTAATACGCCCAACAGGGAACATTGCTTATAATAACTACCTATTACCAATGTGAAAAACAACAATAAATATATTGAGTATTTTAAATAACTCACATTATTAATTTTCGCCGTAAATGTTATCATTATGCAGTAAGAGCTCAAATAGACGATTAGGTTTTATGGAGCCTTGTTAACGAACATTGTATCGTGTGAACGGAGTCAGGATCGCAATGCGCTGTTAACATAGTATAGTGTAGTAGTGTAATAAGGTTGCCTGGGAGAAATCGCTCTCAGCGATAAGGCCGCCTTTTGTACTACTATTTTTATTTTTTAATAATTATAAGCTCTTTTAAATGTATTTCTTGAGTACAATAAAGTGTTCATTCATTGATATTGTGTCATGTTGTTTAGGCTGGTGCTGGGCGCGGGCTCTAAGGACGCCTCCGCCACCGTGTTCATGTCGGAGGGACGCCGGTGACAAACGACCTCCCACTCGGGTAAGAACAGACTCAGTCCATTCTTAACCGAAGACAATGTCAAGCCAGTGGCGTAGCTTGGTGGACAAGGGCCCAGATGCATCAAGAAAAATCAGGCCCCTACCCTCTCATTCCACGTAGCTTGAACTTATATTGACTGATTGGCCCTCAACTTAAAAATAGAGATTAAAAAAGAATACTACAGTGACTTAAACTTATTGCTAGTAGAATAAGTCTAGATAGACAACACCATCTTCCCAAAATATCACGTTTTTCCATAATTTTGGAAATAACTTGTTTCGAAAAAGTAGTAGGTAGATAATTACGATAGTCAGAGACATCTTGCTCAAATATATCGCTGGGTGCTCTTTTCTTTTCAAAGCTTAGGGGCCCTCTAGGCTTGTCCTATGGCTTGACCTTGCCCTATGATAGCTACGCCACTGTGTCAAGCATGGAGTGCCATCTGCCTAAACATCTGATGATTATGTATAATCAAAGCAGAACTAAAGCTAAACACAACGGAAAATATACAGCTATCCTTAAAAGCCTCCACACACAGAAGCCGTGTCCGGACCGGTGGCAAAGGCGTGCGTGCGGGTCTTTCCTATTGTTACCGCACCGCCACCGCCTCCGGTGTATGTGTAGACTGTCATATGATTCAATAGGATACGAACGCACGCCTTCGCCTCCGGCCCGGACACGGCTTTTGTGTGGGACGGCTTTTAAAGATGGCGTATTATCAGGCGAGATAAAGAAAAAGTTTATTTGGTTTCCACAAAATATACAGTGTAAGCTATAACTAAAACAATAAATACATGGAACCAAAAGGATGGCCACTCAGCGTGTGCTGCAGGAGCTCGGGGAGCAATACAGCGCTGGTCTAATAGATTTCTTTTTCAAACTCTTTCCTGACCCTTTTATTTGTGACGTTTTCGCCGTATATGAATACGCCAATATATTACTATCCTTAAAAGCCGCCACACACAGAATCCGTGTCTACACGCTCGAGTGGAGCGAGTCGCAATCTAACTAAAGATGTCTAATCCTTCGCAGGGTGTCGATCCGCCCAAGAAGCATTCGCCACCTTCCTGGACGCGGCCGCCGCGCTCTTGTGACAGTAGACACGTCAGTCCAGAGCCATGGGCTGATCAGGTCTGAGGGACGGATCATTACGTAACTCGGAATGTGAAGGGTTCAACTTTGTCGATGCAAATCTGTCATTAGAATATTATCATGTAGATACTTAAGAATAGTGTTGCACATGCGTGCACATGTATTTAGCATGCGTACTTATAATGGTATAGAGAATGACGTCATCTCATGCTGTCCCGCTCACCGCACACCTCTGCGCAGAATCGTGGAAGTGAAACCGCAGTAGTTTTGTCCCTGTTCCAACGCAAATAGATTTTTCTATGATTCTATCTTTCCCATACGATTCTTCGCGGAGCTTTGCTACCGTTACTTCAGTGTGCGATGGGTGTTTCGATGATTTGAATGTTATATAACAGAGATATTCCGACGTCACAGTTGTCCACATGTGGCACTGCCGCTTATAGTTGACAGGCTGACGGGGGTGTTCAAATCATAGCAGAGCATGAACTTTTGGTAAGCATTATATAATGATTATGTAATATTTAAATTTATTTTTCATCTCGACAAATAAAATAATTATTACTTAATAGTCAGTCAACAGGTTGTACAATATTTGTTTTTAAGATTTAGCTGTTTTAAGTTTACACTTAAGGCGCCAAAGTATAACTTGTACAAATGTAATATCGATAGATGCACGCATGGTAGATCGTAAAATACTTATTGAATTTATTGAGTTGTTCGATCGATGTCGATTGAAGCGACCAGAGGGCGCGGGCGTCCTATGCGAATGTTTGGTGCTACATCGTTGCTTACACAACTACTTCTTTCCGGTATTGCTTTAGATAGGCGCTCATTTATTTATCTACAGGGTTACAGGAAAAGTCGTGCTAGATCCGTTAAGGGCGTGGAGTACCCATCATTCCTGACATATTTCACTATGAAACACCCTACCCTAAACTAAACCCTTTTCGAGATATTCGACTTTTAATTTTTTTATTGAAAATTGCCGATTTTTAGGCAATTAAATTTATTTTTGGTTGTTTTGTGTATCTTATTATTATTATTATTGCATTTTTACATGTGTAATTAGATGCTTTAGGACGTCAATCATTAAAATAGTGCATAAGTTAATTGAATAGACCGTAGTAGACAAGTGAAAGTTAAGAAATAAAAAAAAAATTAGAAAGTTTATTTTTCTCTAAGGGATATCTAAAAAAAATATTATGGCAATTCTTCGGCAGATGTTTTTAAAAATATCTACGTTTCATCAGCTATCTAACGAGGTATAATAATCTAGGGTTTTATTCAATTGCATTGAAAAAAAATTAGTTTTATAGGCGACAGTGGAGAAGAAAATTTATACTTAGCCCTAAAAAGTAAAAGTAAAACAATAGGTAAGCATGAAATGTCATTTATTAAAGGTTTTCACACAACTTTTTCTTATTCTACAGTTCATGTTCAACATGGCCGCCTCTATTTCTGATACATTGTCGCATCCTTCTACGGAGACCAGTCTTCACTACTCCAGTGGTCAACGTGGTCCTCATTTTATTTGCTGCATCCACAATCCTTTCTCTTAGGTCTTCCACAGACGAAACTGGATTCGGCTCGCTGTACACAAGACTTTTCATGCACCCCCACACATGAAAATCCATGGGGGTTAGGTCCGGACTTCTTGCTGGCCATGGCAACGGCCCACCTCGTCCTATCCATTTGTTTGGATAATTTGTGTCCAGCCAGTCTCTGACACTTCTCCTGAAATGGGCAGGGCAGCCATCGTGTTGGAACCACATGTCCCTGATCAGGTTGAGTGGCAGATCATCCAGCAAATCACTCAAGTCTGCTCTCAGGAAATTTTCGTAGCTTTCCCCATTTAAATTATCCGGTAGAAAGTAAGGTCCAATCAAATGATTGGAGATAATGCCCATCCACACATTCACGCTGAATCTTCGTTGGGACCCCTTCACTCTTTTCTTATTGGGATTCCTTAGTGCTTTTGGGGCCCAGTAATGGGCGTTGTGATAGTTAGTTATGCCATCTTTATCAAATTTGGACTCATCCGTCCACAAGATATTTCTTAGAAAATCTGGGTCTTCTACGTCAGCATTTAGCATAAATCTGCAAAAGTCCAATCTTCTCGCGGGGTCTCCTTCTTCAATAACGTGTACCGGCGTGTAATGGTATGGGTATAGGCCAGCAGTATGCACTGTAAACCACACTCTCCATTGCGAAAGTCCCAGATCACGGGCAACAATATTAGTGGAAGTAGTCGGATCCGCTCGAAAGCGTTGCACTATCTCATTGTCCTGTTCTTCGTCGTCAATTCGTGGTCTACCCATGTCTGTATTACGTCTCAAAACAGAGCCAGATTCTCGAAGTCTTCGATAAACTCTGTCAAAAACGGCCACATCCGGCACTCGACGACCGGGGTAGCGAGTTACGTATTCGTTGCGAGCTTGCGCAGATACACAATCGCAGTATCCGTAACAAATAAGCATATCAGCATATTCCTCAGGTGTGTAGGACGTCATCTTCAACACTTCCGTATCACAGGTACAAATCAGAGTCCGGTTAACAAGTATAGTAGTCACAAATCAGAAGAAATAGTCCAGAATCACAGCCAAGTCGAGAAAAAGAGCAAAACGATATCACATCTACTATGTACGAAGCACGAAAGCAGACTGACAACCAAAACAATACCCCCTGTTGTATTCCCAGCCCTAACCGGTCTCTACACATTTTTTCTTTCATTCATACCTACATAAATCGTCACTTGTCTCGCTCTCACGGTGTGTCTGAACTTGAAGGACAATAGGCGCGGGACCGTTAGAACTGCTACCTGGAGCGTCCCAACTACTTTTTTTCCACGAAATGTAATACAAACCCTAGATTGTTATACCTCGTTAGATAGCTGATGAAACGTAGATATTTTTAAAAACATTTGCCGAAGAATTGCCATAATATTTTTTTAGATATCCCTTAGAGAAAAATAAACTTTCTAATTTTTTTTTTATTTCCTAACTTTCACTTTTCTACTACGGTCTATTCAATTAACTTATGCACTATTTTAATCATTGATGTCCTAAAGCATCTTATTACACATGTAAAAATGCAATAATAATAATAATAAGATACACAAAATAAACAAAAATAAATTTAGTAGCCTAAAAATCGGCACTTTTCAATAAAAAAATTAAAAGTCGAATATCTCGAAATGGGTTAAGTTTAGGGTAGGGGGTTTCATAGTGAAATAAGTCAGGAATGGTGGTTACTCCACGCTCTTAACGGATCTAGCACGATTTTTCCTGTAACCCTGTATATTTGCCATTTAAAGCAAATTAGAGTTACTACAACAATTTAATTTATTACATGCAAAACATTTAAGTTACATGTAGGTAGGGAGTTTCATAGTTATATTTAAATGGATAATGAATATGTTTAATGCACATTATTGAGCCAAATAGGTACCTAATTAGCGAAATCATTTTGTAAGTATAGAATTAAGATTGCGGCAAGTGCTCTGGAACAATACAATGCAGTATGGTTTACTGAAGTGTAACATCAACTGAACAAACACTTGAGGACATTCTCTATAAAACTAAAATCAATAAATTGAATGCTATATACTATGTGTATTAGTCGTTTTTTACTTAAAGTTTTGAGTTCTTTAATTTTTTTAATGCATGCATAGCAAAAAAACTTCGTCACAATAATGTAATGAATTATTATTAACTTTATTGTATATGCATAAGTTCCCATATTCATTCTGTAGTTTTCTAGGGAATATCTTCAAAACAATAATGTATATAGGTAAACACTGAACAACATTATTTATTGCCATCCAACAGATTTAAGCTTAAGCAATAGCTCTGTACATGCAATTGTAATTTAACCATAGAATTATTCATCACTGCCAATTATGAATTAATATTAAGTATTTTTATAATTTTATCTATTTGAATTGTAATTTGCTAAGTTATTTGTCTCACAACAGCCTGCTGTATGTGGCATGAATCAACCAGTGTTCAAAGTGGTGCTACATACACAACTTTATTAGTGTAATTACTTCACTCCTATATATAACTAAATATACCTAATTTATCAGCACCTTAGCCTGTTTTATAGCTTTCATTGAAGACTTTATGAAACCATAGTTTATTTTGTTTTGTGGTTAGTAAATTACGGAATGTTCCTACAGTGTAAACTATAACATAATGCCATTTTAGTTTTACCTAGGTTTTTATTAGAACTAAGAGAATCCCATGTAAAAGAAGCATGTTCTTGTGTGATTGCAGATAGGTCAGGGAATTCACCGGTAGCTATTTGGGTTTAGTGGTAATACCAGCATTTATTATAATTATGAAGTCAGTGATATGATTTGAACAAATATGAAAATAACTCTGAATAATGGCATTTTAGTCAAGTAATCTATATATTTCAGCTCAGGCTTAAACATGCTTCGGAAATATTTAATCAATTAATATGTATGTAAAATTAAATAAAGTTGGTGCCTTTGAAAACATTGGTCACATAGATGACACCAAGAATTAATGATTATTTGTTTTTATTGCAATCAATACCAACTAATTATTTATTAGTAAATAAATATGCAAATTCACATAAAAAGCTTGAGTGATCATTCGCTTTTACATAATGTAATTAAAATGTACATTTTACATAATATTGTTGTTGTTAAATAAAAAGAGGATAAAAATAAAATTGTTTTATTATTACTTTTTAGTGTGACACAAAGCTTTTGGTTACCATTCTGCTTACCACAACATCTAGTAAGCTGTCTTTGTACTTGTAATTGGTTAATTTATAGGTTTGCCTAACATCTTGTTCTCGAGTGAAGCTGCCGAGTTCACTGATAGGACAGAGGTCTCCCTCGATCTGGGGGAGGATCTCTCCACTGGGGTTGCTCTCGGGAGTCACCAAGAAACACACCAGCAGCTCCTGTTCTTTCTCTATTCCAAACTTGCTCAAGCTCTGAGATATATTCTTTGAAAGAGATAAATTGAAAAGTATTTCTGCAAAGACAGTTCGCGTCACCATGGAGTTGTGTTTGAGGGCAAGCACAGCTCTGTTCGCAGCCACAGCCACTTGGAACGGATCTATGATTAGCCTTGGCTTTAATATTGCACAGTTCCAAGCACCGTTTAGGATGTTGCTTCGTATTGTTTCAACATTTTGAACATTCTTGAACAAATAAATCTGAAGGGTGGTGTAGGTTTCAGGATCAAGATCACAGGTGTAAGGCTCAGGTGTCATTGTGGTTCTGGAAAAAGTTTAATTCAAGTTAGACAAAACTGTTTGCTACATAGCTAAATATTTAATTCAGTTCTCTTTCCTTCCTTTCCCCCTACCTATTTTCCAATACTTGCAAAACAACATAAAATACCTACATTATTTTAAACTGGGTAGGTAGGTAGGTAGTCAAACTGTGTCTACTTTCTTTAAACATTTTAGAAAATAAAGTGGAAAGCATACTTAGAACTTCACAAAATCGATCCCAGTAAGATTCTTTCCGATGTAGTAGTGCCTCAAATAAGTACCAAAGTCCTGAGGCCTAAGCTCATACGTGCAAAAGAGTAGTTGGTGCTTTCTTGTATATTTATCGGGAGCATCGAAGACATCGGCAGACAGAACCTACCTATCTACCTACGAAACAAAGCTTGATTGAACTTCAAGAGACTATGGTGGCAAGATTTTTACAAACAGTAAAAATAAATAAAGTAAAACGACTGCAATGCAACTTCTTGTTTGTTTTATGTAAAGCACGGAGGAATACTTACTCATAATTCATCATTTACTTACAGGTTCAAAGTCAAGTCATTGTGAAAATGAATTTTGTAAATAATCACAGAAATCGAAATAATAAATTAATTTGTATTTCTGTAGCTTTAACATAATAAATGTAATCTAAGACCTTAAAGCAAGCTACTATAGAAGCCTGTGGAGCGTAGTCATAGGATCTTTGATAGTAGAAATCACATGGGTACGCATGGTTTTCTGGGATTTGTGTCAAACCGTTGTGTCCGTCAAGTTAGCAGCCACACCATGGAATTTTAAGATTATAAATATGCCAATTAACTGTGCCGTCAATGCTGTATCCGGTACCACAAAGCATATAAATAGTGCTCCATTACTTTAGGAGATATTGAGGGATTTCACTGTGGCTGCTATCTTGACGTCAAGCTGGCAGCCCCGCTGATTGTGAAGAAACCAAAGCTAGATTTGAATTGTGAACTATGCCAAATAACTGTTCCCATGTATATCTAGTTGTGCTATAAAGCTCAGAAATAGAGACCCTGTGGTTTATAAGATATTAGGCTCTAAACATCTACATACATTGGAGAGTACAGATGAGTACAAAAGTATTTAGTTACGATTGCAACTAGACTCGCTAAAATGGCGTCTTTGTTAGACATTTATGTACATCACTGACGATGACCCAAATACCTACTGCTTTTATTGGTAGAACAACCGTAAATAGCATTACCTACTTAAATATATTAAATTTTTAATATTATTATTTTTTAATTTTAATTTGATAATATCATAAATGTAATATACCTACCTACGACTAATAAGTATTTCTTTTGCTGAGTTTTCAACCAAACTTCCCCTAAAAGCTTATAATAAATTATACCTAAAAATTACTACCATTGGCGTATCTAGGCATATTCTCCAGGGGGGGCCAGGGACCCATATTAACCGCTCGCCATTTTTGTAATATGAACTTCTAATACCAGCCAGTCAGCGGTTACGTGAAACTTGGCCGACTTCTGAACAAAAATTGTCTGGACAGACCAAAGAAGCAGGAATAATATGGTACTAGAAGTCGCATACTAGTGTGACCTTGTCGTCGCAAAGATGACTAATGTCACCAAAGGGCATTTTGATTTTCAGTATTGTCTCGAACGGCGGACGAGAAAGAACGTGTAAAAATGGTGGTAACCAATTGTGGAAATGCTTCCACAACTTGCAATTACAGATGTAAGCAAACCATGCAGAGCTATTTTATAAGAAGTTGATTTTTTTTTGTTTTTGTGACAAAGTGAACGGAAATAAAATCTTGCTTGTTTTGTTTATTCGTTGGTTAAGTTCATATGTATGTTCACCGATAAATAGCTAGGTAATTGATGATAAGATAATCGCCGCTCCCTAGAAATTGCTTAAAGAGAAGAGACGTGACGTGAAGTTACGTACCTACACTACCTACCTACGTAGTATTTAACTTTTTAGAAACTGCTCGATGTATTTACCTTATAGAAACATGGTATTTCAAGCTGCCAGAATCGACAAACTAAGGACAATTATTACAAATAGGCGTTTTTTATCAACTCAGACGGATAATGTGGGTCCTGTGATGTTCAGTCGGCTAACAGGCGCCGACCGCGGCATCGCTCTCTACGGCCTCAACAGCCCCAAGGACAGGAATGCTCTGGGTTATGAGCTGGTCGAGGCTATGCGCGAGGTCAACCACATCATCAGGAATGACACCAAGTTGTCTGTTGTTATAATACACAGCTTGGTTCCTGGCATCTTTTGTGCTGGTCTGTGCCTTCAGTTTTAGTTACCTTCTGAATCAGCAAGGTCTTGTTTGACATTAGAATTTGCTATAATTATTATTTCAATTTTAGGGGCGAATCTCAAAGAGCGCTTCAAAATGACAGACGAAGAAGCAGCCAAGTTTGTTCGTGGATTGAGAGCAACGTTTGTAGAGATAGAGGACTTGCCCATGCCTACCATAGCTGCAGTTGAAGGGATCGCAGTCGGTGGAGGCCTTGAATTGGCTCTTGCTTGTGACATCAGAGTTGCGGCAGAGAGTGCCAAGCTGGGGCTCGTGGAAACTGGTCGAGGGCTCATCCCAGGTGCTGGGGGAACCCAGCGGCTGCCCAGAACTATCAACCTCAACATTGCCAAGGAGCTTATATTCACATCTAGGATAGTGAGTGGAACAGAAGCAAAAGAACTTGGTAAGGCATATTTTAGTTTAGATAACCAAACAAAGTAGATAATTTAATCACCCACAATGCATTAACAGTACATGTTTTCTTTCTAGGTATTGTAAATCATGCTGTACCACAAAACAGTGGTAAAAATGCAGCTTATGAGAAATCTTTGGATCTAGCTCGAGAGATCATTCCCAATGCACCAATTGCTCTCCGCTGTGCCAAGCAAGCTGTGAACCAAGGAATCCAGGTCAGCATCAAGGAAGGCTATGAAGTGGAGCAGAAGTTTTATGAAGTTAACATTCCAACTAAAGATAGACAAGAGGGAATGATTTCCTTTATGGAGAAGAGGAAGCCTGTGTATGAAGGCCACTAAATGTTTGTAAATTAATAAATAAATAATGCTGGACTATCCACAGAGCATCATCTAGCCCCAAGCTAAGCAGAGCTTGTGTTATGGGTACTAGATAAGGTTTAGCATTTCTATTTTATTGTAACAAGATATAAGAAGTACATTTAGGATAAGATAGTTGTTCTGTTGGTAGCTATTGCAACAAAAGCCTACAGGAATCACACATGGTGCAAGAAAATTTTAATGTACATGTGTCTTTTTGCAATATCCTAATTATTTAAGATGGATATTAGTACTTTTGAATTCCAATATTTTGTTAAAATTGATCTGTGATGTGTCTGCATGTGTGACATAATTGGTGATAGTTAGAAATAAGCGACAAATAATGTAAATATTATATATTTTTGAAATATACATCTTGTTGGTTATTTTACAGGCTGGTTTTATTTTTTTAAACTTCCATGATAAATAGAATAATAAAACATATTTACAAAGAAACAAAAGTAGATAAAACTTATCAAATAATTATCAGTAGTGCCTATGTAAACAATCTGATGTAATGTCAACTTGTGTTGTAAAGAGATAATAACAACTTATTCTATAGATACAAATATTATTCAGTTATTTCACAAAAAAACATTTTGCATAAACATAACAAGTTTAGTCCTATGTACATTCAGTAGGTAAACTTAAATTATAAATTCAAAATCTTTTTGATCTGTTCTTTAGTATCATCAGGAGATGTTACCTTGTGTCCGATTATTCTAGAATCATTGTAGATTTCGTGATCATTCCCTCCAAAGTCAGTTTTGTCTCCAAAGAAGTGGACCTCATTGAATTGCTGATTAACAATGTGGTTCAAGCAGTATGTTTTATCCCATCCTTCAGGGAACACATCGACACTAATCTGCCCTCCGAGAGCAAACTTTAATCCCCAGCCTTTGAACTTAGTCTGAAGAGCATTCACAAACTTCTGTCGAACCTGATGCTCAATGTCATACTTTGAGAATTGGTCTCTGTCAGCCTGGCTGCAGGAGCGTCCCACGGGACACAAATTTATCATACTAGATCGGAACTCAACAAAGTTGCCTCTCTTTGCCGGTAGCTCCAGTTTAGACATGTACTCAAGAGCAAAATTGATAACCTTCTGCAACTTTTCTTCACCAAACTTGCTAAGGATGCTTTCAGAACTAATCAGCTTACCACCCTTGTAATGAACTACGCCGTTTTCACAAAAAACATAGTCAAATTTAGTGGCAACTTCTTCTCCATCCATTTGTTCAGATATTTTAGAATAATCTGAGCCGCTGACTAGTCCCACTGAGACCTGAGCCATCACATCGTTCAGAAGAAACTCCTTGAGGTGTTCTGAGATAATCTGTCTCGGCTTAGTTAAGGTTCCGTCAACATCGAAGAGATACAAAATGCTGTTTCGATACGTCATCTTGCCGATTAATCTTCGTAGGATTTGAATTTTGGAGGCAAACAGAGCAGAGGTCAATAAGTAGAGCAGTTGGGTCAATGCACTGCGAACCAGTCCTTCACGTCGACACGTCAGAAACACAGTCTTACATCGGTGGCAATGGAGAGCGCGCCGGGTTTTGTTTACGTGGTGCTATTTACGTGTTTGCTTGCCCACAAGGTGTTATCAGACAGACCGCGAAATGTACTGATTATGCTAGGTATGTATTTACCGATCGATTTCCACTTTTATTCGCGCCTACCTATTTTTTTTAATTATATCCAACGAAAAACGCAAAATATGATGCGACAAGGATGCGACGAACGCAAAATTATGCTCATAGAGTAACTTTTATTATGCTATTTTAACGTCGTCGTAAATGTCAGAAACATAGCTAAACTTGATTATTAAATTCTGAGACTCTGAATTTAATATAGTCGGAGATTCTACTATTAAACTTCAGACCTTGGACATAAACAAAGTTATTAAAAATAAAACACTACACAAAAACATAATCTGTCTTCTAGCAAGCTATTTTTAAGCCAAAAATTGAATTTGAAAATGTCGGTAACTAGAATCTTTGGTATAAATGGGACTATTTTCTAGCACAATTGTAAAAATCTCGTAAGCTACTTAATTATAATATCATTGTAGGTAGGTCTATGAAGGAACCTACTTGGGGTCTTAATAACAGGGCAATACCAGGGTATCCTCAGAGCAGGGAAATATACCTAACTACCTAATATGAAGATTAATGCGAGCTCGATGTTCGTCACGCTCGTTTACTTTCTTTATTTCCAGCTGATGACGGTGGGTTTGAGCTGGGTGCGTATGCAAACAAAATATGCCAAACTCCTAACATCGACGCGCTCGCGCAGCGGGGAGTCATATTCAACAATGCTTTTACTTCTGTCAGCAGCTGCTCGCCGAGGTAACTTATTATTGCGTACCGAGAGACTTTGACAGGCTGGCTTGGTTAAATCGCCAGTGTGGTGGCGCAAAACGCACCACGGATAAGCGTAGTAATTGTGGCGGTTTAGCCAAGCCCGAATTCTACATTCTACGAATTATAATGTTGATGACAACATTTCAGCCGAGCCGCGCTGCTAACAGGCACACCGAGTCATCAGAATGGGATGTACGGCTTGCACCACAGCGTTCATCACTTCAACTCCTTTGACGATGTCCCCAGTTTACCGAATTTGTTGCGAGACCACGGGCTCTATACAGGTCTCCTTTGACTTTCTAATTAATTTATAAGCGCGCTTACACTAGACAAAAGTCGTAGAAAAGATAATTCTAAGGAATTAGCGTCTCTTAGTCTCTTATCAAACTATTTTCTGTAAACCTGCTAAAAACCTCTGATTAAGATATGTACTTACCGAGGTAGCTGCTACGTTTAAGCACTCCTACGTATTTTACTGCCGCAAAACAAAGTTACTACCTATGTAGATAGATACTACAACATTTTCATGCACTTTAAACTAGTAACTAGTAAACTTTATTCTTCTAATTGAAATTAACTTGTCTAGAAAACTACGTATGTAAAAAAACTTATTGTTCGCCTAAAACTTTTCATATATACCTAATCTAACGCTTACCATTTGGGGGGCGACCTAAGATTTCTACCTACTAGTACTACTAAATTTGCATGCACTAAGTAAATTTTATTCTCCTTATTGAAATTAGTCTAGAAAACTACGTATTTAAAAAAAGACTTATTTTTCTCCTAAAACTTTTCAATTACCTATACCTACCTAATCTAACGCATACTATTTGGGGAGAGTAAGACTTATTGCCGTAATGGAGTAGTCGTTCGGCCACACACAGGTAACATTATCTAGATCGAAATAAGTCAAATATTAATATTCATAATCATTTATTTACTTCATCTACATAAAATACATTAACTAGGTAATTAATTATTGTAATCCACAATTTTAGAAGAGACATTTTACTAACAAGTGTTCTTACGAACAAAAAAAATCAACTCTTCTGGTTCTAGGCATCATTGGTAAGAAGCATGTGGGTCCAGCCGCCACCTTTCGTTTCGATTACGAGCAGACGGAAGAGAATAACCACATCAACCAAGTTGGCCGCAACATTACACACATCAAACTGCTTACGCGAGAGTTCTTGGATAATGCGCGAAAAGAGAACAAGTTCGTATAAGTATTTTAACCTCGAGAACGCTAAATTTTTTTTTTAAAATAAGTAAGGAAGGGCAGATAATATGTATTAATTTCCAGATCATTCTTTCTATACGTTGGTTTCCATGACCCGCACCGCTGCGGGCATTCAGAGCCGCAGTTCGGTGCTTTCTGCGAGAGGTTCGGTTCAGGAGAACCTGGTATGGGGCTTATACCTGACTGGCAGCCATGGTACTATCAGTGGGATGAAGTGCAGCTACCTTACCATATCCAGGTAGGAACGCATGTCCTTACTCAGGAAATTCTATATTAAAATATTCTCCAACTATATTTTCTGTTTTCAGGATACGGAGCCAGCTAGAAGAGACGTCGCAGCGCAGTACACGACTATGTCACGACTAGACCAGGGTATGCTTGGTCCATTTTATGCTCGTATGAAGTATAATTTGATGGCCAGTTTGTAGCTATTTATAAACAATTTTGATTTTAGGAGTTTCATTAGTTCTAAAGGAACTCGAAGCAGCTGGTTACTCTAACGACACACTGATCGTCTATACGTCTGATAATGGGATTCCCTTTCCATCTGGCAGAACAAACATGTATGACCCTGGCCTTAGAGAACCCCTCATAATCGTGTCACCAGAAGTAACTGCTCGGAGGAACGAAGCCTCTGGAGCTATGGCTAGCTTACTGGATATCATGCCAACAGTGTTGGACTGGTTTGGCATAAAGAAACACGAGGAAGATAGTAATGACATCGAGGTGTGGCAGGATAAGCCAAAAAGCTTGTTACCTATTCTAGAGAAAGGTAGGTACCTACCCAACTACTTTAGTCTGAATCTACCTGTAGGTACATAATACACATCAATAAAAAAACCCAAATAGGCAATAAGAGTTTTTTTAATATGTAACTTATGTGTAATTTTTCCTTTTTTTTCCAGAGCCGTCGTACTCTGAAGAAGACGCTATATTTGCATCCCAAACGCATCATGAAGTCACGATGTACTACCCAATGCGAGCCATCCGTACCCGAAGATACAAGCTGATCCACAACCTAAACTACGGCATGCCTTTCCCCATCGACCAGGATCTCTATGTGTCTCCTACTTTTCAGGTACATGAGCGAATAGGCCTACAGACGATTGAAGTGTGCACTTTGGTATCGCGCGTTTTTATCATCTCGTAAATGAAGATATACACGGATCCTGACGCTTGTATATTATGATGATGTTCCAGAACAGATGGCTTTTAGAAGGCAACTTCTGTACTCGGTCTTTAGTTACTGACCGACTGAACACAGTCTCAAAATGTTGTTTTTTGTAGGACATTCTTAACCGAACGCGCAGCAAACAGCCACTACCGTGGTACAAAACGCTCCGTGACTACTATTACCGGCCGCAGTGGGAGCTGTTCGACGTGCGCGCAGATCCTTACGAGACACGCAATCTACATGGTCAGTAAAGAACCAAGAACAATGAAATGAATGCACAGTAAAATGAACATTAGAACTACCTATCTTTGTTTCAGGCAAGCCGTCTTTGGCACAAGTAGAAAAAACCTTGCTTGAGCGGCTAGGTGATTGGCAACGCGCCACCCGAGACCCTTGGATGTGCGCGCCCGATGCTGTGTTAGAAAAAAAGGACAATTTGCCTGTTTGCAGTAGCCTCGGGCTTTAATATTTAAATCAAAGTACTAACTGCTAAGAATCTATCATAGAAAGTCGCTTTGATTGGATAGGTAGGTAGTCCTTGTTGGTTGTATAACTACACTTAAAATAAAACAACTCTTAAATTCTCCACACACTGAAGCCGGAGGTGGAGCGGAGGCGAAGGCGCGCCACCGCCTGCGGTGTGTGTGTAGGCTTTCATTTGATTCAATAGGATACAACTCGCACACCTTCGCCTCCGCTCCTCCCTATGTGTGATTACACATATACACAACTAATAGATTAACAATGAAGGTCTAATTATTATTAGGTAGCATATCACAGTTTCGAGAAAAGGGTAGGTACGGGAAAGATCTTTTGAGATTGCGGATTTCTATGGAGAACTTCTACGTCACTAGTCACTGTACTGTCAATGTCAATGAGTTCGCCTCCCTCAGGCAAAAATGTTTTTGTGTGCCTATTTTGTATTGAATTGAATAATAAATTGGAAACTATCAAAGAACTTTTTAGTTTATCAGAATTATCAGATAAATAAAACCCCTCCCCTGGTAAATATCCAAATTATACATACTAAACAAATAAACTGTCTTGGAACGTTATTTATAACCTCGGTTTTTTTAGGTAAACAATGGCCACAAACTATGTGAAATACACTCAGTTAATAAAGAACACCACAAACTACGCTCGCCGAATGAACCGGCTATCTAACAGAATCTTCGGGGAAGTGGCCATACCTACCAACGACAAGTCCATGAAGGTTGTCAAAATGTTCTCTGAGAGGCCAATGCACAGCAACCCAGAAGTAATCCACTATTACCCACGTCACGTGGAGACTGCTGCGCTCATGATGAAGCTGCGAGAGTATGGTCTCTTCCGAGATGAGCACCATGACTTTAAGGATGAGATGAAGAGGCTGCGGGAACTTAGAGGAAAGGTCAAGGTCTGGAGACGCCACATGGATAAGAAAGAATAGAGCTAGTGATATTTACTGTTTAGGTATTTAGGTATATTTATTGTTATTAATGTTTCAAACTAAATAAATTAGAACACATTCATACAAAATATTTTTTTTATTATATAAATTAACTAAAGGCCAGTTTCTATTCCTACAAACAAAATATTAACATTTTCACATCCAGAGTTTGAATGCAAATCAAACACTAGCAATCACAACTGCTACAGGTATTGTTTATTAAAAAGGGGCATTAACTTAACCATAAGTACTTCTAAACTGTTAGGCTAGGTGTTGGTAGCTAGGGTATGCGGTTTACAAACCTCTTAAAATAAAAAAAGAATATACCATCAGTGCAGTTAAATTCCCCAAGGATTGCAGCAAGGATGGTACTGGAAGTTGGAATTTTCATACCTAGCCGGATCATCCAGAGCAAAATGGTGACACATATACTTATCTACTTCTTTGTCTTCTTCAATCTTTATAGTTTGTTCAAACCTGACAGAGTCTTCGGACAAGCACTCACAGTCATTGTCAACATTATCATAAGGAATTTCATCCTGGAGGCCCATGTAGAATATCACATAGATGAAGAAAGCCGCAAACATAATTGAGGGCACTATGACGGTCATGCAGAATAGTCTGAACGGAGTGGAAACCAGGAAATGGGTATGTTGATGTATCAGCTCAAAGGGGTCATCATTTATCTGCTGTGTTTCATACACTTCTTCCATCCAAGGCTTTAATCTGAAAGATATTAGACACCATTATTAACCAAGCCTTCACGATTCTGCCGTTCTGCGCACGAATCATAAGAACAATGCTTGAGCTTCAAAAGCTGAGCCGTTAAAGCAATAAAGTTTTAAGAAAAACAAAAAAAATATAAATCTAAGAATATTATTTTAAATACTAGCTGTGAAGTGCGGCTTCACCCATGTGAAGATTGATGAAACATTTTATTCAAGGCCTAGAACTATGTACATTTTCATTTTCATTCAACTTGATCCATTCAGAAGTTTTGGCGTGAAGGGGTAACAAATATCCACACATCCAAAGATCCGATCAAACATCACAACAGCACACTATTTCATGAAGTCGCAAGTTACGAAGGATGGATAGCAGTCTGTTACCTAATCGCGCACAAATTACTGAACGGATCAGTCTGGAATAAAACATCTTTTTATCCATTTTCACGCGGGTGTAGCCGCAAGGTGCAACTAGTTTGTAATATTAATGTTTAGCACCTATAGTCACATTTTGAGTACTAGGTATTATTAAATAAGAAATAAAGTGACGATCGTTATGGCGCGGTGGGCGAAGGTACGCCTGCGACGCAGGAGGTTGCGGGTTCGATTCCCGCCTCGGAACAAATTTGTGTACGATTTGCAGAAATTTGTTCCGTTGGTATAAAAAAATATATCTATCTACGTAATGTATTGTATTAAGTAGGTATATCAGTCATCTAGTACCCATAACACAAGCTCTGCTTAGCTTGGGGCTAGATGACGCTGTGTGGACTTTCCGGAATTATGAAGTGTGATTGATTTTCTCTTCACTTAAATTTGTGTCTACTTGTGGGAGAATAGCGAGAAATGAAAAAGAAGCACCAGCATGTTTGATGATAGAGATGTTAGTGCTCACTTGTCGATCATCTCGTACGTGGCGCTGCAGTTGGGCGGCCAGGGCGCGGCCGGCACGGGCAGCACGCGCTGCAGCCCCAGCAGCACGGCGTCCGAGTGCTCGCACGCGCCCGGCGCGAACTCCGGGTGGAACGCGCGCCGGCAGATCCTGCTCGCGCCCGCCGGCATCCTGTCGTCTGGATTAAATGCATTATAAAAAAGCTTTTATTATTCCTTTGTTTATTTAATTCCTAAGGAGCCCTCTGCGGGTATGGGCCTCCTTTAGTTTTAAAACATTAAACGCATTATTATTATTATCCTTGAAACTGACACAGGAAATGGTAAGTAACATTCTAAGCCTGCAGATCTGCGATAGACTGCTGGCAGATGCTGGATGCGTCAAGCTGAAGACTTACGACGCTTTGGCGCTCATTATGGGAGGCCTATGTCCAGCTGTGGACTAATTTGGGCTGATGATGATGATTCTAAGCCGCCGCTCCGCCTTAGCGCGAATCGACACAGGAGACCTTACACATCGCCCTCGGACCCCGGTGCATACGGAGGTGTGTAGTGTACCATTGCACACCTTGATGCAATATTTTACTTAGCATGTAGGTACAATAGAAGATAATATGATGGGCATTCTAAGTGATGTTCTAAAAAATGATGAAATAACGTTATTGCTTTTGAAATACCTACACACACACTATTGCATTTATAAGTCCGACGGATCTGTAGGTATTCAGAAATTCCGTTACCGAGTTAATACGGACACGGAATCCGATACAGATTTTCGCGAAATTCAAATATTTAGGCAGTTGTTAATATTTTATGCGTTCAATACCTAGTATTAGCGAATCTTCGTCAGATTCGGAGTCGATGACTCAGTAGAGGAGATTCTGAATAGCCCTGCTGACATGATATCTCGCTTGCACCTGCTTATCTCGCTATCTCGCTTACACCACCATCATGCATACAGCCCACCATCAGCTTCCTTTGAAATATTTGAAAACATAATGGATGATATCTTATTTAAAATAACAAAATCAAATAAAAATCTCATAATATGCGGAGACTTCAATGTTAATCTTTTAGAAGTTAACTCCCACAGTAGTCGATTAACTAATTTATTTAAATCTTATAATCTAAGTCCACTATTTATGGAACCAACTAGAATTACTGAAACCTCAGCAAAATGCATAGATAATATATTTGTTTGCCAAAATGATAAAATTGTAAGTAAAAATATAATCAGCAATTTAAAATCAGACCACTTAGGTCAACTCATAAAACTGAACATTCAATTGAAAAATTATAATTGTAAAAAGAACATAAAATATATACCAGTAACCACACATCGATTTGATCAGTTTAAATTGGATTGGGACTCTAAACCAGCACCTAACTACTCATACAACAACCCAAATGAGTCATATAGCAGTTTTTTCAACAAATTCACCTATGCGTTCAATTCAATATTTACACCCAGGTCGATAGTGGTCTCTGAGAAACTTAACTTTAGCGAGTGGGCAACAGTAGGTATACATAAAAGTAGACAAAAGTTGTATGAACTGTATAGTGAAAAACAATACAATTTTAGTGAGGAGTTTAAAGAAAAAGTTAAAAATTATTCAAAATTGTTTCGTAAAGTTTGTCAAATTGCAAAGTCAAATTATATTAGCTCAAAAATTAGAAATAGTGAAAATGTAATCAAATCAACTTGGAAAATAATAAATAGTGAGACTGGAAAGGTTAGTAACTATACTAATGATTACAATTTAAAAATTAATAACTCTTCAATCAAAAATGATGTTGAAGTAGCCCAAGCATTTGAAAACTTTTTTACTAATATTCCAATCTCTACTACTAAGTGTCTTAACTCTTCTCAAGTAATCGCTGAGTCTCTACTTATAGAAAATGTACCTAAATGCGAAAATAAATTTAATTTCAATCATGTTGATGACAAAGATATAATTAAAGCCTTTAAACTTTTAAATATTAAGAAAACTGCAGATCTCTGGGGCATTTCTGTTAAAATTATTAAATCTTTGATTGATATAATTGCACCAGATTTAGCTTTCATATTCAATGAGTCCATTGATTGTGGCGTATTTCCTGATCTAATGAAACATAGTAAAATAACTCCACTGTTTAAATCGGGTAGTAGGTCTGACCCCACCAACTTTAGACCGATATCAGTACTGCCTACATTCAGCAAAGTTTTTGAAAAACTTATTTTACATCAATTGCTCAGGCATTTCAATGGCAATGACCTGCTACATTGTAAGCAATTCGGGTTTACTCGAGGCAGGTCAACTACTGATGCTGGTGTAGAGTTGGTATCACATATTTTTGATGCTTGGGAGAAGTCGCAAGACGCTTTAGGCGTCTTTTGCGACTTGTCAAAAGCATTCGATTGTGTACACCATGAGACATTAATCAGGAAACTACATCACTATGGAATAAATGACACCTCTTTGGATCTTCTTTCATCTTACTTAAGTGACAGGATACAAAGAGTTGACATTAATGGGAAACGGTCTTCGGGGTCTGTTGTTACTATGGGTGTACCGCAGGGGTCTATCCTCGGTCCTTTCCTGTTTTTAGTTTATATTAACGACCTGCCTGATCTTGTAAAGAATAATCACGAGATTGTATTATTTGCTGATGATACTTCTTTAATTTTTAAAATGAAAAGACAAACTACAAATTTCGACGATGTGAATAATGCAATCTCAAAAGTTGTCCACTGGTTTAGCGTCAATAATCTTTTGCTTAATGAAACCAAAACGAAATGTATTAGATTTATTCTACCTAATGTGAAACAAGTTAAGGCTGATGTAAACGTGAAAGGAGAAACTTTAGACATTGTAGAAAGTACCGTATTCTTAGGAATCACTCTAGATAGTAAGCTTCAATGGGGCCCACACATAGATAAGCTATCGAAGAGACTCAGTTCTGCAGCATATGCAGTCAAAAAAATCCGTCAATTTACAGACGTGGATACTTCTAGACTTGTTTATTTCAGCTACTTCCATAGTATTATGTCTTATGGTATACTACTGTGGGGGAACGCTCCAGACATTAACACCGTATTTGTGCTGCAGAAGAGGGCTGTTCGTGCAATCTATAATATGGGTCCCAGAGAATCCCTCCGCAATAAATTCAAAGAAATAAACATAATGACAGTACCATGTCAATATATTTATGAAAACTTGTTGTACACTCATAAAAATATCAATAGGTTCACTAAAAATAGCGACATACATAATGTAAATACTAGAAATAAGAATAAACTCGCTTTGCCCACAACTAGATTAAACAAAGTTAATGTATCTTTCAAAGGGCAATGTATACGCTTCTACAACAAAACTCCAAGTGAGTTGCAAAAATTATCGGTAAATAAATTCAAACAAATTATCAAAACTATTCTTTGTAAAAAGGCTTAGGTACTATAAAATATCTGATTATTTAGATGATAAAAAAGCTTGGGACGAGTTTTGCTCCAACTCTAAAACTAACAACCTAACAAGGTAAAGGTTTCTTGTTCGCTTCTTTACTTTACCTAAATCGACCGAAGTGAACAATAATCAAAGTGAGCACTTTATTTCATAATTTCAATTATTTTTTAACATGTATTTTATGACGTGTCCAAATGTCCTGTAAGGTCTTAAGGAAATAAAGCACTTTGAATTTTGAATTTTGAATTTTATCTAGGCCCTAACCAGACCATGCATATCTCCCTGCTTGGCAACTGTGTTCCAGCACCTCAGTGGATCATCGCACTGCTACCTAGAGAAAACGTGATTGAGTTCATCGTACCTACGGATGGCTCGAGTAGGTACACAAGTAGGCAAGATGTAATAAGGGGTAGGAAGCTGGTGTGTGACAAAAGCCTTACGTTTGAAGTGGTCCAAACAATAAGCGCCCGGCGTGTTGGGCAGCACGTAGCCGCGCGTGATGGGCACGCCGCGCAGGCAGGAGGCGCGCGCGACCACCCAGCGGGGGCGCCACAGCGCGCCCTCGCACAGCGGCGCCCCGTCCCCGCGCCCCCCGACGCAGATCAGCACGCGGTTCTCCCCCGAAACGCCTCCGAACACGTCCACCAGCTCGGCGCCTGAAGCGCTGCCCAACACCACCATCATGCATACCAGTCTTATTAACATTTTTATTATTTTACACCCAAAAACACGATGACAAGTACTAACTTAATGTTGACAGTATGTAGGTATTGTCTAATTTGACTTTTTATCGGCGTTTTCAGGGTTTCGTTAGTGTAGTACGAAACCGTAAAGGTCTCGCTTTGTCCGTCCTTTTTACATTTGAATAATCCAGCTTTCGAAACTACTTAATTATATACTTAAAATTATCTGAGCGTCTGGTCGATGCGACGCGTGACCCGAGTGCTGGTGAATATCTGGCTCAGCATTGCCATACAGCGTGGTAATGCAGCTAGTGTCTTGGGGACGCTTCCGACTGGTATTGACTGGTATTCGAACAACAAAAAAATTGCTGTTCTACAGTAGAACAATACCTACTTGGTAGGACTACGATGGTGGACTTGGCGGTACTCTCGTAAGTTTACCTAAGCTACCAACTCAAAGTTTGTTTTATGGGTACTATATAAATACGTATAACATAGGTACCTACCTACCTATTATTTTAGATGTCCAATAACTGAAACCTTCATAAAGGAAGGTTGTAGGTAGGTTTTTGTTTATTTGACAAAAGTTCGAAACCTGCGGCGAACGATTCATGCTCGGATTTGACGAATCTTTTCTAAATATGCAGGAAAAATGAGATCATATAAAAAACTCAGTCCATAACTTGGATGCTTAGGACCTACAGCTTGGAAGATACTAATTTGTAGCTCTAATGTTGGGGCCACACTAGCGTTTAACGTCAATGCCCATTATCGTGTTAATTATTGCAACAATTTTTACCGCATTAAAGTGGGTGGCTACACTTCAACGGTCAACGTGAATGCCCATTATTGGCGATAAAAACGGCGTTGAATTTACTTCAATTCAAGCAAGATGGACGTCGACAGAGCTCTATATTTCATGAGTGTAAATTTATATTATTTGACTTTATTGAATCATTACCGAATAAAGAGAATCTCGAATCAATCAGAATCTCGAGAAAAGTAAGAACTTTCTCGTTTCTCCACTCCGTCGCCATAGTAAACACGTCCGCTCCCCTTGCGCTCTCGACGCACACTGACAATACGTACGTAGTGTGGCCACTTCATTGCATCAATTCTCGCGTTAATCTCTTTGATGTACCGCCACTTGAGCTCGCCTAACGCCAAACGGCATTGTTAATGCCATTGTCAAATTATCGCGTTAAATTGTGGCTACACCTATGGTAAACGTCCATTATCGCGTTAATTAATGGCATTTCCCGTTAGTGTGGCCCCAACATTAGAGTTCATTAAGCGTTATTGCGTCAACCCAAGAGGCTATGCACGCTTGAAACGTTGAGGACATCTTTCTTTGGATGTCGGTATACTTCGCCAAGCTAAGGCTATCCCTTCTAAGCAGTTAAGTAGGTATTTAAGTACTTAAGTCAAGTTGTAAAGAATTAATCTAGGTGCTTTGACAGCAGATGACTGCGAGCACGGGGCTCAAATAGTTACTAGCTAGTAGGTAGGTAGGTAGGTACTACAACAAAATAAAAGTAGTGAAAAAATAGCCATCATTTATTTGATTACAAAATCTTTCGTCAGGAAATAAATTGCTACATAAAATATATTTCAACAAGAAATGCCTCAACTGCTTACGTGTCGGCGGGGTGCGGCCGCAGCATGCCGCATGACGCGCGCTGCACAGCATAGTAAACAGCATGCGAGCCACACCTCGCCGACAACTCAACCCAAGAACACTTACTGACTCACTTATCATTATTTTACATTTACTCAGTTCAATATAAATTTTAAAATATCCGATGAGACAAAATTAAAATTAGGTACTCGAAGCCAACAATTTGGAAACTAACAATAGAATTTTATATCATTTCAGAACAGTGCACAGTTTCAAAAAAATTGAAAATGTTACTTTCATGTTTTTTGAAACTTTGACGAATTAGAACACAATCGCTCACGTTTTGAAGGGCGATTAGGGTGCCTTTCCACTTGTGATGTGCTACGTCTAGCTAAAGGGGATGTGTCAAATCCACCGTGGGTTCTCTTAGCTAAGAGTCAAGCGATGCTGTACGTTGCAAATAGAATTACTTTGGTCAAGGGTTAAGATTGTAAAATTATTAAAACCCTTTGCTTAGTGTGGATAGGATTCAAAATGTCATGAAAAATTATCTGCGATTCCCCATTCCCCATGCCTTGACCCAAAGGATTCGATTGCAACAAACATTTGTCAGCTAAGCTACGTAGCGCATCTATAGTGGAGAGGTTCCTATGTTTAAAGATGAACATCATTCAAACAATCATCCGGTGAACATCGGAGCTCCTCACAACTCGCGCGTGCTGGGAAACGGCTGAAGTAACCGGTATATACAGAAGAAGTCTCGAGAGCTTCGGGGTCAAGTCTCCAACAAAGCACAGCAGTGATTAAAGGACATATTTAAATTTTAAATAACGATTCCTACTTCGCTTTGGTGGTTACTGACCTTTAGGGTTGCCTTTTCACCAGATAGGTAAATTATGTTATAGGTAAAAAACAACGAGTAGGTAGACTAGCTTATTAATAAAGAATGCTGAACAATATACACAGCGTCATCTAGCCCCAAGCTAATCTGAGCAAGAGTTTTCAGTACTAGATAACTGAAGACTTACTTTGGGGCTAGATGGTGCTGTGTGGATTGTTCAAAATTATTTATTTATTATTAATGCAATACAATATGTTTTGTTTTACACAATCCACAAGTTGACAACGTGGTGTCGTGTTGCTATTGCTAACCTTATAGTAATCTGTAATACACGGCTGAGTTACATAACACACATCCGGTGGAAAAGCACCCGACTCTATAAGAACTTAAGAAGTAAGATAAGCTCTCCGGTGCAGTCATTCACAGAACACTTGTCTAACCTAGGGTTAAAAAACACTGTGTCGCACTATTTCGAAAGCAAGAAAAGTAGAAATGGAGGAATCTTACTAATGTACCGTTGTTATTGATTATTTGTATCCTATCTATGCACGAGTAACTAACTATTGTGATGCGAAGCCATTTCAAACATTTAGGGTCGTTTATGATTACGACCGCTTATAAACCCAAGGTTCTAACTGTAGACATACATAATATATGAATTAATTCAAAAGTAACAGACGAAATGAAGTTTCATAGACAAGTGGTAATGAGGCGTTAGTTAAAACAGCTGATTTAGTTCGCCTCGCTGACCACTTGTCTCAGCCACGCAGTTATTTGAGTAATGCGTTGTTATTGTGGTACCTAGTTGTACGTACACTGTAGATTACATTAATATATTCAAGGCGGTATCCTACTTCTCTACATTACAGACGCGAGATCTTAAGCGAAGCGTATTCGTATAAAATCAGCATTATTTTACATTATCAGTATGTTACACTACTATCACATTCACAAACAACTTTTGTATAAATTAGAATGAGTTACAAGTTCATAATTGTTTTGACTCAAACAAGTCGTTCCGTTAGTCACTATTTATAAAAGAGATGGGGTCGAAAGTGTGCGTCACTTCATTGTGTATAAAAGTTCATTTTAATTATTTCATAGTGAAGTGTATCCAATAGGTACCTACCTAATCCGTCATTTTCAATTTCATACAGACATGATAAGTTCGCTTTGTATTTTATAATCAATGACGCATTTAAATAACATTCTAATTTAATAAGTAACAGCAATAATTGAGTGCCTGGCTCGACCTATAATACAGTAGCGAAATCATATCGCATGCGACTTGGAAATACGCTATACCTAGTTCTGTATATCGCATGCGATATGCCGTCTCCACGACTAGGTCTGCCCACAACACGCGTTCTGCCTCCTATCTGATTTTATATGCAAATCAACATTCACTTATATACTAACATCGCTTATACTCGATTCCAGAATCCTAGATATTTTCTTTTAATAAAGGACTTGCAAAGTACCTTGCACCTTACATTAAGAGTTTTGTACCAGGAATCTCCACCGTGACTTTACGTTCTCTTTTTTATGTTGTCATTGTCAGTGCAGACAAAAATATTAGAGGAAATATTTTACTACACTGGTACAATCGTAGCTAATTTCAGAAAGTAGAAGCCTTTTTTAATGATTCTCGTCGGTATTTCATTTAGAATTGGAACTTTTTTCCCACCGCGTGCAAGAATGCAAAAAATTGATAAAGCTTTTGTTGTAGTGGTTAATTTGCTGCTACCTTGTTTTCATATGTTAGAGATTAGTTTGAGTAAAGTTTTGATTTTTAAAAATAATTTTTTTTTGTTTATAAAGATATCTTGGATTCTAAAATCGGGTAAGACCATTAACTTTTATAATGTCGAAGTGGTCAGCATGGTTTATTATTAAATGCTTTGACCACCAATTCATTCAATGTTTATTTTGGTTTGGTTCAGAGATATCATTAAACAAATCAAAGTAGCTACAACTAAAATAGCTGCCAGAACAAATAAACTTCTCTTATATAACAGTTGTATCGCTGTATATTAATCTTCATTTCAAATTAAGTTCTACCTGACAAGATAATTAATATTTTTAATTCATTTATTCAGTAAATCAGATTAAAGCAAATAAAAGCTTAGCCCGGGGCTTTGACAACTCGCGTATACAATAACTTATGCTTACCGATGACCTAACCATCTGACTTTGTGTCCAATGCTAATACAAATCTTGATAGGTATAAATGTGGGAATAGAATGGAGAAAATTCACACAGCATTGTCGAGCCCCAAGTTAAGCAGAGCTTGTGTTATGGTTCTAGATAACTGATATACTAATTTAATAACATAAAAATAGTTTTTATTAAACATAGAAACCACAAATGAGACTTTAGTTGTTTGTGTGAAGGAATGAGATCCCTCTTGCACGTAAGGTAACCTACCAGGTGTCTGATTATGCTAAATCTTACTATCCAATGGGTGGATGGATGGGGAGATGGCGAATGATTAGGTTTACGAGTACATCACAGTTATGATATTTTCTGTCTGGATGGACCAACTGACGACAGAGTTTTGAACTTCAACAAGATATCACAAATGGCAAACTCATTACGTTTTATTGCTAAATCTTTGATACAAGCACTTTTGCTCTTTATGAAACGTACACAAACAGGAAAAGGTCAGTTTTGTGTACATTTTGTGATATTTTTGACATTGACACTTTTGGTTAGCTTCATCCCAAAAAAATTATTTATTTTTGTTTTGTACCATGTATTGGACACCGAAATCGTTTATGCCAGCCTCCCCATCGTCCCATTGAATGGTGGGATTTAGACACAGCAGCAACTTCCTTCCGAGTATATTTAACACCTCTACTGCGATCAACCATCCGCCTGGCAAGCTTTAATTACAAAATCTCCCTTGAGAGAGGATTGTTCAACAGTGGACCGATAAGGATAGTGTAAGTGAAAAGGTGAAGTAATA
The DNA here is from genome assembly GCA_944547425.1 of Eupithecia centaureata. Lineage (NCBI taxonomy): Eukaryota > Metazoa > Arthropoda > Insecta > Lepidoptera > Geometridae > Eupithecia > Eupithecia centaureata. The sequence continues at coordinate 14,786,900 of OX155684.1, read as the reverse complement.
GAAAGGAAAACTACATCTTAACTTGATCCAAGCCCACGTTTGTCGATATTTAATTAAAGAAGTGTAAATAATTGGACACAACATCAGCCATTACCGATAGAATACATTTAGTGAAGTATTGTGTTGATATTGCAGCTGTACTGAATCTAGACTTTAGGAGCTATTGGGCTAGTAATTACTGATTATTCAATGACTGGACACCAGATGGCGTTGAAACTCCTTAGCATTTTGGTACTGCCACCTTATTTAACCTTAGCAGTTTTAATTTGTAAAATTTTCCTTTTTTTAACGTAGCCAACGTTACTAAAAGGAAAAATTTACAGATTGAAAACTGCTACAGAAGCTTTGAAAGAAGACTTTGATAGGGTATCATAAACATCCTGATGGATTTTTGAAAATGTATTTGTTGATCTAATTATAAGATAAAACGGGTGGCGGTGCTAGTCTATCTTTACAAACAGATTTACAGAATCAACACTTATAAGATTTCTTTCCTTTTACGTTTAACAATTATTTAGTAAGATAATGAACCGATTAAAGAATCAACTCCTTTATTCCCACATCCATTTTGGCATCATTTAAAAACTATAGCGTGATTGACATTAACATAAAACTGCAAACAATTAGCACAAACGGTCACAAAGGTAGATCATTTTCCACCGCGAACTTCAATCAAGAGACTGCCACAGATTCACATAGTCCAAAAACAAATCTTGATAATTTAAATACACTTTTTTCTAATGTGTCCAAGACTCCATAAGATCTATAGGAATTTATTACCAAAACTTTCGAGTCGAGTACTGCAGCTGAACCCGTTATATAAAACAGCATCATCATCTAAAGCCGGTAGATAAGATACCAATGAAATATGATTAAGGTGACATTTGTCCAATTCAACCGAGCACTTCCGTGTATGGACTCACTTATAAAGATGCCACAGTCCGTGTGGAGAGACATGCGTACGCGCACAGGTTCACTCCGGCTGGAATCCCTCGAGCGTAGATACTTGTACAGACAGACAGAGTTCCCCCGTGTTCAGTGAGTAGGTACAAAGTGTAGTGAAGCGGGAGGGGTGCTGTCGGCGGGCGCGGGGCGGGGGCGGGCCTGCCTGCGACGCACTGGAAATAAGGTTACATTAATCAGTAAATCAATATCTTTATTTCTTACAAAATAAGCACTTAGACAAGTCAAATTTAATACTATAGTTACATAATTATCAAAATGATATAAGAAATAAAGTGATAATTGATTTTCAGTTCGCTTCAATCTTTTGTTATTGCTGGAAACTTGTAATAAAACCACAGACTTTTGAAACAGTATCTAGACGATGGAAGTTATTTCTTGTAGGGGTAAGGCTACAACTATGTCTATTAAAATTTCGGCACGATCCGTTCACTAGTTTTTGCGTGAAAGAGTAAAAACATCCATTCATGAAAACTAGTAATTTTAAAAAGATTAACCGTGTCACGAATAATCCAATGCGGCGCTAATTATCATCACAAACAGCGTATAGGACCCCCCCCCCCGCCCCCTTGCTGTGTGCAGTACGTAGAGAGGTACAAGAGGCGTGTCGTGTCGTACCTAGGTGTAGTCATTGAAGTCGTCGATGTTGGGTCTGTGCGCGCGCTCGGCGTAGGGCGCGGGCGCGCGCTGCGCCGCCGCCACGCGCTCCGCCTCCAGCCGCCGCCGCAGCCGCTTGATGGCGCGCAGCCGCTCCAGGCTGTTGCTGGCGTACGGCAGCCCGCCCATCGTCAGCGACTGCAAGGAGATACACATACTGTTAGACAACTGGGAGCTTCATGCGCAGGCACGTGATGCCGTGCTCTATGTCAGTGTGAGTGGGTCACCTGTGCGATGTGGCTGGCCAGCGCGGCGTGCAGGGCCAGCTGCCTGGCCAGCAGCGCCGCGTTGTGGTCGCTCACGCAGCACGGCCCCACGTGCTCTATGTCAGTGTGAGTGGGTCACCTGTGCGATGTGGCTGGCCAGCGCGGCGTGCAGGGCCAGCTGCCTGGCCAGCAGCGCCGCGTTGTGGTCGCTCACGCAGCACGGCCCCACGTGCTCTATGTCAGTGTGAGTGGGTCACCTGTGCGATGTGGCTGGCCAGCGCGGCGTGCAGGGCCAGCTGCCTGGCCAGCAGCGCCGCCTTGTGGTCGCTCACGCAGCACGGCCCCACGTGCTCTATGTCAGTGTGAGTGGGTCACCTGTGCGATGTGGCTGGCCAGCGCGGCGTGCAGGGCCAGCTGCCTGGCCAGCAGCGCCGCGTTGTGGTCGCTCACGCAGCACGGCCCCACGTGCTCTATGTCAGTGTGAGTGGGTCACCTGTGCGATGTGGCTGGCCAGCGCGGCGTGCAGGGCCAGCTGCCTGGCCAGCAGCGCCGCGTTGTGGTCGCTCACGCAGCACGGCCCCACGTGCTCTATGTCAGTGTGAGTGGGTCACCTGTGCGATGTGGCTGGCCAGCGCGGCGTGCAGGGCCAGCTGCCTGGCCAGCAGCGCCGCGTTGTGGTCGCTCACGCAGCACGGCCCCACGTGCTCTATGTCAGTGTGAGTGGGTCACCTGTGCGATGTGGCTGGCCAGCGCGGCGTGCAGGGCCAGCTGCCTGGCCAGCAGCGCCGCGTTGTGGTCGCTCACGCAGCACGGCCCCACGTGCTCTATGTCAGTGTGAGTGGGTCACCTGTGCGATGTGGCTGGCCAGCGCGGCGTGCAGGGCCAGCTGCCTGGCCAGCAGCGCCGCGTTGTGGTCGCTCACGCAGCACGGCCCCACGTGCTCTATGTCAGTGTGAGTGGGTCACCTGTGCGATGTGGCTGGCCAGCGCGGCGTGCAGGGCCAGCTGCCTGGCCAGCAGCGCCGCGTTGTGGTCGCTCACGCAGCACGGCCCCACGTGCTCTATGTCAGTGTGAGTGGGTCACCTGTGCGATGTGGCTGGCCAGCGCGGCGTGCAGGGCCAGCTGCCTGGCCAGCAGCGCCGCGTTGTGGTCGCTCACGCAGCACGGCCCCACGTGCTCTATGTCAGTGTGAGTGGGTCACCTGTGCGATGTGGCTGGCCAGCGCGGCGTGCAGAGCCAGCTGCCTGGCCAGCAGCGCCGCGTTGTGGTCGCTCACGCAGCACGGCCCCACGTGCTCTATGTCAGTGTGAGTGGGTCACCTGTGCGATGTGGCTGGCCAGCGCGGCGTGCAGGGCCAGCTGCCTGGCCAGCAGCGCCGCGTTGTGGTCGCTCACGCAGCACGGCCCCACGTGCTCTATGTCAGTGTGAGTGGGTCACCTGTGCGATGTGGCTGGCCAGCGCGGCGTGCAGGGCCAGCTGCCTGGCCAGCAGCGCCGCGTTGTGGTCGCTCACGCAGCACGGCCCCACGTGCTCTATGTCAGTGTGAGTGGGTCACCTGTGCGATGTGGCTGGCCAGCGCGGCGTGCAGGGCCAGCTGCCTGGCCAGCAGCGCCGCGTTGTGGTCGCTCACGCAGCACGGCCCCACGTGCTCTATGTCAGTGTGAGTGGGTCACCTGTGCGATGTGGCTGGCCAGCGCGGCGTGCAGGGCCAGCTGCCTGGCCAGCAGCGCCGCGTTGTGGTCGCTCACGCAGCACGGCCCCACGTGCTCTATGTCAGTGTGAGTGGGTCACCTGTGCGATGTGGCTGGCCAGCGCGGCGTGCAGGGCCAGCTGCCTGGCCAGCAGCGCCGCGTTGTGGTCGCTCACGCAGCACGGCCCCACGTGCTCTATGTCAGTGTGAGTGGGTCACCTGTGCGATGTGGCTGGCCAGCGCGGCGTGCAGGGCCAGCTGCCTGGCCAGCAGCGCCGCGTTGTGGTCGCTCACGCAGCACGGCCCCACGTGCTCTATGTCAGTGTGAGTGGGTCACCTGTGCGATGTGGCTGGCCAGCGCGGCGTGCAGGGCCAGCTGCCTGGCCAGCAGCGCCGCGTTGTGGTCGCTCACGCAGCACGGCCCCACGTGCTCTATGTCAGTGTGAGTGGGTCACCTGTGCGATGTGGCTGGCCAGCGCGGCGTGCAGGGCCAGCTGCCTGGCCGGCAGCGCCGCGTTGTGGTCGCTCACGCAGCACGGCCCCACGTGCTCTATGTCAGTGTGAGTGGGTCACCTGTGCGATGTGGCTGGCCAGCGCGGCGTGCAGGGCCAGCTGCCTGGCCAGCAGCGCCGCGTTGTGGTCGCTCACGCAGCACGGCCCCACGTGCGGCAGGAACTCGCGCAGTATCCGCTCGTCCTTGGACTTCATGCGCACGCACGTCATGCCGTGCTCCAGCGGCTCTACTATCACTATGCAGAAGTTTAGCTGCCCCTGGAGACACAAAAACTAGTTATATGCACGCAAGTTAACTACCGGACACTGATCAGAGGTTACTTTTATAGTGACCTAGGTACCCAGGTTTACATTAACTTGGTAATATAGTTTATTCCTTATTCTTTATTTATTCCATATCGATATCGTTTGGGCTGTTGTTTACTTGCAAGACTCTCTGATGCTATTTCTATAATTGAGTAAGATAGTTTAAGCCGTTGAAATTAAATAATTAATTGCACTTTTATTAAATATTCTCACGTATTATTTGACAAAATAAATAAACACATTTACAAAACAATCGAAACGCATTCTTCCAATCCATACTACAATATGGTATGATTCTCTGGGGAATATAATTCCAAATAATAGAGTTTGCTTTTATGTTTTGTTTTTATAATCAGCTCGCTCGGCAAGCGGATCAAAGATTGCATTCGAGGTGTTCAAATTCTATTGTAATTAGTTCTGATCGCAATCCGCATTAAAGTTGAAAACACACAAAAGCCGGAGGCGGAGCGGAGGCGAAGGCGTGCCGGTTTTACCTATCACACCGCGCTGCCATCGCCTGCGGTGTGAGTGTAGGCTTTCATATGATTCAATAGAATACAACTAGCACGCCTTCGCCTCCGCTCCGCCTCCGGCTTCAGTGTGTTGTCAACTTTAATGAATAAAAGGTACCTTTATGGTGTGTATGTGGAAGTCGGCGCCGGAGTCGTTGTAGACGATGGATACGAAGTCGTTGCCGATGTACTTGCGCTTCTCGTTGCAGTTCGGGTCGCTCTCCGAGTTCGGCATGGCGGTCGCCACGTGGAACTGAACCTTATGGACATAACAACAAGGGTTCATTTGTACATAAATTCATTGAAAACGGATGTTTGCTATGATTTGAGTTGTTTTGAGTGTGCCGATAGAAATATGGGTACTATTTGGTACATAAAAAATATTTTTTGTTACTAATCATGATAACACAAATTTTGAAAATAAATCAAGAAAAAGATATGTATACATATAGCCCATTTGATCAAATGCATTTTGGGAATTGGAGCTATTTGTCCATGGAAAACCTGTCAAAAGTACTTTCAGATATTCCAAAATGAGCAGAATGTGCCCCCCGCCCCCCTCTGCTCACCTGCATGATGTCGTCGTGCCACACGTACGTGTAGTGCCCGTCCTTGCCCCCCGTCTCCAGGTTGAGGAACAGCGGCTCGCCCCCGAGCGCGCCCGAGCCCCCCGCCCCCAGGGGCACCAGCGACCCCAGCTGGCGGAGGAATTCAGAGTATCTGAAATTGAATACACGTAACTTGAAGATTATGTTCTATCTTGTTCTGTCGAAAACACGGGCTGTGTTCTACAGGAGCAACGAAAAATAGCAGTTGAGATATTCGCACTTTATAGCAAATGACAGATCCACCACTCTATCAATATAACCGTCTAGTGTACGAAGCCATTGCCACGCCTCTTAATGTTTTTCAGTCAAGGCCTTGACGACGACGAGGCGATACGGGGAACCAATCCAGCTCAGTTCGTTATATTTCAGGTACTATTTCTAAATATCTAATAAAACATTAACAGGAATCAATAACGCTTACAAAATTAGCACTTAGAAAAAAGGTGGTAATTGCTCTTTGCTTAATTGTTTCGTCACAGCAACAAGAAATTATTATGATAGCATACCTGACGCTTCCGTATTCATTCCGGAGTATCGCAGACTCGTTGTCTTGCTGCCCCGGCGCTACGTACAGGACGCCGACCTGCAAGGCAAATATAATCATTTACTACTTTAAATAAAACCGAAGGTTTCAGCATCCTACCACAAAAACAAAAAAAAATGCTTAATTTCAGAAGATATGAAAATTTTTGATGCTTGAGAGAAGTCAAAAGATGCTTCAGGTGTTTTTTGCGACTTATCAAAAGCAATCGATTGTACACCATGAGACATAATAAATGACACCTCTTTGGATCTTCTTCACATACAAAGAGTTGACATTAATGGGAAACGGTCTTCAGGGTCTGTAGTAAAATGGGTGTACCCCAGGGATCTATCTTCGGCCATTTCCTATTTTTTATTTATATTAACGAACTTTGACTTCGACGATTAACGACCTGACCTTGTAAAAAATAAACAAGAGATTGTATTGTTTGCTGATAATACTTACTTACTAAATTAAAAAATGATAATACTTACTACTTATTAAATTTTTAAGATGAAAAGAGAATCAAAAAATTTTGACGATGTGAAGCATGCAATCTCACAAGTTGTCCACTGGATTAGTGGCGATAATCTTTTTCGTAATGAAAAAAAACGAAATGCATAAAATATAAAACAAGTTAAGCTTCTTTCTTGGTATTCTTAGGAATCACCTCAGACAGTAAGCTTCAATGGGGCCCACATACACACATACAGATAAGCTACCGAAAAAACTTAGTTCTGCAGCGTATTCTGTCAAAAAATCCGTCTACTTACAGACGTAGCTACTTCTAGACTTGTTTATTTCAGCTACTTCCATAGTATTATGTCTTATGGAATACTGCTGTGGGGGAATGCTGTAGACATTAACAGCGTTTTTGTGCTGCAGAAGGGGGCTGTTCGGGCAATCTCTAATATGGGTCCCAGAGAATCCCTACGTGACAAATTCAAATTAAGTAGTTCGGAATGACATGGGGCAGGTGGTAGGTACCTTGTAGGTCTCGACGGGCGGCAGCAGGTCCAGGTTCTTGATGGTCCTCTCGTGCTGCACGCCCGACACCCGCAGCGGCCGCTCCGCCACCGGGTTCAGGATGCTTTGCGCCTCGCCTGCATCACACAAGTATTAACTTAACTACATGGTATAAAACAATGTAACTGTATAGTATAAATCTCTGTCCCTATTTCCCTATGTCCCTTTGAACGCTTAAATCTTTAAAACTACGCGACGGATTTTGATGCGGTTTTTTTTGATAGATAGAGTGATTCAAGAGGAAGGTTTATACGTATAATAAAACCGTGCGAAGCTGGGGCGGGTCGCTAGTTATGAATAAAGAAGTGTGCACTGACCTGGCACCGGCGGCGTCATGGGATACGTGCTCATGTTGTGGTACAGCTGGAGGAAGACGAAGGCGGGCGTGACGCCGCCCCCGCCGCCGCCCACCGCCCCCGCGCCGCCCCCCGACGCGGGGGCACTGCCCCCGTGGCTGCTGCTCGCTCCGGCCCTGAGCAAATGGAATGTTAGAAGAGTATCTGTAGGGTGAAAGGGCTGGCATCCTTTGCCCTCTATCATTCGGAGTATCATCATTCCACTAATAGACAAGGAAAGGGACCGTGCCGTCGGACCGGGACGACCTGCCTCCGCTGGCGCGCTCCAAGCGCTCCAACACCATCTCCGTCATGAGTCCCACGAGGAGACACAGGTACATATGTACTCATACTCGACGGCACGGTCCCTTTCCTTGTCTATTAGTGGAATGATGATACTCCGAATGTATGAGTACATATGTACCTGTGTCTCCTCGTGGGACTCATGACGGAGATGGTGTTGGAGCGCTTGGAGCGCGCCAGCGGAGGCAGGTCGTCCCGGTCCCGCGCCGAGCCCGTCGCCGAGCGCCCCTCCGGGACCGTGCCGTCGAGTATGAGTACATATGTACCTGTGTCTCCTCGTGGGACTCATGACGGAGATGGTGTTGGAGCGCTTGGAGCGCGCCAGCGGAGGCAGGTCGTCCCGGTCCCGCGCCGAGCCCGTCGCCGAGCGCCCCTCCGGGACCGTGCCGTCGAGTATGAGTACATATGTACCTGTGTCTCCTCGTGGGACTCATGACGGAGATGGTGTTGGAGCGCTTGGAGCGCGCCAGCGGAGGCAGGTCGTCCCGGTCCCGCGCCGAGCCCGTCGCCGAGCGCCCCTCCGGGACCGTGCCGTCGAGTATGAGTACATATGTACCTGTGTCTCCTCGTGGGACTCATGACGGAGATGGTGTTGGAGCGCTTGGAGCGCGCCAGTGGAGGCAGGTCGTCCCGGTCCCGCGCCGAGCCCGTCGCCGAGCGCCCCTCCGGGACCGTGCCGTCGAGTATGAGTACATATGTACCTGTGTCTCCTCGTGGGACTCATGACGGAGATGGTGTTGGAGCGCTTGGAGCGCGCCAGTGGAGGCAGGTCGTCCCGGTCCCGCGCCGAGCCCGTCGCCGAGCGCCCCTCCGGGACCGTGCCGTCGAGTATGAGTACATATGTACCTGTGTCTCCTCGTGGGACTCATGACGGAGATGGTGTTGGAGCGCTTGGAGCGCGCCAGCGGAGGCAGGTCGTCCCGGTCCCGCGCCGAGCCCGTCGCCGAGCGCCCCTCCGGGACCGTGCCGTCGCTTGCAGTCTGCGGACGTTGCAATAAATATTGGTATATTTATTATCAAAACAATCCAATAGAGATCGGTATTCCGAAATATATTGACATTACAAAAGTGGTAAACAGAAATCGTTGATATATCGCATTTCAAGTGATTTTTATGATCATTCATTATATTTTTACAAGACAGATTATTTTTTATTGGAAGGCATTTTTCCAAATACCAATTGCATTAGCCATTGCTGTTTATAATGTCGTAGTCAAAATATACAAGACACGTTTATCTTCTTTTATGCAAAACAAAAGATATTTTTTTGCGATCAGTCGTTATATCCCAACACTCTCATTCCATACATCACAAAGGGGTAGGTCCCATTTGTTCTATGGAACATGACGTCATAGTACAAAATGACACATTTTCGTCCCTATTTTTTCCATGGAACTACATACTACCTTTTCACCCGAGTTTCATCTCATAGAACAAAATGAGAATCAGTTTTTCCCAAAACCTTCCATGATGAGATTTAAAAGACGTGAATGACATTAATCACTGACGTTAGTACTGATGGTACAGTTCACTATAAAAAAAGAAACTACTCCCTAACTAAGCACATATTATTTTTATTTTGCAAAATAACGCCAACATGGCACGTCGTGTTACGTCCACGACCCCGTTGCAGAAAATTCAAACTATCAAAATTTACGTTTATTTCCATTACGATAAACAAAGATCCAATCCAATCATTGTAAACAAACAACAATAAATAAGTGAGGACCCTGCGATTGCAGCTCTCTCAAAATCCGTTATGGTGCGTTATGGCATTATAATTTTTGTTAGTGAGTAACCATCTAATCAAAAATGTCACTAAGACAAGTGGTAGCAAATCATTCTCGAGTGGCCAGTTTACATATCAACTTCAAGAAGTTTATATACCTATGTACTTAGTTTGTTCTATGGAACAATTTGAGACAAAAATTACTAACTGTTCCATAGTATAAATAGGGACAATATTTTCTCAAATTGTTCTATTACGTCATGTTCCATAGAACAAATGGGACCTACCCTCACAAAGGAGTGTTCATACGCATGTTGTGATCAAAAACATTTCTCTAACCTTTTGTAATTGATGATGTTTGTTGTGTGTGGGGCCCGCCAGCAGCGTGGCGCCGGCGCCGGGGGCCTGCGCGGCGGGGGCGGGGGCGGCGGGGGGCCCCGGCGCCGTCTCGGGGCCCAGCGTGCCTGGAACCAGCAACCGGGTTATGGCTGCGCGCGGTAACCACACGTTAGATGTTAATTGGAGGATAAGATTAGAGGGTTAATTAAGAAGAATAGAGCAAGGGTAAGTGTTCGTCAGAGGGGAGGCCTATGTCCAGCAGTGGACTAATATAGGCTGTTGATGATGATGATGAAGTGTTCGTCAGATAGTTTTACATCAGAGATGCCGGGTAGGCAAATGTCATTTTGGTTTCCGACTTTCAGGGTGTATCACAGTAGTGGATTTTAAACCGCTTTCAAATTGAAAGTACCACGAGCAATGTTTTCGCTCCCTGTTTCCGCCGAAACAGTCAGTAAAAAGTCTCAGGGACAAATTTTTTTGACAATCATTTTTCACCCGGCATTTTACGAGTATAAACAAAACAGTCGCCTTCCTGTTGATCAGGGTCATCGTCACATGTAGAGACGACGCTATTTCGACGTCTCTCTCTTACGTATAACCGGGTCCAAATGTACCCTTTTGGTAGGAACAGACCCAGCAAACGAGAGCGAACAAAAGCAATCGGCTGAGATTTGACGATCGATACCGCACGTTCGCTTTCGATGTTGTGTGCACACGGGTGACAAAACTAAATCGAGCTGTGCTGCGCTGTACTGCGCTGTGCTATGTTATGTATGTTCAACTCATTGACGCAGCACAGCACAGCATGGTTTGTTTGTATCCTCATTAAAATATTAGACGAGCGAGTTGACGTTGACACAGCACAGCGCAGTACAGCGCAGCATAGCTCGATTTAGATTTGTCACCCTTAATGTAAGTGAACCCCACGGCCGAAGGCGAATGGAGGCCCCCTCGCTATCTTTCGCCATGACGTCCACACTGGTTTGCGTTCGCTTGGTCTGAATGAATGATGAGGGTCCTCACCTGGGTCTGAGTTGAAGGTGCAGAGGTGCGGGTGCGGAAGCGGAGAGGTGCCCGAGATCTCCTCCGGTATCGCCTCGCACGACACCCGCATGTCGCTCTTCTTGACTGGCTTCTTGCTGTGGGGGGCTGTGGTTGCTGTGTTTTGATTTCTGCAAAACAAATAATACAATGGACTTTTCTCATGTCTTGGCTGTTTTATCTTTGGCTGTTGTCAATGTCAACAATAGCCACAATTCAATCGATCAGTTTTATTAAACGGGCTTTTTAACTACCTTTTTAAACTTTCTGTATGTCGTTCAATTCGCTGAGTGAAGATTTCCGCTGATAACGGTAAGTGTGATCTTCCACTCAATCTCCAAAAGATCCATTGAGCTACCGATTCCTTTTACGAGAAAACTACTTTTCCAAGCTAGCAAGGTTCTTTATTAACAACGTAAATTACAAATAGGAATAGAAAAAATAAAACTAGTAATATAAAACAGCTAGCATGTAATCATCATCATCAGCCCATATTAGTCCATTGCTCATTAGGCCTCCCCTAATGAGCGCCATAGCGCCCTGTCTTTAGCTTGACGCATCCAGCATTTGTCAGCAGTCTTTCGCAGGTCGTCATCCCACCTGGCCGGAGGGCGTCCTATACTATGTTTGCCAAGTCGCGGAAATTCCGTCGAAATAGAAAATGTTTGCGATGTTATTTAATATCTTAATACGTACGTGGGTTCACAACTGGGCAGTACAATCATGTCGACGGGTTCGTACTCGGGGCGCGCCGTCATTTTCCACGAGGACGACATCTCCGGCGACGAGTTGGAGCGACGCACCGGATGCCGCGACTTACCCTGCGACAATGTTCTACATTAAGGCTGTGTCCCCAGTAGGCAAACTGTGAGCAGCCGACTGAGTTTGCGGCGTTCAGTACGCCCTTCCATGTATTTTAAATTGAGTGTCCACAGTTTGCGCTCACTGTATGCAGTTTGCAGCGTTACGTGCGCCGACTGACTCAGTTAGCGACCGACTCGCAGGTTCCAGTGCTTGCGATACGCACGCAAACTGATTTGAGTTTGTAGCTGTTCGCCACAAATTTGCGGCTCACTCAGTCGGCCGCTCACAGTTTGTCTACTGGGGACACAGCCTTACTAAGGTACTGGAACCATGAGGTGAGACTTATGGTATAACGAGTCGGAACTCAATAACTTGAGATCGCTACAAACTTTATTTCTTTAGGCATAAGAATAAATAATAACTACGTAGAAAGGACTCTTCTTTGATCTAGTCCCAAACGCCGCCATTTATATACCTACTTCCCCCTTCACCTCGTAACGCCCCTCTGTCGTCCAGGCGTTTTGCCAGGGTTGCTACTGCACTGTACCGCCGCGCTCCGCCGCCGCTGCGCCGTCTCGTCGCGAGGCGAGGCGTGTGAGAAAAGGTCAACGAACGATGTTCACGTTCCTTTGATTAGGTACCTACCTAATTAGTTAGATAGGAACCTACTAAAACACAATAATATTTAGAAAATATTACTTACATAGGGTATGTATTATCATAATATGTATTATCTTTTATTGTTACAACCGATCACACCACAATAACTTGACCATGACGTCATATTATAAAGCTAGGTACCTAACTTACACAAATATTAAAATCCGCGTGCGGCGTCGCCGGCTGTGACAGCCCTACTGCACGTTTAACGTGCAGAATCGCGTAGGCTAATATCGTGACCTTGAGCGCGTTCGGAGCGAAGTTTCCCTTCTAGTCTGTTCTTATTCTTATGCTTTAGGTTTACAAAACAAGCACTCAGACGAAGAAGAAAGAGAAATTTGTAGAAGAGAAATTTTAAACTGAAAATCATATCAAAGTTAATGTTATTGTTCGGATGAGGAGTGCACAGTTTAAAAGCAAAGCACTCGCTATCTTGTGGTTTACAATAAACCTATGTTTTGAAATTAATCTATATATATAAAAGAAAGTCGTGTTTGTTACAACACTTAAAACTCGAGAACGGCTGGACCGATTTTTATGATTTTTGTGTTTTTGTATTTGTCTTCGTCGTGTATTTGTATTTGTCTTCGTCGTGAATAGCATATTATGTATAAAAAATAAATTTCCCCGCGGGCGACGCTGCGGGGCGCAGCTAGTATTATATAAGAACGATATCATAGGATTTTAGAGCAATAAATAACTCCGGCAGTGATATATGATAAATACCTCCGGCAGTATGAGGAGGCAAGTTTAAAATGATAAATGTCTGCGGTGGTATGAGGAGACAAGTTTAAACGATAATGTCTCCGGCGATATGAGGAGACAAGTTTAAATGATATGTATGTATTTAAAGTAAAAGGTGAATATTAAAGCTAACTAACAAATATATGCGGAAACAAGTTTAAATAATGTCTACGACAGTTTGAGAAGACAAGTTTAAAATTATAAATGTCTCCGGCAATATGAGAAATGTAAATAATGATAAATACCTCCGGCAGTATCAGGAGCAGGTCCTCGTTGTGATCCGAGTTATCCGAGCTCTGCCGCTGGGGAGAGCCGGGGATGTTGATGGGTTGTGTGCTCATTCTGTCAATAACAACATATCTACATTACATTTTTCATACACTTTCATTTAAATTTTTATTAAATTTGTTTTTAAGTTACTTAAATAAGATACAAATAAGTAAAAACTAGCGACCCGCCCCGGCTTCGCGCGTTTTTATTATACTTATAAACCATCCGCTTGCCCGAGGGCGATGAACGAATAAAAACGGAAAATGTGTAGGTAGCTGCGAAATATAGTGGTTGTATACGGATTAAACACACATAATTTTAACAGTATATTAAACAAATGTTTCTGTATTAAATCTTATAAGTATATTTTTTTGGAATGAAGTACGGTAGATATAACCAGTCTTTAAAAGTACATAAATAAATGAGTGTTCGTACCTGAGTTGTTGTGAGTTCATGGCTGCCTGTGCGTTCCGCGTCTCGCTCGCCACCACCGTGTCCGAACTGAAATTAACAAGACACTGTTTACATTTCTGTGATCGTCACTACATATTATAAAACAAAGTCGCTTTTTCTGTCCCTATTTCCCTTTGACTGAATAAATCTTTAAAACTATGAACGGATTTTGAGGCGGTTTTTTTAAATAGATAGAGTGATTCAAGAGGAAGGTTTATACGTATAATAAAAACGTTTGAAGCCGGAGCGGGTCGCTAGTTCTATTATAAAATAAGCGTCCGGCCAGGTGGGATGACGATCTGCGAAAGATGCTGGATGCGTCAAGCTGAAGACAGGGCGCTATGGCGCTCATTAGGGGAGGCCTATGTCCAGCAGTGGACTAATATGGGCTGATGATGAGCATGTTTGTACCTAGACTTGTGTAAGTCCTGCAGGTCGCTGGGCGCGGGCGCGGGCCGCGCGCGGTGCGACGACGTCGAGCCGCTGGCTGAGCCGCTGTGACCGGAGCGACGTCTCAGTAACAATGTGCTCTGAAGTATAATAAGTACCTAGACTTGTGTAAGTCCTGCAGGTCGCTGGGCGCGGGCGCGGGCCGCGCGCGGTGCGACGACGTCGAGCCGCTGGCTGAGCCGCTGTGACCGGAGCGACGTCTCAGTAACAATGTGCTCTGAAGTATAATAAGTACCTAGACTTGTGTAAGTCCTGCAGGTCGCTGGGCGCGGGCGCGGGCCGCGCGCGGTGCGACGACGTCGAGCCGCTGGCTGAGCCGCTGTGACCGGAGCGACGTCTCAGTAACAATGTGCTCTGAAGTATAATAAGTACCTAGACTTGTGTAAGTCCTGCAGGTCGCTGGGCGCGGGCGCGGGCCGCGCGCGGTGCGACGACGTCGAGCCGCTGGCTGAGCCGCTGTGACCGGAGCGACGTCTCAGTAACAATGTGCTCTGAAGTATAATAAGTACCTAGACTTGTGTAAGTCCTGCAGGTCGCTGGGCGCGGGCGCGGGCCGCGCGCGGTGCGACGACGTCGAGCCGCTGGCTGAGCCGCTGTGACCGGAGCGACGTCTCAGTAACAATGTGCTCTGAAGTATAATAAGTACCTAGACTTGTGTAAGTCCTGCAGGTCGCTGGGCGCGGGCGCGGGCCGCGCGCGGTGCGACGACGTCGAGCCGCTGGCTGAGCCGCTGTGACCGGAGCGACGTCTCAGTAACAATGTGCTCTGAAGTATAATAAGTACCTAGACTTGTGTAAGTCCTGCAGGTCGCTGGGCGCGGGCGCGGGCCGCGCGCGGTGCGACGACGTCGAGCCGCTGGCTGAGCCGCTGTGACCGGAGCGACGTCTCAGTAACAATGTGCTCTGAAGTATAATAAGTACCTAGACTTGTGTAAGTCCTGCAGGTCGCTGGGCGCGGGCGCGGGCCGCGCGCGGTGCGACGACGTCGAGCCGCTGGCTGAGCCGCTGTGACCGGAGCGACGTCTCAGTAACAATGTGCTCTGAAGTATAATAAGTACCTAGACTTGTGTAAGTCCTGCAGGTCGCTGGGCGCGGGCGCGGGCCGCGCGCGGTGCGACGACGTCGAGCCGCTGGCTGAGCCGCTGTGACCGGAGCGACGTCTCAGTAACAATGTGCTCTGAAGTATAATAAGTACCTAGACTTGTGTAAGTCCTGCAGGTCGCTGGGCGCGGGCGCGGGCCGCGCGCGGTGCGACGACGTCGAGCCGCTGGCTGAGCCGCTGTGACCGGAGCGACGTCTCAGTAACAATGTGCTCTGAAGTATAATAAGTACCTAGACTTGTGTAAGTCCTGCAGGTCGCTGGGCGCGGGCGCGGGCCGCGCGCGGTGCGACGACGTCGAGCCGCTGGCTGAGCCGCTGTGACCGGAGCGACGTCTCAGTAACAATGTGCTCTGAAGTATAATAAGTACCTAGACTTGTGTAAGTCCTGCAGGTCGCTGGGCGCGGGCGCGGGCCGCGCGCGGTGCGACGACGTCGAGCCGCTGGCTGAGCCGCTGTGACCGGAGCGACGTCTCAGTAACAATGTGCTCTGAAGTATAATAAGTACCTAGACTTGTGTAAGTCCTGCAGGTCGCTGGGCGCGGGCGCGGGCCGCGCGCGGTGCGACGACGTCGAGCCGCTGGCTGAGCCGCTGTGACCGGAGCGACGTCTCAGTAACAATGTGCTCTGAAGTATAATAAGTACCTAGACTTGTGTAAGTCCTGCAGGTCGCTGGGCGCGGGCGCGGGCCGCGCGCGGTGCGACGACGTCGAGCCGCTGGCTGAGCCGCTGTGACCGGAGCGACGTCTCAGTAACAATGTGCTCTGAAGTATAATAAGTACCTAGACTTGTGTAAGTCCTGCAGGTCGCTGGGCGCGGGCGCGGGCCGCGCGCGGTGCGACGACGTCGAGCCGCTGGCTGAGCCGCTGTGACCGGAGCGACGTCTCAGTAACAATGTGCTCTGAAGTATAATAAGTACCTAGACTTGTGTAAGTCCTGCAGGTCGCTGGGCGCGGGCGCGGGCCGCGCGCGGTGCGACGACGTCGAGCCGCTGGCTGAGCCGCTGTGACCGGAGCGACGTCTCAGTAACAATGTGCTCTGAAGTATAATAAGTACCTAGACTTGTGTAAGTCCTGCAGGTCGCTGGGCGCGGGCGCGGGCCGCGCGCGGTGCGACGACGTCGAGCCGCTGGCTGAGCCGCTGTGACCGGAGCGACGTCTCAGTAACAATGTGCTCTGAAGTATAATAAGTACCTAGACTTGTGTAAGTCCTGCAGGTCGCTGGGCGCGGGCGCGGGCCGCGCGCGGTGCGACGACGTCGAGCCGCTGGCTGAGCCGCTGTGACCGGAGCGACGTCTCAGTAACAATGTGCTCTGAAGTATAATAAGTACCTAGACTTGTGTAAGTCCTGCAGGTCGCTGGGCGCGGGCGCGGGCCGCGCGCGGTGCGACGACGTCGAGCCGCTGGCTGAGCCGCTGTGACCGGAGCGACGTCTCAGTAACAATGTGCTCTGAAGTATAATAAGTACCTAGACTTGTGTAAGTCCTGCAGGTCGCTGGGCGCGGGCGCGGGCCGCGCGCGGTGCGACGACGTCGAGCCGCTGGCTGAGCCGCTGTGACCGGAGCGACGTCTCAGTAACAATGTGCTCTGAAGTATAATAAGTACCTAGACTTGTGTAAGTCCTGCAGGTCGCTGGGCGCGGGCGCGGGCCGCGCGCGGTGCGACGACGTCGAGCCGCTGGCTGAGCCGCTTCGCGACCGGAGAGACGTCTCCGAGGACATCTGGAACGTAAGCCTTCACTTCAGACGCCTTGGAACACAGCAATTAAGATATTAGGAGACGGAACATCATGGACGAACAAGATACGCTCAATTCACATCAACATCACGCAACGGAAACGTCAAATTCGAATTCCATTTGTGTCAGATCTTTAGAACTCTTTTTTGATTTATTATCAAAACTAAGGAATTAAGGTTCCAAATTCAAATGGCAAAAGTTTTCGAATCCGCTTGTTTAACATAGCGTCCATCATCAAAAGTTTCCGATATCGAATCCGTTGGCCTTTCCGATGAATTGAAATACCCCTCCAGCAGGGCTAACATGCGCGCCATTGAAGTCGTCGCGCGCGCGACGACTATTTTGACGTCGTCGGTAGACATAATACTCTTTGTCGAGTAATCCTTCTCGCGTAGAGAAAGCAACCCAGACGAACATACGTTTAGTTCATTCAATTGTCTATGGTTTTTGTGAACTGCATCCCAAGAAATAAACTAACCTTTTTAGTTTCACCTTTCATTTTGGTAGTTTGAACATTTTTACTGATAGTTTTTTTTTATATTAGTCCATCTATTGGACAAGCGAAAGCCTTAAAACCATACTGCCTAATTTTCACTGGTAGAATGGTGGTAAACAGTCGAAAAGGTAAGAAGAAGAAAAAAAAAGAAGAAGCTTTTCCAACATTTGCGCGCGATTTTCTTGTGTATGTTTGTTTGTGTATTAAAGACTTAAGAATGATATTATAAATAATATTTGCCTTAAGTTCTGTTTTGTTAGGCACGGAGTGCAAGATGACATCGCACAAAACGTAAGTAGAACCTAAAACTAAAATATTTGTTTAGTTTAGTCGCCACAATAAAGGTATCTTTTCTATAATGCACTTGCTTGACCCATAAGCTCATGATCTATCTTCTCTTACAACAACTTAGACCAAGGTTTACCCGTTCTGGCACTGAGGTTGTTAAATAATAATATCTGTATAATTTAGTATCAAACTAAAATATTTCTTTGTTTCAGATAGTCACCAAGCTACCACTGAAATATAATTTTATTAAAGTACACAAATATATCTCACCATATATGTGTCTTTTTTTTAACTGTTTAATTAACAGAATATAAACCTTATCGTGCACTTATTCTCGTAGTTACAGGCGAGCACACCTTTATTAGAATACTTAGGTACTTAAAATTTTGTAATATTAGGTATAAGTAGGTACAAAGGTTTTTGTATATTCCATACTTACCCCAATAGGAAGAAGTTTCGAAATCTGTTGTCGGAAAACTATTCGGCTACCAACCGAGAAATTAAATAAAGTGAATAGCCGTTAAAATTATGAATCTGACAAATCCAGACAATCGCAAACACATCTTATTTTTGAGTAAATTTTCTTTCTATTTTTCGTATTTTTTGTTACTATACAACGCTAATGAATAATTAGTCCTTGATACGGGACCGCCATGAGCAACTAAACTCGAAGAAAAATATCAAGAAAATCTTCTCGTGAGTTCTCGTCCTCAAATTGAAAGACGAGAGTTTTCTCGCGTTATGCTGTCAAAAGTTGAGAAAATTTGGGCGCGCATCTTAGCGTTTAACGAGAAAGGTTACCACAGATAATATAACCTTAGTTTCCCTATATAGTTTGTGATATAAACATTCACCAAATCATTCACGTGACGTGACATGACGACTATTTGGTGTCGCATGCTAACATCATCGGTCGACAAATCGAGATAGCGCCATTTTTCTCGAGAAAAAAGACGAGAAAAGCTTCTCGTGGGCGCGCATGCTAGCCCTGCAGGTCGAATAGAGGTCTAAAAGCACCCCTTACGCACGACAAATGAATGAACCATACCGACTAGTCCGTGGACGTAGTAACGTCGACCAAGAGAACCTACCAGCGAAAGAGCAACAGCGTCCTATAAGTTCAGTCCATTCTCTCTTATGGTAGTAAATGTTCATTAGATAGACTTATATAGACATATATTAGATAGACGAGAGATGTGGCGCGGTGGGCGAAGGCCCGCCTGCGACGCAGGAGGTTGCGGGTTCGATTCCCGCCTCGAAACAAATTTGTGTACGATCTGCAGAAATTTATTCCGTTGGTCTGGGTGTTTTCTATGTATAATAAAAAAATATCTATCTATGTAATGTAATGTATTGTATTAATTATATCAGTCATCTAGTACCCATAACACAAGCTCTGCTTAGCTTGGGGTAGCAGGTGATGCTGTGTGGAATGTCCAGAATTATAAAATACAAAATTATAAAAAAAAACATGTATGAGTATTGATGATTATAAAGGGGGTTTATCCTGCAACGTACGTCCTGCCGCGAGTCTCCCAGGCCGCTGGAGGAGGCGGTTCTCGGGACGGGGGTGTGCGCGGGGGAGCCTCCGTAGGGGGAGGGGGTGCCCAGGGGGTTCAGCAAGGCTGCCACCTCTTGAAGCGGACATTCTAGAAGGTAGTCCCAGTTCATCTGCAACACAAATATTAAGTTTGTAAATGTAAGTGCGCAGACAACACCAAATACAGCTACGTCAGTACAGCTACAGCCCCCCAAGTACAGGTAAAATCCCCCAGGTAAAGCTACAGACCCCACAACCCCCTACAAACAGTGCCCCCTATGTACAGGTAAAGCCCCCCCAGTGCAGCTACAGTTCCTAAAATAAAGAACCCTCAGGTACTGGTGTAATACTGGGCCGGCCATATCTCGCGAAGAACCGACAAACGTTGGAGTTAACGTGCTCTTGAGTGGAGACCGCGACTCGTTAAACGTAGCGTAGGACGCCCTCCGGCCAGGTGGGATGACGATCTGCGAAAGACTGCTGGCAGATGCTGGATGCGTCAAGCTGAAGACAGGGCGTTATGGCGCTCATTGGGGGAGGCCTATGTCCAGCAGTAGACTAATATAGGTTGATTGCGAACCCCGTTTCGCAGAGGCGGTAGCTCCAGTTACTCCAGTCATCCCGTGACGAGTGTGTAAACCTGTCGAAACGTCGGGAAAAATAGATGATGATGATGAGGTACTGGTAAAGTTCCCTAGTTCCAGCCACAGCCCCCCTGATACAGTTAAAATCCCCCAAGTACACCTACACCTGTCAAAACAGGCCCAGCCCCCCGTTCGCGAGTGTTCAGTCTACCCCCCCTGTTAAAGAGGGGGGGGGGGGGCGTTCGCTCGTGTCCCCCCTACCTGGTTCTGCAGGCGCAGCAGCCAGCAGACGTCGCCGGTGGGCGCGCGCACGTGCAGCTCGGCCCACTGCGCGCACCAGCACGCGCACGCGCCGCCGCCCGCGCCGCCGCCCCCCGCGCGCCACCACGTCGCCTCTTCACTGTCCTGTACACGGGGATCGAGGCAATCATTTATTTAAAGGAAAACCAGAGGCTTATACCTCTAAATAAATAATTCCGGACAGTCCACACAGCATCATCTAGCCCCAAGCTAAGCAGAGCTTGTGTTATGGGTACTAGATGACTGACATACTTAATACAATACATTACATGATATTTTTTACTATACATAGAAAACGCCCAGACCAACGGAACAAATTTCTGCAGATCGTACACAAATTTGTTCCGAGGCGGGAATCGAACTCGCAACCTCCTGCGTCGCAGGCGGACCTTCGCCCTCGGCGCCATATCGGTCGTCAACAAACAAACAGGCAAAAAATAACAGGCTAACAAATAGTTAATGACTGTACCAACTCGAAAATGACTCGTAGGTACTAACTAGAGCAACAAAATATACACAAAAAGAGAGTAGGTAGATGCAATGTGGAATGACAGTAAGCTTATTTTAGGTTTTCACGGATAGATAAGTAGAATAACAAAAGAAAAAAACTATGAACATGATCTTTCTACACGTATCATTTATATACAAAATAATTTTAATTTACAAAATGCTCATCATCATTGGCGCCAAAAAATCCAACACTGAGCCACCGCCTGGCCGAACTGACACTTGTGCAGAATAAATCAAATAATGAAAAGAGAATTCCGTAACCCACTTAAAACACTACAAAGAGTCACGAGTCTCAATACGCACTTAAAACCCTGTAAAAGAGTCAGAGAGTCACATAACGCAATTTTTCAGTTTCCCTTACCACTTCTTTGGATATCCTCTCGAACCGCTGCGTGAAGTGATTGAGGATCTCCAGCAGTGGGTCTGAGGATTTGCTGTTTTCTGATGAATTTTGTCTGAAAGAACAAATTGAATTAATGCCTAAAGCATAGTCGAGACTGTCACGAAGTAAACAAATAATGTCTCAACAATAGCTATAAAGTTTAGATTCTTTTTTGTAAAGCGTACTAATACAAAACAGACTAAAATATTAAAGAACAACTTGATTAGAAAGCTATTAACAAAAGCACCCATCTAGAATGAGCCAAGCCATGCGTCTTTGTTTAGTTCTTTTAACAACACCTATCGTATTCTAATTGTAACACTCATGCGAGCGAAGCCAGTGGCAGGCGCGAGCATAGAAAGGTAAATGTGGCTTCTCAAAGCAAATGGAGGATATCATTTAGCTTGGAAAGTAACGTACGAGGTAAGGTTCAAGTTGGATAGAAACGCGCACAAAACGTGGATCTGATACGAGTCGGAGAGATATTGGAGAGGATCAAATAGGAGTTACGAAGGAGATTAAGGAATGCGCAGGGCTGAAGTCATCAAGACCTGATAGTATGTTCACTTTAAATAACTGAACAGGGCACAAAATGTCGGTAAGCTAAAGGAATTGGAATGTAAATTACTGAAAAAAGCACTAAGGTGCACAAAAGCCCTCAAGGAGGATCTAGGGAGATCAGGGGATTGGGGAGTCTATAGGGAGGGATCGGCACCTGGTAGTATGTCCACTGTTGGGATGCAGGTCGGATATGGACAGCGAGCTGGACGTGTCCGTACTGCGAGAGTGCTGCAGCGACCACTTGCTGTAGCTGCGTCCAATTACCAACTTTTGGTCTGATCACACATACATTGTAATAATACAATCCTAACAATTATTACCTAGCGCATAAAGTCTAAAGTTGCTATCGGTGTGTTTCTGATAGAGTTAAGGAGGCGGTTCACGTCGACAGAGATCTGTGAGCGAGACCTTAATTGCCTTACAATAAAATAAAGAATAGCTTAACATTTATTTGGACTTAAGGCTTTAGTATGTGTGTCAGTTCCAAAGCGACCTGAACTGACCCTGAACCACCATCGGCGGAGACATGAGGGTCGGTCTCCACTCTCTGTCGTGGAACGGCCATGTTTGGAGATGTGTTGATTGAATCGCGTACTGTTGCTAACCACAGTACTGTATAAATACACATGCAGTTATATGTGAAAATTTATTGTGTACGTGAAAGGGTCGACTTGTTAGTTTCGCAGGCTGTGTTTGAGTGGAACTATTTCTTAGGCCAAGACCATATGATATCAAGTAAGTCCGGTTCACCTCGTTTGTGGCCAAACTACGAGTGCCTTCAGAAGTATAGTATTCTTTTATGTAAAGGCGGAAAAGAATATTACATTAAGACCGAATTCAACATAATATTCTTGTCTCGTAATTTAAAACGTTCGTACTTTGATCCTTACATAAACCTCTGAAAGGTAGTTTGGCCACAAACGAGGTGAACCGGACTTATCCGGTATCGTAGGTCATGGCTTAAGAAAGACACGTCGATGTTAGGTACGTTGCATCCACAATTAATTTCAGATTTTTTGGGCAACGTTTTGTTGAGCACTTTGAAACATATGTATTTCTGTTACCTGTTAACGACTAAACGGAACGGATTTTATGATTATTTAATATTATACTTTTATCCAAGAGAAGCGCTTGCGTATCTGCGGGCTGAAAAGCCAGGGAATCATTTGTCATGTTGTAATACCTTTTTTAACAAATGTTACGTTGTAGATGCACCATACTCTCAGGTTTATTCGAGTTAGCAATAAGGTCAAGAGGAAGACAAGTTAAAGCCAATTAGCGCGCCAGAGCCAAACACGAGAAGTAGGTGGCGGTAGCGTGCTCACGTTTAATTTTGAAAGCTGTCCTTATAGTCTAGCGCTCAGAGTCCTTAGTACCATACCATACCAGTGCATAAGTTTATGATGACGAAAACAGCTTTCGCCTATTTAAATATATTTGGCCCTTGCAGTGCCTCTACCAGATAGAGAGGATAATTTTCGTGATTTGACAGCAGTAAAATAGTTTCATGCTCGTAAGCTACTAGGATACTTGTTACATACGATCTCTATTTTAGTTTTCGATGGGTTTTGAGAGATTTGACGCAGGCTATTCTCATAGAATATTGTATTTGTCTCATTCTTTAAAGCTCTAAAAATAACCGAGATAGATGTTAAAGTCTATCGAGGTTTTGAAAACCGTTTTCGTACTCAAACTTTTTACACTGGTACTAAACGTACTGGACTGCAGCGGTTGACAGGACTGGATGGAAATTAAAAGTGAAAACTGTCAAAAACCAACAACTGCTGTTATCATTCACCTGACAAAACTGTTACATAGCACGTTATTAATAAACAATACTCTATACGAGTTAACCATATCAGTTGGATTTTTGACAGCTTTCTTAAAAAATACAAACGTTCCACTGAAAACAATATCCCTGTCTTTAGAGATACGAAAGGCTCGACAGCTCAAAGCTTTTTTTTTAAAGCTATTCCAATCTCCAACCCGGATTAAAATAGACCCAGACTCGGCACACCACTCAAACCACACACACAAGCCATATTCGCACGTTGTTACTCTTGAGAAAGCCCACAAGATGAGACATTAAGCCTCCACCACACAGCCGTGATTTTAAAGCCCTTGAGTCGATTTATTGCGAGTTTGTAGCGCGTTTCATTACACACAGCTTACTCTTGTAAGCAATGACAACTTAAATCACGTCGATGAAATCGTAGCAGTGTGTAAGATCTTCTGCGTCTTAGTACAAAATTTATTGCAAACAAAATCGCAACAAATCGCGCGACCCAAGACGCGTTTCAAAATCGCGGCAGTGGAGTGGAGGCTCTAGTCGAATCCTGACGTGAGTTCGTGTACGTTCGACACTCACCGTTTGACTTCGGGTGCGTTCGGCTGCGGACTCGGTTCGCTTTCCGCTTCGTTCACTTGAACTTGGATTTGTGACTGCGTCGGTGGTTCCGTCTATTGGTAATGACATTTTTTATTTATTTTAATC
This sequence comes from Eupithecia centaureata, assembly GCA_944547425.1. Classification (NCBI taxonomy): domain Eukaryota; kingdom Metazoa; phylum Arthropoda; class Insecta; order Lepidoptera; family Geometridae; genus Eupithecia; species Eupithecia centaureata. Next base: position 14,762,777 of record OX155684.1, on the reverse strand, counting down.
TTTTTGACTTATTCATTATTTACATTATTGTCCCGAAGCGGGATCGAACCCACAAACTTCTGACAGTGCTTCACTTGATGGACCACAGAGGTCATATAAATTAATTAGAATATACATTCCAAAAGTAGTACAATACCTGTGATATGCTGTCGGTGTCTACACTTGGCGGGGCGGGCGTGTGCAGGGGCGGGAGGGGACTTGATATACTTTCCGCGTGTTGTTTACATAGTACCGCACATCTGAAAATGTTCAATGCTGAATTAAAATAACTTGTAACTTTGATTCATCCAAGGCTTTTGATAAAGTTTTATCAATGATCGGAAATGAAGAATTGAAAAATGTCTGGAGAAGTTATTGACTTATTTGTTATTGCTAACTGCCAATAATGAAAAATAGATCTCCTTCGATTGCATACATTCTTGAAAATCAAGAATGCACATAATCGAAAATGATTTATTTCTATACAGACAAAGGCATCGCACAAGGAACCCTATTAGGTCTCATCTTCATCATGTTATACAATAAGTATACCTGTCACAGAGCCCCTGCTTGAGCGAGTTCTGATGGCAGCCCGAGGTGGTGATGGTGACGAGCTTGTGGCCCACGAGCCAGGTGACGGCCTGGCCGTTGTCGAAGAGGAAGCGCGCCGTGTCGCTGCGGCGCGGCTTGGCGCTGCAGGGCGTGGCCGTGTAGCGCGCGAGCAGGTCCACGCACGTCTCCGTGAGCTCCACGTGGAAGGCCGCGGAGGCGCTAGACCCCGTGTTCTGGCGGACGCCGGACGAGCGCGGGACGGCACGGGAGCCCTACGGACCAACGTTTATATTGACAACACCCTTTGAAGAATTTAACTGACCTCCAAAAACAAAATTAAAGATGGGTGTGATGTGGAAATATTTTGATACTTTATTTTTGTGATATTTTTCAACCTTAATCTTTATGTATTATGAATTTAAAAACAAATTTTGAAAATTTTGGTGTAAACTTGAATTTTTGTGGGACCTATATTCTTTATTATAGATTTATGTGTTAACTGACTATTTAGATAGTGGTAGCTGTACAATATTATAAATAGTGTATGTAGTTAGTACAGTTTGAGTGTAGGGTGAGACTCACGAGACTGGAGCTGCGCTGCCGGTTGGAGGAGTCCTCGTTGATGGACTGCTGGAAGTGGTTGGTGCGCGAGTGCAGCTGCTCCTCAAACGGCATTATTATGTAGTTGTGGAGACCCTGAGGGACAACTTGTTACTTACGGCACTATATCAAACTCTTTATTTTACTTAACATACTAATATTAAACAAAACTTTTACTAATGGCTTTTGGATAATTGTTTCTATGACATGCACGACGATTTTTGTGTGAAATATAAAAACAAATATTCAAAAATCAAGAATAATTAGGTATAATATAAATAATATAGTGTAGTGTAAAAATTATTTGTTGAATGATTTTGAATTTATTTATAAATTTATATTAACAACGAAAATTACAATCAAGGTATAGAAAAAATTACAATTATAGTCTTTATCACTTAGGAAGCGTTCCGTGACGTTTCACTTTGACAGTTATAGAAATGAGCTAAGTGTAAAAATTTGATTCGATTTTTGACTTGATTTAGTAACAAAAATCGATTATTCGTAAAATATTTTCATAAATTTTACAGGCTTAATTAGGCTGCACACACACCGCAGGCGGTGACGGCGTGTAAAAATTTACATCATCTACATACCAAAAGCAGCAAAAAGCAATCTCAATAGTAAAGATACTAACGTGTATGATGAACTTGACGAAGTTCCTCCTATAGGAGAGCCTACACTTGAGGAACCAGGCGGCGATGACGTGGTGCGCCAGCGAGACGACGTAGTGGTTGTACCGCGAGGGATTGGTGTAGGGAAGCAGGATCGCGAACACGGACATGTACTGGTCTTCCACGAACGAGGCAAACACCTTCGGCAGGCGGGTTAGAGCTGGAAATTCAATTTACTTCGTTTATTCACTGTGTTAACACACAGAAGCCGGAGGCGGAGCGGAGGCGAAGGCGTGCGAGTTGTATTCTATTGAATGATATGAAAGGCTACACACACGCCGCAGGCGGTGACGGCGCGGTGCCATAGGAAAAACCGGCACGCTTTCGCCTCCGCTCCGCCTCCGGCTTCTGTGTGTTTCGAACTTTAATCCCTGGTGCTACCACTCGGACGCGGCTTTGTTGAGATTGAGGATCGAACAAATTACACCTTTCTGATGTAAGACTTAATATTAAATTCAAATTGTCAAATTAACAGTGCGGAAGAATGCACAGATGTCATGTCAACAAAACGATTTCTTCTTTGTCACTTTCTTTAGTTTAAATCTATGGTTGTTAAAAATTTGTTTAGATGATACTATAAAGTTTAGCTGTACAGTCAGCGTCAAATTGATATGAGCGTCTAGAGTAGTCAAAATGATCTAAAAAACATAAAAGCAATTTGATATACGCAGTTTGAATCATCATATTGTTGCCAGCACCTGAGGTGTTCAAAATATCTTACTACTCATTGTTTCATATTTATATGCGCAGTCAGGGTGTTCAAAATTATCTTAGTAAACAAAGCTCTCTTTCTGAAATTTTTTTTGCATCCTGGTTATAATTTTAGCTTTAGTAGGGATCCTTATTTTTTTATATCAGAGGATAAAGTTGCATTCTAACAGCGAAGTCACGTAATAGGGTCTCGTTTTTACCCTTTGGGGACAGAACTAATTACTTCTAAGAACACTTACTGGACAGAAACTCGAGCATAGGACTGGCGATGGCTTGCGTGTCCGAGATCTTGGATAGGTCCAGTAACACCTCCGGCAGCATTTTGACCATTGTGTCCCTCGTCTCAAGGGTGAATATCGTCAGCGCGTTTATGTACGGCTGCGGGGAACGGAGCACTGAAACAAAATGTATGGTGTCACTAGTTTACTCACAGAGTTCGGAATAACCCCAGCTCCTCCGTGGCTCCGTGGGTGTTGTAAGAGGCGACTAAGGGATATACCGGGGGGTGGGCAGCAGCAACCCTCTAGAACAACCCCACCATCAAACTGCGATCCCCAACCCGCATGCCCAGCGTGGGGATTATGGGCATTACCCGTAAATGATACAGTCAGTTGGCACTCATTGGGGGAGGCCTATGTCCAGCAGTGGACTAATATAGGTTGATGATGATGATTATAGTTTTACAAACGTAATGAGTTCATAAGCTTCTTGACATGTAATTTATTGTATTCTGCAAATAGATGATTAATTCTGATTCGAGTATAATGCGCATCATCATCAACAACCTATATTAGTCCACAGCTGGACATAGGCCTCCCCTAATCAGCGCCATAGCGCCCTGTCTTCAGCTTGCCGCATCCAGCATCTGCCAGCAGTCTTTCGCTGCTCATCATTCCACCTGGCCGGAAGGCGTCCTAAAACTACGTTTGCCAAGTCGCCAAGGTCTCCAGTCAAGAACACGTTTACCCCAGCAGTGTTGCGCTCACCCATGCCGTATTTGAGGAGACAGCGCACGATGCGCTGCTGCGTCTGCGGCTCGAGGTAGCTGTGGTAGGGCGCGAGCGCGGCCAGCGCGGGCAGCACGCAGCCGTGGAACTCCGACACCAGCAGCTTGCCGGGCGCGGCCACGCGCAGGCACTCCGGGAAGTACAGGCTGCGGTCAGAGATCTGGAAACATCTCTCTACTTACTTAATCTATATTAGATGATCGGTTCGATTCTTGCCTCGACGCAAGCTCGCTACCAGCTGCAATAGCTCAATAGCAGAGGTATTGAGGTGACCTCCTATATTTGTAACTAGCGACCAGCCTCGGCTTCGCACTGTTTTATTATACATATTCCTCTTGAATATCTATTAAAAAAACCGCATCAAAATCCGTTGCGTAGTTTTAAAGATTGAAAGGGACATAGAGACATAAGGACATAGGGACAGAGAAAGCGACTTTGTTTTATACTATGTAGTGATGCTTGGAAGGAGTCGTAAGAGATTTTTCGAAAGTATTTGAATGTGTAAACATTATATCTCTTAAGAGTCCTTCACCATAAATCAATAAATTGGATAATGTTCGAGCGAGATAATATAAGCATCCTTAATATTAAAAACGTGACCCAGCGTTTTTGTAATTGCAATGGGCTTACCGCAAGGACACACTCGAGGACCATTTCTATTTTTGGCTTTCAGGAGTAAACTAGTCAGTCCACCGTGCACCTCCTGTGTGTACGTACCATGGAGCAGAGAGTGGAGGCCAGCAGGTCGAGGTCCTGCGCGCGGCGGCCGACGCTGAGCGCGCGCGCGGCCAGCAGCGAGGGCAGCGCGCGCAGCACGGCGCCCAGCACGTCCAGTCCACCGTGCACCTCCTGTGTGTACGTACCATGGAGCAGAGAGTGGAGGCCAGCAGGTCGAGGTCCTGCGCGCGGCGGCCGACGCTGAGCGCGCGCGCGGCCAGCAGCGAGGGCAGCGCGCGCAGCACGGCGCCCAGCACGCTCCAGTCCAGCTCGCGCGCCAGCCCCGCCGCCACCAGCCGCGCGCACCGCCCCACCGGCACCAGGCACGTGCCCGCCGCCAGCTCGCGCGGACACGCCACCTGCGAGACAAACACTCGTTACTGCCCGCATACTCTGCGAAGAGGCGGTAGAAACGGCTCTATATTTACTTATTTTATTTTTATTTAATTTTTCTATTATTTCCAGAAGCATCTTACCTGCCCGCGCACCAGCCAGGGCTCGGCCACCAGCCAGGCGGAGCACGTGGGCGCTATCCGCAGGGAGCTCGGCCCGGAGACCATGACTCCATTCTCGTAGCAGAACCCCACGCAGTTCAGAGAGTTTGCGCGAAGACCGAACAGCATTTCGAAGATCTGCCAAGGATAAAAAGAAGTTTTTAAAAATCGAAAAGAAAAATGAAACAGGGCCGGCGTGTGAACCCTGTGACACACCTAAACTAAACAAAACTTTAAATGTTTTTCATGCCTTATTTAGTAATTAAGATTTGCTTTTTTTCACGTAGAAGCTGTTGCTGGGTAAAGGCTAAATCAATACCCTGACACTAAAACGTTTACTTTTACCGTATCAAATGCCATAGCCAAGTCTAAAAATGCAAGAAAGAAGCCAAGTTTACCTTGAGCCTAAGTTCGGGATGGTGTTGGAAAAGTGCCGGCCGCTTGTAGTGGTGGTCTAAGTGGTCGAGGAGCACGAGGAAGCAGCGGAGAGGTAGTGCCGCAGGGGTCGCTAACAACTGGAACAGAATTGGTACCAAGTTTACAACCAGCATTCTATGAACATATTGACCGGGGCCGTGGCTGTCGCGGCGTTGGAATCCACCCTTACCCAGTCCATGGAAGCAGCAAGTAGAATGAATGAATGAACACTTTATTGTACTAAATGGTACAGTTAATAACTTATATCTAATTAAAAAATAAATATGGTACAAAAGGCGGCCTTATCGCTGAAAGCGATTTCTCCCAGGCAACCTTGTAGTGGAGACAATAGATATAAGAGGAAAACAGGTAGTGCACCAATAGTAAAACTTCTAAATTACCTTGTCATGCAAAAGTTGTAGAAGACCAGAGACCGCCAGCTTTATGTCGGTAGTGTCCGCGTCGGGGGGAATAGGCACGTCTGTCAGGTACATCTCGAATGGACGGTTCAGGATCTGAAATGGACCGTGAATCGTGATACAATTTGAATAACGATTAGTTTAGCCGTCGACTAAGTTTAGATTTTATCTAACGTAATGATTTTTCGTTGAGGTGTACAAGCCAACGCATTCTAAACATTTCGTCGTTATCTTTTTAAACAAGTCGCCTGAATTCGTGATTTAACGAAAACAAAGACAGGTTAAAAATTTGTAAATGGATTAAATTTCATAGGGTGACTTCGTTAAAGATTAGGATAATTGTTCTCTCTTCGTCTTAGATACCACTTCTAGTCAAATTAACTTAGGACAAACCTTCTCTAAAGTCATTGAATACGGGATATTTACTATGATTTGGTTTCTTTTCAGTTTTTCGATATTTGGTGATCATGGCGCTTGAAACGGTGCCGAAATATCGAGAACATCAAAAGAAACGAAATCATGGTAAATTTTCCGTATTCAATGAATTTAGTGTTAAAAAGCATAATAGTTTTAAAAGTGAAACCTTCTCTAGTAGATCTATGAGATCAGTGCAGGCGTCTATATTAGGCGGCGCCTGCGCGGCCGCGGCCCGCAGCCCCGCGTCAATAATAATTGTTCTCTCTTCGTCTTACCAAGTGCTGGTGAGTCTTAAGGCCCCTATTACGAAAAAACGCGAAAATGCACTTATTCGTCGTCCAAATTCTATAGCTTACGTTCGCTGCTTGAAATAACAATTCCTTGTTAATAGTAGATTGTTTCCTCAACTTCCGTAATAATTAAACAGATTTTAGATAACTTATTTGGTTATTTAGTTATAATCATTCTCCCGATGCAAGTTTAGGCAAAAACGCTCGGAGACCTGTTTTGGGAGCCCTAATTTGAAGATTCCATTGAATATAGACCATAAAACTATTTTTTTTAAGGTAACAAATATCCCATTCTTCAATAATAATTAAATACATTTTCGTTATATGCCTTTATATGAAGGGAAAAAAATCTGAACCGAGGTTAACTATCGATCGAAAAGGCTTCGAAACAAACCCTAATATCTCCAAAGTTTTACATCATTTTGACATAAAATTTATACCAAAATAATCTTCATTGTTTTCTTAAACTACAATATTAATTTTACGTTTTAAATCCCAACTAATTTTTTTTAATGAATTTATTAAAAAAGGTATATATTTCATTGTGCCGGCAATCTGCCCTCAGTACCGCGCGAGCGCTTGTCGAAGGTGGACCTATGTCACTTTTGCTCGCACTCTCCGTCGGACGAAACGCCCAAAAAATGCTGCGTTTATGAGCGAGTTGGAACGATTTGATCGTTGTAAATATTTACATTCGCATAGTATATTTCAATAATTTTTAAATTCGTACATTATTATTACATATTATACCTCTAAATACAGGGTGTTAGTGTGAACAGCGTTATCCTTGAAACCAGAGGTTCAGTATCATGAGTAGAGTCCAAAACCTATGAGATAAGGTTAATGCCTGTTTTAGTTTCGCAGTATTTTGATATTTTATGTCATAGATATTGTACGCGATATTATGGTCACCCTAGAACCAGGCAAGTTTCCAGGTTTGTTTCTAGGCAAGATAAACTGTTTTAAAACAAGTCTAAATTCACAGAATAATCAAAAAATTCAATAGACCAAAGTACCTTGGTAGGCAGGTATTTTTGGCGTACTTAACCCTAGGCCAGTTCTTATTCTATTCATAAATGTTCGTCCCTCAGGCGAATGAAACGTCATTGCGAGTAAAATACACTTGCGATGTATTTGGTTGTATGACTTATGAAGGTGCTTAAAAGGTGTATCTGATTCGATTTACAACTTTGAATCATTTTTACGTTTTGCGCGGACTGTGAGACGAATGTTATTGAATCTAGGGTTAAAGTTTATCATCAATCAATTTTATCTACTATTCAATCTAAATTTCAGTTCTTTGTACAGTGAATGAAATTCACTTACCAAAATAACACTTCACCATCACGCAACCTCCGCACGTTTTCTCACTCGTAGATTAGGTATTATTACACACTCGAGAAAACACAAATTAGTACCTAATTTGTCAGCTAATTAAACACCTTACGAACACTTGCATTTTGCATGACTGGGCATGGTGAACTGGCCATATGTACGTACGTACGTAGCCTTTGTGTCTTTGGGATAGTTTCCTAGCTTAGCACACGTTATCCTAGGATGGAAACAGCTGAGCTCTGCGTACATCGTACGAGCCAAGTTCACCAGAGCGATGGCATAAGGCCGCACCATTTCAGTCCACTTTTATTTACATTTTTGTAAGACTTCGTAACTCGTTCGTACTGAAAACAATTGACGCGCGAAAATCTGTGTCAACGACGCGACGACGTGCTCTCCGTCACGCTGGCGGTCTGTCACTGAGGATCGGACGGCGCCTGCGCGAGCAGGCGGGCGGCGCGTGCGGCGCGGTGAGGTGTGGGGGGCGCGGGGCGCGGCAATGAACACTTGCATGGCCGGCCGGCGCGGCTCGTTTGATCAAAACAGGTCGACACCTGCGCGGCCCCGCCAATGTACTCGTGTTGTAGTTTTACCACTTAGAAGGTGTATCGAATATTTTTGTTTCAAAAATAAATTAAAAATAGAATAATTATTTTTCATCGGTTTTGGACTCTACTCATGATGCTGAACCTCTGGTTTCAAGGATAACGCTGTTTACACTAACACCCTGTATATAGATATAGATAGTTATTTTTATTATAACTGAGGTTTATCACAAGCCGACATGGGGTAAAAGTTTGGGAAAATTTCGACTTTTTTAAATTTCGAACCCCCTCTAGGACCCCCCGGGGGTTCTTCGGCCGTGTGGGGGGGTGGGTCAGATTTTTTTGTGGGGTCGTATGGAGGGTTAGAATTCGTTTTGGGGGTGAAATTTTTTTGACCCCCAAGACCCCCCAACACCCCCCGCTTTTGACTTGCTAACGGATAGCGTACCGATAGAGGATTTTGGATGGCGGGATCGTATAGAAGGTTAAGTCCTTAAAAGGAAGGAAAAAAAAATCGACCCCTCTCATGACCCCTTTTTAGAACCCCCCTTCGTATCTCCCGAACAGCTCGCGATGGAAAAAAAGTCTTTTCGCAGTCGCGTAGAGGAGGTCGAATAGTTGAGGAAGCCAAAAAAAGTTTGACCCCTTTGCACCCCCAGACCCTCTTTTTAAAAAAAAACGTTTTTTGGCCAATTTTAAGGGTTTTTTTTAGGGTGGAGCATCGAGGCGAGCGAAGCGAGCCGAGATGCGACACTGGGAACCAGCACGGCGAGCGAAGCGAGCCGTGCTGCATTCCCCCCACGACCCCCAGGACAACCCCCTCTAGGACCCCCCGGGGGTTCTTCGGCCGTGTGGGGGGGTGGGTCAGATTTTTTGTAGGGTCGTATGGAGGGTTAGAATTCGTTTTGGGGGGTGAAATTTTTTTGACCCCCAAGACCCCCCAACACCCCCCGCTTTTGACTTGCTACCGGATAGCGTACCGATAGAGGATTTTGGATGGCGGGATCGTATAGAGGGTTAAGTCCTTAATAGGAAGGAAAAAAAAATCGACCCCCTCTCATGTCCCCTTTTTAGAACCCCCCTTCGTATCTCCCGAACGGCTCGCGATGGAAAAAAAGTCTTTTCGCAGTCGCGTAGAGGAGGTCGAATAGTTGCGGAAGCCAAAAAAAACTTGACCCCTTTGCACCCCCAGACCCTCTTTTTTAAAAAAAACCGTTTTTTGGCCAATTTTAAGGGGTTTTTAAGGTGGAGCATCGAGGCGAGCGAAGCGAGCCGAGATGCGACACCGGGACGAGTACGGCTCGCTTCGCCCGCCGTGCTACGTACCACGACCCCCAGGACAACCCCTTCGACCCCCTCCCCCCTGGGGTACTTCGGCCGTGTAGGGGGGTGGGTCAGATTTTTGTAGGGTCGTGTGGAAGGTTCCAAATCGTTGTGGGGGGTGAAATTTTCTTGACCCCCAAGACCCCCCGCTTTTGAATTGCTACCGTACCGATAGATAATTTTGGATGGCGGGATCGTATAGAGGGTATAATCTTTAATAGGAAGAAAAAAAATCGACACCCCCCATGACCCCTTTTTAGAAACCCCTTTCATATCTCCCGAACGGCTCGTGATGGAAAATTACCCTTTATATAAAATTCGATTACCACTCACTCACTGACTCACTGATTGACATAATTGTTCTCCTTGATGGTGGAGGGGAAGGTATGTTTTTTTTACGGAAACGTGTAGGGGGTGTGGGTAACGCACCAATTCAGGAGTGTAGATTACGAAAAGGGGTTCTAAATAAAAAAAACAGCCTACACAACCGACGCGAGCTGCTTGCAGCTAAAAACTAGTTTCTTATTATAAAAACACCCAGACAAATTTCGATCACGTGATCGTTTGCGACTAAACCCAGGGTATGTTGCTACGAATTTGAGGTGTGTTTTTAATTTTTATAAGTTTATTTTTCTTTAAAGGCGATTTTTTTTATTTTCGTATAAACTGAGGATATAAATTACGAATTTCAGAAATTTTTTATTCCAGTACGCCTTATTTATGTCCCTAAAATTGATCTTTGGTATCGTTTCACTTATTTTATTAATAACGATATTTAAATTAAAACAATTTTATTGTTTGGAATCAATTAATCAATTCAACATGTATTTCAATAGGTACGGTTTAAAAAAAATAATTTGTCGCATACGTTTTTTTTATTTTAACAGTCTTATTAATTATTACGGAACCCTTCGTGACGCATAGTTATAAATATAATGTGTAATAAAAAAAATCTATCCATATACATATTGTATTATATAATTATAATAGTTTTCTAGTACCCATAACACAAGCTTTGACTAGCTAATTTTGGGGCTAGATGGTGCTGTGTGGATTGTCCTGCATTATTACCAGGGTTTATACCAGTTTTTTTTTTCTGGTTTTATACCAGGGTACAAATAAAGAGACTCTTCTTGCGACGACCGCATTAATGACGGCGTTTTTTAAATGAATATTTATTATGACGTCACTGTAATAGTTAGACATATATTGTAGCGATGTTTTTTGTAGATAATAATGTGTTCTGCAAAGTCGTAGTAAATTGTTTTGTTCTATCATCAATAGTTTTCGTAGCGCACGCGCCGAAAGACATTTTGTGACTAACTTTTTTACACCTTGTTTTAAATAATTTAAGTTTTAGTAGGGATCCTTTTTTTTACTGATAAATATAGTCTATGTTGGTTGCTGAAGGATAAGTAGCATTCAAATGGTGAAAGAGTCTTCAAAATTGGTCACTTTGTGAGTTTATTCGTTACATACATACAAATCTTTCACATTATAATATTACTAGTTGCGCCCCACGGCTTCGCCCGCTTGTAAATTTATTTGTCAAATTGAGAACTATATCGATGTCCAAGGCTGAGAATAATCACTACGTTTGATTCTTTGGTGGGTAGGCCACGTTTTGGAATTTAGAGCCGACGCGGAGAGCGGATGCGCTTATCTATTATTTACATACGTAATGGTTTTCAGGTAATGGTATCATGTTTTGAGTGAATGAGAGAAAAAGGAAAAGTTATTTTTCTTTTCCTAATAATTTATTGCAAAAGCCCTAGGGGTTATATTGTAAAACATAAAAATACGTATTTAATTATTCACTTCAAAATTTATTTGCACTGAGTTTTGATTGTTTCGAACCAAGGAATAATAATTTCCCATGCAAAATTTACCACCCTATTTAACTCCTTCAAAGGTTAATTTTCAAAATAATACTTCATATGTGTTATTCTAGGTAAAATAAATTAGTAGTTACTGCAATAATTATAACAAAAATTCACACAGACTTTCACTTTTAATGTAATAGTAACATAGTAAGTATAAATAAAATTACCTACATAAAAACGATGAGACAAACAGATACTATTAAATAATTTATAAATCTATGGAAGCGATATTTGATTCACATAAAAAAATCATCTACCGAAATCAATCCTAAGAAAACTTTGTAAAAATTACTGGTGGATCAAGATTTTATAGCAATACTCGCTTCTGTAGCACGATGCCCCGCCCACTCGGTGTCGAAATACCTAAATCAGCATAACGTAGTATTGTGAACCCCCTCTTAAATACCACTTCTAGTCAAACTCAGGACAAACCTTCTCTAGTAGATCTATGAGGTCAGTGCAGGCGTCTATGTTGGGCGGCGCCTGCAGCGCAGTGAGCGCCTGCGCGGCTGCGGCGCGCAGCCCCGCGTCCGCGTCCACCGCGCACGCGCTCAGCACCGGCACGCCCACCAGCTCCACCAGCTCCGACCCGTACACGTAGCTGTGGACACAGTAATGTTAGCTGCCAATGTCACTGTCAGTTTTGTCTTATGGTATTATCATATGGGGTGTGTTAAACACTGGCACTCAGATCTGCTCTCATAGCAGTTGTTAGCTTTCCTGTTGCTGTTTCAGTAAATTTTGAGTTACGGTATTACCAAGTGGGGTGTATAGCTTCCCACAGTTACTGATTGTGCACTAACAACTTGTTATGGTGCTACACATTCCGTAAATATCAGAATTAGAGGCTAAGGCCTCCAATTCTGATATTTGTGTGTTCTGTGTCTGAACACAACAAGATCATAAAGAAAGGCAACCACCAAAAACAAGGAATACACCCAGGATTGCGTATGTGTGTGCTACGTCTTTGTTAGAAAACTACCAAAGACGTACCACATAGCTATGCAGGGCATTCTGATATGGCATTTATTTCGCGTAACGTGTCACTCACCTATTCCTCCGTATAAAGTTCATGATCTCGTGCAGCGTGTGCGTCCGCACAGCCCGGCGCGGCTCGTGTCTCAGGTACTTGTCCGCGAGAGCCAGCGCGGCCGCCACCCAGCCGCCGCCGCACGACCCCAGCGCCGCCGCTCGCGCCGTCACCAGCCGCATCGACGAACTTTCCTAGAACATTATATCGATATTATAGATGAGTTTCTTTATTCGTGGGGATGGAAGTCATTGTATCCTATACCTATAAAATGTTTTATTTACCTAAAAAATCTATATATATATATATGTATATTACGTAAGTACTTTAAAAAAATCTTTGTCGTTTTGTGCGTGATCCGGTTAGTACGACAAAGTATCGCCGGTCTCTTGAAGGTCGTTATATTCGGATTCTACTGTAGTTGTATCACCTACAAGTCATTGTAGTATCATCTATTACAGTCATTATTACAGTAGTTCTATCACCTACTGTAGTCATTGTATCATCTATTACAGTCATTGTTACAGTAGTTTTATCAACTACTATAGTCATCTATTACAGTAGTTGATCACTTATCATTGTCATTTTATCCTCTAATACTGCCATTGTTACAGTAGTTGTATAACCTACTATAGTCACTGTTTCATCTATGACAGTCATTGTTAAAGTAGTTGTATCATCTAATAGAGTCATTGTATCATCTATTACAGTCATTGCATCATCTATTATAGTATTTACAGTAATTGTTACAGTAGTTGTATCACCTACTGTAGTCATTGTATCATCTATTAAAGTTATTGTTACAGTAGTTGTATCACCTACAAAAGTCATTGTATTATCATCTATTACAGTCAATATTACAGTTGTGGTATCACCTACTATAGTCATCGTATCATCTACAACAGTAATTACCGGTCGGTCGTGCCCCGCTGCGTCCACAAGGTCCAGTAACGCCTCCGACTCTCCCCCGAACAGTTTCGCGTCGTCCATCTGCTCTAGAGTTGTTATCAACGCGTGCAGTTTGCTGTGGATCATCTCGTTTGGAGGGTCGTAGCTTTCTGCAATGAGAAATGGAAATATCACCCAGGGCTTCGACTTAAAAGAAACGAAGATTATTAGGGTTGTATAGTGTGTATCTGTTTTTAAGGGTTTCATGGCTTTTTATCATTGATAAAGATTATGCAAGAGTATTTCTGAGAGTACAAAGTGCTAAATCGTCGCGTCACCGCGCTCTGCACTCCCGCCTCCACTTCGTACGTCACACTGGATGCACACTTACTGTCCTGTCTATGCACGGCGTGCAGCACGCGCAGCACTTGGTCCCAGGCCGGCTCGCACAGCTCCGCGGGCGCGCGCGTCACCGCGCTCTGCACTCCCGCCACCACTTCGTACGTCACACTGGATGCACACTTACTGTCCTGTCTATGCACGGCGTGCAGCACGCGCAGCACTTGGTCCCAGGCCGGCTCGCACAGCTCCGCGGGCGCGCGCGTCACCGCGCTCTGCACTCCCGCCACCACTTCGTACGTCACACTGGATGCACACTTACTGTCCTGTCTATGCACGGCGTGCAGCACGCGCAGCACTTGGTCCCAGGCCGGCTCGCACAGCTCCGCGGGCGCGCGCGTCACCGCGCTCTGCACTCCCGCCACCACTTCGTACGTCACACTGGATGCACACTTACTGTCCTGTCTATGCACGGCGTGCAGCACGCGCAGCACTTGGTCCCAGGCCGGCTCGCACAGCTCCGCGGGCGCGCGCGTCACCGCGCTCTGCACTCCCGCCTCCACTTCGTACGTCACACTGGATGCACACTTACTGTCCTGTCTATGCACGGCGTGCAGCACGCGCAGCACTTGGTCCCAGGCCGGCTCGCACAGCTCCGCGGGCGCGCGCGTCACCGCGCTCTGCACTCCCGCCACCACTTCGTACGTCACACTGGATGCACACTTACTGTCCTGTCTATGCACGGCGTGCAGCACGCGCAGCACTTGGTCCCAGGCCGGCTCGCACAGCTCCGCGGGCGCGCGCGTCACCGCGCTCTGCACTCCCGCCACCACTTCGTACGTCACACTGGATGCACACTTACTGTCCTGTCTATGCACGGCGTGCAGCACGCGCAGCACTTGGTCCCAGGCCGGCTCGCACAGCTCCGCGGGCGCGCGCGTCACCGCGCTCTGCACTCCCGCCACCACTTCGTACGTCACACTGGATGCACACTTACTGTCCTGTCTATGCACGGCGTGCAGCACGCGCAGCACTTGGTCCCAGGCCGGCTCGCACAGCTCCGCGGGCGCGCGCGTCACCGCGCTCTGCACTCCCGCCACCACTTCGTACGTCACCACTGGATGGTTGCCTTCCAAGGCCTGATTGTAACACAAATATTACATTTGACATACGAACATAGTTTTTAATGTCTATTCCTTATAGCATGATACCGTATTGGTTTGTTATGCAGCCTATCTGATTTACCTGACTTTCCTTTTACGACCATATTTGTATCAAGTTCTTTGAAACTTCCAATGGGCATATACCATATATGACATGGCTGGCAGCGAGAAGGAAAAGGACTTTTTTGCACTTAGTTAAATGTTACATAACTTCGATACAAATATGTAGTGAGTGGTATTAACCTTCAAGAAGGCGGGCAGCACGGCGAGCGCCGACACCTTGAGCGAGGGCACGCGGCGCGGCCCCCACAGCGCCATGTTGATGTAGAAGACTGCGCCGCGCAGCAGCCCCGCGCGCTCCTCCCCCGCGCCCGCGCCGCGCAGCACCGTCACCATCTCCTGCAGCGCAGCGTACCCGATGTCGCCGCCCACCACGTTCCGCATTAGCTGCGTACAACAACATCTTACTATTATAATAAATGGGAAAGTCTGTGTGAATGTTTGTTATAAGTAATCTCCGTAATTACTTAAGTTATTTAGATGAAATATGGTATGTAGATAGTTTAGAATCTAGAATAGGACATAGGCTAATAAAATTTTCAAAAATTAACCTCTGAGGGGGTTAAATAGGGTGGTAAAGTTTGTATGGAAAATTATTTTTCCATGGTTCGATTTACTCAAAACTCAGTATAAATCACTACATAGTATAAAACAAAGTCGCTTTTTTTGTCCCTTTGAATGCTTAAATCTTTAAAACTACGCAACGGATTTTGGTGCGTTTTTTTTATAGAGTGATTCAAGAGGAAGGTTTATACGTATAATACAACCGTGCGAAGCCGGGCGGGTCGCTAGTTATTAATAAAACACAAGTCATAACAAAGGTTCGGTCGCAGCGCTAGAATCAACCTTTCAAGTAATAATAACGACGGACACAAGTAATAAGAAGGTATCGAAACGTAAAAGGCCCTCAGGGGTCGTTAGAACCTAGTAAACCGACTGATATAAATAAATAATGCTCATCAAAATAATCAGAATAATCTGTCAAGAAAAGTGATTATAGCAAAACTGCCCTCACTTAGGGCCGGCATGTTCAAGAGTGGACGTAAGTATTGGTAGTAATCTTATGCTGACAATGAATAAATTAGTTCCTTTCTTTCTTACTTTATACAAAAGATTTAAACGGGACAAGATCTAAAATAAATCTAAATAATAATCTAAATCTCCAAATGAAAAACCTAGTTACCTATACGTAAAAATCTAAAAACAACCTTTACGTAAACCTATTCTACTATCGACGAAACAATGTTGGATCAATTCTAAAATCATGAAAACCTCTTATTTTCTGACGGATATTATTTTCCCGGATAGTGGTGTTCCACAAGGCTTTTTACTGACCACTGCTTTATTGAATGTTTACGCGTGACATGACCTACCTTCCAGCTAGTTTGGCAGTAGTTCTCCATATTGACAGTCCTGCAGAGAGCCGCCACGAAGGTCGGCAGCGCAGCCCTCGGCAGCAGCGAGTAGGAGACCACGGCCTCCAGGAGCCCCAGGCACGTGGATATCACGGAAGCCTCAGAGCTATACACACAGAGGTGACATGCTGACCTGCCAACCACAAATCATTTCTCACTACATAGTATAAAACAAAGTCGCTTTTTCTGTCCCTATTTCCCTTTGACTGCTTAAATAAATATAAATAATTCCGGACAGTCCACACAACATCATCTAGCCCCAAGCTAAGCAGAGCTTGTGTTATGGGTACTAGATGACTGATATTAATACAATACATTACATAGATAGATATTTTTTATTATACATAGAAACACCCAGACCAACGGAACAAATTTGTGTCAAATCTTTAAAACTACGCAACGGATTTTGATGCGATTTTTTTTAATAGATAAGAGGAAGGTTTTTACGTATAACAAAACCGTGCAAAGCCGGGGCGGGTCGCTAGTAGTATATAAATATATGATCAACTGTCAGAGACGAGGGTCAGTGTTCTTGAGAGGAGTTCTCAATTGAACTATTGAATTTATGTTGACATTTCTGGAACAAATTCTTCATGAATTAAATAATAACATCTAAGTAAATTGATTAACCTGTTAACTGTCCGATTTTCTTTTAGTGAAAACTGTTCTAAGAGACGAACGGAATCATGGTTATTAGATAAGCTATTGGAATAAAATAAGTACTTTTGGTAAAAAATAAATGAATAAAAAAAATTGGTTTCTGCCTGCGACTTCTTTTTTTAGGCCTAGAACTAACGTACCTATGCCAAATTTCAGCCCAATCAATCCATGAGTTTTGACGTGTAGGTGTAAAAAACATCCAAACTTTCGAATTTATAATATTATAGTGTGATTGTTTTAAGATAGAGCCGGACGCCCCACTCACTTGACAATGCCCTGCACGATGTGTTCGTCGAGGTAGGTGGCGTTGAATTTGACGACGTTCACGATCAGCTGCAGAAACTCGACAGTCTGCGCCGGCGCGCTTATCGACGGCAGCCATTCCAGCAGGAACTCTCCGATCTACAAATAAATAATCATTACATAGTATAAAACAAAGTCGCTTTTTCTGTCCCTATGTCCCTATATCCCTATGTCCATTTGAATGCTTAAATCTTTAAAACTACGCAACGGATTTTGATGCGGTTTTTTTTAATAGATGGAGTGATTCAAGAGGAAGGTTTATACGTATAATAAAAACGTGCGAAGCCGGGACGGGTCGCTAGTACGGGATAATCTATACACTAACATCTAGCCCAAAGCTCCTAAAAATATTGTTCTAAAAAAAAGATTCAATAATTAATTAAAGCACCCAAACAATTACAGCAAATTGCAGATACAGCTAATGCCTTGCGCCATGGAAGTCATCACAGAAAAAAATAATAAACAATAAAATGGGCAATAAATTTATATGCATTGAAATTTTTGATTCTCATTAATAAGAGGGCTTGTTCGACATCGAGTACAATAATGAATTTAAATAAATAATTTTTGTTTGTTGTTATTATTTAAATTAAATGTATTATAGTCTATTTCTACTATTGTAATGTTTAACTGTTGTATTTTGTATGTGTGTCTGAAGTCCAAATAAAATTATTTATCTATTCTTATCTATCTAATAACCGCAGAGCAAAATCGAGTAGGATTTTTTTGTGATATACATGGTGAGATATAAGGACCAACCATTTTTTTTAACACGAATGTCTATCGAGCTTTTGAAAACTTTTTACATTATTTCCCAACTAACACGACGTGTTGCTTTAGAGCGTATATAATTGTAACTAGTGGTTGCATGAAAGAAGGTCTATATCATGCTCTAGAACCCTAAAGCAACAGATATAGCCCTAAGGGGCCACATCGCATAAGAGGTCTAGAGCGAATAAAATTGCGCCTAAGGGTGCTAGTACTATAAGCAAACAGGGTTCTGCCTCAACTGTACAAATATTACCTCTTCCTCAAAGCAGTTGATATTCTTCCCGCTGTTAGTGAGTGTGTGAAGCAGTTTGAACCGCAGAGCGGCGTCTTCTGGCGGCGCCGTGGCGTGGGACGCTCGCAGGAAGCGGAATAGAATTGTTCGCATCACCTGCAAGAAACAACTCATTATAAAAAAAACTATCTTCAAATTCCTCAATATTCAGTTTTTTGTAAATAAAACTTAGGATCATGTCGGGATTATTCTACATAAACATAGTATAAAACAAAGTCGCTTTTTATGTCCCTATATCCTTATGTCCCTTTGAATGCTTAAATCTTTGAAACTACGCAACGGATTTTGATGTGGTTTTATTTAATAGATAGAGTGATTCAAGAGGAAGGTTTATACGTATAATATCCGTGCGAAGCCGGGGCGGGTCGCTAGTTCTACATAAATTAAAGGCATGTTCGTGATAAAGAATCAGTATGTTACCCCTTGCTTAAACTATATGATACTAGGATCGTCATACAAAGATGTCATATTGACTGAAGGAACATGGTCGTCGAGTTGGTCACCATTAAAGTGAAATGGTACTATTCACTTATCATAGTTACCTGTAACTGGTCGGCCTGTCCCTCGGCCAGCGCACGCAGGGTGGTCAGCGCCGCGTGCCGCGCCTCGGCGTTACTGTCCTCCAAGAGGTCCCGAGTGCTCCGCCATATCCGCTCCACACCACCCTGGAACATAATCAGCAAGAGATAAGACTAGTGCGCTCGCTATCTTTAGTGATCATCGTAGAGTGCCAAGCTTATATAAGCAAACCAAAGGGGAGCGCCGCAGCTAGACCAGACAACCATGTTGTCAATCAAACGCAAATCAAATTTAAGCAATCTCAAGTCACACTTTCTCTAACAGTTTTAAATCAAATCTATAACACAATATAACGTAATCCCAAGCTCGGATTAGCTGGGGCTAGACAATACTGTGTGTAAAGTCCACCAAGCTTAATTACTATTACATTTATATAACTTTATAAAATTTTACAGCCATATCCAATCTACTTCACCTTAGATTTTAATAATAACAAGCAATGACATACAATAGAATTAAGAAGAGTTGGAGATTTATTTTGAGTTTTGAATGGATTCCCAAGATATAAAGAGAATAAGGGATGATTATAAGATGTTTCCAGGATGAAATAATATCTTTCAGGGGTGGAAAATGAACTGGAATATCACAGGTTAGATGTCATTGATCTCTTCAATGACATCTAACCTGTGATATTCCAGTTCATGATGATGAACTGGATTTCAGATGAAGATGGATTTCATAAACAATAGGTAGCCAGAGTCATAAAATAACCCATACTAATAATATAAACACAAAAGTAAACCTGTCTGCCTGCTTTTACCTTTTACAGCTGAATGGATCTTAATAAATTCAGCATGGAGGTAGTTCATATCCGGGGATTTATACAAGTCACTTTTTATTCCGGAAAAGTGTGTGAGGCAGAAGTTAGTAATTTATCAATTTAATTTAAAAAAACATAGACACCAAAAGGTCTAAAGTACAAATTTATAATTTTCAGCTAAAATAATAGCTACCTACTTTGTATGTTAATAGACAGATCATTTAGCTTGGAAAAACTATTATAATTTGTGTCAATTGATTGGCTGTCCTTGACTCGGGGATATAGGACAAATCTGTGCTGTAATATATCAAAAACAGTATTCATGATTCTTGTACTTAGAATTGATGTTTGTTTTATCATTAGGAGTTGACTGGAAATTTTACATTAACAGACAACAATGATAATTTGATAAAGTCTTCAATAAGCAACTGTGATGAGCAAATTTTTATTATTGAACTCAGTTCTAGGTGCCCTTACTAGTGTCAAAGTCTATAATTCAAGACGAAAAATTACACACAGTACACACACACACATACAGGTTTACTACAAAACATTTTTTATTTAATTGAACACATTTTATTTATTTGACACAAGGAGGACTGATTAGTCCTTCTTGTGTCTAACAATTGCAAACCAAGCTTTACATTTGTGTTTGTATAGTCTTACTATTATAATAAATGGGATAATCTGTGTGAATGTTTGTTATAAGTTTTCTCCGTAATTACTTAAGTTATTTAGATGAAATTTAGTATGTAGATAGTTTAGGACCTAGAAAACCCTAAAACCTAAAATTTAATTTATGACCTAAAATTTTCAAAAGTTAACCTCTGAGGGGGTTAAATAGGGTGGTAAAGTTTGTATGGAAAATTACTTTCTTGGTTTGACTAACTCAAAACTCGGTATGAATAAAGTATGAAATAACTAATTAATCACATTTTTTTTATTTTACAAAATAACACCTGGGGGTTTTGTAATAAATGTCTGAAATTTGGATGAAAAAAATCTAGTTCGTGGGGTGTATCTAGTTTTCAATAATATAGTTTTGATCATGTATGGAACCCTAAATGTTGAGTCAATGTGGCAATGAAGCAACATTAGAAAGAAGAGGATTAATACACATTGATGCTACAAAAGTTTCAGCATTTGGACAACCCTAGTCGACTGCTTACTGTCAAAATTGGCACTAATTGCTACCTGTAAACTTTGTAGCACTATAAATATCATATTGACAATCAAACTAAGAGTTAAGTAAAGGATTAGTACCATTATTATATTTGCTGTGCACATTATTTATATTCTGCTAGTGACCGGTTCATGGAAACATCATAATCATCAAATGTAGAGGCAGATGGATTAGATTCTGAAGGAGGAGCAAGTCTGGTCATGAGAGTGGTGGCTAGGACTCCAGCACACGTACCTCCTGCACGCGTAGGTGCAGTACGCGCTCGGCCAAGTCGCGCAGCGCGCGCAGGCGGCGGTGCAGTGGCGCCTCGGCGCTCAGCTCGCGCTCCAGCTCCCCCGAGACCACCAGCTCGTTCCGCGCCGGCAGCGGCGCTGTTCACACCAAAAATACAGACACCGTTAACCACATCCATCCTGCCTTCTATGCCCACGCGCCCCGAACCCTACCCACCCCAAAAACTCACCCGCTGGGCCCTTCTTGAAGAATACTTTCAACTTGTCCTGAAGGGACTTGGTGTCTCGATCTCTTGAACTCATTTTTTCGCCGTACCGGCGTCGATAACCGTTCCTGTCTATGCTAAGGCCTAAAGCTACGTGTAGGGTTTACCTATTACTCTGATATTGCAAATAAAAAGACATATTTGTTAGAAAATAATTTCACTGCCGCTCCTGCTTTGCTATTCATTCACCATTTGACAGATTCTCAACCAAAGTACTTTGTACAGCTGACAGGCGGCCATTCGATACATCTATTTCTGAACGAAATTATCCCCAATCTGTCAAACACAACTAAAACTGTAATTTCGGGAAATTCCAGTTTTTAATTTAATGAATATTAATTATAATGAGTTAACTATATTTCTTCCATGAATAAAATCAAAACGTAGCCAGAAGATAATCAACCAGTCTAAATCCCGCAATTTGACGAGACACAAAATGCAGTCAAGTCAACGTGAAATGATTTCCGAACGAACCTTTTTTCCGTTTCTTTGTTTGATTATTCAGTTAAAAAAATCAAAGCTCATTACCCAATATTAATTTTTCAAGGGTTGCTATTAAAATATTTGACCTCATAAATTAATCTTGAAGAAAAGGTTCATAAACTGATTTCCCCACATTCTTGGTTTACACACTAGATGTCGCTACCACAGACCTCTTAGGCAGGTTATCTAAGACTTTCATGTCCGACGACGACGACCATGGGCCTCTTTACCAGAGGTTTTAAGAGGTGTGGTGCTCCTGGACGGAGTCCGACCTTGGGCACTCAAGCCAGCCGCCATATATTTCGATACCTACCGGCGTGAGCGGAGAAACGAGGAAATATTAACCAATAGGATTGCATGAAAAAGCGGAGCGGAGATTTCATGGCAATTCTATTGGTTAATATTTCCTCGTTTCTCCGCTCCGCTGCCTCTCTCCGAGTCAATGGACAGGCAGCCTAAGACCATGCAAGCGGAGCCGCGGGCACACACAGCTAGTTCGGAAGAGCAAGTCAAGAAGTCGCTTGCTATCATCAATTTGCAAGGTGTTGTGTGGTGGCTCTATGACTCGGCTTAAGTTAAGCATAAACGCAGTGGTTTACCTCGATTAGTGGATGTCCACAGACAGCGGATAAAATATCTGTGTCCACAACGACGCACACTGCAGGCGGCGCGGCCGGCCCGCTTGGTGATCTGGTATGATGCTTCTAGCTAGGGGCAGAGCGGATCCAAGTTTAATCCCTAAAAGCCGCGACACACTGAAGCTCTGGCCGGGTCGGAGGCGAAGGCGTGCCAGTTTTTCCTATGGCACCGCGCCGCTACCGCCTCCGGTGTATGTGTAGTCTTTCATATGATTCAATAGGATACAACTCGCACGCCTTCGTCTCCGCTCCGCCTCCAGCTTCTGTGTGTGGAGACTTTAACAGATCCCTAGATATGGCAGACATCACAACTTAGGTAGGCGGCATAGCCGCAGCGGGAGAGTGTTGTGGAGATGGTTCCAACCTTCCGCGGTCGGTGACCTACTAGTCCTGTCCGTTTGATGGTGGACGCGGTGGTGGTCGAGTCAGTATTGTAAGGGCTTAATAGTATAATAATAATTAATTCCGGACAGTCCACACAGCATCATCTAGCCCCAAGCTAAGCAGAGCTTGTGTAATGGGTACTAGATGACTGATATACTTAATGCAATATATTACATAGATAGATATTTTTTATTATACATAGAAACACCCAGACCAACGGAACAAGTTTCTGCAGATCGTACACAAATTTGTTCCGAGGCGGGAATCGAACCCGCAACATCCTGCGTCGCAGGCGGACCTTCGCCCACCACGCCACATCGGTCGTCAAGATTAAGAACCTTATTTGCCTTGTCAACTCATTATATTTTATGTGCTAGATTAGATCTTACCTGTAATTGGGAGATCATGACTGGTATGCATTTATGTTCTCTCTATTATTTGTTTATTGTGTATCTTCTGTTGCTAGTTCTAAATAAATGAACCCCGCGACCGTGGGGCATGGCAGGCGGAGCGGGCCCACTCGACTGACCCGTTGCAGGCTCTAGATATGGTGTTTGGGAACGGGGTCATCGGCCCTCATTTGGCTGGCAAGGTTCTTGGGGTTGTCATGACAACCCCGAGAAACCCCCCCGAGAGTGCGCTGACGCAGAACACATGAAACGAAGAAACACATGACGCCCCATGGGGCTTCATGTGTTTCTAGCGCATACAAAGCACGTTCATTTTTGCGGTTTGCAAAGCCCATATATCTATGGGTAATATTCATGACCTCTTTGAGGAGAAATTACCACGCAGTACTTGAAGTACCTACTTTCTATATGCGTAGCATAGAATCTACATCTGTGACCGCCTGACTCCAAAGATGTCGGAGTATACAGGATGATTGGAAGATGGGTGCAAAGCTGGTGGGCGAAGGTAGTTTGGACTATTTGGAACCATTTAAGCCATATTTGTGATAGACGAAGTCTGACTGTTTCTTTTTTACCAATTTTTTATTGGAGGCAAGGAAAATACCCGAAATTTTACAGTTACCTAGTTGCTAATCATTGCCAGTTTAAAATGCCAATGATTTTTATTGTTTAATTTAAGTATGTGTAAGCAATCTAACAAGACATGTTCTTTCTTAGGTATCTGAGTCATTAGCTATTTTTTTACAGACGTTTAAAACTTAAAAAAAATTCAGCGATTTTCGAAAACCATTTTTGACGTAATTTAAAAAAAAACGATGTAATAAAGTTGCTTCAAATTTTTTTTCTCAATTTTGTATGTCGATCTTAATTTCAATAATTTGTGAGATATCCGCTTAAGTGATATCTACCTAAAAGAAAGAGTAATAACCAAACATGTTTTTAAAAAGGTTTGAACAAAAAAAAACTAATGTTTTTTTTTAAATAGTAATGCCAAAAATGGTTTTCGTAAATTTCGGAAAATTTTCGTAATTTTTAAATGTCTGTAAAAATGGCTCATGACTCCGATACCTAAGAAAATGTTTTGTTAGATTGCTTACACATTAGCTTTACTGAAATAAAACAAAAAAAAATTCATTGGCCTTTAAAACTGCAATGATTAGCACCTAACTGTAAAATTTTGGGTATTTTCTTTGCCTCTAATAAAAAAATAGTAAAAAAGAAACAGTCAGACTTCGTCTCAGACAAATAATAGCTGTGGCTTAAATGGTTCCAAATAGTCCACACTACCTTCGCCCACCAGCTTTGCACCCACCTTCCTATAACCCTGTATATCGGAGTGTTTTTATTCTCTTTGGATGTCGGAACGTACATAGGGAACGTTAGAAAGTCGTAGAATCTTTGGCTATTTCATAATGTCGAAATATCCACAGAGGAAAAAAGCACTCCTTACACAGAAATGTCTCTGAAATTAAGCTTTACATACAATTTTATGAAATTTAAGAATACGCGAATATATTATGGTATTTTAATTTGTACGATTTTAAACCTAATATTGGTATACTGTTTATTAAGAAGTAGCCTCGTGGACTCGAATGGAGACGAGAGTTTGGGGCAGACAGAGATCAGTGATTCGGCGGAATGTCAGAGCGAGCTGGGGCTCGGCGCGCTGATAAAGGCGGTGGAGATGGGCAGCGCGCGGCACGACGTGCGCAACCTGCACCTCGGGCCCGTGGCGCGCGACACGCCCGTGCTGTGCGTGCTGGCGCAGCGCCGGCCCGCGCGCCTGCAGCGCCTGCTGGCCGCGCTGCGCCGCGTGCGCGGCATCCGCACCGCGCTGCTGGTCGTGTCGCACGCCTGCCTCGACGACCGCATCGACCGCCTCGTCAAGGACGTCACCTTCTGCATGGTGCTGCAGCTGTACTTCCCGCACTCGGTGCAGCTGTACCCCTTCTACTTCCCCGGGCCCGACGCGCCCGGCGAGGCGACCACCGATAGCCAGGTGCCGTGGTTCGAGTTCCCAGTCAAGGAGCCGGACGCCGAAGTGCGCGACGCTCTGCGCGCCGAGGGCAAGCACCACTGGTGGTGGACGGCGCACCAGGTGTTCACGCGGCTGCCGTGGGCGCAGCGGCACCGCGCGCCCGTGCTGTTCCTGCGCGAGGGCAGCCTCGTGCTGCCGGACGCGCTGCACGTGCTGCGGCACGCGACGGCGGCGCTGGCGCTGGCGCCCGGCGCGCGGCTCGTGTCGCTGGGTCGGCCGCGCGCGGGAGACCTCGACCCGGAGGAGCTGACGGTGGACCGCTGGCGGCCGCCGCACGACCTCGGGCTCGCCTTCGACAGGAGCGTGTGGCTGGAGATCCTCGCGCTCGCGGAGCCCTTCTGCGACTACTCGGACACGAGCTGGGCGTACTCGCTGCTGGGCGCGTTCTCGGCGGCGGGCGGCGCGCCGGCGATGGTGGCGAGCGCGGCGCCGCGCGTGGTGGCGGCGGGCGAGTGGGGCGGCGGCGCGGCGGCGCGGGACCCGCGGCTGTTCCCGAGCCCCATGCGGCTGGTGCAGCTGTGGGCCCGCGGCGCGCGCGCGCTGCGCCCCGCCGCCCCCGCGCCGCCGCCCCGCTCCCTCCCCTCCGGCTGGGACGTACGCGACGTGCTGCTCTGTCTCGAGCACTGCGCCAACGAAACTGTCGACGATTCCACCACCACCCTTTTGACATCCCCCCGAACGAAAATCAGAGCGATAAGAAATAATACCAATGTCCACGATTAAAACTACATTCTCATATTTATTGAAGGTACCTATTGTATTGTTTTTTTCCCTTCAAACAATAAGCCTAGGTACACTAAAAACTAGTCACAATATGGCTGCATTCATAGATGGTAGGTATAGGTAGATACAGGTATATTCTTTAGTAGGTTCTCCTGATTTGGGGTACTTTTTAGACATTCTGATTAACTAGGGGAAAATAAAGGTAACAAATCGCAGACTTAATGCATCGCACCCTTTGAGTGCCCTACCTGACGTACCCCTATAGGTGACGCCTTGTAAGGATGGACTCGGAGGCGAGTGAAATCAAAGAGATCTGTATGGTGACTACTGTTTATTAGGATACCATATTACACTTATACTGTATACGATGATTACATTATAGTTACTATATCTCATTTCCACCGCAATAAGGAAATAAAATAAATGAAAGTTTATTTTATTCAAATCTAATTACATTTACTTAAACTACTCGAAAACTCTTAATGAAACATACATGAATTAATATACTTTTTAGGAATACATTTGATTTGATTAAATATAGTTAATATTATTGTTTGTTTACAATAAACTTATGAAATATCTTACTTATTAATAATATACCTAATAATTTAATTAAATAATTTTAATAGTAATAAATCAAGAATCAGGCGGTATATAACGCTTAGTTCTGTTCTTATGTATTAAATACATTTTATTATCTTTTATAATTTCAACATTTGGTGAACAATCTCTTATAACTAAATATGGTCCTGAATAAATGCTTTTGAATTTATTTCCAGTCTCATTTCTTATTAGAATTAAATCGTTGGGCTTATATGCTATTGGATTAATATTCTGATCATATCTTATTTTTCTAATGATTTTACTTGAAATAAGATTATCTCTAGCTTCTTTCTGTGAAGTTTGAATTCTGTAACGTAATTCTAAGGGATAGTTATCATAATTGTAAAGTGGATCTATTTTTGTTGAATTTAAGTTTGATGGTAAATTACTCTTTTTTCCGAAAACAAGCTCAAATGGTGTAAATTTGGTCTCAGTGTGTACCGATGTATTGTACGAGAAACACCAAAAAGGAAGCCATGTGCTCCACGCATCAGAATGATTTTCCGTTTGTATTCGTAAATAGTTACCTAAATGTTTGTGTGAATTTTCCAATGCGCCAATACTCTGATGATGATATGCTGTAGACTGTAACTGTTTTATTTGTAAAAGTGTACATACCTCTTTCATTGTAGATGATAAAAATTCAGAACCCATATCTGTTGCTATACTCCTTGGAATTCCATACCTAAGAATAAAATTGTTAACAAAACTTTTAGCTACCTCTACTGAACTCTTAGATTGCAAAGGATAAGCTTCTATGTACTTACTCAATTCACATTGTATCGTCAATATATAGGTGTAATTATAATTATCTCTGTCTAAAGGTCCTACCAAATCTAAAAATATTTTATCGAACGCTGATGTTGCAGTTGAAGTAATAACCATTGGTTCTTTTATATGATGAGATGAATATTTTTGTTTCTGACATTTATCACATCTTTTTATAAATTCAGTAACATCAACTTCTAAACCTGGCCAATAATAATATTTTTTAATATTATTTACCATTCGTCTAATACCCGCATGGCCACTTGTGGGCAAAAGATGAAAGTCATTTATTATTACACGTTGGTCATCTTTATTATTTATCCTTTCTACATCTTTTAAAATACATAGTCGTGGACCGGTCCAATTACTCATTTTTTGTATCTCTTTAATTACTTTTTCTATAAAAATATTATTATTATTATTTTTCATAAAATATATTTCTTTTATTCCGCATTTTTCACAAAATCTTTCCAAATCTCTCACAAATTCGCCTGGCGATAGTTGCGATTGAGATGCTGGATTGATAAAAATGGTACTTACATTTGGTACAAAACACAATATTTTACTTTCACATTTAATGTCATTTAAATTACGATATCGCTTTAATTCATGCGCGCTTATGAAACGTAATTCGATAAATTGTTTAGGCTTACGTAGCATTTCTACAACTTTCGGGTGATCAAGCCAATCGTTGTGAGAAATAACAACATCTTGTTGTTGCTGTGCCTGTTGTTGTTGTTGCAACCTTGCTGTCTGTCCTCTCGTCATAACATTCATGCTGCATTCATGCATTTCCTTTAACTCCTCTGACGTAATACGCAAGCGTGACATTGCGTCAGCTGCTGAATTATGTTTTCCTTTCACATACTCCACATAAAAATCATATTCCTCCAAAATAAGTCTAAATTTCATTAATCTACTTGAAGGATCTCGCATACTAAATAATGCTAAAAGAGGTTTATGGTCTGATTGAACCTTGAATCTTCGTCCATAAAGATAGGGTCTAAAATGTTTTACTGACCACACAATCGCTAACAACTCTTTCTCTATAGTTGGGTATTCTTTTTCTGCTTTATTTAAACTTCTACTGGCAAATGCTACTGGTTTACCATTTCCATTACACAATACTGAACCAATAGCAAATCCAGAAGCATCGGTTTGCAAAATAAATTCATTTTTCTCTGAAAAATTAGGATATTGAAGTACAGGATGAGAGATAACACATTGTTTGAGTATCTCAAATGATTTTTGACATTCGTTATTCCAATCGAATTTAATGTTTTTCCTTGCTAAGTTATTTAATGGATACGCCTTTTCTGCGAAATTTGAGATGAACTTTCTATAGTAGTTTACAAAGGCAACAAATCGTTTAACCTCATCAGAATTTGTTGGGATTGGGTAATTTTTTACAACATTTATTTTATTAGGGTCAGGTATTACTCCTTCGGACGTAACCACATGCCCTAAGAAAAGTAATTCCTTTTGCAAAAAATTGCATTTACTGGGATTTAATTTAAGATTGACTTTCTTTAATCTTTCAAATATGTCTTGTAAATTTTTTATATGTGACGGTAAATCACGGCTGAAACAAACTATATCATCTTGGTAAACTAAGCATTTTTCATAAGTTAAACCTGTCATAGCCATTGTCATCATACGCGAGAAAGAACTTGGACTAGTCTTTAAACCTTGAGGAAGGCGTGTCATTTGATACCTCCCTGAATCGAACGCTGTGTACTTACGACTGTCTGGATGTAAGCTAACGTTGTAGTATCCTTGATGTAAATCTAAATGTGAAAAATACATACAACCCGATAAAGAATCTAATATTTCCGTAATATTTGGAAGTGGAAATTTATCATTATGAATGCTGTTGTTGAGTTTTCTATAATCAATAACTAAACGCCATTTCTTATTTCCATTACTATCCGATTTTTTGGGAACAAGTAAGATTGGACTAGACCATTCACTTTGACATGGTTCTATGATTCCATCTTTCAATAAATAATCTATTTGATTTTTAATTTCATTTTTTAAAGAATGAGGTAATCTATAAGGTTTGGAATATATTGGTTGAGTTCCTTGTTTTACTATAATCGAATGTTGATAAATATCTGTAGTTGTTAAAGTATCGCCATCTAAATAAAAAATATCTGAATATTTCGCACATAAATTTTCGATGTTAATTTTCTCTTCCCTATTTAAATGATTTAAATTTAATTTAGAAAATAATGATTTAACACGTTCGGCATTTTTAATTTTTGTATCAAAAACACATATATCAAAATCTTTAGAGCTTTGAATATTAAGCTTTATTGATGATAATTCTATGTCATTAGCTGTTGTGTTTAAAATACGTATAGGTATCTTACCGTTAATTGGAGATACTAATGTACTTGCTACAAAAATACCTTCAGAAATCTCTTTTGTACATACCACACATTCCTCTGTCAAATCCGTACTTACGTAGTGAATAGATTCAGATCTAGCAGGTAATTGCATATATTGTTTAGAATTGTAAATATTTAAAACAATCTCATTTCCATTCAACCATAAAGACAAAATGTTTTTGTTAAAGTCAATGACTGATCTAAACTTACTTAAAAAGTCTTGTCCTAAAATTCCATGTGACTTACAAGGTAGTGAGTCAAAAACATAAAACCTATGAACAATTGTTTGGTTATGAGTTTTGCAAGTCAACATATCCAATTGCTTGAATTCTACCTCCTATTCCATTTATGATTATGCTCTCCTTACAGATTGGAATGTCAAACTCTTGCACATATTTATGTTTTAGGGCTGAAATTGATGCGCCTGTATCTAATAACCAACTAAATGAATCATAATTGTTCACAAATAATTTAATGCAATAACTACTGTCACTAGCCAAAATATTATATTCTTTAGGCTCGAAAAAACTCATTTTCGATAGAAAATATCTTTTCTGACGCTGATGATACACTGGGCTGCTGCTCTTGTTGTTCTGCTGCAAAGCGAACCTGTCCTCTGGGCTGTTTATTACCTCTATAATTGGTTTGAAAGGACTTACCCCTGTATGCTGTAGTGAAACCACCTCTGGATGTAGCTTCTAAATTTGTCTGCGAACCTCTGCCGCGGGGCTGATATCCACGTGATACCCCCGGGCCGCGCTGCTGAAAACCACCTCGGTAGTGGCCTCGAAAACCACCTCTGTAGCCTCGAAAACCACCTCTATACGCACCTCGGTTGTAGCCTCTATGACCGTTGTACGCAGGGTTCCTGGAATTGTTTTTGTAATTCGCGTTATTACCGTACCGAGAAAATGATAAAATTTCTCCAGATGACGTCATTGATGAAGTATCCTCATCTATCGCTGCTTGAACGGCGTCTTTCAGACAGTCAAATCTCTGAGCTGAAATGATTGTACTGATCCTACGGTTACGTAATCCCTCACTAAACTGTCTTATAGCCTGTTTTTCGTTTATAGATTTTAAAACATCATATTTCGTCGAATCACCTCCAGATTGAGCAATTGTCAAACTAACAAACATTTCCGAAAGTTTCTTACCAAAATCATCAACCGATAAATCATTCTGCCGATAACTGAGAATTTGTTTTTGCAAAGCACTTGCCGATTTTTGTGGTAATAAGATTCGTCGCATATCACTCAAAAGTAACTCGATACTGTCATATTTAGATGCTAACTTTAATTTAGCTCCTTGAGATAATCTAGTTCTCAGAACAAAATCAATCAAATTACAATGCGATTCAGTTTTAATAACTGAGCTGTAATAATTAATACCATCGATCAATTTTTGTGTGTCACAAATTTCATCCGACATAACAGGTAATAAGTTCAAAGCAATTTTTAGGTCAAATTCCATTTTTACACAAGTAGTTTTAACTTTTTCTGTCATTAATTTTATCTCTGAATACAAAGTTTTTATATTCTCACAATGTCTCAAAATACAATAGTCTTCTTCTTTACTTCTTTTAATTTTACTTATATTTTCTAAATACGTATTAAACTGATTAATAATCACTTTACATTCATTTAATTTTTTTCTCTGAAATAGTGCCTTCTCTACGAATAGGTCCTATTTTAATTAAATATGTTCTAATCGCTAAAAGTTCATTATAAAGTTCTATCAAATAATCTGCCATTAATTAATACAATTAAAATTAAATAAAAAGACACATACCTCTTATCATTTAAAATGTTACCGTAATAAAAACAAAACACTCATCGAAATGTTTTTCGTCATTGTTCATCGTCCAGAGATATCCATTAATTAAATCGCATCACACTATCAGGTTTCAGTCTATACGTCTTACCTATATTTTGATCTAAACGTACCGCGCGCGATCTCGATTATTTTACACTATCACAACACTGATTTTTAAACTGCTCTCGTCGATCTTCATGTCAGGGTGCCACCCAGGTGCTGATGTGCAGGTGTGCAGGTGCTGGTGCTGTTGACGACGACGGCGCTGCAGAGTGATCCTCTATTCTAGTAGATATGTAGAACTGCTGCTATTTTTTATGCCCATTTCACGTGACATTTTCGTGAAGAATATGCACCGATTTTGAGGTTCAGTGCGTTATTGTAGAGTGCGTAGAATGTAAACCTCCATCATCGCCAAACACATCATCGAAATTGAATTTTATTTCTTCCAGGTGTCCATAGTTAGAACTTTACGCATTTTGGTTTAGGAACACGGTTTCTTTTCCGATATTTAAACGACACGTTTTCCGATTTTTTCATGTTTTTACTTAAATGTATCGGTTTATAATTTTTACTTCAATTAAATTATACTTTTATTGAAGGGACGCTTGTGGCGTGCGCGCCTAGGAATTCGCGTCACGCGCTCCAAATATGGCACGGGTCGCCATGTAAGGATGGACTCGGAGGCGAGTGAAATCAAAGAGATCTGTATGGTGACTACTGTTTATTAGGATACCATATTACACTTATACTGTATACGATGATTACATTATAGTTACTATATCTCAGCCTTTTTCTATCTCCACACCGCAATAAACATTCGTAAGTATGGGTGTGGATGGATGGATGTTTGTTACTCTTCAGTTCTTCACGCTAAAACTGCTGAACGGATATGGATGAAATTTGGCATAGAGACATTATATTCTGGAATAACATAGGCAATATTTTATCCCGGAATTCCCAGGGAACGGAAATTACCGCGGGTGAAACCGCGAGACGCTGCTTCCAAGAAGTTTTTGTCAAGTTACCCTCTAATATTTACCCCTTGGAGAGCTGACCCTGGGTCCGTGGGGTACGCAAGTTCACCAATTGCACAGCAATAAGTCCAATAGCACAGGCAGATAGAGAAACAAAATGTTTAGATTAGTACCTGTACCTACCTCTACATTTACAATATGTTACATCGCTTTAGGGATAAAAAAAAAACCTGTAATGATGTAATGCTGTTTTTTGAAATAAATCAATAAATAAAATTGAAAAAAAATCTGATCATCTGGTGGACGATACGTGTGACTCGAAAGCCGGTGTATCTGTTGCATCTATATTGCCCACTGACCTCTATCTATACAAGTACGCTTGTATAGATAGAGGTCAGTGGTATTGCCCTACAGCGTGGTAGGTAATGCAACCGCGTCTTATGGACGCTTCCCTTTCGCTTCTTTTGATACTGATTTGGTGGGACAAAATATATAAATAAATAAATAAATAATTCCGGACAGTCCACACAGCATCATCTAGTCCCAAGCTAAGCAGAGCTTGTGTTATGGGTACTAGATGACTGATATACTTAATACAATACATTACATAGATAGATATTTTTTATTATACATAGAAAACACCCAGACCAACGGAACAAATTTCTGCAGATCGTGCATAAATTTGTTCCGAGGCGGGAATCGAACCCGCAACCTCCTGCGTCGCAGCCGGACCTTCGCCCACCGCGCCACATCGGTCGTCTCGTCAATATTTGTAAATCATACAATTATTTTCCGAAATTAAACACGCAAACTCCTGCGTCGTAGGGGCCCTTCGCCCTCCGCGCTTCCAAGTTCGTCGATCGTATAAATCCGAAAATAAGTGCATTTGTTAAATCATAGGTTCCCAAACTCTTTTGTTTCATTGACCACTTTCAAAATTTTCCTGGATCCGGTGGACCCAAAGATGTATTATAGTAACGTAGGTACAACGTAGGTATAGTAACGTTGTACTTGATCTTAGGGTGGACCCCCTGCGGTTACGAATCTCTAAATCTCGAATTTTTTTTTTATCTATGGAAACTTGCGTTGTCGCTGAGTTTCAGCGAGTTTTCGGTAAGAAAAGTTACAATTGATGCTGTATTGACAGTAAATTATCAATATTTGGCTTGAATTTTGTAAAGCCCCCAGTACACAGTGGCCTGTGATGGGCCACGCTTTGCAATGCACCATTATAGGCCACGATCACTTGGTGTTCACACAATGGCCCATCGCTCATTGCTGCCTGGCAAACCACTTGCGATGGACGTCGAATTCGACGTAATTAGTAATTACGGCTGCGGCTAATTATTTGTATACTGTTTACAAGTATGACAGAGGTGTGTACCATCACAAAGTTATTAAAAAGAACACAAAAATGTACAATACCGGTCAGCAGCCGGTGACGAACTAAACAATGGCCGACTGTGTAAACACCACAGGCCACGCTACGCCACGATTCCTTTGAAGTGTGCCCAAAAAACCGACAACTCCCCGATTGCGCGCCACGATTGACAATTGTCCGCCATCATATACCATTACCCCCTGTACACAATGGCGATGGCCTGTAGTGGGCCAGCATGGGCCATTGTGTACTGGGGCCTTAAGGAATAACCACAAATCTCCCCTTCGCTGCTAGTTTTTAGGCAGCGACAAGTTTTTACAAGTAGGTAATAGTTGCTGAGCTTCTTAAAATATTATCTGCCTATATTGATAAGAGAAGTCAAGCCAACACTTTAGTTCTTCACTACCGAAACCACATTAATAATCCAGGATTTACAATTGTGGACCCCTATTTTTTGTCATAGAACATAGACCCCCGTCAAGTCTCCCGTGGACCCCTGGGGGTCCACCTGGACCACTTTGGGAATCACTGTATTAAATGAATGCAGTCTATCACTCGTTCTGGAGGATTTTGGCTTCGTGAGCGCTGAGTGGTCAGAAAGAGCTTCCTACGTTATGGTAGAGAGTGATCTGCGTTATGTGTTGAATATAGACTTTGATTACGCGACGGTTGGTTAGTAACCAATGGTTACTGATACGAGCGCTTGCGTGCGGCGGCTTCGCCCGCATGGAAATGTATTTGTCAAAGAAGAATGGCGAAAATGGACCCAAAAATTTGAGGAAACGTACATGGTCAGAAATTGGAACATTCATTCCTTTGATTATGGGGCTTTTAATCAGAAAATCTCATAATTTTTAAAGTTGGGAATCGTAAGTTATAAACGTTTTAATATTTTCAAAAATGTAATAACGAAACGATATCAATGATGCAAAAAGCAAGAGAAATAAAATAAGTGCTAATAATGGAACGTTCATACGTCAAACTACGTGTCAAATGGCAAAGTCAGTTGACATGCGTGCAACGTTTTGACTTTGATTTTGTTTTCGAATAATCTAAGGCCTCATTCGCACGTTTGCGTTCAATCCCAACGGTTGGCGCTTTTATAAGGTTCTCGAATTTATTTTTCATACGGGCGCTTTTAAATAAATTAGTTATGTTTCCTCTCACGCTTCCGTACGACGACGTCGAAGTGGTTATACTGCTAAATTACTGCGTTTGCGATATCACCTATACTATACAACGACTGGCATTGAGATAAGTAAAACAATTAATGAAGTTTCATAAATTATTATGTACCTATTCCCTTTAACGCACAACGCCCAGCGCTCAAAATGGAACACTGCTCGATAAAAAAGCGTCGCGTTTTAAAAGCGCTGTCGTATGAACACTGAATACGTACTTGGACAAGCATTTTGTTCAATTTGTACGCTTTTTAAACGGGCGTTAAAAAAACCCCCGTGCAGCGTGGGCCTTAAAATGGCACAGGAACTTCAAAATTCTAACTTTAAAGCGATGACTCTTATGTTAAAAGATGATAATTAAATGTTGATTTTGTTATCTATTTCAATTGGATCTTGATAAAATGAGTCTCAGATGTGTAAACTGTAGTTTATTACTAGATCGAATTTGCACAACATTTAGATTTTTAGATAAAAATGTCAATTACTTAGTTAAAAATAGGTAGGTACATCCGGTACAGCTTTACAAAGTACCTAGTCAAAAATAGTAGGAAGGTACCACTTTTTCATGAAAAGCAAAAGTAATTGATTTTATTACCGATTTTAGATAACTGTAGGGTCATGTTTTAATGAAAAAGTCTTTTAGGAGTTAAGATAATGGTCACAAAATAGTTTTTGTTGTTTATTGTAGAAAATGACAATAACTCCTTACCTATATTATTATAACCTAATTTCGTCCATTGTTCATGTAATATTTTTTTATTCCCAACTTTAAGGAGGTAAATTCTAGTATCATTTAGTTTGTCTTGCTAAGGTGTACGAATGTTGATTGATTTTGTTCATGAACGCGGCATTAAATAGTGGGGCTGGGATTCAAAGAACTTCGCCAGTCTTCTTTCAGAAATTTATCGCACGCCTCCTAGGGGTTGTATCGCAAAAATAAAAAAATATGTGTATAATTATTTAACTTTTAAAACTATCATGGTTTTTAACACTAAAGTCATTGAATACGGGATATTTACCACGATTTGTTTTCGTTTGAGTTTGCCGATATTTCGGCACCGTTTCAAGCGCCATGATCGATCACGAAAGAATTGAGTGTGGTGGTAACGTTCGTAGCAAAAGACGAAAAATGAGGGTAGATCGATATATCTGCCAATAAAAACTCACTCGCAGTGACCGCAGTTCTTTTGTGATCATGGCGCTTGAAACGGTGCCGAAATATCGGAAAACTCAAAAGAAAACAAATCGTGGTAAATATCCAGTATTCAATTACTTTAATTCCTTACTTTGCAGTTTATTTATAACGAGTTTTGAACTTACGCGATCAGAACACATTATTATAAATATTTATAATAACGAGTTTTGAGTGAATCAAACCAAGAAATAATAATTTTCCATACAAACTTTACTATTTACCTAACTCCCTCAGAAATTAAAATTTCCAAATTTAAATATCCTATAATATGTGTTATTCTAGGTCCTAAATAGTCCTTCTAGGCTATCTACATAATTACATATAAAAAACATAGTAACGGAGATTACTTATATCAAACATTCACACAGACTTTCCCATCACTACATAGTATAAAACAAAGTCGCTTTCTCTGTCCCTATGTCCTTATGTCCCTTTGAATGCTTAAATCTTTAAAACTACGCAACGGATTTTGATGCGGTTTTTTTTAATAGATAGAGTGATTCAAGAGGAAGGTTTATATGTATAATAAAACCGTGCGAAGCCGGGGCGGGTCGCTAGTTTATTATAATAGTAAGAAGTAAGATATTAAGATTTCCCCAAAAAATAAGGGAGAAAAGTTTGTATGGAAAAGTATACTTAACATTTATGTGACTGCCCAAAGTCATTATTACACGCGGACGAAAGTAAGTAAAGGCTATTTTTATCCAATCTGTCTTGAGGCGATGATAAGTCGTGTACCTATTTAGTTCGTCTCGACGTCGACCTAAATACGACGGAGGCAGGCGGCGGCGGCCCATCGGCTGTTTCCACTCGTATGGACACGCGCCTGGCGATAAAGCAGCTACTCTGAACTCCATCCTGACGTAATGTGACTCGAACGAAAACTGGTCCCAGTGTATTAGATACCTACATTATAAGATTTTCGCTAGCTTGGGCTTTTTTATGTCAATCAAACAGAAAATGACCCAGATAAAGCGTAAGTTGAGGAATGGGGCTCGTGATGTCACGCCTTGCTGTAAAATGCTTTGATAAAATATCACACGGCCGCGACGTGACGTCACGCGGAACTTGATAGGAAATGAATTGAAAAAAATGCGTTCCCAATATTTTTCCAAAACCTAACTGACGGACTTATTCTATGTTTTTGGAAACTAGCCTATTGGTAAACCAAGAACTAATTCATTAAAATAAAATATCATCAACCTATGTATTTAGTCCACAGCTGGACTTAGGCCCCCCTCTCCCTCTCTCTCTATTTCTAAACTATACCCATTATTATTAAAACTGACAGAGAATCCACAAGACTTGTGTTAAAAAAAATAAAATAACTGAATACATTTTTCAGGAACTTTCGTAAAACTTCTTATAAAGCGGTAGATACAACGAGTTATTAAAATTGAGATTAATTGTTGGGCTCGGCTTAAGGTTTTAAGTAACTTTAAACAGTGCAAATCAAACTTGTGAAAAGCCGCGAGCGTTTTGCATATCTATAGGTGAGGCATTATTCTTCAGGATTTTTCAAAACATTCCTGAAACTGGGGTAGAACGGGTTATTAAAGTTTGGCTCTGTTTATAAATACCTACCTATGTACCTACAACTTTTTAACCTAGGATGCTAATGGTCATACATATTTTTTGATATTATTGAAGATCTAGACTGCCAAATTGTTTACTTAATAAATCCCTGGTATACCTAACAATTACTTTTAAAGGTTTCCATAGAAACAAAGCGTGCAAAGCTGAGAGCAGAAACGATTCTCTAATAAAAATTCCAATCAGCACTGCGAAACTGAAAGGTGGGGGGAAGAGTTAAAGTTAAAAAGCTTCTTTTATGAGAACTTTAACAGGCAATCGAAGTTGAGTCGGCTACAGTCTTTAAGAGTTTAATGGACGTGGGCGAACGCTTCATTGAAAAGTAAAGATTCATTTATATAATTTTAGAACAATAGTTTTTAATCTATGCTCTTAAAATGGTCTATCATAGCTATGTATCATCGAAATTACGCTACGGTATTATATTTTGGGGTAACTGCAAAGATAGGGAAATAATATTTAGGGCACAAAAAAGGTGCATCAGAGCAATACAGGGAATTACAAGTACGGACAGCTGCAGACCCCACTTTATAACTTTAAAAATATTAACCGTACCATCGCTTTTTATTTTTGAAATGGCTCTATTTGTAAAGTCTAATCAAGAACTCTACCAAAAACCTGCTCATTCGCGGAGCAGGTGTGACTAGGGCGTGCAAAACCGGAAGGTATTCAAAACCGGTTTTGATTTTCGGTTTTGAGGGCCCAAAACCGAAAACCGGTTTTAGCCCCGGTTTTTGCAAAAAAAACAGCGTTGCTTCAGATGAGAGGTAAAATGTCAAGCAGCGATTCTACCTACGCCAGCTTCTAATTGGTGAAATTTTGATAAAGCGAGACCATCACCCACCGGGGCAGATAAGTTTGTGGCACCGTTGTGTTAAAGATGTATACGTATTTTACTGAGAGTACTTACCTAAGACTAAGGGTCTATTCTTTTAGTAAACCTTCTATGAAGTGAAGCGCTTTTGGGAACCATGGATTTATTACGTAACAATGCTGCATCTATAAGCTGTTCTCACGAGTGGTCACGAATCGTCTCGCCAGCCACCAGAACAGGCCGGGTTCCGCGGAGGATATGGCACCATAGACCACAATCACACAACGAGGCCGATTATACAGAAGTCCGAAGAGTATAATCACCCCTGTGTCTCGCTTTTGTGGACTATGAGAAAGCCTTTGACTCCGTCGAAACTTGGGCTGTTCTGGAATCCTTGCAGCGATACCAAGTAGACTATCGTTGTATCGAAGTGCTGAGGTGTTTCTACTAAGCTACCACTGTGATAATCCAAGTACAGGACCAGCAATCTAAACCCATCCAATTGCGCCGAGGAGTGAGACAGGAGGATGTCATATCCTCGAAACTGTTCATAAACGCATTGGAAGATATGTTTAAGACGCTTGTTGGACTGGAAAGGTAAGGGCATTAACATAAACGGCGATTACATCTCACACCTGCTATTCGGTGATGACATAGTCGTAATGGTGGAGTCGCTAGAGGAGCTGACCCACATGCTGGACGGCCTAGCCTCAGCCTCGCGACGCATCGGTCTTGACATGAATATGGACAAAACCTAAGTCATGATCAATGGCCACATTTTTAAAGGACCCATTGTCGTAGATGGCCACCTTCTTGAAATAGTTTTCGAGTATGCTTACCTGGGGCAGATTGTGCAGCTTTTAGAAGGAGGCCAAGAGGAGGATCCAGCTGGGCTGGGCAGCATTTGGGAAACTATGTTGGATCTTCTCATCATCCATACCGCAATGTTCAATCAGTGCGTCCTAACCATAATGGCCTACGGAGCTGAGACGTGGACACTCGCGGTAGGGCTGGTCCACCAGTTTAAAGTCGCTCAGCGAGCTATGAAGATAGCTATGTGCGGAATCTCTGAAGGACAGGATTTTTAACGAATACATTCGACAGAGAACCATAGTTATCGACATAGCTCAAAGCATTAGCAAGCTGAAGTGGCAATGGGCCAGCCAAATCTCTCAAAGAACCGACAACCATTGGGGTAAACGTGTTCTTGAGTAGAGACCGCGACTCGGCAAACATAGTTTAGGACGTCTTCGGGCTAGGTGGGATGACAATCTGTTAAAGACTACTGGCAGATGCTGGATGCGGCAAGCTGAAGACAGACAGGGCGCTATGGCGCTTATTGGGGAAAGGCTATGTTGATGATGAATGCTGTATAGATTTTATTTAGACATGTGTCGATGGCGATTGAAATCAATCACAATCTCTGTGACCAAATGGTCACGGAGACTTATTGTGACGCAACTAAGCTTAATCTCTTTCTTTTGCACTGATTTTGGTGACGTTTGACACTTCACACGTACCTAATGCGAGTTGTGTGTCACGTGTTACGGGTCTCAATTCATTCACTTTATTTAGTAGGATAGTTTAGATCGTGCAGATTGAACGATAGACTCAGTCAACCAGTGGGTCGTGATCGAACAGGTCACGAAATATAAGCGATCAACACATGTCTAATTTGATTTGCTATATAAAAAACAATATTTCTGAGGCTATTCTTTAAAAAAATGATTTATCTGAAACTAAACAAAATTGGCATACGAAAATTCTACTCTTACGTTAGGAATTATAAACCCTGTATAGTTACCTATGAAATAAAACAACGACAAATTTCTAGTGTGCTTTCGAAAAACGTAGATAAAATCAAATTTAATTAATTTATGGGAAAACCGGAGCTAACACCGGTTTTGTCGCTCAAAACCGGTTTTGAAAATTTGGTAAATTTTGCCCGGTTTTCCGGTTTTCACCAAAACCGAAAACCGGTTTTGCACGCCCTAGGTGTGACGTCAGCCACCTTTGCTCAAATGGAGGACATACAGCTCTCTATCAGAAAAACTTTTGTGGAATAGCTCCAAAAATATTTAACAAATTACCAGCTGCTCTACGGGAGTTAAACCTAGTCATTTTTAAACAAAAATTATTTAAGATACTGACGGTAAAATGCTACTATCATATAAATGAATTTTTCACGGACTCTAACATTAAAATATTGTAGGTTAAAATTTTATTTGACATTTGTATACATAACTTTATTTTAATTATTTCTATGGACCAATGTTTATTATTTTACTCATAATTTCACTTATAATAAGTTTTGTTATTATTATGCATGTCTCTTAATTATTACGCATGTCTCTTAATTAATATTGTATAATTTTGCACACCAGAGCTGATTAGCTGGTAAGTCATCGCATGGGACAAATGTAAAATAAGCAAACCAACCTGTAACCCGTTGTCTGCAAATAAATGATTTTGATTTTTTTCTACATGCACGTCGCATCGTCGAGTCCAGGGTTGATTCGAATTTGTTTTAGTATTTCATCGTAGTATCTATTTCATCTATTTAACTATACTATGTCATAAAGTTCTTGTAGTTTGGAGTCAGTTTATAAAGTCACTTCAGGCTTTTTCAGGAGTCTTGCGCAAAATTTAGATTCTCTGGACACTCATGAGCCTAGCTTCTACTGGTAAGTACTTTAAATTGGTTCTGAGCAAAAGTTTAAATGATGATTTTGAGGCCAGCCAATCAGTTATTATTGTGACTCATACCGTGATCAGAATTTCCCGAGATTAAAAGTAGCCTATATTTTGTATAATTAATTACATCGAAATTATGCTAATTCGGGGAGGCCTTTGTGCAGCAGTGGACTAATACCTATATGTGTGTGTGTTTATGATAATGATGGTGATGCTAAATTTCAGCCCAACCCGTTTAGTTGTTTTGGCGTGAAGAGGTAACAACAACATCCAAACATCTAAACGACTTTATTATTTTTTCGTAGACGTTCGTTTGATCACAATCCTCAATCTCATTGCGTCGACGCTGCCGAAGGCATATATAATAATAATAATAATAATTCCGGACAGCACACACAGCATCATCTAGCCCCAAGCTAAGCAGAGCTTGTGTTATAGGTACTAGATGACTGATATACTTAATAGAATATATTACATAGATAGATATTTTTTTATTATACATAGAAAACACCCAGACCAACGGAACAAATTTCTGCAGATCGTACACAAATTGTGTTCCTAGGCGGGAATCGAACCCGCAACCTCCTGCGTCGCAGGCGAACCTTCGCCCACCGCGCCACATCGGTCGTCAAGAAGGTCTAGAATACTTTCGCATTTACATATATGTATTTATATTGGTGTGGTCTATCACCAAACTGGGTGCTTCGTAGGTATGTAGGTATATGTATGTTATGTTTATATTTAGTGTATGTAAACACCAAGTACTTACCTAAGTAATTTAACTTCTGCTTGCAAGCTCGGAGATATTCACAATCACAACTTACTATGAAACTAAATGTTATTACAGTACAGTATGGGTATGTAAAGTACAGTATGGGAGGTCGAGGTTTCCACGAAATTTCAAGTGTTTCACTCCCAGTTTCTACGTCACCAGTTCATGGTGCCTTGCCTACTAAGATTTTGGGTAAATACAAAAGACAAATAAAATTGTAAATAATCTATTCGGTAAAATATGTAATACTTACCTTATAAGACTCACCTTGTCCTGTCCTAGCATGAATCTGCCCAAATCCCTTTCTTCCCAGAGAGTGTGGGGTGAGCCACTTTGTGAGCAGTAACAGAAACATCTCTACCAGCTTATGAGAACACGCCCGTCTATCTCATCTCGCCGTGTCAGAGTGGGAATCTAAACTTTAGTTATATGTTCTGCCTTCCAAACATCTAGGCCTAACCACCCTTTTTATACAATTTTTCAGTTCGGATGACCGCCTCTTTGGGATTAGTTTCTCCTTGCCTAGTTGCACACCGTTGTGGCCAGTGTGGTGAAGTTAGTGCACGACGTGTGTCCCCTCATTAATTATTATTTAACAGTAATTGAACTGTTAATGTTAAATAATAATTAACCTCAAATTATGAATTTGCGTGTTAGAAACAAACTTAAATGCGTAAAATTGTAGATAAGTGTTAGTCCTGTTGATTACTATTTTCCCGGAAATTATAAAGGAATTAGGACTTTTATAATTTAACGGTATACCTATCTGACATAAATTATTGTTGTTATAGACACAAAAACAAGAAAAAACAATTGCTTTAAATTTATTTGAGTGATTGGCTGTTGAAAGAATTTTTACACGATTTAAATAATTTCATTTTACCTAAAGTTAGGTACCTACTTCATGTCATGCAAAATCAAATTAGGTCGAAGCAAGTAAAAAGAAGTAACTAATAAGTTACACAGCTACATTATTAAAAATACTTATACCTAATCACCTTATAGAGAAAGTTTGTTAATGTAAATAATAAAGACATTAAATAACCTTTATCATTGTGTACTTAAATACTTGACACATTGTTCAGTAATTTACGTATGCAATGCACATAAATTAGTGAACACTCAGTCCTTCACAGACATGAAAGCGACTTTGTTTTAATAAGCATCTTCTTAACCTTTTCAGTCTATCGTGTGACCTGGCCATAACAAAGAATTAATGATGTATCATTAAAACAAATGTATACTGTACTGATCCAATCGTCAACATATGAACACAGTGTCGTCGTGATGTGTCGTGAGGCCACCATGTCTGTGTGCAC
This sequence comes from Eupithecia centaureata, assembly GCA_944547425.1. Taxonomy (NCBI): domain Eukaryota; kingdom Metazoa; phylum Arthropoda; class Insecta; order Lepidoptera; family Geometridae; genus Eupithecia; species Eupithecia centaureata. The sequence continues at coordinate 14,719,294 of OX155684.1, read as the reverse complement.
TAGTGTAGCGCTCGTGCTGGCGCAGCTGTGCGGGCTGGCGGCTGCTCGGGCAGCAGGTATTGTGAACACAACTACCTATTAATATATAATATCTTTTTAATTTCACCAACATTTATTTCATACAATATGCGCGGACTGTAATGGGATAGGAATTACTATAAATTACTTTGATATTTAATCCAGATTAAAACTGCCAGGTAGGCCCAGAATAATAAGAAAAATACAAGAATTTATTTCTTTTTTATTAACGAAATTAAATTTAACCTGAAGACGGAAGTGGTTCTATTTCAGGTAGCAATGCCTTCCGCAGCGACTATACTTACTGGCCGGAGGCGGCTGGCTGGCTCAAGCTGCACCGCGTGCCGCTGGACTGGCACACAGCCAGGGTCCAGTGCCACTATGAAGGTATTACACAATAAGTTCCGCAGTGACTATAAGTTTTCGCACGAGGCGGCTGGCTGGCTCAAGCTGCACCGCGTGCCGCTGGACTGGCACACAGCCAGGATCCAGTGCTACTATGAAGGTATTACACAATAAGTTCCGCAGTGACTATAAGTTTTCGCACGAGGCGGCTGGCTGGCTCAAGCTGCACCGCGTGCCGCTGGACTGGCACACAGCCAGGGTCCAGTGCCACTATGAAGGTATTACACAATAAGTTCCGCAGTGACTATAAGTTTTCGCACGAGGCGGCTGGCTGGCTCAAGCTGCACCGCGTGCCGCTGGACTGGCACACAGCCAGGGTCCAGTGCTACTATGAAGGTATTACACAATAAGTTCCGCAGTGACTATAAGTTTTCGCACGAGGCGGCTGGCTGGCTCAAGCTGCACCGCGTGCCGCTGGACTGGCACACAGCCAGGGTCCAGTGCTACTATGAAGGTATTACACAATAAGTTCCGCAGTGACTATAAGTTTTCGCAAGAGGCGGCTGGCTGGCTCAAGCTGCACCGCGTGCCGCTGGACTGGCACACAGCCAGGGTCCAGTGCTACTATGAAGGTATTACACAATAAGTTCCGCAGTGACTATAAGTTTTCGCACGAGGCGGCTGGCTGGCTCAAGCTGCACCGCGTGCCGCTGGACTGGCACACAGCCAGGGTCCAGTGCTACTATGAAGGTATTACACAATAAGTTCCGCAGTGACTGTAAGTTTTCGCACGAGGCGGCTGGCTGGCTCAAGCTGCACCGCGTGCCGCTGGACTGGCACACAGCCAGGATCCAGTGCTACTATGAAGGTATTACACAATAAGTTCCGCAGTGACTATAAGTTTTCGCACGAGGCGGCTGGCTGGCTCAAGCTGCACCGCGTGCCGCTGGACTGGCACACAGCCAGGGTCCAGTGCTACTATGAAGGTATTACACAATAAGTTCCGCAGTGACTATAAGTTTTCGCACGAGGCGGCTGGCTGGCTCAAGCTGCACCGCGTGCCGCTGGACTGGCACACAGCCAGGGTCCAGTGCTACTATGAAGGTATTACACAATAAGTTCCGCAGTGACTGTAAGTTTTCGCACGAGGCGGCTGGCTGGCTCAAGCTGCACCGCGTGCCGCTGGACTGGCACACAGCCAGGGTCCAGTGCTACTATGAAGGTATTACACAATAAGTTCCGCAGTGACTGTAAGTTTTCGCACGAGGCGGCTGGCTGGCTCAAGCTGCACCGCGTGCCGCTGGACTGGCACACAGCCAGGATCCAGTGCTACTATGAAGGTATTACACAATAAGTTCCGCAGTGACTGTAAGTTTTCGCACGAGGCGGCTGGCTGGCTCAAGCTGCACCGCGTGCCGCTGGACTGGCACACAGCCAGGGTCCAGTGCTACTATGAAGGTATTACACAATAAGTTCCGCAGTGACTATAAGTTTTCGCACGAGGCGGCTGGCTGGCTCAAGCTGCACCGCGTGCCGCTGGACTGGCACACAGCCAGGGTCCAGTGCTACTATGAAGGTATTACACAATAAGTTCCGCAGTGACTGTAAGTTTTCGCACGAGGCGGCTGGCTGGCTCAAGCTGCACCGCGTGCCGCTGGACTGGCACAGAGCCAGGGTCCAGTGCTACTATGAACCTGTGAAAAGGAGTGAAAAAGGGGGTTTGAAGATTTTCTGACGTTTTTTTGTAACTTAATTCCCTGGGGTTTGGTTAAGTTGAAACTTATAAAGAATGCTAAAAAAAGAGTAAAATGAGGGTTCACATTATTGAGTCATTATTTTGTCGCGAGCAAAAAAGCGGAAAGCTAGCAGTTAATATTTCCACGTCTGCAGGGGCAGTCCTGGCCTCGCCGTTGAACGCTGGGCTACAGACGGCTATGATGAAGATGCTGGATAAAACTAACAGTGATCTGCCGCATATTCTCCGGAGTTTCCGCCACGCACAGCGAAGGCCTGTATTCCTCCGTAGAAGGTACCAACTGACATTTCTCAAATAACGTATTCGGTTTACGGAAAAATAGGGCAGGTAAAGGTATACTTTTACTAGAACCTTATTATAATACCACTTATTACAAAAAAGGTTAAAGTGTTTCCAAATTTAAACCAGTCGAATGGGTCGAGTGCGAGTCTCCTTGGCCAAGAAGTTTAAAGATTTTGTGTCGCCATAACATCGACTACCATTTAAAATTTGAATTTCGCGATATCCAATGGATGTTAAATACGATTAATTATGTATTTGGACTTCTACAAAAAATGTCCTATTATGCATAACAATGTACTAAAGCGTCAGGTTTCTGAGATGTTCACATATGAAAAGGTATTGCTCTTATCAAATGAAAAGGTTAATGCCTGATTTATAGAATCCAATTCTTCCCGATAAACCTCTCTGCTTCTTTTTTGTATATGTACCTATATGCATTTCAGTATTTTCCTTGAAATTTCCTTATTTTCGACCACTATACCTAGGTAGGTACTTATTTAGCTTGCCTCCCCCTACAACAAGTAGGTAAATACATTGCATACCCACGCGACCTAACAACATATACCCTACCTACCTACCACAATACACGGTTAGTAACGAAGTTATCACATAGGTCACTGTCTACTTTTTTCCATTCCAGGCATTCCAATAGAGCAGCTGTATATAAAATGGATCTCAAACACTGTAGAATGTAAACAAGCAGAGAACAAAATAAAAGCCTGTCTTGCTTATCAAACGGACCCTGACCCATACTACAAACTACAGATAACTTATTACAGCTGTGAAGAGCCGCTCCCGTATTTCTGCTATAGAAAGCTCTCGGTCGCGGATGAACTGACCGATTGTGGAACAGTGGATAGAGGTTCGTTTTATTTCGTCATACAATTATTTATAAATACTTAACTTTATACATAATTGATAGTAACAATTTTATTGATAGTACCTATAGGAAGTAAGTCGTATAGATCGATGTCGATCATCATAGTATAGGAAGTCAGTCATATAGATTGGTGTCGATCATCATAGTATAGGAAGCCAGTCATATAGATCGGTGTCAATCATCATAGTATAGGAAGTAAGTCATATAGATTGGTGTCGATCATTATAGTATAGGAAGTCAGTCATATAGTTCGGTGTCGATCATCATAGTATAGGAAGTAAGTCATATTATCTGTGTTGTTCAGAGTACAAGCTGGACGCGCGCACGGGGCACTGCTACAAGTTCCACGCGGTGGGCACGCCGTGGGGCCGAGCCGCGCGCGTCTGCCAGGCCGAGGGTGGCTACCTCGCCGTCATCGACTCGCAGGTCGAGGCGGACCTACTAGTCGAGCTCTTCGCAGCACACCCCGCTCTGCTGCACACCCCATACCAGAACTCTGCTGCTGTCGGCTTCAGGAAATGGGGCAATGACAACTCCTGGTGGACTATACACGGTGAGTTGACTATAAAAATATAAAAACAATCTAAAATTATTTATTTGTAATATGATTGTAGTAATTTTACACCCTGTATTACTGAATTTGCTAAACACCTCTTGCGTTATGCGAGAGTTATACATCTTCTTATTTTGGAATTTCCTATACCGTCCCAGGTAAAGGTAATACAAAAACATACTGTATAGCTCCTTTAAACCATCTGATGTCCTGGTAAATGTCGCGGGAAACCGCTGAATGCAGGTAGCGAAGTTTCGGTCATTGTAACGATCTTAGCGGAAGCCTATGAATTAATGAACACTTTATTGTACTAGAAAGCAACATAAGGTGGCTCTGGTGGTGTGAGAGCTATTTCTCCCAGGCAGCCTTGTGCGTCAGCTGAGATGATGACGATGAATGAATGTTCGTCAGCAAGTCATGTTGTTTGTCAGCACGTCATGTTGTTTGACAGCTAGTTATACTGTTATTCAGCAAGTCATGTTTTTTGTCAGCAAGTCATGTTATTTGTCAGCAAGTCATGTTGTTTATGAACAAGTCATGTTGTTTGTCAGCTAGTCATGTTGTTTGTGTGAGCAAGTGATGTTGTTTGTGAGCAAGTGATGTTGTTTGTCAGCAATTTATGTAACCGTTTCAGGTATGCCGTTGGAAGAGAGCGGGTACTCGAGATGGAGCAAGGGCCAGCCCGACGACGTGGGCGGGACGCAGGCGTGCGGCGCCGTCTTCCGGAGCGGGCTGCTGGACGACGTGTGGTGCGACCGCGAACAGCTCGCCTTCATCTGCGAGAAGACACCACGCTCCCTCGTCGACCCGCCTCCAGCACTCGTCGACCCACCTCCAGCATTCATCAACCCATTTCCAGCACTCGTCGACCCACCTCCAGCATTCAACGACGATACTGAGCATAGCGGGATCGGCAAGAAGTTTTAAGTGGGGTCCGGATGCAGACGATTTTTTTTATCGAGGTAAAGAAATAAATACTGATAATGCTTAAGTAGTTACTTAAATTTTTAAAGTGTTAGTTGAAGGTGTCAAATCAATCTCTCCGACTTTTGTTCTTTAGAAGTTTTCATTTTTGATAAAGCGTGGTTGATAGCTAAATAAATGATGTTGTAAAAGTCTAAAAAGTGGTTTTTAAAATGGAAATAAATACTTAAATCAAGAGCTTGAGAAGCAGTCAACAATAATAGAGTTGCGAGCGCTCGAGCGTACGAGTGTCCGACTTTTGTTGGCGCGATCGTCTTTTGTTTTTGTTGCGTATCAATATAAATTACAAGTAAAAAACATAATATAGGTATCGAGTACTAGTTGGCGCCCGCGACTTCGACTGCGCAGGATTAGTATTTCGAGTATACTGGCGGTTTTAACCGCGTTTCATTCCCGTTCCCGCGGGAATTCCAGGATAAAATATAGCCTATGTGCTATTCCAGATTACAATTTATCTATGCGTCAAATTTCATCTAGATCCGTTGTGTAGTTTTTGCGTGAAAAAGTAACAAACATCCATCCATCTATCCTTACAAACTTTCGCGTTTATATTTTATTGTATTGTACTATGTATTTTAAATAATATTTACTATATTAGTAGGATAGAATAGAATAGAAAAATAGAAATTCATAATAGTTATTAAATGGCCCTAACTCAGCATAAAGCCGGCTAAGGTTCCGTAAGAGACCAAACCAGCGCTGGTCTTCCGTTAGGTAGGACCGCGTGGATGGCATCACTGGCATAGGTATTACATTTACAAAAAAAAACTATAGGGTAAAGATTATATTTAATTTATTAGAAAACCTACCTGAAAAAACTTCGAAGAGTTTTATAAAAACGACCGATGAGGCGCGGCGGGCGAAGGTCCGCCTGCGACGCAGGAGGTTGCGGGTTTGATTCCCGCTTTGGGATAAATGTTTGTATAACCTGCAAATATTTGTTCCGGGTGTTTTCTATGTATAATAAAAATATCTATCTATGCAATGTATCGTATTAAGTACCTACTAAAATCAGTTATCTTTATCTGGTACCTACCCATAACATAAGCTTGGGGCAAGATGATGTTGTGTGGATTGTCCAGCATTATTGTTTATTTATTTAGGTATCGCAGGGGGAAAGTACATCTTAGGGGTCGGCAACCCTGCGGCTGGTGATCCCAATATTACCAATGTCCTGAAAACGTGTGACTAGATTATTCTACCTACAAAATTCCGACGGAAATTCTAAAATACATTTTGCAGAAACTTTCATAATATGAAAGTAACAAAATGTCGGACTGCGGCTCGAATTTCGACAGTCATACATAACGTACCTACTGCCCTTATTCTGTATGGATTCCTATCGCATTACAATAGCATCTGCTGTCGCGTTTAATTTTAGAAATACAATAGGTTCAACCAGCTAAAAGAACTACGACTACTACGACTTTTCTATAATATGAGATGAGAGAGAATCTGAGGAAAGAGCACGATCAGCATTCACATTAAAATTTAATGACGAATGACACAGGAGAACATGATGACAGAAAATGGGTTAGCGTCAGGACCCCTGGACCAAGTGCGATATTTTATATTATTTGGAAACTATCAAATTATAATACCTTTTCAATACTATTTGATACCTCAGTTAAATTATTTAGTACCTCGATGAGCAGTGAAATAATTTGAAAAGAAAGTGGTCAGACGTTCTGACGTCAGGTTGTCTGGATAACATCTTTTTCACATAGTAAGAGACAGTAAAACTTAAAAAATCCTTTGTAAATATTTAATACCTCCCAATACCTCTTTATTTCAAACATTTAAGCGTCGCAGAAAAAAGTTACGGATGAATTAAATTTCGGTTGTTCGATACATATCTAATTTGCCGCAGACATCACACTAATTTGTGAAAGCGCAAGTTTGAATGTCGAGATGTAAATATGTGTGGATAGATGGATGGATGTTTGTTAAATCTTCACGACAATGGATAGGACTGGATGAAGTAAAAAGTAATTTTTTATTAAATTCTGATGAATGAAATTTCGTTGTATCTTATGAATAAGGTTACAGTTGCAAAACAACAACTTTCAAGGAGACAGTTTTTTCTTAGTACCTATTTAGAAAAGTTACATGGTGCATAAGTACATGGTATTAATTTAAAATTTTACTCTCTACATACATATCAGATGTTAATACACTTGCCTACCTATCAAAAGAGACAAGATAACGACAGCAGTAGCGACAAATACAGAATTATCCTGCGATATTTCATTTAGCAGCCCCCGCAAGCACTGTTCCTTTTCCTACATTTCCTACATTTCTTGTACCTATGTCTACGCAGCGGAAAGGAGATTCACTGGAGGACAGGTGTGAATTTTTATTTTGATATTGAGATTTGAGATACAGCCTGGTGACAGACAGACGGACGGTCAGACGGACGGACGGAAGTTGAGGCAAAATATTGTAATTCAGTATAGGTAATGAGGGCTCCAGTTTGGGCCCTTGCAAGTATCTATTTATCTTATACATAATATTTACATCTCGAGTATATCTATAGATAGTGCTCACTCAATGTAATAATTAATAATCTGCGATCAAATCGTACAGCAAAAGACAGCTGCCCTCAAACATCGTCTGCAAAGCCGCTCATAAAAAATAAACAATGTTCAGTAGGTAGCGGTAGCTGGTAGATACCTTCCAGGTACATCCTTATCCTTACTAATATTATAAATGCGAAAGTTTGTTTGGATGTAAGGATTTGTATGTTTATGGATGTTTGTTCCTCTTTCACACAAAAACCTACAGAACTTATCAGGCTGAAATTTTGAATAAACATGGTTCTTGCCCCGGAATAACACATAGGCTACTTTTTATCCCATTAATCAGTTCCCACGGGATAGAAATAGACATATGTTTCCTTAGATATAAGGCATGCGAAGTCGCGGGCAGATGCTAGTCACTAATAATTAAAAAGTAACCTTGAGCAAAGTTAAAAAAGGTGACCTAAAGGACAGCCGGTTTTTGTGTTGTGGGAATTTTATTTAAACCTAATTTTTTATTGTTTGAAATTTTAACCACCATTAAAAAGTGTCTCACCAAAGGAACTCGCAAAAGAAATACGAAAACTAGACGATAGCAAAGCGCCTGGATATGACCAAATAGACGCTATTCTCCTAAAGAACTTACCACCCAAAGGCTTACTGTTCCTAGTTTACATCTTCAACGCCTGCCTGAGAAGATTAACGTTCCCTGGACAATGGAAAATAGCACAAGTCGTAATGATATTGAAACCAGGAAAGGCCGCTGAGGATGTTTCGTCATACAGACCTATAAGTCTACTTCCCATAGCTGGTAAACTGCTTGAGAAAATCATACTTTCTAGAATGCGACACCACCTACAAGACATCATACCCAAACATCAGTTTGGCTTCAGAGAAGGACATGGCACAATAGAGCAAGTACACCGACTCGTAGACACCATAAATCGGGCTCTGGAAAATAAAAAATACTGCTCAGCCATCTTCCTTGACATAAGCCAAGCTTTCGACAAGGTATGGCACAATGGGCTTCTGTACAAAATAAAGCAAATGCTACCACACTCTTATTTCCTGCTAATCAAGTCCTACTTGGAAAATAGATGCTTTGAAGTGAAATACAACGAAGAACTATCAGAAATGCACAAAATCGGCTCAGGAGTGCCACAGGGCAGCATCTTGGGACCGGTCCTATACCTCATATTCACAGCGGACCTACCGACCTCGGACAACACAACCACAACGGCGACCTACGCGGATGATACCGCCATGCTCTCAGTCCACGAGGATTCTAAAGTTGCATCCCAAAACCTACAAAGGCACCTTACAAAGGTAGAGGAATGGCTTAACAAGTGGCGGATAAAGGCCAATACAGATAAATCGGTACAAGTGACCTTTACGCTCAGACGAGAAACCTGCCCCCCTGTTACTCTTTACAATAACCCAGTTCCACAATCCGACAGTTCCAAATACCTGGGGATTCACCTGGACCGCCGACTAACATGGCAAAAGCATATCTGGACCAAACGTAAGCAACTGGACCACAAAATCCGAAGCATGTACTGGCTGATTGGACGCAGATCCCAACTTTCTGACCACAGTAAAGTAACAATATACAAAAGCATAATAAAACCCATCTGGACATATGGGATTCAACTCTGGGGATCAGCTAGCAACAGCAATGTAGAGATACTTGAGAGATTCCAAAGCAAGACCGTCAGGAATATGCTCAACATACCTCCACACGTGAGCAACAAGCATATGTATATGGACATCAAAATTCCTACAGTCAAGAATGAAATAGAGAACTTCAGTAAGAAATATCAATCACGTCTCGATGGACATACAAACCAACTTGCTGCCACCCTCCAAGGATCTGGCAGCATCAAATTCTCCAGACTGAAAAGACACAGCATTCCCGACTTGGCGACTAGATACGCAGACAAAGATGGAGAGTTGACTCACTGGACTACACTCTCTCTAAACGACACGGAATAGATACCTAGTATCAGACAGCAACCTGGATTATTGATTTAAAAATCAGATAGCCAAGCAGCAGCAATCAAAAGGAAAAAAAAAAAAAAAATTGTTTGAAATACACTCAATAGCATAGAAATCGCTCATTCCTTGTCTTTTTGAATATCTACGTAATCAACTGTAAACAAAAATGAATATTATAAATAAATAATAATAAATCAATAAGAATGCCGTTAACGTCTCTGAATTATTCCTACTACTGCAGAGTGCAGGTACGTTCATTTCATCAAATTTCAAAATAAGCATACTTAAATAAAAACGGCCAAGTATGAGTGTCTCCCACACGTCGGGTCCCGTACCCTTGTACAAAACTTTCGCAAATTAACAAAAATACCCTTAAAAACGGTGGAACCCATACATAAAAAGAAATATATAAATTGAATATTGTATTTTTATATATGTATATATTCACTTAGGTACCTAGGTACTTATTAAACTTTTGATCACAGAGTGAGGCAAAAATACTAATTCAATCTTAGCACCCGTGGGGAAATGAGACATTTAAATTTTTATTTTTCTTCTAAAGATTAGGAGTTTGATCACCGGTTCACCTCATATCAGGTCATGCATCGTTTTAATATTTTTTGGGGTTTGCATCTTTTTAATTATTGTACCCTAATTCGGGTTCGAAATCCGTGTATTATATATTTTTGACAATAAGTACCTCGTTTGTGTCAAATTCCAAGCCTTTTAAGGCTATAAATAGACACTTTAATCGATATCAATTCACAGTGTCGTGAAGTCTCGTGAGCGCGCAATGTCCGTGTGCTGCATTTGTTTGTTGTTGGTGCTGGCTCAGGTTTACGTGCAGGCGCATAGATTCGGTAATGTTGGGCTAAAAGCGGTACCTATTACACTACACGTTATTCAAGGCCCTAACTACCGGGCCCTGAATATCGTCCGGGTCCGGGTCCGTCCCTTAGGGACCCTAAATCTTATTACATCACTCTTAGTTAGGGTTAGGGTCCCTGAATACCGTGTAGTGTAATATCCCTTTAAGGAATGCGAAGGTCCAGTAAAAAAAAATATAAGAAAAAAGTTTAATACATTTTATACTAGACCGTTGACAACGCAGCATGACATCGTAGTCTCAGAACTGTTAAAATTATTCAAGTATTACCAAAATAATTACATAACAGATAATCAAAAAGTAATTGATAAATTGATGAAGTTATTAGACTATTTCCAAAGACGCTCCAGTGTTTTATTAAAGACTAGCTGCGCCCCGCAGCGTCGCCCGCGGGGAAATTTATTTATTTGTCAAATATCATATTTTTCTCGCCGTAAAAACCATCCTTGAACTTCAACGAACATTTTAAAAAAAGATTTGGCCAAATTGGTCCAGGCGTTGTTGAGTTATGCGCTTACCAACACATTTTGCGATTCATTTTTATATTATAGATATAAGTAAGTTGCTTAGGTAGGCAAAAACAAAGGTCAAACAAGCTTTGTTTTTCTACTTCCTTAAGTTGCAGGCTAATATTAAAACCGGCCGAGTGCCGGTTTTATAGAGTTATTTATTATACACTTCATAAGCTAGTATATACTAGCATAGGAAGAGTTCCTTGCCGTTGTACCTACTAAACCTATAATTTTAGGGTTCCGTACTCAAAGGTGTACCCAAAAGTGCCCATGACTTAGCCTGCTTTCGCTCTCAAAAAAAAAGTAAAAGGCAGAAAGTTGAGATTATTTCCGTTAGTAATAGTAGTAAAAAGTAGTTAGTAAAAAAAAGTAAGGAGAGCAAGGCAACGTCCCTTTTACGTTGAATACCGATCACCGAAGATTCAGTTTAACCCTTCAGGTACAGAACACTAAACATCACGAAAATCTACCCACTGTAGAGAAAGAGACGTCTTTAGAACTTTAACAACTTCTATAGCAGTCACACAAGAAAGAGTAAAAAGTTGTTCTCTCTCTTGAACACAATATAAAATCCTAATCCTAATTCCACTAATATTATCAACGCGAAAGTTTGTAAGTATGGCTGTTTGTTACTCTTTCACGCAAAAACTACTAAACGGATATGGATGAAATTTGGCACAGAGATAGAATATTGTCTGGAATAACACATATGCTATGTTTTATCCCGGAATTCCCACGGGAACGAGAATTGCCGCGGGTGAAACCGCGGGACGCTGCTAGTATAACATAAATAAACATTATGCAAAGAACTACCACTTTTTATTACGTATTAGTCATTCTGATGGCTATGCCCACAACACTATCGATAAACACTAAAGACCTAAGTTTTACACACTATCCGAAGGTCATCAAGCTTACTAGTCGCATGCGAGTTGGGGAGGCCCATTGTGTTGGATGGGACGCTACATTACACAAATAACAACATGCGTCGACGCACTTGCACGTTCCCATGTTCCATGGAAAACCGCGAGGGCTGCTGCAGCGGCAGATTTGGCTGAGGATCTCAAGAGAGTATTGATATTGATTAGTTAAGATGTTGACTGATGCAACCATAAAGTTAGGATGTACAAGAGGAACAGTGACAGATGAAAGGCATTACCATAAGAATAGACAATAACAGAGTAGAATGGAAACTTCGCTCCGAACGCGCTCAAGGTCACGATATTAGCCTACGCGATTCTGCACGTTAAACGTGCAGTGGGCGGGCCCATTCAGTAGGGCTGTCACAGCCGGCGAAGCAGCACGCGGATTTTAATATTTATGTAAGTTAGGTACCTACCTCTATAATATGGCGTCACGATCAAGTTATTGTGGTGTGACAATAACTCAAAAACGAAGACAAATTTAAGCTTTTTTAGATTGCTAAAAGATAATGATAATACCTACCCTATGTAAGTAATATTTTCTAAATATTATTGTTTTTGTAGGTTCCTATCTAACTAATTAGGTAGGTACCTAATCAAAGGAACGTGAACATCGGTCGTTGACCTTTTCTCACTCGCTTCGCCTTGCGACGCGACGGCGGCGGGGCGCGGCGGTACAGTGCAGTAGCAACCCTGGCAAAACGCCTGGACGACAGAGGGGCGTAACAAGGTGAAGGGGGAAGTAGGTATATAAATGTCGGCGTTTGGGACTAGATCAAAGAAGAGTCGCTTCTAGTTATTATTTATTCTTATGGCATTACCAAAAATGAAATGTAAATGTGTGCGTAAAATAGTGTTGTCAACATTCTAGCATAATGTTACCTATCGATAGTTGTACTGGCGCAATCATAAGACACTAACGATTTGATGTATCGAAGTTAAATACAAATAAAGAGTACCTACCTACCGTACAAAAAACACCGTTAATTGTTATTGAAAATAAATAAAAGACCAATGCATTTATTGAAAATAGATATATTACAGCACTCACATAGAAAAATCAACGTAAGAATATCATCCTGGACGCTCTCCGTCATCCTGGACACCTCTTGGATGCTGTCCGTCATCCTGGACACCTCTTGGATGCTCTCCGTCATCCTGGACACCTCCTGGATGCTCTCCGTCATCCTCTGGACACCTCCTGGATGATCTCCGTCATCCTCTGGACACCTCCTGGATACTCTCCGTCATCCTCTGGACACCTCCTGGATGCTGTCCGTCATCATCTGGACACCTCTTGGATGCTGTCCATCATCCTCTGGACACCTCTTGGATGCTGTCCATCATCCTCTGGACACCTCCTGGATGCTGTCCATCATCCTCTGGACACCTCCTGGATGCTGTCCATCATCCTCTGGACACCTCCTGGATGCTGTCCATCATCCTCTGGACACCTCCTGGATGCTGTCCATCATTCTCTGGACACCTCCTGGATGCTGTCCATCATCCTCTGGACACCTCCTGGATGCTGTCCATCATCCTCTGGACACCTCCTGGATGCTGTCCATCATCCTCTGGACACCTCCTGGATGCTGTCCATCATCCTCTGGACACCTCCTGGATGCTGTCCATCATCCTCTGGACACCTCCTGGATGCTGTCCATCATCCTCTGGACATCTCCTGGATGCTGTCCATCATCCTCTGGACACCTCCTGGATGCTGTCCATCATCCTCTGGACACCTCCTGGATGCTGTCCATCATCCTCTGGACACCTCCTGGATGCTGTCCATCATCCTCTGGACACCTCCTGGATGCTGTCCATCAAAATTCAAAATTCAAAGTGCTTTATTTCCTTAAGACCTTACAGGACATTTGGACACGTCATAAAATACATATTAAAAAATAATTGAAATTATGAAATAAAGTGCTCACTTTGATTATAATTGTTCACTTCGGTCTATTTAGGTAAAGTAAAGAAGCGAACAAGAAACCTTTACCTTGTTAGGTTGTTAGTTTTAGAGTTGGAGCAAAACTCGTCCCAAGCTGTTTTATCATCTAAATAATCAGATATTTTATAGTAAGCCTTTTTACAAAGAATAGTTTTGATAATTTGTTTGAATTTATTTGGGGCATTTACACAAGTTTCACCTAGCTGAACTATAAAAGTGGTGCTTTGGTTTAGGGAGTTATCTTTCTGTATATAATCGGTAATTCTATTTATATTAGAATGTGGATAACAATTATTTACAACATTTTGTACAAGTAGGTCCCGCAGTTTTAGACCCATCCCTGCACCCAACTTATCTGAATATATAACAGTCCTCCTAGTATTTTGATTGTTTAAAACTAAATCTAAATCTAAATCCTTAACTGAAGATGGTGCAGCTTGAACTGGACCCTCATTGAGTAGAATCGGTGCTTTATAGCTACCACAGTGGGCCCCGTGCGAAGGCAATGGCGGCGCCGCCAGGAACGCGGATGGAGACTTCAGCGGTGATGGGGGCACAAACTTCACAGCATCTTCAGTTAAACTGTTGCAGCATATGGTGGCCATCTCCATCATCTCTCTCCATCATCCTCTGGATGCTCTCCATCATCCTCTGGACACCTCCTGGATGCTCTCCGTCATCCTGGACGCTCTCCGTCATCCTGGACGCTCTCCGTCATCCTGGACGCTCTTCGTCATCCTGGACACCTCCTGGATGCTCTCCGTCATCCTGGACACCTCCTGGATGCTCTCCGCCATCCTGGACGCTCTCCGTCATCCTGGACGCTCTCCGTCATCCTGGACACCTCTTGGATGCTCTCCATCATCCCCTGGATGCTCTCCATCATCCCCTGGATGCTCTCCATCATCCTCTGGATGCTCTCCATCATCCTCTGGATGCTCTCCATCATCCTCTGGATGCTCTCCATCATCCTCAGGATGCTCCATCATCCTGGACACCCTCCATCATCCTGGACACCTTCCATCATCCTGGACACCCTCCATCATCCTGGACACCTCCTGGACACCTCTTGGACACCTCCTGGACACCTCCTGGACACCTCCTGGATGCTCTCCATCATCCTCTGGACACCTCCTGGATGCTCTCCATCATCCTCTGGACACCTCCTGGATGCTCTCCATCATCCTCTGGACACCTCCTGGATGCTCTCCATCATCCTCTGGATGCTCTCCATCATCCTCTGGATGCTCTCCATCATCCTCTGGATGCTCTCCATCATCCTCTGGACACCTCCTGGATGCTCTCCATCATCCTCTGGATGCTCTCCATCATCCTCTGGATGCTCTCCATCATCCTCTGGATGCTGTCCATCATCCTCTGGATGCTCTCCATCATCCTCTGGATGCTCCATCATCCTGCACACACTCCATCATCCTGGACACCCTCCATCATCCTGGACACCTCCTGGATGCTCTCCATCATCCTAGACACCTCCTGGACGCTCTCCATCATCCTGGACACCTCCTGGATGCTCTCCATCATCCTGGACACCTCCTGGACACCTCTTGGACACCTCCTGGACACCTCCTGGACACCTCCTGGATGCTCTCCATCATCCTCTGGACACCTCCTGGATGCTCTCCATCATCCTCTGGACACCTCCTGGATGCTCTCCATCATCCTCTGGATGCTCTCCATCATCCTCTGGATGCTCTCCATCATCCTCTGGATGCTCTCCATCATCCTCTGGATGCTCTCCATCATCCCCTGGATGCTCTCCATCATCCTCTGGATGCTCTCCATCATCCTCAGGATGCTCCATCATCCTGGACACCCTCCATCATCCTGGACACCCTCAATCATCCTGGACACCTCCTGGATGCTCTCCATCATCCTGGACACCTCCTGGACGCTCTCCATCATCCTGGACACCTCCTGGATGCTCTCCATCATCCTGGACACCTCCTGGACACCTCTTGGACACCTCCTGGACACCTCCTGGACACCTCCTGGATGCTCTCCATCATCCTCTGGACACCTCCTGGATGCTCTCCATCATCCTCTGGACACCTCCTGGATGCTCTCCATCATCCTCTGGATGCTCTCCATCATCCTCTGGATGCTCTCCATCATCCTCTGGACACCTCCTGGATGCTCTCCATCATCCTCTGGATGCTCTCCATCATCCTCTGGATGCTCTCCATCATCCTCTGGATGCTCTCCATCATCCTCTGGATGCTCTCTATCATCCTCTGGATGCTCCATCATCCTGGACACCCTCCATCATCCTGGACACCCTCCATCATCCTGGACACCTCCTGGATGCTCTCCATCATCCTGGACACCTCCTGGACGCTCTCCATCATCCTGGATACCTCCTGGATGCTCTCCATCATCCTCTGGATGCTCTCCATCATCCTCTGGATGCTCTCCATCATCCTCTGGATGCTCTCCATCATCCTCTGGATGCTCTTCATCATCCTCTGGATGCTCTCCATCATCCTCTGGATGCTCTCCATCATCCTCTGGACACCTCCTGGATGCTCTCCATCATCCTTTGGATGCTCTCCATCATCCTCTGGATGCTCTCCATCATCCTCTGGATGCTCTCCATCATCCTCTGGATGCTCTCCATCATCCTCTGGATGCTCTCCATCATCCCCTGGATGCTCTCCATCATCCTCTGGATGCTCTCCATCATCCTCAGGATGCTCCATCATCCTGGACACCCTCCATCATCCTGGACACCCTCAATCCTCCTGGACACCTCCTGGATGCTCTCCATCATCCTGGACACCTCCTGGACGCTCTCCATCATCCTGGACACCTCCTGGATGCTCTCCATCATCCTGGACACCTCCTGGACACCTCTTGGACACCTCCTGGACACCTCCTGGACACCTCCTGGATGCTCTCCATCATCCTCTGGACACCTCCTGGATGCTCTCCATCATCCACTGGACACCTCCTGGATGCTCTTCATCATCCTCTGGATGCTCTCCATCATCCTCTGGATGCTCTCCATCATCCTCTGGATGCTCTCCATCATCCTCTGGATGCTCTCCATCATCCTCTGGATGCTCTCCATCATCCTCTGGATGCTCTCCATCATCCTCTGGATGCTCCATCATCCTGGACACCCTCCATCATCCTGGACACCCTCCATCATCCTGGACTCCTCCTGGATGCTCTCCATCATCCTGGACGCTCTCCATCATCCTGGACACCTCCTGGATGCTCTCCATCATCCTGGACACCTCCTGGACACCTCTTGGACACCTCCTGGATACCTCCTGGACACCTCCTGGATGCTCTCCATCATCCTCTGGACACCTCCTGGATGCTCTCCATCATCCTCTGGACACCTCCTGGATGCTCTCCATCATCCTCTGGATGCTCTCCAACATCCTCTGGATGCTCTCCATCATCCTCTGGATGCTCTCCATCATCCTCTGGATGCTCTCCATCATCCTCTGGATGCTCTCCATCATCCTCTGGACACCTCCTGGATGCTCTCCGTCATCCTGGACGCTCTCCGTCATCCTGGACGCTCTCCGTCATCCTGGACGCTCTTCGTCATCCTGGACACCTCCTGGACGCTCTCCGTCATCCTGGACGCTCTCCGTTATCCTGGACGGTCTCCGTCATCCTGGACGCTCTCCGTCATCCTGGACGCTCTCCGTCATCCTGGACGCTCTCCGTCATCCTGGACACCTCCTGGACGCTCTCCGTCATCCTGGACGCTCTCCGTCATCCTGGACACCTCTTGGATGCTCTCCGTCATCCTCTGGACACCTCCTGGATGCTCTCCGTCATCCTCTGGACACCTCTTGGATGCTCTCCGTCATCCTCTGGACACCTCTTGGATGCTGTCCATCATCCTCTGGACACCTCTTGGATGCTGTCCATCATCCTCTGGACACCTCCTGGATGCTGTCCATTATCCTCTGGACACCTCCTGGATGCTGTCCATCATCCTCTGGACACCTCCTGGATGCTGTCCATCATCCTCTGGACACCTCCTGGATGCTGTCCATCATCCTCTGGACACCTCCTGGATGCTGTCCGTCATCCTTTGGACACCTCCTGGATGCTGTCCATCAGGACGTTGATGCTGTCCATCATCCTCTGGATGCTCTCCATCATCCTCTGGATGCTCTCCATCATCCTCTGGATGCTCTCCATCATCCTCTGGATGCTCTCCATCATCCTCTGGATGCTCTCCATCATCCTCTGGATGCTTTCCATCATCCTCTGGATGCTCTCCATCATCCTCTGGACACCTCCTGGATGCTCTCCGTCATCCTGGACGCTCTCCGTCATCCTGGACGCTCTCCTTCATCCTGGACGCTCTCCGTCATCCTGGACGCTCTCCGTCATCCTGGACGCTCTCCGTCATCCTGGACACCTCCTGGATGCTCTTCGTCATTGGATTCATACTTATTTTGGAAAGTAGTTTTTTGAACTAGGTATGGTATACGCCCTTTAGAACCGGAAATAACGATATGAGCAATCACGTCGAACCTTCACGTCAATAACGAATTGTCGACTTTATCGATACTTATGACGTCAGCACTTTATCAAGCCCTATCGTAATCAAAGGTTTTTACATTTTGTACAATATATCTGTGAATTCTCCATTTAGCAGTCTAATTTGATGATACGTCCAAAGGGAAACATATTATTTAACATTACAATAGGACTTTTCTCTCATTTTCAAACAAAAAATAACGAAATTATGATAATGAACAATGCTATAAAATAGTCAATATTTACCGGTGAAACGGGTAATTATGAGGGTTGTTTCCTTGTGTAACATCACATCCCGCCACTGAACATGTCACCATCGTTGCACATTAAGATTTATTGTTTTATTCGTTAGTTATTTCACAAAATTTACATATATAAATTTTTCTTTAAATTTGCCGGAACGATATGCGATGATATTCTTTCAAATTATGTCTCCTGAAAAAATAGTTTCACTATCTCTTTTTCTCTCGCGGAGATGGGGTTTTGACAAATACCTCGCGCTCTCACGCTTTGTTGGTCTTTTGAACGTAGTGAAAAAAATTTAAGTCTATGGTTGCAACCGTCTGCAGTTAGCTCAATTGTTTCAATTGTACATTGTACATTAGCGACCAGCACTTTCGAGCGGAGGTACCTACAACGCAGATCTACGTGTTACGTTCATTACGATGTGAAGCCCATAGAGATAGCGGAGTACATCGTAAAGAAAGCCGGAATCAAATTGAGGGTCGAGAAGCTGGACTCTCGTCATAATGTTAGCTTCGGCTCATTTATGGTGAGGGTCCCGACGGAGATGTTAAAGACCTTCATGAGCCCTGACTTCTGGCCGAAAGGGGTGAAGTTCCGGCGGTTCAAGGGCCGCCTATCACATGATACCCCGCGCCGAGACACGCCGGCGGCGACCACGCGTGTCCATTAGTTATTAGTTTTTATACTTGAATATGTATTTTAGTTTTAAGGTATATATATTGATATGGACCGTAGAATAAGTTATATAAGATCTTTTTACTTGTTCTAATATTGTCCGAAATAAATGACTTTATTATTGTTGCTTTATTTCCATAAGACCTTACAGGACACTTGCAATGGACACGTCATAAAATTCATGTTATTAAGCGCTATCCACACATTTCCGGGTCAGGGCTATCCGTGTTCCGAGTTGTCCGTTTCAGTGTTCCCGTCAGGGACGTGCCATCAGTCACCCGTGTTCATACATATCAGAGAAATCGGTATCAGTGTAATCGGTATATTATCCCATATGATATTTTTCTGCTTACAATTCAAATACTTAATGTGGATTAGAAAGATCGTAAAATATAGCATTCTGCCGGTCAACTTCTATCAACCTTTCTGTGTTCATGTTGAACTTGCAGATAAATCGTCAACTTTAACAAAAATCGGATTGCACTGTCAGAGCGTCCGTACGACCGAGCGTGCTCCGGGACACTGACGCCTGACACGGAGCTGTGTGAACAAGTTCATACAATTTGTATGTACCTACCCGATTTTTTCCCCGTCCCTGACGGAACACGGCCGGGACGAGTTCCCGGAAATGTGTGGATAGCGCTTAAAACTAGGAAAATAAGTGCTCACTTTGATTTTTGTTCACTTCGAACTTTTTAAGGTATCTACCTACAGTTAAGGTAAGAAGCGAACAAGAAACCTTTACAACCTAACAAGGTTGTTAGTTTTCGTGATGAAGCAAAACTCGTCCTAAGCTTTTCTTTCATCTAAATAATCAGATATTTAATAGTAAGCCTTTTTACAAGGAATAGTTTTGACAATTTGTTTGAATTTATTTACTGATAATTTTTGCAACTCACTTGGAGTTTTGTTGTAGAAGTGTTATACCTATACATTGCCGTTCGAAAGATAAATTAACCTTGTTTAGTCTAGTTGTAGGCACTGCGAGTTTATTTTTATTTCGAGTATTAACATTATGTATATCGCTATTATTAGGAAACTTAGTGATATTTTTACGAGTGTAAAATAGGTTTTCATAAATTATATATTGACATGGTACTGTAATGATGCCATATATGGCGCTCCTTAGGAGAGGCCTATGTCCAGCAGTGGACTATTATAGGCTGGTGATGATGATGGTACTGTTATCATGTTTATTTCCTTGAATTTATACCGTAGGGATTCTCTGGTAGTATCTATGACTTAACAAGCATTTTTGTGTGCAAGAATTAAAAAGTTTTAGATTTAATTCGTTATTTAGTATCCACTACAGTATCCCTGCCTCTTTCTTCATTCATATGTTTTGAACTACTGGTTTCAGACACGTTGGATGGCAATGGTTTCCGCAGTGACTATAAGTTTTCGCACGAGGCGGCTGGCTGGCTCAAACTGCACCGCGTGCCGCTGGACTGGCACACAGCCAGGGTCCAGTGCTACTATGAAGGTATTACACAATAAGTTCCGCAGTGACTATAAGTTTTCGCACGAGGCGGCTGGCTGGCTCAAACTGCACCGCGTGCCGCTGGACTGGCACACAGCCAGGGTCCAGTGCTACCATGAAGGTATTACACAATAACCTATAGGCTGGTGTGTGCAGCGGGTTATGCTAGCGGACCTAGACCTTCCCTCATAAGCCCCTTATTGGCTCTTATTATATCCTATTTATTTGGTTGGGGATCGCAGGGCACAGCTTTTGGCTCACTGTCGACGTTGCAGGCCGTTGACGGCCTTAGAATTAGCTATGCCTTTATAGGTTGCGAATGTTGCGATATACCGTAGTCAGAGAGAAGTGGGGGAGATAAGAGGTGTGGTGAGAACAAAAAGTAAATGAATTCTGAATAATCCAAACAACATCTAGCCCCAAGCTAAGCAGAGCTTGTATTGTGGGATGACTAATATTCTTATTCCAATATTCCATAGAAAGATTTAATTATAGACAGAAAACACCCCGAAATCCGGACAAAATATTTGCATGATATAAGAGGGGAATCGAACCTGCGGCCTCGTGCGTGCCAGGACATTCGCCGTGCCATTGTGGTCGTCAAATAAGTGAGGGGTTTGAGGATTATACTTCTGCGAGGAGAAGGGTGGGGCTTTAGTCAATAGCTGCGATAGCGGGCCGGATTCGGGTGGCACACCCGAATCCGGCCAGATCGAAAACCCGGTGGATTCAAACCCTACCATCAGTGGAATGTTACAACTGTCCCCTTTCCTCCAGGAGCGGTGCTGGCGTCTCCGCTGAACGCACATATGTGGTCGGCGCTGTCGAACTTACTCGTTAAAGCGAATCTGGATTACACACTCGTCTACTCCGGAGTGTCTGCCACATTCAACGACGGAGTGTATGCGTCGGTAGAAGGTGTGTACGTACCTATACTATAATGATAACTGTACGAGTGAATTTAGGAAATTCCTTCGTTTAACGAAATTATAGATACAATTAGTGGGGGCGCCACTTTAGTGCTGTTTGCGCCTTAAGCCCGTAGATTCCAACCACCCGTTTGGGTTTTAAAGACTTGGATGAGGTTAGAAGGTATGTAGTTTGATTGCTCGTCTATAAATTAAGTGAGCTAACTGAAAACGAATTCAATTTAATTGACATCTTTTCTTATACAGTAATTTAGCAGGAGAACAGGTGAGCAAGTTATTTGAGGTTCAGGCATAAGAATAAATAATAACTAGAAGCGACTCTTCTTTGATCTAGTCCCAAACGCCGAAATTTATATAGGTACCTACTTCCCCCTTCACCTTCTTACGCCCCTCTGTCGTCCAGGCGTTTGCCAGGGTTGCTACTGCACTGTACCGCCGCGCCCCGCCGCCGTCGCGTCGCAAGGCGAATCGAGTGAGAAAAGGTCAACGACCGATGTTCACGTTCCTTTGATTAGGTACCTACCTAATTAGTTAGATAGGGACCTACAAAAACAATAATATTTAGAAAATATTACTTACATAGGGTAGGTTTTATCATTATCTTTTAGCAATCTAAAAAAACTTAAATTTGTCTTCGTTTTTGAGTTATTGTCACACCACAATAACTTGATCGTGACGCCATATTATAGAGGTAGAGGTAGGTACCTAACTTACATAAATATTAGAATCCGCGTGCGGCTTCGCCGGCTGTGACAGCCCTACTGAATGGGCCCGCCCACTGCACGTTTAACGTGCAGAATCGCGTAGGCTAATATCGTGACCTTGAGCACGTTCGGAGCGAAGTTTCCATTCTACTCTGTTATTGTCTATTCTTATGGTTCAGGCGCAAGTGTAGGCCCCGACTCTAGTGCGCCGCGCCACCACCGCAGCAACAGGCACATTTTAGTCTTCTAATTTGATTGACTTTATAATTTGTACTTGTTTTTTAGGTATCCCATTAGAGCAGCTGCACATTCATTGGGATAAAGGCCAACCCGACAACTTCGGCGGACAAGAGCAGTGTGTAGCATACTACAAGCATCAGGACGTACTGACCGTGCACGACGAGAGCTGCACGAGACTGTTGCCGTACGTCTGCTACCGGCCGGCCTCGGCCTCTGACAACGTCACTAAATGCGGAACGGTGGATCAAGGTTGGTTCAATGTCACCAGGGGGGTGATTCACTATAACCAATTCAAGCGTGTTAGACAAGATAGAGGCGTGGAATCGGACGTCGCGTGACGTGACACGGTCGGGGCAAGGAATCTCCTATGTCAAAGTGAATCACGCCCCTGGTCTATTTAAACTTACCCAAGTATAGTATCTATTTTTAAAATATCTATCTATGTAATGTATTGTATTAAGTATATCAGTCGTCTAGTACCCATAACACAAGCTCTGCTTAGCTTGGGGCTAGATGATGCTGTGTGGACTGGCCGGAATTATTTATTTATTTATTTTATTTTTACTCATACTGATGACGATGTTAGAAATACATAATCGTTGGAAATAGTGAACCTTTTGGTTACAAAAGGTTTCCTGTCATCACAGCCAGCCATTATTGAACCATTGTCATGGTACCATAGTACACTAGTAGTTGTCTGTTTTGTAATAGATAGATAGTTGGGAAGATTTCATCCAAGATGGGGATATTAATAGACTTGCCTAGAAAATACTGGTAGACTCTTGGCCAGAGCCATTTCTGCTAACCCGTGGCTTTACTACGACAATGTCGTCGCAGAATCACTACATAGAATACTCACATAAAATCCAATAACAATAAAAATTATGCTGCAAAGAAACATGTTTGTGGTTCTGCGACTATAAATTTATCACAGTGTCGCGGTTAGTCAACAGTATGGGCCATGTTAAGATTGAATAATTTCCTTGGTTGTTTAGAATACAAGCTGCAACCGCGCACGGAGCATTGCTACAAGCTGCACGCGCACGGGCTGCCGTGGAGTCTCGCCGCGCGGGTATGCCGGGCCGAGGGGGGATACCTGCTCGACATCAACTCGGAGGAAGAGGCTAACCTGCTGGCCGATATGTTTTCTGACGTCACTTCAGTCGGCTTCAGACTGTGGGGCGACAAGACCTGGTGGACCGTTCACGGTGAGTACCTAGACTACTGCCTGTGTACTGAATTTGACCCAACAGATGACCTTCCCTCCATCGTCATGCGTCTAGCCAATTTTTTTTTCTTTCGGCATTTCTCCTAATGACACAAACGTCAGTCGGACACTAGCCGAAAAAAAAGTGAGATGCCGGATGAATGATAAAAATGAACTAAAAATGTCTTTTGTGTGTTCAGGAAAGCGGTTGGAAGATAGCGGATACTCGCGCTGGCATAGCGGCGAGCCGAACAACTCTGGTGGAAAGGAGGCGTGCGGCAGCGTCATGCGGGACAAGACATTCAACGACGTGGCTTGCGACCAGCCGTACGTCTTCATCTGTGAGAAGCATCCCGACTCGCTCCTCAACCTCGACGGTGACGTCATCTAGCACCAGGACCAACCCGCAAATTATGTACTTATGCTTACATACTTAGGTCAGCTTATGTATGTAATAACTTTGTAGTAACCTGTGTGTGATACAGCGTTAGTAATAAGCAGTATAAACTCAGTCTGTATCCAACCTCCGTATCGTTCTGTCATTTTAACTCCCATCCTAAGTAATATCAGTATTAACCCCTATTGGTTCTTCGAGCCGTGTAATGCCTGAGTAATGCCAGAAACATACTTGCGTGTCGCAGTGTGTCGGGGCGCGCCAGAAGCATATCGGTTTCATACATTTAGTATGGTTAGGGACATACTTGTATGGCGTGTCGTGTCGCGACACGGTCTATCGTGTCGCAGACTGCTAGCCACCGATTGCGCCAGAGCGGTGGTGGGGTTTATGTCGCGACACGACACAACAGGCAAATGTGTTTCTATACTGGCGCGTGGCCCGTGCCGCGAACATTTTTTAATTTAGTATTATTTGCAGCAAAATGACAACACATGACGTTGACAACACAAACAGGTTCCTGAAATACATTAATATTAGTAGATTGGCAAGAAATCTTAGCGCAAAAACAAAAATAAACTAAAGTATTCAATTATTTCATCATAGACTATGTGATCTGTATTAATCTGAATACTTAAAAGTTTTACAGATTTGGCTTAATCTGTAATCTGTATTTGTGGTCAAAATTCTCTATAGATACAGATAAATCTGTATACATGGCAACACTGGGCCATGACTCCTCGTGTCGCGACACGTTAGTGTGCACACTCACCGCCGCGACAGTAAGCATCGCGACACGCCAGGACACGTAAATATGTTTCCGCCCTAATGCAGTGCAGCTATTAATAATAATAAATATGTTTATTTATAGAAAGATTTACAACATTCGTACTAGCTAGTCTATTTATTAATGGTAATATACATTTGACTGATCACTATCTAGCACAAACATGCATAATTATATCTATTAGGGTCAAAGAAAATGACTCCTCGCTCTAAGTTAAAATAACTTGTATTGAGACACGAGGGCTCTTCCCTCCGGCTACAAATAAGCTCCACCAGCACCCAGTGCGGCTATGATTTTATTCTCATAGAAATATGAGTTAGGAATCCGTGTAAATACTTTATACAATACAAATAAATAAAAATGTATTTAAAATTACTAAGAAATTCATTAAACATCACAAAAAAAAAGAATAAGCTGAAAAAAACCACACCAGATGCAGCCCAAAACTAGTATGTACAATACTAGTTTTGGGCTGCATCTGGTGTGGTTTTTTTTCAGCTTATTCTTCCAACAAATGCTCTACCTCTACCTGCGCGTATTCAAGGTCTTGCAAGTACCGTGTGAAGAGACGAGAAGTTTACAGTCGAGGCTCGATTTTTGTTGTAAGTCATTAGTTTTATTTAGTTTATTATAGATGTAAGGCCCTAAGGCCAACAAGTAGACCTACAATAACATTGTATAATACTTTTTATTGTACAATAAACGGTCAATATTATTGCACAATTTGCAGAATTGCACAATATAATTGACCGTTTAGAGGCCGCCTTAGAACTGTGCGTGGCGTTGTGCAAACGATGTTTAGCATGATTTTGAACGGAACACTTAAATTTACGGTGTTTATGGGAAACGTTCAATTGAGGTGAAACTTTATGGTGCTTAATGATAAGTTGCCGTACGAATACTTTCCTAACTGAGAGTACTTGCAGTTCTTTACAGAGTTCAGTTGTGGGATACTTGTAAGGCTTGTGAAAAGCCACCTTCAATACCGCTCTCTGCGCTCTTTCCAGTGGCAAAAAAAAAACTAGTAGGTCACTCAATTTTAATTAGATTCGCCTTTTAACATACCCTATTTGTATACGAAAGCAGACAAATATCTATAGTCACCAAAGTAGGTATAATGAATGAAATTTTTTTTTTTTGTTAATATCGTTGAGGGTTTTCACCGTCTTATCGTGCGGGTCAACATTACATTTGACTTTAAAATTCCCCATTTATCTACCTACCAAATGATAATGTAAATCTCACTATTATAATAAATGGGAAAGTCTGTGTGAATGTTTGTTATAAGTAATCTCCGTAAGTACGTGCAGGAAGCAGTAGGTGATTGTAGAACCTGAGGTCAACTAATCGCCTTTATCTTCTAAGCGTTTTTAGTTAACTACTCTATTTCTTATCGGACACACCGTTTAACCTTTTTTCTACCTAATACCTTTATACAAGCATATATATAAACAATTCAATTGATATCGATACACAACGTTTTGAAGTCTCGTGAGGACAGGACGCCATGTCTTTGTACTGCACTTGTTTGTCGCTGCTGGTGGCTCAGCTGTGCGTTCTAGGGGCTGCTCGGTTCTTAGGTTCGTTTACTTGTTACACTTTAACATATCCATTCCCCTTTGTTGTCCTTAATAATGATAAATTATTGATTTCAGAGACGTCACACGTAAATTTGTTCCGCAGTGATTATACGTTTTCGCACGAGGCGGCTGGCTGGCTCAAGCTGCACCGCGTGCCTGTGGACTGGCACACAGCCAGGATCCAGTGCCACTATGAAGGTATTAGACAATAAGTTCCGCAGCCACCACACGTACTGGACATGGGCTGCGGGTCGTCCATATCAAGGGGTTGGAGATACCCAGAAACTAAAGTTACAACACCAGTCTTTAGTAGTCTACGGCTAAACCTGGCCTCTCTTAATAATCTCCTCATTGACTCTTATAAGGAGGTACCATATACCCACTCTGGGCATGCGGTTTGGGGATTACAGGGCACAAATTTTGCCGACGATCGACGCTGCTGGCTGTCAACGGCCTTAAAAATGTTCTATATGGCAATCGGGCGCTCGGAAGAGGGGGAGCGGTTAGAGGAAAGAATATAATATAAAAGCAGGTTTGAGGATACCACAACCACGATAATAAGAACCCGCGACCCCGGGCTGGTCTAAAGAAAAATCTTCTTTAGACCAGCCCGTGGTCGCGAACTCGTAGCGAATCTGGCCAGCTATCGAGCCTCATACCTGGCGGATACATCCTCTGCACCAATGCCATCAAAGGATAGAAAGTTACAAATAGTTCCTCTGTGTCCAGGAGCAGTGCTGGCGTCACCGCTGGACGCTGGCCTGTGGTCGGCGCTGGCGGCGGTAATTAAAGCGAATCCTGATTACACACTTTTCTTCTCCGGTGTATCTTCAACATTCAACGAAGGGGTCTATTCGTCTGTAGAAGGTATGTGTCTATTGTATTAAGGAAAAACAAAAAAATCTGTGATTTAAAGAAATCACAATTCCCAAAACTAAAATCGCTCATGCAGATGCCTATAGGGCATGCAGAATCGGAAGAATACACAAAACCGGTTTTTGTTCGATTTTTGATTTTTAAAATCGGTTTTTTCGGTTTTTTCGATTTTTTCGATTTTTGTTTCTATACATATAAAAAAGCTTGATTTTTTTTGTAGTCATTTAATAAAACATGAAATCTAACCCCGCTCTTGCTGAAAATACGATCTCAAAAAGCAAAGTGCCCATCCTCTGCTCTCAAAAAATAGTGCCAGAGTTCTTATCAGCAGATTTTGACAGGTAGCTCAATTGGTTCATAATTCATATCGATACCAGTCGAAAGCGTCCCCAAGACGTCCTAACTACTTGATTATTAATAAAATTATTTAAAATAGGATATGTGTAAGGCAGGTAAAAAAATAATCATCGAAATCAGATGTCTAAAAGCAGAGATATTATAAAGCCACCTTTGGCCTTTCTTGGAGGAGTAGGTACGCTTTTGATCAAAAAACCCCGACGACTAAAGAATTCTATAAGGTCGTGTAATCTGTACACCAAGTTTCGTCCAGATTGGTTGTAAAATACGACCTGTAGAGTACGTACATTCTGACGAAATCCCTCAGTTTGCTAGTGGTTGATGCGGAGACGCTTCGCTCGCTCGGTCAATAATTTATGCAAATGTACTTATATATTGAACATTAACAACTTAACTATGAAACATCGCCATATTTAAATCCAAACTAAAACTACAAACAAACAGTAGGTAGCTTTAGCCTCTGAGTTGGATTTTCGGTGCGGTGTAGTTGGTTCACTTCACATCCATAGGTCATAGTTTTTCACACCCACAATTTTTGAGTTTATTTATTGTGCACAAATAGACAAAGAAACGGAAGCTAAAACGGTTTTATAATATGTTGTATTAGTTAAGTATAGTTTCAAATTCATAACAAAAAACCGAATTTTGTATGACCTGCATCCTACTACCCTACCTGTTTTTATTTATTTTAATTACCAACAATAAAATATAAGTATCTAGTTACAAAATAAATAAACATACCGCGCTGCGTTGTCGCCAGACAAGACACTTTCCCCTGATTTCCACTTAATATCTATAAAAAGTAATAAATACACGCACAGAGCACTACATTCAATGAAGCGAAATGAAATTATTTTAGTTAGGTAGGTAGGTACAAAGTGCAAAAATAAACCAGGATATACCAAGAGTGGTTAATACTTCACAACGCAGACAAAAACTAATGTCCAGTTAGCAGTTGTAATGAAAAAAAATATCGCTTTCTTTGTATTTCGAATAATACGTACCTACCTAATACATAATTACCCATACCAATAGAGCGTGGTGTTGCCACTGCCGGAGAATTTATAACAAAAATGGTAAAGATCGGAAAAATCGAAAAACATCGATTTTGACTTTGAAAACCGGTTTTAAAAAATCCAGGAATATTGACCGATTTCCGATTTTTTCGATTTCCGGTTTTCCGATTCTGCATGCCCTATGCCTAATAGCTCGTGCACGCTAAGTTTCCCAACCTTTTTGTTGAGCCTGGACTATTAATAATATTACTATCCCCTCGATTGATATATTCTATTAATAAAGTGAATCGAGTCCTGAAACGCACTATCACTATACATTTTCGGCCAGCAGAGCGAACTTTGAAAATTAAAACAATTTTTATATTTATAATCGCGTCCTTGTAAACTATCTCGCTGTGCGATTCCGATAAATCTTGGTCCAGTAAAAAACCATCCGTCCGTACCGTACACATCCAAACTCATTTTGATCCTCTTACTCAAGAAATCATTTTTTCACGAGCTTTGTACAGCCTCGGCGATTGGCAAACAACGAAAGAAACTAACTGAAGCAGACCAGGTCACCCAAAATGATTAGTGATATTGCGTGTAGTGATTCATGTAATATTGCCGAGAGCAGCGAGCTGCGATTCTGAAGTAGTATAATGTGTACTTCTTTTTAAAGGGGTACCTTTAGAGCAGCTTCACATTCACTGGGGTAATAAAGAACCCAACAACCTGGAGGGGAAAGAACAGTGTCTCGCATACAAAAAGCAAGGTGACAACGTGACTGTACATGACGTGACCTGTGCAAGACTGCTTCAGTACATTTGCTACCGGCCAGCCTCGATACCTGATGAAGTGACTGAGTGTGGAACAGTGGATAAAGGTTGGTGCAATGATAATCTCTTATGATAATCTCTTGAGTTTTCTTCACTACATAGTATAAAACAAAGTTGCTTACTCTGTCCTTGTGTCCCTATGTATGCTTAAATCTTTAAAACTACGCGGATTTTGATGCGTTTGCGTTCAAGTCGAGTCGAGTGTGAAGAAGAGTTATTTGCTTTTGCCCAGTAGTGGGATGACCATTGCAATAGTTAAAATTATACTATTATTACAAATTTCTAGTCAGGCAGAAAAGGGCACGCTTAGATTTGAATACATTTCCTTGGTTGTACAGAATACAAGCTGCAGACGCAGACGGAGCATTGCTACAAGTTCCACGCACTCGCGTTAAAGTGGGCGCAGGCCGCGCGAGTCTGCCGGGCCGAGGGGGCATACCTCGTTGACATCGACTCGCAGCGCGAGGCAAACCTGCTGGTCGACATGTTTTCTGACAAAAAGACGCGGTACTCCTCGAATCCAACTTCCGCTTTAGTCGGTTTGAGGGTGTGGGGCGACAATAGCTGGTGGACTATTCACGGTGAGTTGCACTGCCGCGCCGTATACTCACTACTATCCTACAAGCTCTCTGACTCAATTGAATAAGTTTCGCATGTGAAAAGCATTGTTTAGTTTTGTTTGGTTTCTCTGAAAGATAATAAGACGAACAAAAGATCCTAAGTCGGGAATCTAACCCAAATAAAATTGGGACTACAAGCGTTTTTTCTCTAGGTATCGGCAGTTATTTATGTATTTATGTAAACAACACTTTTGTTTCATTTAGTACTCAAAAAAGTTTTAGAACAGTCAAAGTTACTGGATGAATATGAACAAAGAATATGTTTTGTGTTCCAGGCAAGAAGTTTGACGAAAGCAGATCCTCCCTCTGGGAAAAGGGCGAGCCGATCAGTTATGGTGGAAAGGACCAGTGTGGAAGCGTCTTCATTGCAAACGGGACACTCAACGACGTGTCTTGCGACGAGAAGTTCGCATTCATCTGTGAGAAGCATCCCGACTCGCTCCTCAACCGCGACGGTGACGTCTTTTAGAACCTGTCATCCCATCTGTGCTGCAAGCAGTAGCTCTACCATGAGTTATGACAAGATCGCCTGACTTTGCTATGGTAGTTAGTTAGTAAAAACTCATGGTAGATCTACCAGAGCACGCTAAGGCACGGACAGAAGCAAGTGATATTATGGTGAAAGACATTTATTTCTCAAAGAATGTAATAGACATTCACTACTTACTTCTTACTTTAATTACTTACATATGAATTCGCGATGCCATGAATTAGCAAACAACTAAATTAAATACTCAGCTATATGTTCCAGGCATGCTTAGCATTTTAATCACATAACTAAGTTTTTTAAATATTTATTATTGACTAGATGAATATACAATAAAGCTGTTCTCAATATGTGTATTTCTTTTTTAATATTGCAAAACACAAAAATTAATAACGACCTAAAAAAATTAAGTTTTACTGTTGGTGCTCGAACTTAATAGTATCAGTAGTACTTTGTATTCGGGGAACACTTTTTCGTTTCTTTTAGCATCTTTTCCTTTTCATATTCATTTAGTTGTCCGAAAGTAACATAATTATATCAAATTTTTAAGGTCTTTATAACAAACTGGTGCGCGAACTTTGAAATGTTTTAACTCGATTCAAGCATTCAAAAGTGAACTTGTTACTTTTGTCATTGAAAATTGGCCAATTTTATAAAATTTTAAATTCTAATTAATTTGTAATGTATACGTACCTACGTCTTTTTCAGAGCGCACTCTAAACCTAAGCTCGAGGACAACATAACTAGAGACAGAATTGTCTAGAGGAAATAAAGCACTTTGACTATTGATTTAGATAGCGATTTGTGATTCCCAAATTTTTTTCCCAATCTCGATCAATGTATTGACCCCTAAAATAAATCATCCTAGTAGTTTCATTTTGTCTATTTTAGGAAGAGATACGATGTTGCCTTTGATGGCCACCAAACTCTGTTTTCGTATCTCTCCCTAAACTAGGCAAATTAAAACTACTACAGATGCATTAAAAACCTAATGATAGGTTAACAAACTGTTCGTGTGAATTTTGGAAATTCCTTTGTAAGAGAAAATAAGTGGGGACGGCGCTGGTTGCTGTTTGCAAATATCGTAGATAGGGATGTCTGATGATGTTTTTTGTAAGAAATGAATCTGATATTGTTGTACACAAGACATCAATTGCGGGCGAAGCCACGAGACTCAGTTAATACTCAAATAAAGTAGGTAGGAAACTATCTTTATTAACAACGAAAATTACAAGCAAAGGAATAGAAAAATTACAACTAGTATTTACAATTGAAACCATTGAGCTAACTGCAGACGGTTGCAAACAGTCTAAAGGTAGCTCAATTCAATAATCAATAATCAATAATCAAAATCTTTATTTCTTTAGGCTTACAAAATAAGCACTTAGACAAGTCAAATTTAATTTAATTCGCCTCAATTTTTTGTCCACTAGTGGAAGAGGCGAAATAGAAACCACTAGCATGTGTATAACTTATGTGTCTAATACATGTTTGCCTTATAAATAATTACATACTATTGTCGATGTGGAACTGAGCGACATCTGGCCAAGCACTAACGTCATTGATGTAATCATTTATGGAGTAATATGCCTTCTTGATAAGATTTAGTTTTATGTACTGTTTAAATCTACGAATAGAAAGTTCAGTTGCTTCAGATGGAAGCTTATTATAGAAGCGCACACAATTAC
Source organism: Eupithecia centaureata (assembly GCA_944547425.1). Taxonomy (NCBI): domain Eukaryota; kingdom Metazoa; phylum Arthropoda; class Insecta; order Lepidoptera; family Geometridae; genus Eupithecia; species Eupithecia centaureata. The sequence continues at coordinate 14,687,056 of OX155684.1, read as the reverse complement.
CCATAAATGATTTCCCCAGTTTCCGTAATCTAAATGAAGGAATGTGTAATTTGTTCTTGTTTCGTGTATTTCTATTGTGAACATCACAATTTTTCAAAAAGTTACTTTTGTTTTTGTGTGTATACATTAAATTTTCATAAATATATTGCGAAATTACAGTTAAAATATTTATTTCTTTAAATAATTCCCTCAAGGAGTCACGTGGCTTTAATTTATAAATTGCACGCACCGCCCTTTTTTGAAGAACAAAGATAGTCTGAATATCAGCTGCCTGTCCCCAAAGCAAAATACCATAAGACATAATACTATGGAAGTAACTATAATAAACTAACCTAGCTGTGTCCTGATCAGTGAGATATCTAATTGTTCTCACTGCATAGGCTGCTGAACTAAGCCTACCCGCGAGAGCATCAATTTGCGGTTGCCATTGAAGAGTTGAATCAATATACAACCCCAAGAATACAGTAGAGTCAACGAAGTGAATAATCTCATTATTTAACTTGATTTGAGTTGGGAGTTCTCTAACATTTGGTAACATGAATTTTATACATTTTGTTTTTTTAGCATTAAGTAAGAGGTTATTGGCGGTAAACCAATTTAGTATCTTTGACAGCGAATTATTTACATCGTCAAAATTATGTTTATTTCTGTCAACTTTAAAAATTAGTGAAGTATCATCAGCAAATAAAACTATATCACAAAGATCTTTTGCTAAAAAGGGAAGATCATTTACATATACTAAAAATAAAAAGGGACCTAATATGTGTCCGTCAAGTTAGCAGCCCCACCATGGAATTTTAAGATCATAAATATGCCAATTAACTGTGCCGTCAATGCTGTATCCGGTGCCGCAAAGCATATAAATAGTGCTCCAGTACTTTAGGAGATATTGAGGGATTTCACTGTGGCTGCTATCTTGACGTCAAGCTGGCAGCCCCGCTGATTGTGAAGAAACCAAAGCTAAATTTGAATTGTGAACTATGCCAAAGAACTGTTCCCATGTATATCTAGTTGTGCTGTAAAAATCAGAAATAGAGACCCTGTGGTTTATAAGATATTAGCCTCAAAACATCTACATACATTTGAGAGTACAGATGAGTACAAAAGTGTTTAGATTACGATTGCAACTAGACTCGATAGATGGCGTTTTTGATAGTCATTGCTTGTATAGATACATCACTGACGATGACGCAAATACCTACTGCTTTTATTGGTAGAACAGCCGTAACTTAGCATTACTTAAATTTAATAATGTCATTTATTTAATGTACTATAATAATATAATGTGTGTATCATAAATGTAATGTAACCTACGACAAATAAGTATTTCTTTTGCTGATTTTTAAACCTAACCTCCCCTAAAAGCTTATAATAAATTATACCTAAAAATTACTACCATTGGCGTATCTAGGCATATTCTCCAGGGGGGGGGGGACTTCTAATACCAGCCAGTCAGCGGTCACGTTACACTTGGCCAACTTCTGAACTAAAATTGTCTGGATAAACCGCAGTATGAGCGAGTGTCCATTTGACATTTCTATCCAGTTTGTCTGTCAATTTAAATAATTCTGTTTACGCTGCGACAATTGAGCTTTTTCTGAACTGTTTTAGAATTTTGGTTTTAAAAATATCGGTTTCGGCAATTATACCTCCATAAAATTTGTAAGACTTAGAAATATTTGAGTTCTTGGATAGTACCTACGTATTCTGTGGCTTGTCCCCAAAGATGTTGTAAGGTCAGTTGGGGGAAGTGCGGCGTATTTTATTTTAAGTTCACTTTGCACTCGAATTGTGTTTATACTGTGAACATTTTTAAATAATTTATTTCATTACCACGTTCCCTGATGAATTTTCTCCAAATGGAACCTGCAATTTTAGAGTTCTGAAGTAGTTTTCTATGTATTTCATTGGATTTTTAACAGCATGTCCATAGCCGCACTTTCCCAACGAAATGGGGTAAGTGCGGCAGGGGTCTACAAATGCCAGTAAATGACTTTTTTTTGTAATTTCAACGTGAATATCAGAAAGAGGAACGTTCAAATAGAAGTATATATTCGAATCTTGGATCCTAGAATTAAGATTCACCGAAAAAAAAAATCGAAAATTGTGAAATGGGGGAAGTGCGGCATAATTCGTGAGGAACAAGCTATCCAGTGGTACTAAACATTTATACCTGACTGCCCAAGAAGGAAGATAAAGGTAATAGGATGTATGTACTATGTATGCTTCATAGTTAAGGAAATATTTAGATTTTTGTCAAAAAACAGCCACGTTTTACGGTAGATGTACTCTTGGATCCGCGTTTGGACTCTGTTCGATCCATTATTGTGGTTTCTGCTAGCATAGTCAGCCTAACTCCGTCCAGAAGCTCAGAATTTTCCTGGGATCTTAGCAGGCTTCGCGGAGTGACCTCGGCAAGTTGAGGATTTCTGTTCGTTGTGCTGTTACTCCCTTGCATTCCAGGACTACGCGGGCAGCTGTTTCGTCGTCGCTGAGAAATCCTCTGCAGATAGATCTTTGGACAATAATGCTCATAATAATAATATTTAGGTATCTACCTATGTACTTCAAAAATCCATCAATTTTATATGTGTTCCCTTTTTGATTGAAAAGCTTTTTAAATGAAAACTAGAACTAATTCAAAAAATTAAGATACAATTAGAAAAGACAGTATCAAAATAAACTAATATTATAAACTTAATAATTTAATGAATTAAGTTTCATATTTTTTTTATATTTATAAGAAAATTATGCATAATTTTAGCATTCGTTGTCTTCTAAGAATAATAAGCTAATAACATTCAGTTTCTCATAAGTTCCTAAACTAATTTAGTGACTATTTGTATTATTATTTTTAAATAACTTAATTTATTAAGTTGCCATAGAAAATAAACGTTTCATAAATAAATCTCGCCTAATATTCTAGATTCAGCCTTTCATAAGTTCGAAATATTAAGACTGTTTTAAAACTTAATTTTGCAAAAATATTATAACGACATTCATATTTAAAAAAATACTAGTACATTTACTCCCAAAACATAAGGTTAAAAAGGTTGAAAACCGCTGACTTGGGGTAAGTGCGGCATAGTGCCGCACTTTCCCAAACAGTGCAACTTGAGGTGAAATTTTTGAACTGGGATTATAGCTTATTGCGCATAGATACAAATAAAATAACTACATAAAAACGAATCTTAGGATCTAAAGAAAACACTAACGTATTACAGATTATCCAATCTAAGCAAAAAACTTGTTTTTGTAGCACAGCAACGCACACGTATCAACTACGATGTGTATTGAAATCCGAGTGAGAAATAAAAATGGCTACAACTCCTATTTCCTTAAAGTGGCGCTTCCAATTTTTCAGAGAACTAATTTTGCGTCTCTTGTCATGACTAGATGGCAGTTTTAGCAATAACATTGCTAATTTCTTGAATAATTGCCGCACTTACCCCATAGCCGCACTTCCCCCAACTGACCTTATCTATACCAAACGTACTACAATGAATATTGCTTGTCTCGATTTACTATCGCTATTTCTTTGTCGGAGTTCAAAAACTCCTATAGTTTCTCGAGCTGAGTAAGACAGCCGTCGCGTCGTCGCCTAGACTTAAAATCTGACGAACTAAAATAAATAAACGCATTGTAAATAAATAGTAAATTGAAATGGTTCAAAGAACTTTATCGCTTTAAATCTAAAATATATGTAAAATAAGGTAGGTAAATAGGCCAAGTGCGAGTCGCGACTAGGTAAACAACAGTAGGAAAGTACCTATGCAAATATCATATGGTTAGGTACTTTTCTTTTTTAGTTACTTACAATATGAAATCATTCAAGTGTCTACATGTTGCTAATAAAAAAATCTCGTTAGTTGTATAGAAGCCCATTTACATATTTACTTTATTTTGTTTTCAGTGTTTATTATTATAGCGACAACAGAAAACTGTTCTTGAGATACAGCCTGGTGACACACAGACGGACGGACAGACAGCAAAGTCTTAGAAAAAGGGTTTTGACATTTGGCGAATAAACGGTAGTTACATGTTTTTTTCTTATAATAACACTAAAACCAAACATAGTTCTATACCTAGTTGCTTATTTTTGGCAAAATCATAATAAAAAACATTGACTAAGATACTTTGAAAGCAATAATGAAAGTGTTAGAGTAACAATAAAAACACAAAAATATTATTTATTAAAAAATCCTTGATAACAAGTTGATTTAGCTTCATCAGTACTTGCTCGTCCAGAAATAAACGACAATCTAGGCGAGTAAATTCTTTAGCTGCAATAAACGCCATCTAGCGATTGATTGCAATCGTAATCTAAACACTTTTGTACTCATCTGTTTTCTCAAATGTATGTAGATGTTTTGAGCCTAATATCTTATAAACCACAGGGTCTCTATTTCTGATTTTTACAGCACAACTAGATATACATGGGAACAGTTATTTGGCATAGTTCACAATTCAAATCTAGCTTTGGTTTCTTCACAATCAGCGGGGCTGCCAGCTTGACGTCAAGATAGCAGCCACAGTGAAATCCCTCAATATCTCCTAAAGTACTGGAGCACTATTTATATGCTTTGCGGCACCGGATACAGCATTGACGGCACAGTTAATTGGCATATTTATAATCTTAAAATTCCATGGTGGGGCTGCTATCTTGACGGACACCCTAATATAGATCCTTGGGGGACGCCTAATTCAATTTTTGAGCCCGTAGATCTTTCTTTACCAACGTCTACTTTTTGAACTCTATCAGATAAATATGATTGCATAAGATCCAGTGCCTTGTTGTTTATTCCATAGTGTTTCAGTTTCTCAATTAATGTACTATGATCCACACAGTCAAAAGCCTTAGAAAGGTCACAGAATACACCAATAGCGTTTTTGGCTTTATCCCAGGCCTCCAATATATGCCTTAATAGAACTGTACCAGCATCCGTTGTCGATCTACCCAATTTGACTTGTCTAAGTGCTTATTTTGTAAGCCTAAAGAAATAAAGATATTGATTATTTGGAGAAGCCAAATTGGTTTTCATGAAATAACCTATTAAGGTTGAAGTGAGAAGTTAACTGGGTAAGAATAATTTTTTCAAAAACTTTACTCATGGCAGGAAGTATTGAAATCGGTCTGTAATTAGCCGGATCAGTGTGGCTACCAGATTTATAAAGAGGAACTAACTTACTATATTTCATGAGATCAGGAAAAACTCCTGCGTCGATACAACTATTGAAAATATAGGCCAAACAAGGAGCCATTTCCTTAACAATTGAACATGAAATGAATTGATCCATGTCAATACCAGTCGGAAGCGTCCCCAAGACACTGGCTGCATTACCACGCTGTATGGCAATGCTGATGCGCTGAGCCAGATATTCACCAGCTCTCGGGTCACGCGTCGCATCGACCAGACGCTCAGATAATTTTTTAAAAACCCGGAGAGCCTCGGTACCCCACGGACCTAGGGTCTCGAATCCAAGGGGAGCAAATGCGTAGGTTCTGTCGAGACCTGCATATTTGCGCCTCTTGAGATCCTCGGCCAGATCTGCCGAGGATAGAAAAATAGATAAATAAAGTTATATGTGCCACTTTTTGTAGGTACTTTGGTACCTATGTAGGTAACGACATGAGTTTGTGTAGCTGGAGCCTTGCATTGTACCGTCTTCAGCCGTTGTCTACTGCAAGTAGAGGAGTGCTGGAACAACGCAACTGTTAAAAGCAGCTTATAGAAAAATATTCGGTTTATTTGAATTTTAATTATGCCGTTCAGTTGACAGTTACGAAAAAAAAAACGGGTGGCTGACGTCGATCGATATTTATAGTTTTGAACAGCGCCTCTAGAGGCGGCTGTGTGAATACTTACCAAGATACATAGGTGTGTCATACCTGAGTAATGCAGTGCAGCTATTAATATAAATAATAAATAAGTTTATTTACAGAAAGATTTACATTATTCGTACTAGCTAGTCTATTTATTAATGGTAATATACATTTTGACTGATCACTATCTAGCACAAACATGCATAATAATAAACCTATTAGGGTCAAAGAAAATGACTCCTCTCTCTAACTAAGTTAAAATAACTCGTATTGAGACACGAGGGCTCTTCCCTCCGGCTACAAATAAGCTCAAGCAGCGCCCAGTGTGACTATGATTTTATTCTCATAGAAATATGAGTTAGGAAGTCGTGTAAATAATTTATACAATACAAATAAATACAATAGAAGGAATTTAAAATTACTTAGAAATACATTAAACATAGCAAAAAAAATATATATGATGATATATGAAGCTGAAAAAAAATCACACCAGATGCAGCCCAAAACTAGTATTGTACTTCCAACAAGTGCTCTACCTCTACCTGCGCGTATTCAAGGTCTTGCAAGTACCGTGTGACGAGACGAAAAGTTTACAGTCGAGGCTCAATTTTTGTTGTAGGTCATTAGTTTTATTTAGTTTATTATAGATGTAAGGCCCTAAGACGGCCCCTAGACCTACAATAACATTGTACAATACTTTTTATTGTACAATAAGATTGAGAGGCGCCCTGAATCCAAACGAGCACTTTTATTACACAATAATACGAACTGCACAATGTTTTCGTTATCAGTCCGAGAATAGTATTGATCCCGTGTGCACCAAATATTGCACAATACGGACTCTACACGATGCAATGGAATAATATTGTGCAATAAAAATTAAACTCGCTCAAACTTTCGTCCAATCATTGCGCAATCTTCAATATTAACCCTAAACGGTCAATATTATTGCACAATTTGCAGTATTGCACAATATAATTGACCGTTTAGAGGCCGCCTTAGAACTGTGCGTGGCGTTGTGCAAACGATGTTTTGCATGATTTTGAACGGAACACTTTAAATTTACGATGTTTATGGGAAACGTTCAATTGAGGTGAAACTTTATGTTGCTTATTGATAAGTTGCTGTACGAATACTTTCCTAACTGAGAGTACTTGCAGTTCTTTATAGAGTTCAGTTGTGGGATAGTTGAGGCTTGTGAAAAGCCACCTTCAATACCGCTCTCTGCGCTCTTTCCAGTGGCAAAAAACTACTAGTTTTTTTTGTCACTAAGTTTTAGATTAGATTCGCCTTTTAATATACCCTATTTGTATAGGAAAGCAGGCAAATACTTATCTATAGTCACCAAAGTAGGTATAATGAATGATAAAATATTGTTTTGTTAATATCGTTGAGGGTTTTCACCGTCTTATCGTGCGGGTCAACATAACATTTGACTTTAAAATTCCCCATTTATCTACCTACCAAATGATAATGTGAATCTTACTATTATAATAAATGGGCAGTAGGTGATTGTGGACCCTGAAGTCAACTTATCGCCTTTATCTTCTAAGCGTTTTTAGTTACCTACTCTATTTCTGATCGGACACACCGTTTAAGCTTATTTCTACCTAATACCTTTAAACAAGCATATATATAAACAATTCAATTGATATCGATACACAACGTTTTGAAGTCTCGTGAGGACAGGACGCCATGTCTTTGTACTGCACTTGTTTGTCGCTGCTGGTGGCTCAGCTGTGCGTTCTAGGGGCTGCTCGGTTCTTAGGTTCGTTTGCCTTGTGTTACACTTTAACCTATCCATTCCCCTTTCTTCTGTCCTTAATAATGATAAATTATTGATTTCAGAGACGTCACACGTAAATTTGTTCCGCAGTGATTATACGTTTTCGCACGAGGCGGCTGGCTGGCTCAAGCTGCACCGCGTGCCGCTGGACTGGCACACAGCCAGGATCCAGTGCTACTATGAAGGTATTACACAATAAGTTCCGCAGTGACTATAAGTTTTCGCACGAGGCGGCTGGCTGGCTCAAGCTGCACCGCGTGCCGCTGGACTGGCACACAGCCAGGATCCAGTGCTACTATGAAGGTATTGCACAATAAGTTCCGCAGTGACTATAAGTTTTCGCACGAGGCGGCTGGCTGGCTCAAGTTGCACCGCGTGCCGCTGGACTGGCACACAGCCAGGGTCCAGTGCTACTATGAATTTATTACACAATAAGCTACGCAGCCACCACATGTACTGGACGTGGGCCCAGAAACTAAAGTTACACCACCAGTCTTTGGTAGTCTACGGCTAAAACTTGCTACCTTTAGACTGTTTGCAACCGTCTGCATTTAGCTCAATGGTTTCAATTGTAAATACTAGTTGTAATTTTTCTATTCCTTGCTTGTAATTTTCGTTGTTAATAAAGACATTCCTTGTCAAATTAAAAAAAAAAAAGAACTTGGCCTCTCTTAATAATATCCTTATTGACTCTTATAAGGAGGTACCATATACCCACTCTGGGCATGCGGTTTGGGGATTATAGGGCATAGATTTTGTCGACGATCGACGCTGCTGGCTGTCAACGGCCTTAAAAATGTTCTAGAGGTATACGGCAATCGAGCGCTCGGAAGAGGGGGAGCGGTTAGAGGAAAGAATATAATATAAAAGCAGGTTTGAAGATACCACTACCACGATAAAAAGAACCCGCGACCCCGGGCTGGTCTAAAGAAAAATCTTCTTTAGACCAGCCCGTGGTCGCGAACTCGTAGCGAATCTGGCCAGCTATCGAGCCTCATACCTGGCGGATACATCCTCTGCACCAATGCCATCAAAGGATAGAAAGTTACAAATAGTTCCTCTGTGTCCAGGAGCAGTGCTGGCGTCACCGCTGGACGCTGGCCTGTGGTCGGCGCTGGCGGCGGTAATTAAAGCGAATCCTGATTACACACTTTTCTTCTCCGGTGTATCTTCTACATTCAACGAAGGGGTCTATTCGTCTGTAGAAGGTATATGTCTATTGTATTAAGGAAAAACAAAAAAATCTGTGATTTCAAGAAATCACAATTCCCAAAATTAAAGTCGCTCATGCAGATGCCTAATAACTCTTGCATGTTAAGTTTCCCAACCATTTTGTTGAGTCTGGACTATTAATAATATTACTATCCCCTCGATTGATATATTCTATTATTAAAGTGAGTCGAGTCCTGAAACGCACTATCACTATACATTTTCGGCCAGCAGAGCGAACTTTGAAAATAAAAACAATTTTTATTTTTATAATCGCGTCCTTGTAAACTATCTCGCTGTGCGATTCCGATAAATCTTGGTCCGATAAAAAACCATCCGTCCGTACCGTACACATCCAAACTCATTTTGATCTTCTTACTCAAGAAATCATTTTTTCACGAGCTTTGTACAGCCGATGATCGGCGATTGGCAAACAACGAAAGAAACTAACTGATGCAGACCAGGTCACCCAAAATGATTAGTGATATTGCGTGTAGTGATTCATGTTATATTGCCGAGAGCAGCGAGCTGCGATTCTGAAGTAGTATAATGTGTACTTCTTTTTAAAGGGGTACCTTTAGAGCAGCTTCACATTCACTGGGGTGAAAACGAACCCGACAACAAGGAGGGGAAAGAACAGTGTCTCGCATACAAACAGCAAGGTGACAACGTGAGTGTACATGACGTGACCTGTGCAAGACTGCTTCAGTACATTTGCTACCGGCCAGCCTCGATACCTGATAAAGTGACTGAGTGTGGAACAGTTGATAAAGGTTGGTGCAATGATAGTCTCTTGAGTTATCTTGACTTTATATTTACTTGATGATATTTGTAAAGTCTGGTGGAAATGATGTCAACCCTTTGTTTCCAATACCATTTGCTGATGCGACGAAGTAAGTTGAGTCGAGTGTGAAGAAGAGTTATTTGCTTTTGCCCTGTAGTAGGATGACCATGGCAACGCCATTTTGTTCGCGTAAAATTAGATCTTTAACTTTATATTTTTCATTTTATAATTACAATTCCATAGGTAATTAAAAAAGGGTTTCTCGTGCCAATCCCCCGCTGAAACTGAAACATGATTGATAATTATTATTGATAACTTACTAATTAGGTTAGCTTATAGTACTCTTGTTTGAACTGAACCCTATTTTGGAGTTTGGACTGAACACCATTAGACTTTAAATTTGGGTAAAGTCTTTACAGTCTTAAGTCTTAACGACGAGATCAACCCAAGTTTTTAATTAGGGTGCCCCATTTCGACCTTGAATTCAAGAACATAGACAAAATCTACTCTTTCATATTCGTAACTTTTACAATAAAGGAACACTGTCTACTGGCTGTAATGCATATATTAATTGATTAAATACATTCGTATTGCTATCAGTTTAACTCATTACAATATAATTTAAAATAGACAGAGGAATCTAATAATTGGCATTCAATGATAGAGTACAGTACCCGGCGATAAATAATGCACATCGACCTTTGGAAAGAGATAATCGGCTAATTTCGGCTTCATAGAGCGTTATCTCTGTCGCACAAAATACAAACAGTCCGGTATCTATTAGGAGCTGTTGAAACAATTGTGATTTGCTTCTTCATTTTTTTTTAACCTGTCAGCTTCGGTTACAAAATATTTATAAACATTATAGATAATTTCGCGTGACTGACCTCGTAAAGGTTTCCCTCTTTTTCCTAAAGATGCCATATTACAACTTTAAATTATTTAAATTTGGGGGTGTTAACAACTCTTAATATATATTTTGAATTGGACGCGACCGTACTCTACCGCACTTGAACAACGACTGACAGTGATGTTTCGTCAGTCGTATAGGTAGTGTGCGACAGAGATAACGCTCTACGAAGCCGAAATTAACCGATTGTCTCTTTCCACAGATCGATGTGCATTATTTATCGCCGGGTACTGTAATAAGTATATTAGTGTATCATTGAACGCCTAAGTAAAAGTAAAAGTGTGATTGTTTTTTTATACGTCGACAATTGCGTAGGTAGGTATTTAATAACCAATAAAATTATCACAACTTAACTTAAAAAAACCACAGTAAATAGTATATTAAAAGTAAAACTAATCATGTGCAAACGATGTTGAGAGTCATGCATCGCCTTGCCTTGTGAATGCTGCTCAATTGACAATTGACAGTTCTACTCGCTCTACAGTTCCAACATGTTGGACAATGGACTTGCAGTAGTGGGTTGTGTCTAAGATGATTACATTGAAGTCTAATTTGCTAGGAAGTGCAGGACAGTCAAGATCGTCGTTGATAGTCCTAGGAGTGTAAATATAATCAGCTATGTCCCGTTTATTTTTGAGTGGCTAGAAATGGAACCTCTTGCAGAGTTCATCATAGGTAAAATGATTTTTAAGGGATCTTTACTCTAATATAGGTATATTAAGAACCGCCTCTGAATATATTCAATACGACCAATGTTCTTCTGGTAACGCGGGTCCCATCTTTGAGATTTACCTAGAATGTATCATTTTATAAGCTCGATTACACTTTACGGTGCACCGTCGACGGTAAGAGTTAGGAAGCTTAAAACGGAAGGTGTAATCGCTGTTAGGAAGAAAGGAAGCCGACACCGGAAGACCGTGCGCTCCCGGCCGTCCTAACTTCCTAACTGCCGGTGCGCCGGCAAATGTAATCGCGCTCAGAGAGACCGGCCGCTCAGTCGCGCGAGGCGTTCATTGTGAGCGGACGTGCATCAGCGAGCCTTGCGTGCAAAAATGACTTCCCAAAAGGAAAAGGATGTATTTTCCAATGTTCTAGAACTGTATAAAGACATGCCTAACTTATGGAACGAATGCAAGATTATAATATTACACATTTTGTTTCATAAAAGGAGATATTGCTTGATCCAACATTTTCTTTTTTTCTTCCTTCTCACATTTACAGCCGCAGTTGCGGCAAGGGCGATTCCAATTTTTTGAAATTTTGAGAGCACAGGCGCCATACTCCTACTACGTTCGACTGGCAACTGAGTTAGGAAGGCGGCGACCGTGCAGTGTAATCAGAACGTCCTTTCCGCCGCCACGGCGCACCGTTCCGGTAAATCGTGAATTGTAATAGGCCTTTTAGAAAACAAATTTCTGTGTGCCTTATTTCAGGAAAATTTAACTAAACGCTGAGACATGTGTTTGTGTATAGTAAGGGCAATATACATGCAAAATGTTTACATTCTACTACTAAAGGTCCCTGACCCACGGAGCCCATTTTTGGATGCCCTCGGATGTGAATTTTCATAATTATTTTCATAGTTCTCCCCCTACACCGTAAAAGAAATAAACGCTCCAAAATTCTAGTCAGGCAGAAAGGGCCCTTTTAGATTTAATAATAATAATAATAATTTATTTATTTCAGACAACTTACAGTCCAATATGTTAGTAAGATTATAACTAGGGGTTAGTACTTAAACGTAATTAATGATTTTGTCCTCTGAATCAATTTATAAATAATAGGACAGTCAAATTTTTCAGCAATCGCGGTTAGGATGCTGTTGCTAATCCCGCGGGTTCTGCTGAGTAGTGAGGCCGACTTCTTTCGCCAGATAGCATCGAAGGTGTCGGTACGAGCCTGGGCGAACATGGCCGAGGCACTGTAGAATCGCGGTAGTCGCAACAGCAACCTAAACGCGTTGTTATATTGGACCCGCAGAGCATTGTAAGCTTTTTGGGTATAGTTGACCCACAGACTCGCTGAGTAAAGTATTTGAATACATTTCCTTGGTTTTACAGAATACAAGCTGCTGACTCAGACGGAGCATTGCTACAAGTTCCACGCACTCGCGGTGACTTGGCGTGAGGCCGCGCGAGTCTGCCGGGCCCAGGGGGCATATCTTGTAGACATCGACTCGCAGCGCGAGGCAAACCTGCTGGTCGACATGTTTTCTAACAAAAAGTCGCGGTACTCCAAGGATCCAACTTTCGCTTTAGTCGGTTTGAGGGTGTGGGGCGACAATAGCTGGTGGACTATTCACGGTGAGTTGCACTGCCTCTATACTGAGCTCTCTGACTCAATTGAATAAATTTCGTACAGTCAAAAGCATTGTTTAGTTTTGTGTGGTTTTCTCTGAAAGATAATTGGACGATCCTGAGGCGAGAATCTAACCCAAATAAAATTGGGACTACAAGCGTTTTTTCTCCAGATATCAGCAGTTATTTATGAATTCATTCAACACTTTTGTTTAATTTAGTGCTCAAAAAAAGTTTCAGTAGAGTCAAACTTACTGGATGAAACGAACAAAGAATATGTTTTGTGTTCCAGGCGCGAAGTTTGACGAAAGCAGATCCTCCCTCTGGGCAAAGGACGAGCCGAATAATTTTAGTGGAAAGGAGCTGTGTGGAAGCATCTTCATTGCAAATGGGGCACTCAACGACGTGTCTTGCGACGAGAAGTTCGCATTCATCTGTGAGAAGCATCCCGACTCGCTCCTCAACCGCGACGGTGACGTCTTTTAGAACCTGTCATCCCATCTGCGCCGCAAGCAGTAGCTCTACCATAAGTTATGACAACAAAATCGCCTTACTTTGCTATAGTAGGTAGTTAGTTTGCAAAACTCATGGTAGAGAGCACTTTTAAGCATTCATTTTTCAAAGAACATAATAAATATTCACTTATAAGGAAACATTATTTTTACTTAATACCTAATGTACTATTAATAATAATAAATTCTTTATTTCCAGACACGAGATCCATATAGTTATAAAAACAATTTACTTATAATAATTTAAAAAATAATACACAAAACAAAAAGAAATATATAGTACTAGTCATATACAAAAAGAGGTAAGTACATAGGTTACCTATGTCAGAAATAAAAAGTGGTATATTAATATATTTTAGGAGGCAATAGCCACCCATCGTTTGTACATGTCAGATAGGATCAAACGATCTGCCATACTCTTTATTATTAAGTTTTTGCACATGTCAACCCTGGACATAAACGAGGCTATTCTCTTTCTCTGGATGGCGGGAAAAGAGTCAACACGAGCTTCAGTATACATTTCTGAAGCGCTACAATAGCGCTTCAGTCCCATGAGGTGTCTAAAAACGTTGTTGTAAGTCACTCTTGTTAGAATAATGTATTCTTTACTGTCAAACAGTGACAGCTGTCATGTGAATATCATCTTGTCTTTAATGACAGTTTCTACTTCCGCTGTCGTTTATGTAACTTCCTTCTGACCTCCACCATTATGACGAGGCAATGTCCTCATATCTCTGTAATAATTAATCCACATATAGACAATGAATCCTAGGATGTGATACCGATATATCTGCATAAATAATGTGAATATAAACGAAGATATAAAATGTGAGTGTATTTTATTTCAATCCACCTGGCCAACACGCACCCTAGCAAGTTACTCTGCTAACAGGTTATCTGGCCCAGAATAGATTTATCAAGATCAGCCAGTGTGGATTGAATACTGATGTAAGCACAGACCTGTGCCCTGTGACTTAGAAAGCCAAGAAGGTGAGTTTACACTTACGGAGAACATATAGAATCAGAATCGGTTACATCAAGTCTCACGAACTATCGACAACATTATGGCGGGCGATGATTTGGCGCCATCTACGGCGGGCGGGAATGCCGTGCCGGGTGGAATGCCAATGGGCCCATCTTCTACATACGTTGGCTTTGAGAAATTGGACGGCGTGTCTAATTTCCAGACATGGAAATTTTCAATGAAAAATTCTTTGATCCTTGAAGGCCTATGGAACAGTGTTACTGGCGAAGATTCGGACTATTGTAAATCACAAAGGGCTTTGGCAAGAATTTCTTTATGTGTGAAGCCCTCATTATATCAATTACTGTATGATGTCACTTCGGCCAAACAGGCGTGGGAAAAACTGTCAAAAGTTTATGAAGACAAAGGATTATTTCGAAGGGTGAGCTTGCTTCGGCAGCTGCACAGAGTAGATTTCACGACCTTTCCAAATATGACTGCTTATATAGATAATGTATTTACATTGGTACAGCAGTTGGCCGATATTGGTAAAGTAATAGAAGATGCTGAAATTGCGGAAATTCTTTTGAGTGGACTCCCTCAGGATTTTGATACATTGGTGTCAGCCTTGGAGACGGCATCTATCACTAATATACTGTCCTCAGAACTGGTTCGTGCAAGGCTTATACAAGAAGAATATCGTAAAACTTATTCTGAAACAAGCGGCTTGAACAATGCTTATGCAGCAAGAGGGAATGTTACTTCCAGATCAAAAGTTATTTGTAATTATTGTAAGAAGCCTGGACACATAAAGTCAAAATGCTACAAGTTGAAGCGGATGAAGAAAGAAGATGGATCGACTAGAGAGCAACAACAACATCAAACAATGACAGCTTCAACATTTTTCACTTCAGCGACTACAGATTTTATTGTGGACAGTGGTTCCACATCACACATGTGTAACAATGAAATCATGTTTGTGGATTTAAAGAAAAACAATATTATGATAAACTGTGCTGATAAGAAATCAAAATTGAAATGTTCTGGAATAGGAAGTATCAACATAAAAATCAATGATAGTGATAAAATTATGAAAGATGTTTTGTATGTTCCGCATTTATCAGAAAACTTGTTGTCGGTAAGTAAAATGTGTGAGAAAGGTTATTTGGTTGTTTTTAAAAAGGATGGCTGTTTTATATATGAAGATGGATGTTCCATTGATGGAAGTCACATTATGTCTGCTGAGTTAGATAAAGGTGTGTATAGGATGAAAGGTACATGCATACAGGAGCAGTCGATGGCTACCCTACATCAGGTGCAGGGAACACAGACTGCAAAGGTTGCTGCATCAAATGATGCCGAATTGTGGCATAGGAGGTTAGGACATCTGAGTTTGAATGGAATGAATGTTCTTAATGATCACATTTCTCGCAGTGTTCGCTTTCAGAAAGAAGAGCTTCAGCAATGTACTGCTTGTCTTGGGGGTAAGCCTGTGGCCAAGGCTTATCCTATTGGACAGGCAAGGCGTGCTGGTGAGAAACTTGAACTAATCCATTCTGATGTCCTGGGCCCGTTGAGTGATGACAGCTGGGGAGGTGCTAAATACCTACTAACCTTTACGGATGACTATACACGAAAGACCTTTGGATATTTACTTAAGAAGAAATCTGAGGTATTTTCTTATTTTGTCATTTTTAAGAACTTTGTTGAAAAGCAGACTGGACTTCGTGTGAAAGGCCTGCGTTCTGACAATGGTGGTGAGTATTGTAATAAAGAATTTAAGTCCTTCTTACAGAATGAAGGAATACTTCACCAATTGACGGTACCGTATTGTGCTCCTCAAAATGGCGTGGCTGAACGTCTTAATCGGGTAATTATGGAGAAAGCTAGGTGCATTCTTTTGCAGGCAGGTCTCTGCAAGCGTTTTTGGGGTGAGGCAGTGATGTCTGCCATTTATTTGAAGAATCGTAGCCCCACGACGGCTTTAGCAGGACAGTTGCCTGAGGAGATGTGGTCTGGTCACAGTGTGACTTTGGACCATCTTCGTGTATTTGGTTGCATAGCTTATGCTCTGGTTGAGGAGCCGACTCGTACAAGTAAGTTGAACGCTAGGGCTAAAATGTGTATTTTTGTCGGTTATTCCGAAACTACCAAAGGATACCGACTGGTAGAGCCATCCAATCCAAAAAGGGTTATTTTGTCTAGAAATGTGGATTTTATGGAGGATAAATTTTATAAGAATTTTAAATGCAATGACATTGACAATGTAAATTTTAATAATGAATTGATCACTTTAATTGAATATCATAATGAATTAAATTCAAAACAATCTAGTCAGGATATTATTCCTAGTCATAATAATTTATTCATTAATAATGAGACTGCTGAGGATATTCCAAATGAAAGTAGTGATAATAATTCAATAAATGAAACAAATCAGACTTATGATTTTTCTTATGAATTTACAGACGCTGAATCAGGCGGCGGCAGTGATATAAATGATCATCTCTCGGCGGAGATGCTGGAGGCACAGCCGGTTTTCTCCGGAGAGACTACAGAAGGAGGGGAAGACGCCACTAATACGGTAGAATTACCTATGACTGTAGGCAGTCGCCCCGTGCGTAATAATCGTGGTAAGCCACCATTAAGGTATGATGATTATGAACTAAGTATGTATGCTAGTACTCTGTTTGATGAACCACAAACTAACAGTGAGGCACTAACATCTTCTGATAGCAATGAATGGGTGAATGCTATGAGGTTGGAGTATGAGTCGCTTTTGAAAAATAATGTTTGGCAATTAGTAGACAGACCTATAAATATAAATATTGTCAAATGTAAGTGGGTGTATAAGATAAAGCATGATACATCAGGGAAACTCGATAGATATAAAGCTCGCTTAGTTGCTCGCGGCTTTAGTCAAAAAGAAGGAATTGATTTTTATGATACTTTTTCTCCTGTTGTACGTCATTCAACAATGCGTGTTTTGTTTTCTCTTGCACACCACTATGATATGAAAATAGAACATATTGATGTAACAACAGCATTTTTGCATGGTGACTTAAATGAAACTATTTATATGGAACAACCACAAGGTTTTGCCTCAGATGAAAGTAAGGTTTGTTTGTTATCAAAATGTATTTATGGGTTAAAACAAGCGAGTCGTATGTGGAATTTGAAAGTACATAAATTATTAACTGAAAATGATTATATACAAAATAAATGTGAGCCATGTGTTTATGTAAAAAATATTAATAACAATTTGACAATTATTGCTCTTTATGTTGATGATTTTTATATTATGAGTAACAATAATACTAATGATTTGTATCAATTACTAAAAGATAATTTTTCTGTGAAACATTTGGGTCCACTTAGAAGTTGTCTAGGAATGAGAATTACTAGAGATAAGAATATTTTAAAATTGGACCAAAGTGAATATATTAAGCGATTGTTAAAACGATTTAATATGCTTGATTGTAAGAGTGTTTCTACGCCTATGATTGTTAATGAAAAATTATGTAAATCAAAATTAAATTCAGAGTTAGATGATAATGTTTATCAATTTAGACAATTGATCGGCTGTTTAATGTATCTATCAGTTTGTACTAGGCCTGACATAACATTTAGCTGCAGTCAGTTGAGTCAATACTTAACAAATTTTGATAAAAGCCATTGGGTTGCTGCTAAAAGAGTTCTCAGATATTTAGCAGGCACTATTGATCATGGTCTTTGTTTTTATAAAAATACAGCATTAAATATTGTAGCTTATGCTGATGCTGACTGGGCTAATGATATGGAAGATAGGAAATCTTATACAGGTTTTGTTGTTAAACTGGGCAAGGACGTTATCAGCTGGGAATCCAGAAAACAGCGTTGCGTTGCCTTATCCAGTACAGAGGCTGAATACTTGGCCATTTGTGATGTCGCAAAAGAGTTGTGCTTTATTAGGAATTTCATGTATGAAATTATCTGTAAACACATTAATATTATCATATTCAATGATAATCAAAGCGCACAAAAATTGTTATTGGCTAAGGAGTACTCTCATAAACGTACAAAACATATAGATCTAAGATATCATTTTGTTAAAGATTTAATTCAGAAATATAACTTTAATGTCAGATACATGCCAACTAATAATATGATAGCCGATATATTCACTAAACCACTTTGTTCAGCAAAGCATAATAATTTTATGAATGATTTGAATCTGAATTGATACCTTGTTATTTAACTTATTGACTAGTTTGTTTAACATAGAGCAAAATAAATGTAATGTTATAGACATATAGATGTGACAATGTAGAATTTATGACTTGTTTGCATAATGTAAAGCAAATGTAATATTATAAGCATGTTGGTTAGATAGTGCTTTAGATGGAAATTATGTATTATGAGGTCACTTGTTTTAGTCTGTATGTTATGACATTGTAAAGAATAAGGGGAAGTGTTAGAATAATGTATTCTTTACTGTCAAACAGTGACAGCTGTCATGTGAATATCATCTTGTCTTTAATGACAGTTTCTACTTCCGCTGTCGTTTATGTAACTTCCTTCTGACCTCCACCATTATGACGAGGCAATGTCCTCATATCTCTGTAATAATTAATCCACATATAGACAATGAATCCTAGGATGTGATACCGATATATCTGCATAAATAATGTGAATATAAACGAAGATATAAAATGTGAGTGTATTTTATTTCAATCCACCTGGCCAACACGCACCCTAGCAAGTTACTCTGCTAACAACTCTGATACCATCGTGTGATTTCTTGGTATAATCTGTCCAGAGTTGACATGTGTAGAAGGATTGACAGTATGTTTTAAAAAGGGTAATTTTCACGTCAGACGAGCAGTTAAAAAACTTCCTCGCTATCATGTTGCCAACTACACACAAAGATCTCCGCTGACGCTCTATATCCGTATCGTCTTTCAGGTTTGATGTTACGATATGTCCTAAATACTTGAAACTTTCTACAATTTTTATAGGTTGCCCACCAATGCAGACCTCAGGAACATTCTCCGGCCCCTTCCCCGACCTGAAAATAACCATTTCTGTCTTTTTGCTGTTATAGATAAGATCATGATCCTTAGCATATTCTTCACAGATCGCGAGCAGCTTTGTCAACCCTTTGATCGAAGGGCTGAGCAGAACCATGTCATCGGCATAGCTCAGATTGTTGACGTACCTGCCATCCAATCTGAGCCCTACCTGGGTGCTGCTCAGCTCCTCGATCAAACCATTGACATAATAGTTAAAAAGATCGGGAGAAGAGATCCCGCCCTGTCTCACTCCGCAAGAGAGCTGGTAGTTGTCCGATAGCTCAGTGCCCCATCTGACGCTGTTGGTCTGATTCTGATACCAGAATTCAAGAAGATCAACAACATCAGGTGGAACCTCCGAACCATCTCGCAGCTTTCCCCATAGTCGATTGTGATTCAAAGTATCAAAGGCACGGCTGAGGTCGAGAAATACAGCGTACACGGACGTCCCTCTCTGTGTGTAGTAGCGCACAACCTGCTTCATGGAGAATATAGCCATGTCAGTCGAAACTTGAGGACGAAATCCAAACTGACCATCATTGTAAGGCAAGACATTAAGGTGCGACTGTATTATGCGATCAAGCACTTTAGCCACTACTGTTGCCAAAGAAATTGGCCTATAGTTGGCCACGCTCGAGATATCACCAGTTTTGTTTTTCGTAATCGGAACCACTACAGTACGAATAAGCTCCTGGGGGAGGTAACAATACCTCAGGCAGAGAGTGAAGAAACGCGCCAGCACCTCACAGATATGTTGGCCCGCATACAGTAAATGCTCTATGCTTAACCCGTCATGTCCCGGAGACCTACCACGGTTCATCTTTCTCAGAATTACGTCTACTTGTTGCGGTGTGATTATGACATGTCCGGTCTCCGGGACCGGACGGGCCTTCTGAACATGGTTTCTAATATGACTACAGTTATTTTCGTCCTGATTATTAACATTGAAATGATTACGAAATAGATTTGCAATATTTTTATGACTCTTCTCTCCATTAACATTAATCGGTAAATTATTTTTCCTATCCATCTTTTTAACTTCTTTCCAAAACTCTACAAAGTTTCCAGCACTACGATGCCGGGCCAACATATCCATTTTGATCATCTCTTGATTTTTTTGTACATATTTAAGTGCCTTTTTAAACTCTCTGCGTGAGGAAGCCATTTTATCGTAGTAATATCCCGAGCGGGGCCTTCCAACCTGAACCCAAGTTAAAAAGTTCTCCCTAGCATGAAGGGCTTGCCTGACGTGAAAATTCCACCCTACCAATTTCTTCCCCATAATAACTAACCTACTTTCATAGCTTTTTTCGGCTGCTACTTGTAATAATCTGACCATGTCCTGGTATATGTCGTTTAAATATTCATCAAACCTACTGATTGATATGTCTGTACATCCTAAATTATACTTATTAATTAAACCCTGTAATGCCTCTCCACATAAATTAGTATACATTCGCTTCTGATATTCGTCCCTATTACCCCATATATGCTTATTTATTAATCTTTGGTTGTTATCACAAATAATTTTTGACCTTACATTTTTAAAGTTACATGTTAATACAAGCGGAAAGTGGTCAGACCAGTATGTGCCGTATTTCACATCTATACTGGTAATTAGGCTAGCCGCCGCGTCCGTCGCGATGCAATGGTCCAGCCAGCGGCACGCCCCGTTCATGTCACTTACATAGGTAAACGTTTCAGGTTTCAGTCTCTCGAGGTCCACACAGCGTAATAGTTGCTCACCACAGAAATCCACCAACTCTTTTCCAAAAAGAGTGGTTGGATGCGCGTTGAAGTCTCCTAAGACCAAAACACTTTCAGTCTCCGAGCTTTCGATTACCGCACTTATCTGTGCAAGGCACTGAATAAAGTCAGGTAGATTGTCCTCGTCGTTAGTAGGCATATAAACACTAAAAACCAATAGGCTTCGTTCGTCTTGTTTTAAACGCACTGCAACTACGCGATCACTATGACACTCTATTATTTCAGTACTGGTGAACAGGCTGGATCTCCACATTAACGCCACACCTCCATAAGGTCGACCACGAAGAACGCCTGCCGATATGTCAATAGCAGACTTAGCATAGCACTCAAATTCCTTATCGATTTCGTTTACGAAACCCAAGGCATATGGCATAAGCCAAGTTTCTTGCAGTGCAATAACATCTGAACTCTTACACAGATCTCGTACGTGCTGAACGGACCTTTTAACTCCCTGGCAATTAAAAGTGACCAATGTACACTCTCCTTTAGGTTGTACTATCATATTTATTTAGTAGGTTCAGCGGTATCGTTCGCGATGGAACGCTGTTGGCGATAACGCCGAAAAACCAACCCCTCGGGCCAAAAATCCATTTGTAGGAATTTAGTCAGTTTCGAAGTAAGTACCGTTAGTTTAAAAGAATTAAAATTAGTTTCTCGTGTCTGATTCAATAATTCTATTTCATAACAATTTTCATTCATTTGATTTATGTGTTCTCTTATGTCACTCTCCGTAATATTTTTCTTAAGACGTGATAAATACACGTAGGCGTAAGAGTCCGCCACTTGTAACTTACTATTCGAACTCTGTAGAGTGCCACGTACATTCCTGTACCTATATTTATAAGTAGGTTTCTTTCTGGTTACCATCGTAAACCCTTCATTATCTGTCTGCGATTCACTAGGAATCCTATTTGCTATATCCCTGTAGGTAGGTATGTACGGTGCGTCATTCGTAGCACTCGGCCGTACCCAGGCCGGTTTGTCATTCAGTCTTCGCGCGGATGTCAGAGCCGGCGCGCGCGCAGGGGGCCGCGCCTCCGCCGCCGGCGCAGGAGCCGGCGGCAGGCGCCGCTGGCTCGCGGGGACCGGACTCGCCACCGCTCGTTCGATGCTCGCTACCCTCGCACAAACGCCGCCGACCGCGCACGGTGCCGCAGGCTCAAGCTCTACAATACCCTCAATTATACTTGATGCGCTATTCCGCTGAATGTTTCGAGTGTTCTTATCATTATGATAAGACCTACGAAACAGGTTTTCTTCGCTTTTGCTGGTATTGGAGGTTTCCCGAAGCTCCGCCAATATGTTTTTCACGTTGTCGATCTCCTTTTTTATTGCGTCTATATCATTAGAAGCGCCTATGCAGTTATTTTCGGGCTTAGCTTTCAAACATGCTACCTCGTTCTTTAATACGGCCATTTCCTTTAAAAAGGACACGATGTCAATATAATCGAAGGACACACTCGGTAGTTTATTTAAATTTTGGGCCACAAAAATAGGCAGCCCGTCAGGCTGAAATTCTTTGATTATTTTTATAATCTCTTGGACGCTTTTCTGTTCTCCGCCTTCTTTTCTTCGCAAGTACTTTTTCGTAGGGGCCATCAGCTGATAAGCAAGAGATCTCGCGGTTTCTATCTCTTCAATAGTGTAAGCACTTAGACAAATCTGGATAATTCCTGTCTCTGGGATCGTGTCAACCTTATTACTAACAAAGGCCAACATCTCGTTAATTATCACTTTACACTCGGAACATTGCGAATTATCCATTGTTGGGTTATTCGAATTAATGCGTGTTGCTACACCCGCGGAAGGAGATCGCGCCAACGGCATGGCGGCGCGTGCGTCACGTTCTGTGACGGCGGTCAGACTGTAATAGTTATTTGAATTTTTTTATAGTTGATATTATAGCTTGGCAAAAAAGAGTAGAAAATAATGGGGGCGCCACTGTAGGTCCTTATGGCAACACCTATAGCGCACCAAGCTAGTCTTGATACTTAGGTGTATATTTCTGTTATACGTACATTTATATCCACACATAGTATACTAGTATCAGTAAATATTGTTTAATTGAGCAAGGTTCTCGTTATGTAAGTATATAAAGAAAAAAATATAAAGTAAATTAAAATTTAATACATTGTTATTAATACATTGTAAGTTCTCTCTCACAGTATTCCTTTTCTATTTTTATTACGTGCTGGCACGAATTCTTCCAATCCTCCTCCGTAATAGCTTGGAACCGTTCCGTTTTAGCACGCTCAGCTGCTTCCTATAAAGAAGAAACTTCTTATGATACCTTTATCTTACCTTTTTCAGTTTATTATTTAGGCACCTAATTTCTAGACCATTTAAAATACAAACGCTATAGTAACTTTATTACAAAGAAATAACACAACATTTAAATTATGTAGAAATAGATTTACATATTAGCTAGTCTAGCTCAAGTATCAAATTATATGCCCGCGCTATAGCAGAGTACGCAGAACAAACGTAAACATAACCTAACTGCCCGATGTTTATTGTTGAATATTTCACTTGTTCCGTGGAACTTTAATTTAATCCTGCTTTAGGACCATCAAGTTACCTTTGATTCAACTTAAAATTACAAAACAAACTCTCACAAACCTGTCATATCAGCGGTTCTTTGAAAAACATTGTTGAGATCTGAAAGAATAGTTCTGGCCTCAAATTCTGCCAGACATCGCCTGTATACCTTATAAATAACCTCCCTGGCAGCACTTCTAACTTTTTTATTCATTATTTTTCACTTTTCGTCACTTTATCACCACCGCTTGACCGATCCAAGTAAAAAATCCGAGAATTCGTAATGTTTGTTTACAATTTTACATCAAACGTCATTGTTTTAAGAATGTTGCCATTAAACAAAAAAATTAGTTCCGTTTCAAGACTTTTTTGCCAAGCTGTACGTCTTACTTTAATTACATATAATACCATGCCATGAATTAGAACCAACTTAATTGAATACTCATCTATACGATCCAGGCATGCTTAGTATTTTAATCGCATAATATAAGTAAGTATGATCTACGAATATAAATATAAATAAATATAAATATAATTCCGGACAGTCCACACAGCATCATCTAGCCCCAAGCTAAGCAGAGCTTGTGTTATGGGTACTAGATGACTGATATACTTAATACAATACATTACATAGATAGATATGTTTGTTGTCGGTGTTCGAACTTAATAGTCATTGATAAATAAATTACTAAAAACATTACAAGACACAGAAATTCGATTAGGATCATCACAATCGCGGAAATAAGGGATTTCCGTGATTTTTAGTAATTTATTTCACAATGACTATTAAGTTCGAGCACTCACAAAAAACATATTCGTTGATCAATTTTGATCATGGTTCTCGGATTGGTTTCCTTTTCATCTTCAATAATTATAACTTTTAAAGTCTTTTATAACAAACTGGTAGTTCTGCGAACTTTGATAAATTATAATTCATGCATTCAAAACTGAACTTGCTAGTTTAGTACCTAATGGAAAATTTTATACAATTGTAAATTCTAACTAATTATTTTTTATTGTATAAGTATCAACGTCTTTGTCAGACCGCACTCTAGACCTCAGCTCTGACAAAAGACAGAATTGTCTAAAGGAAATAAAGCACTTGGACTATTGACTTAGATAGCGTACGCACGGGCGGGCATGCCCCGTCGTTGGACAGACGTGCAAGTTGTTAAGTGGTTGCTAAGCTGCCCCATTATAAAGTTGGGAGCATTTTGTGAACTTCGCCCGCGGCTGGACTCTGGACTCTTGCCCACAGTTTGATAAGGCTTTTGTCCTATCCGAGGGATCCACTTTGTGGAATAGTGCGATATTATTGTTGTCTTGTCGAGTGCTCAAGTTAATATGGACCATTTGTAGGATTTTGTATAGGTATCTTCTTAAATAATTCGAAAAAATATCCTGCGTAGACGAGGAACAGAGGTTGTTGACCTCCTCTGAGGTCGACAAACCACCTGGACTAGGGCAGCAGACTAGGAGCGACGGGAAAATATAGAGGAGGCTTTCATTACCGGGAGAGGCTTTAAAGTGTAATTAAAATAATTACAAAAGTAAAAATGTGTACAATATAATTTTGTATCCTGAACTTCACTCATTTTTGTGGCTATTTACAGGAATGGAGTTGCAGTCAACGAAGTTCTGAGAATCGAGACGAGACTGGCTGAAATTCCCAAAAGCAGATCGTTTGTCCGTTAAGCTTGTCATCATCGTAAGCCTCTCACAGAGCGACATCAGCCAGCTAAGAACGTGATGGATGGCTGACGGGAATACACGCGGGATCAGAATGTAATGGGAGGGACCTTTTCGAACCAACACGCTCCGCGCCATCTCGTAGCATCGGCAAACTTGCCTCGAAGCTCGCGCGGCGGTTGAATAGAAATACGTCTTTTGATATAATGTAATACCTACTTATGGTCTAAGATCCGACTGCAAGATAAGCCCGCTCATCGCTTTTTGCTTAAAACCAAATCGTTGTTTATTTGTAAGAAGGAGAATATGTATCTACCAGGTTGCCTATCAGAATTTGGCCGCAAGTATTTTTTTTTAATAGATATTTTAGAAAAAAATTACGTTCACTTGTTTTTTTAATAAAATAACGTCTACATGACGGCAATTTATGTAAAGATTCTAAAAAATCACGGTTGCCGTTGCTCACCTGGTCGCATCAGGCAGGTATAGCTTGGCAAAAAAGAGTAGAAAATAATGGGGGCGCCACTGTAGGTCCTTATGGCAACACCTATAGCGCACCAAGCTAGTCTTGATACTTAGGTGTGTATTTCTGTTATACGTACATTTATATCCACACATAGTATACTAGTATCAGTAAATATTGTTTAATTGAGCAAGGTTCTCGTTATGTAAGCATATAAAAAAAAAAATATAAAGTAAATTAAAATTTAATACATTGTTATTAATACATTGTCAGTTCTCTCTCACAGTATTCCTTTTCTATTTTTATTACGTGCTGACACGAATTCTTCCAATCCTCCTCCGTAATAGCTTGGAACCGTTCCGTTTTAGCACGCTCAGCTGCTTCCTATAAAGAAGAAACTTTTTATGATACCTTTTTCTTACCTTTTTCAGTTTATTATTTAGGCACCTAATTTCTAGACCATTTAAAATACAAACGCTATAGTAACTTTATTACAAAGAAATAACACAACATTTAAATTATGTAGCTGTATTTGCCATACAGCGTGGTAATGCAGCCAGTGTCTTGGGGACGCTTCCGACTGGTATTGACATGGATCAATTGAGCTACCTTTAGACTGTTTGCAACCGTCTGCAGTTAGCTCAATGGTTTCAATTGTAAATACTAGTTGTAATTTTTCTATTCCTTTGCTTGTAATTTTCGTTGTTAATAAAGGTTTTTAATTATGTAGAAATATATTTACATATTAGCTAGTCTAGCTCAAGTATCAAATTCTATGCCCGCGCTATAGCAGAGTACGCAGAACAAACGTAAACATAACCTAACTGCCCGATGTTTATTGTTGAATATTTCACTTGTTCCGTGGAACTTTAATTTAATCCTGCTTTAGGACTATCAAGTTACCTTTGATTCAACTTATAATTACAAAACAAACTCTCACAAACCTGTCATATCAGCGGTTCTTTGAAAAACATTGTTGAGATCTGAAAGAATAGTTCTGGCCTCAAATTCTGCCAGACATCGCCTGTATACCTTATAAATAACCTCCCTGGCAGCACTTCTAACTGTTTTATTCATTATTTTTCACTTTTCGTCACTTTATCACCACCGCTTGACCGATCCATGTAAAAAATCCGAGAATTCGTAATCTTTGTTTACAATTGTACATCAAACGTCATTGTTTTAAGAATGTTGCCATTAAACAAAAAAATTAGTTCCGATTCAAGACTTTTTTGCCAAGCTGTATAAACAGGTATAATTTTGTAGCATTTATACGTAGCGTAAATTTATGTATTATGTTTCAAATTAAAGCTATTTTTTTCTCTTTCTTATCATATATGGTTGCCTCGTAACAACCGGCCGTAAATAAGGGTTGCCAGCTGTTAAAGATTATAAATATTAATTTAAAATACTTGCGGCCAAATTTTGATAGGCAACCTGGTATATATAATTTTATTATATTCCCCTTCTTACAAATAAACATAAAAATTTGGTCTTAAACAAAAAACGATGAGCGGGCTAATTCTGCAGTTGGATCTCATACTATTAGGTATTCCGCAAAATATCAGATTATCTAGGTAGCTACTGGATATAAGAGTATAGGACACAAGTTAGAGGTGTCTACTTAGTTAACATTTATGCCTAGCTGCAGTGGCATACAGCGCGTGGCGCATAGAGAAAGTCTTGGGGATGCTTTCGACTGTTATTGATATAGATTAGTTGAGCTACCTCTAGACTGTTTTCAACCCTCTGCAGATAGCTCAATTGTTCGATAGTAAATACTAGTTTTAATTTGTTTCTTTTCCTTGTTTGTAGTTTTCTTTGTTGTTGAACTTGTTGTTGAGAATTATAATAATAATAATAATCTTTTATTCAGACACAAGATCCACATAGTCACTAGCACACTAAATATTACAAATAGCTAATTAAAAATAAGTTGTTAAAATAAAATAAAACCTAAACAAAAAGAGCTACATACAGCAGAGGTACATACGGTTGTACATAATATATAAATATTTATGAAAAGTATTAATGAACTTGTAGGACACCTAAAAAAACGCAGGGACGTTTTTTAAAAAAAATGCCCACTATCGGAATGCGGGCCCCAGGCACCCCAGGCTATTCAGACTCTTCCTTACCGAGTCATCGATTCGGAATCTGACGCAGATTCGCGCGAAATTTAAATATTTTAGCGGATTTTATTAAATTCTGCGTTTTTCAAGAAATAAAAGTACCAGAAAAGTAGTTACCCACAAAACGTAGACCATTTTCTATCACCCCATGTTACAAAAAAATATCAAATAATGGACCTTTCGGTAATATGTTGATTTTTAGTAATAAGTCTCTTATATTATTAATTTCTCCGAAAGTAGCTCTACATCGAAACTAGTTAAAACATGGGTTCATAGAAAATGTTTTACTAATTACGGGAAATTACTTTTTCATTAATAAAATAAATAAAATAAATAATTTATTCAAAAAGTATCTTAGGACAAAATGTTAACAAAATAGTATCTAATAATAACTTACATTCTATAGGGTTTACTTGTGCCTGAACTAGGTAAAACCTGTATCTCAGGCTAAAATAGTGCTTACAACATAACTTTTAACCAACAATGACATAGGTCGGTACGTAAAATAAATGTTATTGCAGACTTTTAAATAACTTATGATAAACTAGATTACAATTATGTAGGTACTAATTATGTCAATAAATACTGCTGACGAACAAAACTTTCAAAATAAATGTAATCGGCACTCTTAGGCGCCTCCATAGTCTATTGAAGCCATTGTTTTGGCCGGACACTCAGCAGAACCTGTGTTATGCTTACTGGGCTTCTTGAAATGTAGGCAAGTGGCACACTTCGGTTCTTCCGCCTTTTTGTTACATTCTTTGATTGAATGACCTTCGAGTCCACAGTGACTACAGATGTGGGTCAACTCTCGGCACGTCTTGGCAGCGTGACCATACTGCTGGCACTTGAAACACCTGGTGACTAGCGTGAAGTCTTTCACAGGACACGATGACCAGTTTACGAAAACTCTACCCTT
The DNA here is from genome assembly GCA_944547425.1 of Eupithecia centaureata. Classification (NCBI taxonomy): domain Eukaryota; kingdom Metazoa; phylum Arthropoda; class Insecta; order Lepidoptera; family Geometridae; genus Eupithecia; species Eupithecia centaureata. Next base: position 14,658,211 of record OX155684.1, on the reverse strand, counting down.
AGATATTAATGCTTTCCGGATAACTGCAGGGACTTCGATCACAAAATTGCAGGTCTCAGCATCCTTCTTGCCGGATTTATGGCTCAATTTGATTGCGGTCAGGAATTTTTCAAGGGTTAATTCAGGCAGATACTCAGCTACATTTTGCTTGTATAGACAAGAAAAAACTTCCTTTTCCTGCATTGATGAGGGCACTCCAATAACTACGACTCTGGGTTTGCGTTTCAATGGCTCGTCTACCATAAGGCCAGCGTTTGTGAGCTGCATCGACTGCTTAAGTTTCTCAATGTCACCCCTCGTTTCAGTGCTAATAATCACCCCTCCATTCCTTGTTTTCCGCAGGCCTCTTACTTGCAGTTTCATCTCTTCAGGGCAGATGATTGTTTGGACAAGGGTTTTAGTCTCATCGCTTGACCTAAGCTTGTCATATGGATAAATAGCCACAGAGCTGAAATTTAAGGGCTTGACGTAGGTACTTCCCTTTTTAACCATGTCAGCAAAGGATTTTTCGGATGGAGGTTTAGAGGTCTCTTCGATGCTAGTTTTAAGGTCTTGAAGCCGCTGAGATAGGTCTAGTTTTTCGGTTAGTACTTGAGTTTCCGCGTTCATTGCTACTGCCCTTGTTTTTAGTGATTGGTAAGCCACTGCCATTTGAGATGTGCCATGTGTTACTTTGCGGCACAGATTATTAATTTTGAGCTTTTGTTCTGTGTTCAACTTCCCATTTTCTGCAATTGAGCACACTTCATTAAGGCACTGCTCGATGTTAGACATCCAGGTCTGGATTTCAGGTGTAGGGATCAATTCCAGGCCTTTGTCTCTCTGGGTTGGTGGTGCGGGGCGAGGCTGGGGCTGCTGCTCTGCTAAGGGCGGGGCGGGGGTCCGAGGTGGGCTGCGGGCTGTTCTGCTGCTCCGGCTGAAGGGGCTGTCCATATTGTTCATTTAGATATCACTTTTTTGCTTAGAATTCATATTCATAATTATTATTACACTATACACGTTTGTATGTCACAGTTTATATTGCTGCTAGTAATTGAGGACACGAGTCAGCAAGTATTATTGAATTATTTTTTTAGTAGGTAAGAAATTTTAATGAGCACGTCTGCTCTAACCGACGGCTGATGACAATATTATAATATTATAATTGTTTTAATAATGCTCATAAATTGAAATCTTCGAATAATTTGTTTGAGAAGATTAGGGGGCGTCCATAAATTTTTCATTTTTCACGTTTTTCTGAACCCCGCCCCCTCTGGTGAGATTTCGTAAGATTTTCCTCAACTCCCTTTTCCCCAAATCTCACGAGAAATTTTTGAAAATTTGTGTTATGGCTGGAAACGCGTTGTATTAAAAAAAATTACAAAAAGATAATTCGTTACATATACCACTTATTTTATATAATTTCGTTAAACAAAGGAATTTCCAAAAATCACACGTACAGTTGGTAAAACCTATCATAAGCTTTTTTAATGCATCTGTAGTACCTACTTTTATTATGTCTAGTTTAGGAAGAAATATGAATTGCCTTTGGTGGCCACCAAACCCTTTTTTACCTAAAATAGACAAAATAAAACTACTCGATGGTGATTAATTCTGAGTATATTTTATTAAAATTTGTATTTGAAATTTGTGTGTATTACCGTAGTTTTAAATGACTTACTTTAACTTTACTTTCAAGCAAATTTTTTGCCGTTTTGTACTAGAAAAAAAATGACGTGATATTTGCTAACCCCTCTCCCCCAAGTGAGATTTGGAAAGATTTAGCTTAACACCCCCCACCAAGTTCAAGGTGTTCAAGGGGGGCTTTGAACACCCCACGTAATTAATGGATGCTCCTTTACATCTCGTTCTGAAGGTGCGCTGGTTTGAGCCCAAGCTGGCGAAGCGACTCATTTGTTGCTTAGAACGTTTGATGGAAGGCAGCGCTAAGAACGCCTTTGTGGCTCATGTTAGTAGGATATAGACGACAGGCTCAAAGGGAACTGTAGAAAATCGTCGGTTAGGCGCCTACACCAGGCTTACACCTTCTAAATTCTGCCACGAAGTTGCCATGGTTTATACAAACAAGTGGATAAGCAGGTACCTAACACTAAATAATTACTTTCACATAGACATTCAGTTTTTATTAATTCAAATTATGTAGAAGTTTTACCCCTAAATTATACAGTCAGTCGGCGCTTTTGCTGCCTATGTCCAGCAGTGGACTAATATAGGTTGATGATGATGATGTACAAGTTTTATATTTTCTATTTAAGGAAGAAATACTTTAATAAATTAAACTTAAATATAATAAGTATTATAAAACAAAGTAGCTTTTTCTGTCCCCATTTCCCTTTGACTGCTTAAATCTTTAAAACTACGCAACGGATTTTGATGCGGTTTTTTAATAGATAGAGTGATTCAAGAGGAAGGTTTAAACTTAAAAATAAAAAATAAATATATTGGACTATCCACACAGCACCATCTAGCCCCAAACTAAGCTACTCAAAGCTTGTGTTACTTATAATAAAACCGTGCGAAGCCGGGGCGGGTCGCTAGTTAACTATAAAAATCACAGCTAAATAAAAGCACACAGAAAGCACAAAGAACGCAAACTTCGCTCTAGTTATAAACTCATTAGCAATCTCAATAACTTTATTTGTACTTGAACCATCCACAGCCTTCGTCTTTGTAAACCAACTGCAGAACTACTGAGCAACCTCTGTACTACTGAAGAACAATAAAACTCTATAATGAGCTCGCCAAGGAACCTGTTTCTTCTGCTTGCTAATGAGAGCGCTTTGAGTCCAGCTTCCTTATTGACTCAGCAAATTGCTTATAAAGCGTGTTACTTCCTCTACAGTCCATTTTGTCTTATGCACTAACTAGATATTAGTAATTCAACAGAATTATCAGACAATTATAATGAAGTAATTTATTTCGGACAACATTAGAACAAGTAGAAAGATCTTATATAACTTATTGTACAGTTCATATCAATATATTCCTAGTAAAATGGCATAAAAATCTGCAGTAAGAAAAAAAGAAAACTTCTTTGGGAACGTAGGAAAAAACCCTCGGAGACAAACACAAACACATACAAAACATATTCAAAAACACTGAAAAGAATTATAAAACTCACACAAAAAGCCCAAAATAATCACAAAATTAAAACTTCAAAAAATAAAAGTAAAACATCATGGGGTATAATAAATAGCACTAAGAGAAGCCTACCAAAATACGCAATTGACGAAATAATAGTAGATAATAAATCAATTACAAATCCTTATGACATTTCGAATACATTTAATAATTTTTTTATTGATAAGATAATTCCTATAGACAAAGCAGGAAACAATGTAACAAGATTAATAGAAAGCCCACCGAGCTCCATATTTCTAAAACCCTGTATACCGTCCGATATCCTTAGAATAATATATTCTCTAAACAATACATGTAGCGTTGGGTATGATGGAATTTCAACCAAAATAATTAAAGTAGTAGCTCACTACATTAGCGCCCCTATCAGCCATATTATAAACTTATCACTAAGCACTGGTATCTTTCCAGATGCATTAAAGGTTTCCATAATTAAACCACTACATAAAAAAGAGAGCAAAAAAACGTTGGGAAATTACAGACCGATATCTCTCATACCTGTAATATCTAAAATATTTGAAAAATATATTTACCTATTAATTAACAACTATTTTGAATCACATAAAATATTCTGTAACGAACAAAAGGGCTTTAGAGAAAATAAGACCATAAATATGGCTCTCTACGACTTTCTTCTTCGTGTTACGAGTAGCGTTGACAAAAACACTCCCGTTTGCTCTATATTTTGTGACATGACACAAGCTTTTGATTACGTCCAGCACAGCATTCTACTAAATAAACTTGAATCATATGGCATCAGAGGTAACGCTCTCCAACTAATAAAATCTTATTTACAAAATAGAAAACAGGTTACTCATATAACAAAAATAAACTATAAAACTAAACGAGAAGAAGTCTTCGTATCCAATGAACGTACCATTAAGTATGGCGTTCCTCAAGGAAGTGTACTAGGTCCTTTGCTATTCCTTACTTACATTAACGATCTACCTAAGGCCACAACACAACCTATGTCTCTTTTCGCTGACGACAGTACTGTAACCATAACATGTAATAATATGAATTCCTATCAATACGAAATTAACTATGCTCTGACATCTATAATACAATGGCTAGACAATAATAATTTAAAAATTAACATTAATAAAACTAAAATTATTAATTTTCGACAACGCGATGCTGCTGCTTTTCCAAATTTTGACATACAATACAATAATTACAAAATTGAGGAAGTTATGACCACTAAGTTTCTAGGCATCTATGTAGATAGGAAGTTGAATTGGAAACCACATGTAGAGCATGTCTGTAAGAAGATAAATAGTCTCGTTTATGTGCTACATAAACTATCGCCAGTAGTTAATGAGGAAACCTTACTCATTGCGTATCACGGCCTGATTGCCACGAACATCAGGTACGGCTTATTATTTTGGGGTAACTCTACGGACGTCGACAAAGTATTGAAATCCCAAAAAAGATGTATTAGAGCCATGTTCCGTATGAAATTGACGGATTCTTGTAAACCTTTTTTCAAAAAGTACAAAATACTAACTCTCCCTTCGCTGTATATTTTAGAAACAGCTTTGTTTGTCAGAAACAATCCGGATCTGTTCTGTCAGAAATCTGACGTCGTACCACGTAATAGACGCGACCATTTGAAGATTTGCACCTTAAAATGCAAGAAAAGGCTATTACAGATAAGTCTCTTTGCTATGGCACCGACCATTTATAATAAAATCCCCCTCATAATTCGAGAATTACCTACTATGATGTTCAAGAACAAGCTGAAAACCATATTATTAGACAAGTGTTATTACACAGTAAAAGAATTCATTGACGATAAAAGATTTTGACATATAACTATAATTTTTATTTTTAATTAATTCTAGATTTAATTTATTATTTTTTAGTACACATACATGCCTAATTTTTACTTTTATTTTATTATATTCAAAATGTACAACTAGACAATTGCAAGCCCATAAAGGGTAAATTACATTGTTACCTATTGAATGTACCTACTACCATCTGTTTTACATGTAATTGCAATAAATATACTTTTACTTTTACTTTTACTTTACTTTAATACATATTATATTAAGTATAAAAACTTATGACGAATGGACACGCGTGGTTGAGGTGTCTCGGCGCGGGAACTAAACCTGAGATCTTACTATCATCACTACATGTATAGCAAAGTCGCTTTTTCTGTCCCTATGTCCGTATGTCCCTTTGAATGCTTAGGGACCTTACGCACTAGCGGTTGGCCGCTAGGCGGTTAGACTCGAGCGGTACAACCGCTTAACGCGGTTTCTTCGCGGTTAGCCGCCATAGCGGTCAGCCGCGATGAAACCGCGTTAAGCGGTTGGACCGCTCGAAGGCGCGTGGCTCATAAACAAAATGGACGCCGTCGAGATAGCTTGTGTTATTTATTTTTACTCCCGAAAACAACGAAAGAAAAATAAAAAAGATTTGCCTCTGTTGTCATCTCCTCTTATCCAAAAATATCTACTAATTCTTCCCATTGTTTCCGTTTTAAATCTCTATTCTTATAAACTGCTCCTTCACAATTCCAAATAGCTTCTCGTTGTTGAATTTCAACAATGAATTTCTCTGTGTCGAAGTTCATGGCTGCGCAACTGAAAACACGTGCATACTTCACCGGCGGCTCGCCGCAAACTAACCGCCAGTGCGTATACACAAGATGGCGGCTAGCCGCGAAGCGGGCCGCGTCACTCCATTCAACCGCCGCGGTTGAAATTTTGTGGCGGTTTAGTGCGTACAATCATAAGCGGTTGCATATTAAACTGGAAAAGCGGCTAGCCGCGCGGTTAGCCGCCCCCGCGGTTAGCCGCTAGTGCGTAAGAGCGCTATCTTTAAAACTACGCAACGGATTTTGATGCGGTTTTTTTTAATAGATAGAGTGATTCAAGAAGAAGGTTTATATACTATATTATAATTATAATAAAACCGTGCGAAGCCGGGGCGGGTCGCTATAATATAATAAATGTGAAAGTATGTGTGAATGTTTGTTGTAACTCTTCTTTACATATTAAAGATGAAATTTGGTGCGAAGATATAGTTTAGAATCTAGAATAACACATAGAATAGGAAAAAAAAATTAACTGGTTCGCATATTCACTCAAAAATGGTAAAAATAAACCTTCTCACATCTTCTATATACATATAATAAAATCGTAGAGGTCGAGAAAAAAATGCCATAAACCGAGTCAGGGAGATGTAAGAAGTATAATAAAACTCATTTGGTGTTATTTAAAATTTTTTGTTTCTCTGTTTGTCTGTTTGTACGGGATAAACTCCGAAACTACTGGACCAATTGTTATGAAATTTTGTATGGTGGTAGCTTATATCCCTGGTCAACATATAGGATACTTTTTATCCCGATAAATTAAAGAGTTCCCGTGGGATAGCTAAAAACTTTAATTGAGTAAGTACTGAATACTGATACTGCCATTATCATGTTATTTAATATTAACTTCTTTTTGCTAATCGCATATGAAAGTATACATACGGTAGGTACCTATACCAAGAGTGCTCAGGTCGGCGCTGAATATCACAAAGGCTGCCTGTCGCGCGGGCTCAGAACGCGCGACCGGATGGTCATGCATGACTCAAAGATATTAAAAAATAATTTGTATTCTATCAGTAAACGCAATACTTTCTGTTGAATTCATCATCATCATCAGCCTATATTAGTCCACAGCTGGACATAGGCCTCTCCTTATGAAACTTCGAGCATAGCTCTTTCCATAGCTCGCTGAGTGACTTTGAAATGGTGGACCAGCCTTACCGTAAGTGTCCACGGCTCAGGTCACTGCGGGAAGGACGCTCTATTGTAAACTTTAGTTTTCAAACATTCCGGTATAGATGACAGGAAGACCTGACGTAGTTTCCCAAGCAGCCTAGCTGGATCTTCCTTTTGTCCTCCTTCTCAAAATTGTTTTTACCTAACTGCACAATCTGCCCAAGGTTTGTTACTCGGAAACAATTTCAAGAAAGTGGCCATCTACGACGGTCGGTCCTGTAACAATTTGGGCATTGATCATGACTTTGTTTTATCCAAATTCAAACTAAGAACGATGCATTGCGGGGCTGAGGCTAGGCCGTTCAGCATGTGGGTCAGCTCCTCTAGCGACTCCGCAATTAAGATTATATCATCAGCGAATTGCAGCTGCGTCTCGATCTCTTGAAACCAGCCAAGAAAGAACTGTACGGCTTACAGGTGATTGAGAATGCCATAAGTTGTCATAAGTCTTAAAGACCTTACTGACAGACAGTCTCGCTTGAGCTCACAGCGTTACTTCGGCGTCTGCCTCTAGATCACTGGAAACTAGCCAGAAAGACATGTGATGACAATGGTTTACAGCTGCTCGAGAAGGCTATACGTTGTCACAAGTCTCGAGAGACCTTTACTGAAAGAGAGTCTCGCTTAAGCTCTCAGCGTAGCAGATCGACTGCGTCTCGATCGCTTGAAACCAGCAATGAAAGGGATGTAAGTGTTACAGCTCGCTCGAGAACGACATAATTATGTTGTCACGAGTCTAAGAGACCTTTACTGAAAGAGAGTCTCGCTTGAGCTTGATTGCTGAAAACCAGCCAAGAAAGAGAAACATGACTTATAGCTGATCGTGAGAGTCATTCATTATCTTACGCCTCACAAACTTTATTCCAGCGTGAGGAGAAAAGACCGGATAATCGACACCAGTAACGATAAGATTTAGCCAGGGATGGCTATGAACACATACATCAGGAATGTGAGTATTTATTACTAAGAGAAAGGGAGAGAGTGCAAGAAACCGAAAAACAACACTGCTCGATACTTGCTCAATAGAATGTTGGTTTTATCTGAAGATTCAGATTATTTACAATACCCTGGATTGAAAAAGTGCGTGAAAAAGTGCGATATTATTCACCAAGGATTGACTATGCGTCATTTTCATTTATACTTTTTGTGAAGCTCTATGTTGGTTTCTCCCGTGTAAGTCGGCCAACCATTTTATGTCGAATGTTGTCTTTAAAGAAGCATTAAAAGGTATTTCAATCTACAATAATTATAATTGAAGGAATACGTAAATAATACCACGCGGACGAAGTCGCGGGCATCAGCTAGTACCATATAAATAATAAAATACATGGGTAATTATGTATTATCACTACATAGTATGAAACAAAGTCGCTTTCTCTGTCCCTATATCCCTATGTCCCTTTGAATGCTTAAATCTTTAAAACTACGCAACGGATTTTGATGCGGTTTTTTTAATAGATAGAGTGATTCAAGAGGAAGGTTTATACGTATTACATAACCGTGCGAAGCCGGGGCGGGTCGATAGTAATATTTATATTTCGCAATCCAAAACGTGCCCTCCCCACCACATAATCAAGCGTCTTAATCTCATAATACGATAACCATATTGTTCTTCGTTTAATTTATTTATTTATTTCTTGGAAAATCAACGGCTTAAACTAACTTAATAAAATTGAGCAATTGAATCGGAGAGCCAATTAAAGATTTTCACGTTTAGACACATTATAACAACAACATGTGAACACAAGTAAACTACATCTGCTCGAACGGCTTGAGATAAGAAAGATAAGGAATAAACTATATATTATATAAAATTAATGTAGGTATAAACCTAAGTGACGAGTGACGAGTTTGACGACCGATGTGGCGCGGTGGGCGAAGGTCCGCCTGCGACGCAGGAGGTTGCGGGTTCGATTCCCGCCTCGGAACAAATTTGTGCACGATCTGCAGAAATTTGTTTCGTTGGTCTGGGTGTTTAATATATATAATAAAAAATATCTATCTATGTATATAATGTATTAAATATATCAGTTATCTAGTACCCATAACACAAGCTTTGAGTAGCTTACTTTGGGGCTAGATAGTGCTGTGTGGATTGTCCAGCATTTATTTATTTATTATTTATTTAAGTACCTACGTCACTATTAAAGTAGCCTCTGGTCAGTCGCTGTCTGGCTGAATGAACGCTCGTTTAACAAATTAACTTCCGCGCGGGTGAAGCCGCGGTACGCAACTAGTAATTTCTAAATTCAACACTGTGTGTAGACGCATCAGCTACAGGTTGCTCGTTTATATTATAAATACGAAAGGTTGGATGCATCGATCTTCACGCCAGAACTAATTAAAGGAATTTGATTGAGACGGTATCGCGCATTGCCACCTGGCCAGCAGCACTGGCGCCAGTGCCCCGGGCGCGCAGCTCGCCCGCCACTCGCCCGGCGCAGCCTTCACCAGTGTGGAGAGGACGGCCGCCCAGATCGCTCGCCGCCCTAGACTCTGCCGCCCAGAGCGACTTTACTACTACTACGTAAAGTGACCGGGTTACTTTGGCCGTGTAACTTTGTGTTTTGTTTTTGTTGGAAGTTCTCTTTTTCATTGTATATTTAAACTTTATTTTTGTTTAAAGTTGTTTAATTTTTCATAAATCGATATTTTTTATATTGTTTTCGGATCCAAAAGAAAAAGTATAATATACATTTATTTAACCCCAAAGTAACATAGTAAAAATGTAGAATTTGTTTTCCTAAGATAATTATATACAATAAAGTTAAATTTTAGGTAAAGTTTTGAACACATACTATTACAAAGTAAGGTATTTGGTTTAGTTTGTGAAGTTGTTCAGTTTCAGTAATGACTCGTGTGCAAGTGTTTGGTTTGTTTTATGGATGTAAGCGATGAAAACATATTTCTGGTAAGTGATATAAAAAACTTTGTTTTACAAATAGATGGTAATGGTAATAATGATGGTGATGGTAATGGAATAATGGTTTGTTATTAAGATAAAATAAGAAAGAATTTATTTGATTTCCACAAAATATAACTTAAAAGAAGAAAAAATAAATATGGGACCAAAAACTATGAGCTAGTGAAAGTAATTTCCCACTTTTATTTCGATGTGACTTTGGCTTAACCCGTATTTTTTGAATAATTTCATATTTTTACTAAAACATTCCAACTGACTTTAAATTTATTTCAAAAATTGATAATACGCATAACACAGCATCATGTAGCACCAATCTAAACCGAGCTTATGTTATGGGTACTAGATGACTGATATATTAATACAATTATATAGATAGATTTTTTACTATACATAGAAAATACCCAAAACCCCGGAACAAATTTCCGCTAATGCATAGGACTGAGAACGACTCCAGCATCTCTTAGAAACCATAATCTTCTACATGTCCCATCATCAAAGTCACAATATAGACAGAACTCATATATTCTACGTGCGAGCAGATAATTCAATGCTATGGCGCAGGAAGTTGATTTGTTTAATACTTCTCCAACTAATTTCAAGCGTATCTGTAACAATAACTTCTTTGTTTTTTAATTATCATAACTTAAAAAGTATGTTCCTTGTATGTCCACCACTTATTCTTTCTTTTACTACCTGTGAAAACTTGTAATTGGCCTTCCTTATATTTATACTTTTCTGTTCCTGTGTTTGTTTAGCCGTAAGTTTTCAGAAAATAAATAAATAGTTAAATAAATTGTACAAACAGTTGTCCCGAGGCAGGAATTGAACTCTGCATCGCAGGCAGACCTTCGCACACATTATTAAGGATCTAAAATTACTTGTCAGATCTTGATCAAATTTATAAGGGACCACAAGAGAACTAGGAATTATCAAAATCGGATCACTTGAAACAAGTTATGATGTAAAAAATAAATGGAAAAATTTGTGGCCTTAAAGCGAATCATTATATACGCTTATTTATTTATCAGTCTAAAAAAATGTGATCAGAAATAAAGATTGCGGATTTCTTTTTTGTTTCAAAAGCTGTTCCAAGAAATCAAAAAACGTATTTCTCGAGTATTGGCTGCACCAGCTCGTTAGTTTTATCAACTCTCGTAACACTTCGTAGCAAACTCGTAGCACTTCGTAGCAAACTCGTAGCACTTCGTAGCAAACTCGTAGCACTTCGTAGCAAGTTCGGAGCCCTTCGTAGCTATTTAGGCGCAGCGTAGACTCGTAGCCGAAAAACTATAGAATCCAAGACTCGTTGATCTCTCTAAATGAAAGGCGTGGGGAATTAGCCTATTGCTTATTATCAAAACTAGCAACCCGCCCCGGCTTCGCACGGTTTAATTATACGTATAAACCTTCCTCTTGAATCACTCTACAATAAAAAATATCTACCTACATAATGTTTTGATATTATTATTGTAATAAGAATAAAAGTCACCTAGTACCCATAACACAAGCTCTGTTTTGCTGAAGATGGTGTGTGGATCATCTAGCATTCTTTTTATTGTAAATGTTATACAGAATTTTTGTATCATCAAAATGCGTTGCGTAGTTTTAAAGATTTAAGTATAGAAAGGGACATACGGATAGAGAAAGCGACTTTGTTTTGTACTATGTAGCGATGTTTTATTACCTACAAAGTAACATATTATTAAGATGGTTGAGTTAATCCAAAAAGGTAATAGGAACACTAGAGCCATAGAACAAAAGAGCCGATTTAATAGACCGAGTTTACATTACATCAACAGCCTTCAGTTGTTTACTTATAGATACGGAGCTCACCTATAAAGCGCCTAATTAACTGCAATTTATAGGATACTAGCTGCGCACCGCGGCTTCGCCTGCATGGAAATTTATTTGTCAAATTTCAGAAATGTATTGCCCGCTCCTAGGGCTAGTTTCGTAAAAAAAAAAATATGTGTTTCATTATTTACTTTGTAGTTTATTTATACCGTATAGTTTTGAGTGAATCAAACCAAAGAATTATAATTTTCCATACAAACTTTACCACCCTATTTTACCCCCTCAGAGGTAAAAACTTCCAAATTTTGATATCCTATGTGTTATTTTAGGTCCTCAACTATCTACGTACCTTTAAATAACTTAAGTACATAGTTACGGAGATTACATAACAAACAATCACACAGACTTTTCAATTTATTAGAATAGTAGGAGTAATAATCCCAACGCTTTACAAAGCAGCGGAGTCGTTGCATTTTAGAGCCTTATCAAATAATGTCTGCTCGAAGACGTTTATAGACTTATTTATGGATTTTTTTTAATGCCGTTACGAGTTTTTTTACAACCCCCTATTCTGTTAATATAAGTCGATTACTCGCTCGAATCATCGTTAGGTATTTTACTCCTGTTAATTGGATAATTACACAACACACAGCAATGTGTTTAGGTTTGTTAACAACTCAAATGCACTGTTGAAGGCTGCGCGTCCATCAAATTATTCCGCAAAACATGGTAAATAATATAACTACATATGACTGCCAATTTGGTCTACTCTGGATAGTGCATGCACCACCTTGCGCTCTACTAATATTGATGAATGATTTCCTCCACGTTCATAAATATTGAGCGAGTGGTAAGCGCGAACAATAGCGGGTTCATTGTTAGGTCCTGGACGTTTGTGCAGACTGTGTGCCGAAAAAACGCAGTTATGAGGAAACTATAGGTATCCAACAGGACAGTTATGGGGAAATGGGGAGAAAAACTAGGAAACTATTTAACCCATACACAGAGCAGTAAAGATTAAAACCACACTCAAAAACTATCGTATCTTACCTATGATTGTGCAAATAATGAAAGCTGTATTAATGTAGGTATCTCTGAACCGTTTTCTCATCGCCGACTCGGATCTATAGATATAATTAATTTCTTAGAATTAATTTTCAATTCGATTCCTTCAACTCGTAATATGGGGTCGATTATGCTCTTTTGATTCAATGGTTCACCTCATTAGATAGATAGATAAGGATTTTACAATACAATACAATTTTTTTTATTATACACCAGAAAAAACATTACAAAAAGGAACATAACAAAAATACAAGTACTATGTTTAAATTATACATATGAAATGAGCCACTACGGTGGCTCTAGACTCAAAAAATCTTCTCTCTGTCCCGGACACCCCAACCTTCTGGGGCATGTCACATCACGTCATAGACTCCATTGCCGAGATGCTCCTGCTCTGCACTGCTCTGTGCCCCTCACCCCCTTCTCCCCTCAAACCCTTAGCTACAATGTCATTGCCTAACATGGACCGTCAGGAGCGGCCTGTTCGCCGGCGGCATGTCCCGCGCGTGCCTCGCCGTGCTGGTGGCGGGGCTGGCGGCCGCCGCGCCGTGCGCGCCGCTCTGCCACTGCCGCGGAGAGCACTTCACGTGCAGCTCGCTGCCGTTCCACCGCTTCCCGCCCGTGCCCCCGGCGGCGCGGCACGTGGCGCTCAGCGGGGCCGCGCTGGGCGCGCTGGAGGCGGCGGCGCTGGACGCGCGTCCGCTGCGCACGCTCGTGCTGCCCGCCTGCCGACTGCACGCGCTCGAGCCACGGGCTTTAGCGTGAGTTCCCCCAATTATATACACGCATGGCATAGATCTCATCAATAACTATTTACCAAAAATTAGCCATCTCCTTAGCTCATCGCGCGTGCGTCGACGAGAGTTTGCAGACCTTAAGGACCACGCGGTTCTTAGTTTGAATAACTACCGTTCTAGAATCTCCTAGTCTGACCGATGTTCCTCGCGCAGGTCGATGACCTTGACGCTGGCATCGCTAGACTTGGGTCACAACGAGTTCACCGAGCTGCCGCTGGACGCGCTGCGAGACCTCCAGGTGCTCAACTGGCTCAATTTACAGAAGTGAGTTTACGCTCTCGACCGGTATCGAAAAGTAATCAAGAGGAAGTTTGACTAGTCGTTTGGTTTCAGCAACGACATCGCGGACGTGGAGGAGGGCGTGGAGTGGGGCGCGCTCGCGGACTCGCTGAGCAGTCTGTCGCTCGCGGAGAACCAGCTCGTGTCGCTGGGCGCCGGCGCGCTGGCGGGGCTGCGGCGGCTGGCGCAGCTGGACCTCGAGGGCAACCGCCTGCTGGCCGTGGCCGAGGGCTCGCTGCCGCCGGCGGCCGCGCTGCTGCGCCTCGACCGCAACCTGCTGCCCGCGTCCCCGTGCGCCGCGCTGGCCTCGCTGCCGCGCCTGCGCCACCTGCACCTGCGCGCCAACATGCTGCGGGCCGCGCCGCCCGCTCCGCCCTGCCCCGCGCTCGACTCGCTCGACCTCGCCTCCAACGAGCTCGACGACTCGTATTCCTTGGAGCTGCGCCCGCACCCGCACCTGCGTCGCCTCATCCTCGACCTGAACTCGTTCACGACGATCCCGCCTTGGGTGCAGGAGTGTGGTGCGCGACTCGAGCGACTGTCTCTGTCGCACAATCGCGTGGCGAGCGTATCGGCGGCGGCGGCACGTGCCCTGCGCGCGCTGCAGCGGCTAGACCTCGACCACAACGTGCTGCGCGAGCCGCCGGCGCTGCGCGACCTGGCTGCGCTGCGCCACCTCGACCTTGCACACAACGAGCTTCGAGCGATGAGTGCGCCGCCACCGCGCCTGCGTTTCCTGTCGCTGGCCGGCAACATGTTGAGTGTGGTGCCGCGCGAGCTGCGGGAGTTGGCGCCCGGCTCGCTGCTGCACCTCGACCTCGGCTACAACCGGATCTCGGCCCTGGACGGCGACGCATTCGGCGCCTGGTCGGAGGCGCTCGGTGCGCTGAGCCTGCGTGGCAACGCGCTCGCACACGTCGCGCCTGACGCCTTCCCCGCGACGCTGCGCTCGCTGGCACTCAGCTTTACTGAGGTACGGCTGGCAGCGGGCGCGCTGGCCGACCTGCCGGCGCTGCAGACACTGGAGCTATCCTCGGCGCTGCTCGGTGGCGAGTTCCCGGCGCTCGGAGCAGACGCCGTGTCCTGGCTGCACCTCGATAACAACGACATCCGCCGCGTCACCGCGCGCGACCTGCTCGCCCTTCCGGCTCTCGAGTATCTCGATCTGGACTTTAACAAAATAATCGAGTTTCCCGGCGAGGCACTCTGCTCAAACTCCACCAAGCTGAGGGAGCTCAGACTGTCTTACAACCGCATAGTCGAGATCAGGTCGAATTTCCTTCGAGGAGCCCCGGACCTGCTCAGCGTGGACCTGTCCTACAACCGCATCAGGGAGGTGCGTGCGAGCGCCTTCGTCGAGCTGCCAGCGCTGCGGCAACTGAGTCTTGCCGGCAACCAACTGGAGCTCCTACCGCCGAGGGCCTTCCGCGCGCTGCCCCACCTGGACACTCTAGACCTCAGCGGCAACCGGCTGGCAGAACTCTCCGCGGTGAACTTCGACCGTGTGTCCGGAGCCGACGCTGAGCTCACGCTGAACGCAAGTCGTAATCGCATCAGCAGGCTGCTCGGCGGGGCCGGCGCCGCGCCCGTTGCCGTCGCCGTGCTGGACCTGGAGCACAACCTACTGACGAGCCTGCAATCCGAGTTTTTCGCGGCGTTCGGCGCGCGCGTGCGCACGCTGCGGCTCGCTCACAACCGGCTCGCAGTGCTGGACGGAGGCGCGCTGGGCTCGCTGCCGCGCCTCGCACTGCTGGCGCTAGGTGAGGCACGGCTGGGGGCGGTGCGCCGCCGCGCGCTGCTGGCCGCGCCCGCGCTAGCCACGCTGGACCTGGCGCGCAACGAGCTGACAGCTCTCGGCGCGGAGCAGTTCCGCGGCCTGCGACTTCTGCGCCACCTGCGGCTGGACGGCAACCGGCTGCGTGCGCTGCCACCGGACTGCCTGCGCGACACCCTGATCGAACATCTCGACCTGGCAGACAACCGGCTCGCGCTGTTCCCGGGGAGCGCGCTCGCCGCCGTCGGCTTCACGCTGCGGAGCCTCTCGCTAGCTCGCAACCGGCTGGAGCACCTGGACGCGGCCATGTTCCACGCCTGCGCTGAACTGCGCGCGCTCTCGCTCGCCGACAACCTGCTGACCGCGCTGCCGGACAACGCGCTGGTGCCGCTCGCCGGCCTGCGCGCGCTCGATCTGTCCGGCAACCGGCTGAAGGCCAACTTCGGTGAGCTGCTGCGGAGCGCCCCCCGCCTGCGCCGCCTCGCGCTCGCGGCGGCCGGTCTGCGCGCGGCGCCTGCGCTCCCACTACCGGACCTCGTGGAGCTCGACCTGAGCGACAACCGGCTCGCGGCGTTGCGCGAGACGGACGGGCGGCGGTTCGCTCGCCTTCGCACGCTCCGCCTCGCCGGGAACGCTTTCACGTCGCTGAGGCCCAGCATGTGGGCGGCGGCGCCGCGCCTCGTCGACCTCGACGTCTCCGGGAACCCGATCGTCCGGCTGTCGCGGGGCTCGCTCGAGGGCCTGCCGCGCCTGCGCGCGCTGCGGCTGGCGGCGCTGCGCCGGCTCGAGGCGCTGGAGCCGCGCGCGCTGCGTCCGCTGCCGGTGCTGCGCGAGCTGACCCTCGAGGCGGGCGCCGGCGGCGCGCTCCTGGCAGCCGTGCTGGCGGAGACGCCCGCGCTCGAGGTGCTCGTCGCGTTCGTGGAGGTGCCGGTGCTGGAGGCGCAGCTGCGGGGGGTGCGGGGGGCGCGGCTGCGCGCGGTGGAGGTGCGCGGGGGGGCGCTGCGGTACGTGAAGGCGGACGCGTTCGCTTCCCTGGGCGTGGCGCGCGCGCTGGCGCTGCGCGTGCGCGGCTCGGGCGTGGCGCGGCTGCCGGCCGGGCTGGCGGCGCCGCTGGCGCGCGTGCCGCACCTCGCGCTCGACTTCAGCGACAACGCGCTCGTCGAGTTCGCTTCCAGCACGCTCTACGCGAACCTCACGGGCTGGGACCGCCTCGCCACCAAGCTGCTGCCCGGTGAGTTCGATGACCGATACGATTCGCTGATGTCGTCGTCCTCGCTAGTGATATTTGACGGTAACGGTGTTCGTTTCCGCAGGAGGACTGGTGGTGTCCGGCAACCCTCTGCGCTGCGGGTGCGCGGTGTCGTGGGTGGGCGCGTGGCTGCGGCGCTGGGCGGGGGAGGCGGGCGGCGGGGCGCGGGCCGCTCGGGCCGCGGCGCGGGCGGCGGGCGCGTGCGAGCGAGACGGGGAGCAGGTCCCGCTGCTTGCGTTAGAAGAGGCAGAAGAGGCGTGCGCTCCCAGCGCTCTCTCCGCCCGCGCCCCGCGTCATCCCCCGCTCTCTGCATATGTCCTCCTCCTATTGCTTCACGCGCTCAGGTAGTGATCCCCGCCCGAGTCTCAACGCTCGGAACTTCCTTCAGTGTGAGTGAATAAACATCGGTGTTGTGTGAGTCAAGAGACGAAGACTCCGACCTAATGATGTTGACTGTAGCCGGGTCAGTGAGTGAAGTGATGAAGATCAAAAAACATTCCAGATTCTTATAAAGTGGTGTGAAAAGAAGAAAAGACGGGGTTTTCTGTGGATCAATCAGTTATAGGTCGCTTTGAAAGCGAGCGCAAGATTTTAACTTCTGGGTTCAATCATGTAAGTAGGTAATTTTTGTATGTATATATTATAAGCTAAGCTGTAGAACTTTTGTACACGTACTTATTGTATTTCATAATCATTCTAACAACGAAAGACTTTTCTTATTATAATAAAACCTAAGTAAGTTATACAATGTTTGTAAATAGCAATGCAACAAAATAAATATTTTTCTAATGTAATGCGTTCTTTTCATTTCACATTCCTTTTTATATCATATTGATTGTTAAAGTAAAACAACGGGTTATAATAAAATTTATTTGTTTAACAATTGAATAATTGAGCTAACTACAGACGGTTGAAAACAGACTAGATGTAGCTCAACTGATCCATAGCAACACCAGTCTGCAGAGTACCCAAGGCTGACTGCATGGCCCCGTTACATACATGGCAGGCAATGCTGGTGCGCTGTGCTTATATTGATTTACTGTAAACTTTACTATACCAAGTTCTGTATAATTATCAGTATTTTATCAACCTATTTCATATGTTCAAGTATTAACAAGTATTAACACGTGGAACAGTTATTTACTACTATCTGCAGACTGCGGCACAAAATTCAGACGTGTCCAGCTGAGTCAAACAAATTTATTTTTTGAAATCATAAGATTTTTACAATTTATAACATTGTTAATGTAAGTCTACTTAATACTAATAATCTGTTATTTATAATAATCATTATAATACAATAAATATATAATTGTAATAAGACCATGAAGAGCCATTAGCTGTGTGTTTTACCTTTATAAAAAAACAAAATATCCTTTTACAATGTATTCGGAATAGCATATTTCGTAGAGGCTCTACGCCGTAGCCAATCTCGTCGGCTCGTAGACCCTCTACGAAAGCTTAAGAGATATAATATTATTATTTTGGCAAATGGAAGTGTTACAGAGAAAGTCAGTGTCTTTGGTGGGTAGCGGAGAGTGAGCGGAAGCGAGTTTTAGTCTGTTTTTACCCACGTGTAGTTGTATAACAGAACCCCAAATTATAATGATCTATGAAATACGGTGATTGAGCTAATACAATTTTATTTTACTGCTTGATGCTGTGTACCCACCGGAGCGGCGGCGGCGGCCAGGTGGGATGGCGATGTGCGAAAGACTGCTGGCAGATGCTGGACGCGGCAAGCTAAAGACAGGGTGCTATGGTATTCATTAGGGGAGACCTATGTCCAGCGGTAGACTAAGGCTGTGATATACAGGGTGTCCCGAAACTCAACGTCAAGCCGAAAACAAAGGACAGATGGGTTCACGACGACCCAGAAAAACCAAAAAATCAGGGATTTACTTCAATGGTTTCCGAGTTATAGGCTTTTTACTGAAAATCATAAATTTTCTGTCCGGTGCCAAACTTTTTGATGCTGTGACTACAGGTGTCAATATTTTGAGATATTTATTTTACTATACTGTTTTACGTGTAGGGTGTGTTTATCCAGTGTTTTTCGGTGATTGGCAGACACTCTTTATTAACTACAGGCACCAAAAGATGAAAAAAATTGGAGCGAAGAGAAAATTCACTATCACTTCCATGGATAGAAACAGCCTTGAAACGTTTTCATAGAAGTTTTTATTTATTTGTTTATTAGAAAACCAGAAGCTTATGTATACAGAATAACAGTGAAATATATCCTAGAAAGCTTAAATTAAGGTTTTCACGGCTAAGAAACATGGTAACAACAATTTTTAATAAAACTCATACCTAGAAAAGAAAATCTTGTGTGAAACATTCCATTGTGACCTAAGACCGCTTCCGCTCACGCTTAAGCTATCCACTGAAAACATAGCCAAAGGTCGCTGAATAGAATTAGCTGATCTCACAAAGCTACGGATGGTGGCAAAGAGAGGGGATAGGGAATTACATATATTTCCTACTTTATGATCAATCAACTGGCTTTATTTGAGATCAAGTTAAATCCAATTAATCGCAGAAATATCATTATCCTTAATTTATTATCATAATCGCGAAAGTTTGAATGATGGATGGATGGATGTTTATTACTCTTTCACACAAAAACTACAGAACGGGTTTAAATTTGGAATAGACGTTTAGTTCTTGTCTTTTCATTCCATAAATAAGTTCCCGTGGGATATAAATAGCCTTTAGACGTTTCCATGGAATAGAAAAATTACAACTAGTATTTACAATTGAAACCATTGAGCTAACTGCAGACGGTTGCAAACAGTCTAAAGGTAGCTCAATTGATCCATGTCAATACCAGTCGGAAGCGTCCCCAAGACCTACTTAATACAATATATTACAATGATAGATGTTTTGGTAAGTAGTTTGGTAATTTTGTGAATATTACTAAACAGATATATCAGTTAAGCTACCTCTAGATTGTGTGAAACAGTCTGCAGTTAGCTAAACTGTTTCTAGTGTATTTTATGTTTTTGTACAAGTAGCTGGATTGTAATCTCCGCATCTAAACACTGTTGAATCAGAGACAGCTCAGCTCAATTAGACATGTCCCCGCCCCCGGCTTCGTCCGATGAAGCCAGTAATTGGCGTTTCGTTCCGTGCTAATTGGGACAAAGAACGAGTTGCCAGCAATCGCCGCGCCGCGACTGATGGCGCCACTTATCAACTAGTTTCAAATTAACGAAGGAAAATGTAGCCCTGGAACTCAGTTTTACTAGAGATACTGTAATAATAAAAAATACACACATACATTCATGAATGCTAAAAATAACTGAGACATTAAAATTTGAGCTAGCTGCGCAAATAATCTAAAGACGGTAATTATAGAAATCAATACCAAACTCTGTTTAATTTCCTTACCTTTATTTAATTCAAAATAGGTTGGTCGATTAGACCCCAATTCTGCATCAACTAACGTATAACGACGACCGATGTGGCGCGGTGGGCGAAGGTCCGCCTGCGACGCAGGAGGTTTCGATTCCCGCCTCGGAACAAATTTGTGTACGATCTGCAGAAATTTGTTCCGTTGGTCTGGGTGTTTTCTATGTATAATAAAAAATATCTATCTATGTAATATATTGTATTAGTATATCAGTCATCTAGTACCCATAACACAAGCTCTGCTTAGTTTGGGGCTAGATGATGATGTGTAGACCGTCCGGAATTATTTATTTTTATTTATTATAAAGCATTGCTGTGCTAACGTCCGTTTATAGACAGTGCGCGGTCGGCTTCGAGCGCATTGTCTGTGGAAGATAGGTGTTTGATATCTCATGAGACAATATGGGATAAAGTAGCCTGCGTTCCAGGTCTTGCCAGCTATGCAAGATTTGAACGCGATCTGTTCAGTAATTTTGACGTGGAGAAGTAGGTAACAAACATACATTCAATACATTCATTCAAATTTAAACTTATACGTTTATTAACAACGAAAATTACAATCAAGGAATAGAAAAAATAACAACTAGTTTAAACAATTGAAACCATTGAGCTAACTGCAGATGGTTGCAAACAGTCTAAAGGTAGCTCAAACATACACATAACACTTATACATACAAAAATTATATTCGTTAGCTGTAAAAGGGTCACAAATAAAGTATTAACTGCTCAACGCGGATTCAACCCGATTCTTTCGTAGTAGTTTTGACGTGAAGAGGTAGGTATAAAACAGTTATAATAAGAATTTAAATAACATCAAAAATATATTAAATTAATATTCAATGCAAATTAATTACATCATCTTAAAGTTACGTTACGTATACAGTCGGAATAATAATAATTCTGCCGCGAAACTTACAAAAGTGAGCGAAGCGCACTTTCCAACTCGCCGTGTGTTGCAAAGTTTCCAACTGTCGTTGAACCACGTTATTTTCTTAATTATTCCACATCTCTGTCCGTTGCCTCTATAGCAAAGATGCTGTAGTCATGCTAGAATCTTTGCTCTAGAGTAACATATACATTGACACTGACATGGCTTTAGTAGTTAGTAGCTGCATAAACTACTATCTCTTCTCACGGCTAAATTTACGGACCGGTCTGAAATTTTGAATACACGTAGTTCTAGACCTGGAATAAAACAGCTCACTTTCTCCCAACCTACATATGTGGATATTAGCCAATTTTGTTAACTCGAGTGTATAGACCGATCTTGCCGACACAGTCCTTAATGGGCGCTCCACATTCACACGAGACGTTCACACGACAATCTCCGGAGATTCTCAGCGAGAACTGTAGCGAGAACTTCTTTGGGTACACACTCTCACAAAGTTCTCAAATAGTTCTCACTACAGTTCTCGCGCTCGATGACGATGGACGCAGAAGTAACCGCTGCGATAAGTTTATTGTTACGCGGCTCGCGCGCTACTGAGAAACATGCGAGTGTGGAGTCAATACACGTTCTCGCCTGTTCTCACGTTCTCGCGCTCCTTTGTCTCGCGCCAAAAAACCGACAAAAAGTGGAGAAAAGCGCGAGAACAACGCGAGAACGTGAGAAGAATACGCGAATCACTTCCACATTCACGCTTCTCGCCTGTTTCACGCGTTCTCGCGAAGTTCTCGTGTGAATGTGGAGCGCCTATAAGACTGTGTCCCCAGTAGGCAAACAGTGAGCGGCCGACTGAATGAGCCGCAAATTTGTGGCGAACAGCTACAAACTCAGATCAGTTTGCGTGCGTATAGCAAGCACTCGAACCTGCGAGTCGCCGCTAACTGAGACAGTCGGCGCACGTATCGCTGCAAACTGCGTACAGTGAGCGCAAACTAGCAAACTGTGGACACTCAATTTAAAATATATGGAAGGGCGTACTGAACTGATACGCCGCAAACTCAGTCGGCTGCTCACTGTTTGCCTACTGAGGATACAGAATGAATGAATATTGTAGAGTAGAAGGCCGACAGTGTTTTGTCTACTTGTCGGCGTATCTGGGACTTGGGATCTTTAATAATTTCGTTACCTGTGACGCACTTATCCGTCTTCTATTCCTACAGACTGTGAACAGTTGTGTTTGTTCTAGGTCCTTTACGAACTGATTCACAGATAGCTTTTGCATTTTGTTTATACGACCGAGATAATGTGGCGCAACTGGCGATGAAGCCGTGGGCACAGCTAGTCAAATAATAATTCCATAAGAAAGTAGGTAGGTATATGGACTATTTATTGCTAGAAATAGTTATATAGGATAAGGACGTCCAATAATTCAAATTTACCTAACCGTAACCACGGATTACCTACTCATATTTCAAGGGAGCAAAATAATACTCAGTGTTTAAAAAAATCTTTAAATTGATGTGTATGTTAGTCTACACTACACCACAATATCAACGTATATGTATTCGGTATATATATACCTACCTGTTATTTAGTACCTACCCTTATCACAGGCCCTGCTTAACATGACTAAATGATCCTATGAGAATTTTCCGGCATTATTATTATTACTAATACGTATGTATTTCGAACACAAGTATTTCGACTTACATGCACACTATAATCGTATGTTGGAACACTTGGTACAGTTGGCACATCCATCGCTCTTTATTTTCCAGTTATATCACAGTACGGTGTGTGGACTCCGCAGTACATTATGGCCAGCTGCTATAACTTTATAGCGGTCAACTGCACAACAATTTAAAACACGTGTTTAAATCTCTCTTTGGTTTGCTTTAAGGCAACCGAACGATTTTATTTGTATGACGACGTAAGCATACAAAATTCTCGAAAACAAAGAAAGTTTTTCAGATTCGTATTGATATTATATAGTAGAAATTAGAAAAACATTTAAAATGCCTCACAGTAGGTATACAGGTAGGTAAAATTATAGTAAAATTATAGGAACAAAACATTTATTCAGTCAAATAATTTTAAAATCAACACAATTAGGTATAAGTATTTTTTGTCTTCATTGATATAAAAATAACTGGCAGACTGAAACTCAGTAAAAAGTTATTTAGGTTTCAAGAACATTCATTCAAGATTCATCTTACGAGACCACAGCAACGAGAAGAACAGTAATTCCTGAAGAAAAAAGTAGGTAAAGTATTGTGGGCGCAGTTTGTAAACTAAAACTGTGGAGAATCACATCGAGTGGACAAGTAAAATCGTGGAACAACGACCGGAGAGCAGTGAATAAATGTAAATGGTCCAACTCTCAGACTTTCGCTCTAATTCGCTCAGAAACATAAAACTCGTCGATAAAACTTATTGCGCAGTCTAGTGCACTGCTTCACTGCGATAGTTTTAAGCGGTTTCTGTTTAGATGTTTCTTCAAAACTGCGACTCGCGGTGCGACTTTAAGTCGCATCGCATGTCACATGTGAATCTAAGCTATTTGGCTCGGAGTTAAAGTAGGAAGCTAAAATTATATTTGGTTTTTATTCAAATCATTATATATATTACTAGCGACCAGCCCCGGCTTCGCACGGTTTTATTATATGTATAAAACTTCCTCTTAAATCACTTATTATATAAATATAATATATTATAATATTATTATAATATATTTATTTATTTGTTTTAAAGCATACAAAGGGACAAAGGGATATAGGGACAGAGAAAGCGACTTTGTTTTATACTATGTAGTGATTACAGATGCAAGATTTAATTTATTACTTATCAAAATAAGATTGATTGTCTTATTATAGATAAGGTAATTAATTAAATATAAATGTCAATAATCAAGTAACAAGTAGTAACAGTAAGTAACAACAAGCAATAATTATTAATTAAATATTACAACAAATCAATGAGCAAAAAAATACAAGTCATAATAATTATGTATTTGCCGTATTTAACACGACAACCGATGTGGCGCGGTGGGCAAAGGTCCGCCTGCGACGCAGGAGGTTGCTGGTTCGATTCCCGCCTCAGAACAAATTTGAGCACGATCTGCAGAAATTTGTTTCGTTGGTCTGGGTGTTTAATATGTATAATAAAAAAAATATCTATCTATGTATATAATGTATTAAATATATCAGTTATCTAGTACCCATAACACAAGCTTTGAGTAGCTTACTTTGGGGCTAGATGGTGCTGTGTGGATTGTCCAGCATTATTTATTTATTTATTAAATATAGACTAAATCTATTTCGATACTAACGAAAATCAGCAAACCAGCCTTTATATAGAGTCAAATTAACAAAAAACATAACGGCGAATATCAACTTGATGTCGCCAAAGTATCAACTTGATGTCGCCAAAGTATCAACATGATGTCGCCAAAGTATCAACTTGATGTCGCCAAAGTATCAACATGATGTCGCCAAGTCACAACTTCTCCTTTGGTCGTCCAACTTTACAAGTCCCCTGCAAGTCCGACCCCGTTCGCCGGCCACCGCGCCACAACTTTGTATCGTACTTCCTATCCACTGCAGGAATTACGGTAAATACACATTTTAGAATGCAAAACTTTTAAATAAACTAAGAAAGCGAATGGAATTTGTGGGCAATTAATAGTGCTTTGGTATAAATTAACAAATAATTGCAACACTTAAAAAACATCTTTCTCTCTATTTAAAATGGCCTCTTACAAAGAAAATTACAAACGTGGTAAGTACGCGGTAATTAGTGGGACAAAGGTAAATTTTGTGACCCACCAGTCACCAGCGACCTCCAACGAAACTAATATGAGTATGTTAAACGCCATGAATAGCTTCTATCCAATGAGATCAGTGGCTTTCCTCAAAGCTATTGGGAAAGATTTTATTTTGCAAAACCAGATTACACCCCTAGACTGTTTGCAACCGTCTGCAGTTAGGTCAATTGTTTCAATTGTATATACTAGTTTTAATTTGTTTCTATTCCTTGATTTTCGAAGTAGGTATATAAAACACCTTAATAAAGAATTAAAATATAAACATCATGTAAACATTTTTACAAGCCAAGGTCTTCCTAAAAAGTAGATACAATTATCTATTTAGTCATAATCTACAGGAGCATGTATTATGCTGTATTTATTATGTATGTAAGTATATACATTTGTATCAATAATGCATTAGCTTTATTATGAGAAGTCCAACACTTTTTATTCATATTTTAATGTTGATATCGTCTTAAGACCTTTCTGGTGATTCTATTTCTTTTTGCGTACCCAGCGCTCATTGATTTCACCCAAGAATCCCAATGCCGGGTGAATTGGGCTTATCGTGTGAAAGAAGAGGCTTCTAAACTCTGCACTGTGAATTGCGCCTTGAGGGCCAGATAACTTATAACCGTAGTAGTTGCGACTGAAAATCAATAATTGCAACAACAATAACATATGTCACTATGACTACTTTTTCAAAAATTCATTCCTTATTTATTATATTATATAAAGCTCGATAACCACTGACTGACTGACTCACTGACATAATTGTTCTCCCTGTTGTTGGATGGGGAGGTATGGTTTTTTTTACGGAAATGTGTAGGGGAGGTGGGGGTGAGTATGGGAAAATTCCGACTTTTTTAAATTTCGAACCCCCTCTAGGACCCCCCGGGGGTTCTTCGGCCGTGTAGGGGGGTGGGTCAGATTTTTTTGTGGGGTCGTGTAGAGGGTTAAAAACCATTGTGGGGGGTGAAATTTTTTTGACCCCCAACACCCCCCGAGACCCCCCGCTTTTGAATTGCTCCCGGATGAAGGAGCGATGGAGGATTTCGGATGGCGGGGTCGTATAGAGGGTTTAGTCTTTAATCGGAAGAAAAAAAAAATTGACCCCCCCCATGACCCCTTTTTAGAACCCCCTTTTGTATCTCCCGAACGGCTCGCGATGGAAAAAAAATCTTTTCGCAGTCACGTAGAGCAGGACGAATAGTTGCGGAAGCTAAAAAAAGTTTGACCCATTTGCACCCCCAGACCCCCTTTTTTTAAAAAAAACCGTATTTTGGCAAAATTTTGACCCTTTTTTTTAGGGTGAAGCATCGAGGCGAGCGAAGCGAGCCGAGATGCGACACCGGGAACCAGCACGGCGAGCGAAGCGAGCCGTGCTGCGTTCCCCCCGACGACCCCCACGACCCCCCCCCCCCTGGGAGCATCGCGGCGAGCGAAGCGAGCCGCGATGCGACTACGGGGGCTCCAGGAGGGGCAGCGGAGGGGGAGTCGCAGCACGGCGAGCGAAGCGAGCCGTGCTGTGACCCCCCGCCGCTGCCCCCCCTGAACCCCCCCCCCCCCACCAAAAAAATTGATATGGGTATCGTTTTCGACTAACTCGGGGGTGAGGATTTCGAATATGATGTCGGCGGGGAGCGGCGAGCGAAGCGAGCCGCGATCCGACACTGCAAGGCGAGCGAAGCGAGCCGCGCAGTGTGGAGTCGTATTGCGGTGAGCGAAGCGAACCGCAATGCGACGACCGCGACCCAGCAAGGCGAGCGAAGCGAGCCGCGCTTCGTGTCACACTGCAAGGCGAGCGTAGCGAGCCGCTCTTCGAGACACACTGCAAGGCGAGCGTAGCGAGCCGCGTAGTGTGGTAGTTCGGGTGGAGTCGTATTGCGGTGAGCGAAGCGAACCGCAATGCGACGTCTGACACCCAGCAAGGCGAGCGAAGCGAGCCGCGCTCCGTGTCACACTGCAAGGCGAGCGCAGCGAGCCGCGCAGTGTGGTAGCACGGGCGGAGTCTTACTGCGGTGAGCGAAGCGAACCGCAATGCGACTCCTGAGACCCAGCAAGGCGAGCGAAGCGAGCCGCGCTTCGTGTCACACTGCAAGGCGAGCGTAGCGAGCCGCGCGGTGTGACCGCACACCCCTCATATGGGTATCGTTTTCGAGTATCTTCAACCCGATAATTACGATAAAGACGTCCATTTTGAAATCCAAGATGGCCGACATTTTTTCATCGCAGATTTCCGACATGGGTATCGATTTCGAGCAAAACGAGGGTGTAGGTTACGATAAGGGGAATAAAATTGCAAAATAAACAGTCTACACAACCGACGCGAGCTGCTTGCAGCTCGCGCACGCCTAAAAAACTAGTTTATTTATATATATAAAGCTCGATAACCACTGACTGACTCACTGACATAATTGTTCTCCCTGTTGGTGGATGGGGAGGTATGGTTTTTTTTACGGAAATGTGGAGGGGAGGTGGGGGTGAGTCTGGGAAAATTCCAACTTTTTTAAATTTCGAACCCCCTCTAGGACCCCTCGGGGGTTCTTCGGCCGTGTAGGGGGGTGGGTCAGATTTTTTTATGGGGTCGTGTAGAGGGTTAGAAGCCATTGTGGGGGGTGAAATTTTTTTGACCCCCAACACCCCCCGAGACCCCCCGCTTTTGAATTGCTACCGGATGGAGGAGCGATAGAGGGTTTCGGATGGCGGGTTCGTATAGAGGGTTTAGTCTCTAATCGAAAGAAAAAAAAAATTGACCCCCCCCCCATGACCCCCTTTTAGAACCCCCTTTCGTATCTCCCGAACGGCTCGCGATGGAAAAAAAATCTTTTCACAGTCGCGTAGAGGAGGACGAATAGTTGCGGAAGCCAAAAAAAGTTTGACCCCTTTGCACCCCCAAACCCCCTTTTTTTTGAAAAAACCGTTTTTTGACCCATTTTTAGGGTTTTTTTGACTCCCACGACCCCCCTACCCCCCCCCTAGGAGCATCGCGGCGAGCGAAGCGAGCCGCGATGCGACTACGGGGGCTCCAGGAGGGGCAGCGGAGGGGGAGTCGCAGCACGGCGAGCGAAGCGAGCCGTGCTGTGACCCCCCGCCGCTGCCCCCCCCTGAACCCCCTCCCCACCAAAAAAATTGATATGGGTATCGTTTTCGACTAACTCGGGGGTGAGGATTTCGAATATGATGTCGGCGGGGAGCGGCGAGCGAAGCGAGCCGCGATCCGACACTGCAAGGCGAGCGAAGCGAGCCGCGCAGTGTGGAGTCGTATTGCGGTGAGCGAAGCGAACCGCAATGCGACGACCGCGACCCAGCAAGGCGAGCGAAGCGAGCCGCGCTTTGTGACACACTGCAAGGCGAGCGTAGCGAGCCGCGCTTCGAGACACACTGCAAGGCGAGCGTAGCGAGCCGCGTAGTGTGGTAGTTCGTGTGGAGTCGTATTGCGGTGAGCGAAGCGAACCGCAATGCGACGTCTGACACCCAGCAAGGCGAGCGAAGCGAGCCGCGCTCCGTGTCACACTGCAAGGCGAGCGCAGCGAGCCGCGCAGTGTGGTAGCACGGGTGGAGCCGTATTGCGGTGAGCGAAGCGAACCGCAATGCGACTCCTGAGACCCAGCAAGGCGAGCGAAGCGAGCCGCGCTTCGTGTCACACTGCAAGGCGAGCGTAGCGAGCCGCGCGGTGTGACCGCACACCCCTCATATGGGTATCGTTTTCGAGTATCTTCAACCCGATAATAACGATAAAGACGTCCATTTTGAAATCCAAGATGGCTGACATTTTTTCATCGCAGATTTCCGACATGGGTATCGATTTCGAGCAAAACGAGGGTGTAGGTTACGATAAGGGGAATAAAATTGCAAAATAAACAGTCTACACAACCGACGCGAGCTGCTTGCAGCTCGCGCACGCCTAAAAAACTAGTCTATAATATAAAAATGAATCGCAAAATGTGTTGGTAAGCGCATAACTCAACAACGCCTGGACCAATTTCGCTAATTCTTTTTTTGTTCTGTTCGTTATAATCAGGAGAAGGTTCTTATGAAAGAAAAAATTTAGGAAATTGCGCGGAAAATTTAGAAATAAATTTCCATGCGGGCGAAGCCGCGGGGCGCAGCTAGTTATAAATAAATCCTTAACCTAATAAATCATTTCGTATTAAGACTGATAAATAAACATTGGACCGATATAAATGCAAGTATTCCAGCGTGGATTAAAAGTCCATTATAAAACGAACAGTGATTTATACAAAAGCTTTTAAAATAACTCACACCTTTAATTTAAAAGCATTTCCTAGTGATCGGCTTACCCTCGCCAGCCGTCGCTCGTTATTCGTTGCGTGCGCCATTGCAATTAATAAGAAAACGCTGCAGTCATCAAAACGTAGATAAAACTTGCGTTCTTAAAGAAAGTTGTAGAGAATTATGGTCCTCTTTCAGCATGAGAGGAGGAGGGTGTTTCAACTTGAATCCTATCTGAGCGGGACAGTATGAGAGATGTTGTCATTCTGAATCCCATTCTTTAAGTACGCAGGTTATGTTGACTAGGGCCTATACTTTTATAGTTTTACTCGTGAAATTATATTGCGCTGCGAATAAAAACGCACTGGTAATATGAAACCATTGCATTTATTTCATAATTCGATGGAGCATGAAAATTGTGTTACCGCAAACCCTGTTTGAACAAATCAGCCGACAAAAACGGATTTCATGAATTCTGCCATGATGTTTTTCGAATAAAAGCGCTCGAAATTCCGCTAGATTTTTCTTGTTGATTGAAAATAGCTTTTATAGGTAGCCTATTTCATTCTAGTTTATTTTGTTTCAAATAAAAAAGGGGAAATTTTACGACGAATCACTTATAACTATTGTGTGTTTATAAACATGTCCGATTTTTATACCAGTCTAGAGGTTCAAAGTAAAGCAATAAAGAGCCATCTGGGGAGTCTAGGACATCAAGCGTACCGTAAGAACGAAGCTAGAGCCAAACCGGCAGTTGATATTCAAAGCACAGCGCCTCACGACGACATTGCAGCCATCTGAAGACGTTGACGCTAGTTCACACGTATGAGCTTTCTGGTACGTTAGGAACATACCTACTGCAACTTTGGTACGCGTAGACCAGTGTTGCCATTGTCACGAAATCTGGGCACTCATGCCTGAAGCGTAGAACCATACTCCAAACAGTCTGGCTAAAATCCGTAAGTAGGTTACGAAACTCCTTGCAGCTGTTAACAGAGCTCCGGATTTGCAAAGGAGCTCGAGATCTCAAATGCTCAAGTGTATACTATTCAACATTTTGAAATTGGAAGTGACGCAGCTAGTTATGGCGATACGATAAAAACAAAAACTCGATCTTCTTGAAGTTTTTAGTTCAATGTATTCATTTCTTTGAATATTACTGTGAAAAACGTAATTCAGCGTTTGTGAAAAATTATTTAGGACACCAATCTTTAGTTACAGATAAATTTCAGAAAAAAGTGGCCAAGGCTTCTAAATTCTCCCTTTTGTAAAATTGAAGTTCCTCTGAGCTAGCTGCAGGCACAGTTCCTCTGAATGACAAATGGCAGCGCTCAACTCCTAGAGAGTAGAGTACCCCGCCCTCGCCCCTCGAGGCTGCGACGTGACTGGACGCGTCACTTCCGCCACGACACATCGTTTTAGTCTCGAACCTTCGATCTTAGAGTCATGGAAATAAAAGATTTTCAAATGTGCGGTGTATACAGCCAGTAATACGTAAGTATAATGTTAAAACTAGAAAGTACCTAAATCCTACTATCATCACTACATACTATAAACACAAAGTCGCGTTCCTTGCGTCCCTATGTCCCTTTGTATGCTTAAATCTTTAAAACTACGCAACGGATTTTGATGCGGTTTTATTAATATTAGAAATAGGCTATATATTATCCCGGAACTTCCACGGGAACTACTAGAGTAGCGCCTCGCGGTTTCACCGAGTAATTCCCACTCTGATGAAACCGCGTGGCGCTTCTAGTAGTTTTCATAAACCAAGGTTGAACGCTTTTGACCCAAGCTTCTTGACTGGAAAATATATCCCAACTCGAAAAATGCTTACACCGCCAATAAGTCCGGTGCATTAGCATCCCGTTGTTTGTGGTTTCGGTTGGAAATGAAAGCGAGAGAGCGCATAATGAAAATTCTACAATAGCCTGTGCCACTTTAACACTCTTTAAGACCTCTTTGCCGCTCTTGTGCCGTCTTGCTCTGTTCAAATAAGACGAACATCAAGGCAAGAGTGATTCATCCTCG
This sequence comes from Eupithecia centaureata, assembly GCA_944547425.1. Classification (NCBI taxonomy): domain Eukaryota; kingdom Metazoa; phylum Arthropoda; class Insecta; order Lepidoptera; family Geometridae; genus Eupithecia; species Eupithecia centaureata. Next base: position 14,627,039 of record OX155684.1, on the reverse strand, counting down.
ACTAACGATTCACACATACCTATCAGTTGAGAGACAGTTCAGTATTAGTGAATCTTCGATTAGGTATAGATTCGATTAGGTTATTGTCGATCTGTCAACAATCCGTTAATAATGTGTACCGAATTGCAGTAAACTGAACTGGGATTTCAATTTTATGTGTGAATCGGCCTTTACATCGCCACTAACCATGGGCTAAAATTTTGGTCAAACAAGGTCTATAAACGAAAAACTATTTCTCAATGCAACAATTTACCCACTGAAATACTTTAGTTTCCAATAACCCCCTCACGCTATGCGCTAAACACTCCTGAGGTACCTACAGTAGAGTTTCACTACATAGTATAAAACAAAGTCGCTTTTTCTGTCCCTATGTCCCTATTCCCTTTGAATGCTTAAATCTTTAAAACTACGCAACGGATTTTGATGCGGTTTTTTTAATAGATAGAGTGATTCAAGAGGAAGGTTTATACGTATAATAAAACCGTGCGAAGCCGGGCGGGTCGCTAGTCTTCTATAAATCATACAGCTAAGTAAAATCAATTGTTACGAGGAGTTCAGATACCTAGACAACGTGAAACGTGTCTGGCGACCACTCATTAAAAGTTGCCGCAACTCATGCTGTGATGGATAGTAGACGCTACCTACGACGTTTGGTACGACTCTTCCTCTCAACAGAACATGCCAAAAATGACAGAGAAACTTTCCAAAACTCGCTCACAGCGACATGTGGCGTCACGAAAGTTATAATTTAATGTTCATGCATATCCGGACTGAGGGCAATAAGTTTTCATTTATAATATCAGATGGCATTTGTGTGTTATTCTTTTGGATATAAGATATGCACACAAATGCCATCTGATATTATAAATGGAAACTTATTGGCAAAGTGAAACACATGAATTCTAACGATTTAACATTGTACCTACGGACATCTATGTAAGTTTTTATACGCTTTTTCTTCTAGTGGTAATTTATGTTTTGTCTAGCTGTTGGCAGTGAAACCTCTTTTCAATAAACAAAAGATGAGCAGAGCATCTTTCAAGACATATTATGGATTCAATAACAAAAGTAATTCCATAAGATAATAAAAATAACTAAATAAAGACGGTGGTTTGGCTGGTTTCCATTACACGCGGCTTTAGCAAACCACTGCAGTGGTCAGCGGAATACAGCCAGCGTAGCGAGACCCCGCCCGTCGCCGCCCCGGTGCTAGGGCGGGGTTCTGAACACTGGTTGTTATTCTAGTTTGAAAGCCAGGGCTTTGAAACCTGCGTCAGGTTATATAGGGAATGTACTGATCGTTTTATTCCTTTGCCTAGTGTTTTTATCACATTTGGAAAATCATAGCGAAAAAAATTTAATGGCATTTTGCATCACTTACTACATCTCATAGTAGTATGAAAACACAACAAAAAACATCCTGTCTATTTGCATACGTAAAATATATATAAACATTTATCCTGCGCTGGTAATCAAACGCGCAACCTTCTAAATCAGTCACTGAATCAATCACATTCTCTTAAATATTCTCCTCTTGAAGAATAGTTGACACACTGAACATACCAGCCCAAACATAGGGTTCACCTCATGGTCATTATTAATTTAATTAGTTACCAATATTTGTGTTTAATTGTGATTTTTATTTTTATGTGGACAAAAATGTCTGAATAAAGAAACTTTTTTTTTTTTTAATTTTTTTTTATTATTGCAAAAGCTTGAAGTAAACCGACAACATTGTATGTAGTCAAAGTCAAATATTTTATTGCATACATTAGTGAAACTAAAGCCATATGAACCCGTCTAGGGACCCGCAATTTAAGGTAGGTAGCAGATGTAGGTAACAGATTCTAAAACGTGACTTCACAGTGATTCAGAATTGTACAATGCACAGTTTGGAAGTGAAAGGTAGAACTGAAACTTCCTGAAAAGAGCAAACGCTTCGGGTCTACTGCGCAAAACTATATTGCATATTATGGTCGCGTATTATAAACGAGGTAAGCTAAGCACAGCGATTGTTGTCTAGGGTAAAATAGACAAAAAATAACTTAGGGACGACATCGAAAAATCGTTATCGAATTCGAAAAATATATGAAATTATCATCATTTTCTCCTTTCTGGCATAGACAAATCGCTAATCGCTTAGCTAGGGGCTTACATTGAGCACTTTCTTACAAACTAATTGCTAAATAAATACATTCTCTGATAAACCCATGTCGACAAAGACTGACAATGATATAATTCAATAGACAACTTGACAGAGGTGAAACGTGGACGATTTATTTGAAACTTATCGCATTGGATGTTTTACGGTATACGCCCAGGCCTTGATAACGAGGTTGTCGTTTTGTGATACGAGTAAGTATAATTTTATAACAAATTACCTTTGTATGTAAGGCAACTTAATTTTAACTTTTACTATGAAATATTTCTATAATATTGACGAAGCCATTGCTGATGAATTTTGCATGTAACCAACCTACCATGAATTTTCCGAGTGTTCGTGATCTATCAAAAAGGAATAAATAAACTACCATAATGAGAAAAAGCTTTTCTATTCTGATTATTTGTATATGGGACTTTATTTGATTAGTGAAACACTACAACTTTTATTATATTTAATAATAACATTAATTTACTTTTAATTTTTCACAATTCAAATGATGTCTAAGTTAAGTACTAGATAGATACGCCTAGGTACTACTTTTAGTTTAATTATAATAGCCAAAACATTTCTTTTTATTTGTTAAGTACCTAACTAAATGGTTAAATAGATAGCCTGGGTAATTAATTACCTATTATGTATTAGCTTTAGACAACCTTTTTAACAAAAAAGTTTTATTATTATTTTTATAATTATGAATGAAGACGGCCTAAACAATGACTAAACAAAACCGCAGTGTTTTGGATAACGCAAAATTTAATTTAAAATCAGCGATCAATTTTATCTCTTATTTGTAAGAAAACCCTATTTCACTAAATTAGATCGCAGTTCGATGCCAACAGAATAAAAATATAGACTATTTTCGTTTAAGACAGTTTTGTTTAATGCTGTTAAATGATAGCGACTTGCGACGAGCGCAGATCTGTTTTGCTGTTGAGTATTCAAGCAAAGGACATTTATTTATTAAAAGTTACGGTTAACCAGAAAACCAAGTACCTAGGGAATGTACAAAACTTTTAGAAACAGAAACTATACTAACATTTGAACTCGAGCAGAAACGTATTCAAGAGTGCGAGTGCACGTCGTGAGTCGTGTAGGAATAAAGTTAGTTGGAACTGTTCTCCACTGTTCACAGGCACCTCTATTTCCTGAAGTGCCATGCTCACAGGAGCTAAGTAGCACCCCGAAATCAGGGCCTGAATTCCACTAAATTAATCGTTTCACCATTTAAATAGTATTGTGTCAAAATCACAGTGTTAAACTCTTTTTGGTATTCTACTAGCACAAACTTTTTGAAGTTCATTCATAGCTGTGACGATTACCTTTATTACTACCAATTTGACATTCTAATTATGAAAGTCTATTCAAGCGCAAAAACTAGTAGAATACCAAAAGCACAAACGTCATTTTAATCATCTTGATTGAATGGCACTATTGAGACCTTTGTTTTTAGTGGAATGTGGCCCCAGAAATGATGTTGTTGTTGTTGCATCCTTGTGCCTTGGAAAAGAGGACGGCCGGCGCCTGGCGTCTCCCCGGTCGTGTCGGTCTACCGTCCCATCGGGTTGTAAATACAATAAAGAAGAGTGAGAGAATAGAAAACGCACCTGTGCTTACGCATACATTTGTCGTGCTTTGTTACGTGGTGATTGTTGAACCTGGCCGCCGTGGCCGAAATTTGGCTACATCCTGCTAGTCCGACTTAATTCTTGGACCTATGTGGATTCAGACTTAATTCTGTTTCCGTCAGAGTCGGGGCTCAGTGCTGCGTGTCAGACAAACTCAGCGCGGGCGAGGTGAGATCGTTATAACTCGCTTTTAATTAAACTACTCGAGTAACGAGCTGTATTGTTCTAAGACTGCTTTTCCGGAAGAGAGGGGAAGCGGATTTTTGACAGCTATATTGTAAACAGGTTTTTATCATTGTATTGCGTAATACTTAGGGTTTGTAAGATATTTAATAATATCTCAAGAAAATTCTACTTCGACCTTTTAAACTATTAAAAGAATTAAATTTAAACTTAGTCTTTGGACAGAATTGGATAAACTTGAATGTTTCCCTTGTAGGTGGAGCTAAAATCGCTAGAGTCCGTAAGAAGTCCCGACGATTTTGGAGTCGTCGGTCACTAACCTTATCTCAATATCTTTAATATCTTGGAAACTAACCTACATACGAGGTGCGTGGCGTACAAAAGTTTTTAAACGTTGGAACCAAAATATTGAAAAAAATAAAACGTTTTTGAAAAATTCTGCCTACGCATAACGCGAGCGAAGTCTCAGTGAAAATAAGTTTATAAGTTAGCTATGTTATTTCAAGTCAACAAAAATTATATCATTGTCTGAAGACGTGCATGATTAATCAATGGGAACATTTATAGGATAATATGTAGCCTTTATTTTATGTCTAAACCTTATATCTGTGCATATTTTCTGACTGATCCGTGCGTAGTTAAAGACATAACAGACAATCAAAGTATCGCATTTAATTTATAGTGTGACTATATTAAAAACCTGTTCTCGCTCCGTATTCCACCTCTAACACATCCTAAATGTACTACGAATATTAATATTTTATGAGATTTACGAGAGAATGGCTTTCTTTGTTCTTCGACTAAACCTTCGCATTTACAATATTAATGTAACAAGTGATTCGTTGAATCTGCTAGATGAATGCAGAGCACTGATGTAAAAACGTAGCATTCATCTGGGCAAACACCTACTGAGCCCCAAAGAAAATCCTACAGTTCCTAGCAGCTGCAAGGGAAATTATGAAAAAGGCATATCAAAACCGCAGTTATACGATAGCTAATAATATGAATATAAAGAAAACTGTTGATATTGTGAGCAGGTGCTGAGCTAGGGAGGCCGAGTTCCAGCTGTAGAATAAGTATCGGTTAAAGATGTGTACATATTTATTTGTCGAATAGGCTTCTTTATTTCCATTTTATCTTCAAAATTACTTCCAAAGAGAAAGTTTCGTCAAAACGTGCCAGTTTTGTCAAACATAAGATCGTTTATCAAGCTGAACGTGAACGATGACGTACGCCGGCTGCGATGACGTCACCAACACTAATGGACTCATGAAACTAACATTAGTACCTCATCGGAGAGTAGTTGTTTGATAAGAAAGAGCCAAGTATTCAGTTCTTTTAGAAGATAGTGCATAAAAGATTAATGAACAGAAAGCTTATCAATTAACGGCATAGCCAAACAAATACATTAGAAACTATTAAAGCTTCAGCTCGCAAGCTCTTGATAAAATTTCTGATCAACTCAAAGATAAGCCCCACTGCAGTTATAGAGGTAGATAGATATAATTTTAGATATTTTGGTTAGTTATCTTAATTCCTAAATTGGGTTTTACTAGACATACATATAGGGTTCAATTCAAAAATATCAATCAAGTGTAACACGGTATGCAATTTCGCATACAAACACAGCGGTTTCACCAACATCCTTTTAAATTAGAGAACTGGACAGCCACTATCCTTCTCAATCCCATTTGTATTCTTCTATATTGCGAAAGAGTCGATTGTTTTCTTCTCTTGTCTGCTGGAGTAAGACAAAACACTGCTAAGAAAAATAAGTTTATAAGTCGCAAAATAATTAGAGAAATTATGTTCCGAGAAAAATGCATTATATCCAATCTAACAAATTAACGAACTTTACCTTTCACTATTATAAGTTTAAACAAGCTCGACAATCTGAGTACAACTTGAAACTGCATTAAATCAATCCTGCTTCTTATTCCGCTCTCATTTTGCTAATAATTTAGTATGATTTAAATTGTTGTTAGCTTCAGCCGCCTCTGGAGCTATATCTTAGTTTAATTTGCTTGTAGGTATTCGAAAAATTATATGCATACTGCACAGATTTACTCAAATTGTTGTCAGGATGAAATTCAGAAGACTTACTATGATTATATAAAACAAAAATCGGATGAATAATTTGTAAAAACTTTATAATTTTATTCGGCGTTGTGATACTTGAACTTACTTTTATAGTAGACCATCTATAACGTAATCCATCTACTCTACAGCGTCGTCCGCCTACGGCGTAGACCATCTACGTCGTAGAACTTCGACGGCGTAGACACTCTACGTCGGCGTCTTAGAACAACTACAGCGTAGACACTTCGTTATAGACCTACGATGAAAACCTACGGTGTGAACGCGTTGAAAACGAAGTAAGTAAGGATAAATAAACCACATAGTGAAGGAAATAAATGGAATCTAGGGAAGAAAATAATATTTAATGAAATTTAAAGAAAAAGTTACGTAGTGGAAACATTCTTCCAAACCATCAAAAAGGGGACAGATAAGTTTGGAAGTTAAAGATAGTCAGATGCTAGAACTACCTCTATTCAAAACTTCAGTTCGATCCCTTCAGTAGTTTTTGCGTGAAAGGGGAACAAACATGCACACAATCTTTCACGTTTATAATATTAGAAAGGATGTACGATCTGTGATGTTTTCCCAACAGATGGAGCGGGCACTGGCTAGATAATCAGCTCATCCGATCGCTCGCCTGGAAATCCTGGAACAGACAACAGGATCCAACAGTTTTTGTAGTCGCTGCAGAGTGCAGCGAGTGTGTGTAAGCCTCTAATGCGCTTAGGGCTTGTTTTGTTTGTGTGAAATCGTGTCGGTACTCATGGCTGTGCCATTGAACGGCGGCCACTACAGATATCATATACATAACTAGCTGTGCTCGCGACTTCGTCCGCGTGGAACAGTGCCTTTGGGTAGTAATCAATAATAATCATAATCAATCACATAAAACTTACATATTTCTATACAAACTTAGATTTTTATTTTTCCCCTATTTTTATTTTAGCCCCTAAGTTTTTTACAAATTTTGAATTGTATACTTCTTTATATCTGATCAAAATTCAGGATGCTGCTCGGGCTTCTACGGTTCTGCAGCTCGTCCGGAATGTTCGAGGAGGCTGTGCACGGATGGCTTCCTTGCCTGTATCCGGAAGAAAGTCGCCTCGTTGTTGTGCAGGCTGCACGGGAGTACCAATATCCTGAAGTACAATGTCCAATAAATGGGATAGCCTGTTCGAGTACCTAATGATGAAATATCTTTGTCATTATTTGATTGCAGTGTTTGATACTACTTTACAATGTGTAAAAAACAAAAAGTCACTGTGTGATAACAAGTATGTGAGTAACATAGGATAGTAGGTAGGTACAAATACTATTTCATTTATTTATTTATTTCATTCATTCATTGTTTGTGAGTCATGTAGTTTTACAGTCAGTTTATAGGACTTATACTAACTTAATATAGAACTAAATTTAATTTTTATACCGTCTGAAATAAAGGCATTTTAATTTTAATTTAATTTAAAAGTCTAAACAATATGTAATAGCATCAAAAATGACGATACTTCCATACAATCTTTCATCCCCTATTTCAACCCTTTACTCGCAATAAAACGTAACCTTTGTTTTTTTTTCAGGGTCCAACTTCACGTAATTTTCAATACTAAAATATATGAATTCATACAGAAAATTATAATATTGTAAATATTAGGTCCTTACATATGAAATTGGCGTTTTGTATGGGAGGAACAAAAAGTCGAATATTTTTTAATATAATATATTTAATTAATCAAAGTATGAACCATTATTTTCTATGCACTTTTGCCATCTTATAGGTAGTTCATTGATCCCTTTACTAAAAAAACCAGTCGGACGGGAATCAATAAAATCTTTGAAGGCGATTTGGACTGCCCCATCGGAGTTGAATTTTTTCCCTTGCAAGAAGTTATCCAAATTTCGAAAAAAATGGTAATCTGTTGGAGCAAGGTCCGGGGAGTACGGAGGATGTCTTAGACTTTCCAATTGAAGCTCTTCTAATTTAGTAGCAGTCTGTTGCGCAGTGTGTGGTCTAGCGTTGTCGTGAAGCAGCAGTGGCGTGGAGCGATTGACCAGCCTAGGTTGTTTAGCCGCTAGCTTTTCCATCATGGTTTGCAATTGCTGACAATAGACATCAGCCGTAATAGTCTGGCCAGATTTGAGAAAACTGTAATGAACAATACCGGCACTAGTCCACCAAACGCTTACAAGTAACTTTTTTGGGGTTAATTTTCGCTTGGGGCAGGATTTGGCTGGCTGGCCAGGATCCAACCATTGCGCTGAGCGCTTCCGATTATCGTAAAGAACCCATTTTTCATCACAGGTAATGATTCGGTTTAAAATACCTTCATTATTGTGCCGGTTTAGTAATGTAACGCAGCAGTCGACGCGCGTTTGCCGGTTTGCTTCAGTCAATTCGTGAGGTACCCACCTTTCAAGCTTTTTAATCTTCCCAATTTGCTTCAAGTGAATTAAAACAGTTTTATCACTAACACCGCAGCCTGCAGCTAACTCGGACGTGGTTTGCGATGGATCCGCTTCCACAATAGCCTTCAACTCTTCATTATCAACTTGAGTCTCAGGCCGTCCACGGGGCTTGTTCTGCAAGTCGAAATTTCCAGAACGAAAACGTTGGAACCAAAAACGAACTGTGTTTTCTTTTGCAACACGACCGCCATACACATCATTCACCCTTCGAGTTGTTTCCGCAGCACTAGTGCCACGGCGGAACTCGTACTCGTAAATAATGCGATATTTTAAGTTTTCCATTTTGTAAAATGAGTGACGCAAACAGAAAAAAACAGAAGAAAAAAAACAAATGAATGACGATCATCGAAGCACAAATACATGAGTCTATAGCTGTACAAATTTGAATTTGGAATTCCTTACCAAAGAGGAGAAATTTGTGATTAAAGTGGCCAGTACGAAAAACGCCAATTTCATATGTAAGGACCTAATATTAAATAAAAGACACAAATGAAAACCATTGATTATAAATTGAGGACTTGCATTATTAAAAAACCTCGTTATCAATCTTGTTCCGATTTTAAATCCGCTATAACAAACTGATTCCTTACAGTAATTAAGCGAGGATTACGTCATTTCTCAGAAACCGGAAACGCTGTCAGAGTCATCTTCCAGCGCAGGGATTACGGCCGGAAGTCGCGTAACCCCTGAATATCCGAACCTTTGTAGAAGTAATACATTTTTATATATTCACGTGTGTGTGTCCTAGGTATATATCCAGTATATATACCAGTCGTGTCTAGACTTTATTTAGGTAGTTAGAACATAGAGATTAAAACGAACAAAAAAAGTTAGGTACGTTTTTATCAAGGTTAAAAATATTGGTAGTAAAGCATTACATTCAAATTATTATTCCTTTAACATCAAAATTATAGAGCCTTCCCTAAATATTTTATATTATATGGAAAAAGAGATCGTTTTTCTAATGACAAGCTGTCTGCCTAGCATAGGCCTGCCCTAAATATATGACTTAGGAAGGACACTAAATATTGAAAATATTTTTTCGGATATATTTTCGTTCCGAATAATATAACATTTATATAACATTTTATTGACTCGGTCTGAATTTAAACGTAGTTGAAGAAAAGACGTACCTAGTTCTAGCCCGTGTATAAAACACAGGCTACTTTTTATCCCTTAAACGAATTCCCGTGGGATAGAAATAGCCAAATAATAAAAGTAAATAAGGTAAAAAGTCAAATTAGTAAGGTGCTCTGAAACATTTGTTAGTACAGTATCTACCTCTATGTAGTTTTTATTTCAACAAAAAAACGCTTTCGTTTACTTTTTTTTGTTTGATGGCTTAAAACCAAAAATTTCACAAGTTTATAATGTAATTTTATTTTCTTTCTTTTGCGCACGCTTCCGGTAAAACTTAATTCCCGGATTCCCGGTCTCATTGAATTCAACGTACGAATTACGATCCAGCGAAACTTTGTAATTAAAAGTGGCTGCTTGGATATTCCTGACGCCGGTCGCCGAGCTCGTATGGTAATAAGTACATGCTTTTGGCTTCTTGAAGGCTTGATCAAATGACGTCATTGACCCTGCCTGAGTACAGCTTGTAGAGTAGTTCATTGTTAATCGTCTGTAACACACCCAGGGCACCCTGTACTGTAAGTATTTTTTGTATTAATTTAAATAATTGTATTTCTATTATATTATTTTGCATAACAAATAGCAATACCCCGCGACTTCTTCCTTCGCATCAAAGTTAATAAATTAATCAAGTAGGTAATTAACTATGAAATCCTGACAGAGTGTAAACCTGTTGAAACGTCGGGAAAAATAGGTAAAAAGCGCGATAAATACCCGTACCTAAATATTTATAATAAAGTTTTCTGATCGCGTAAGTTTAAAAAACTTTATGTAATCCTTACAATAGGTCCCCTTTTTCTTCAGTGCTAATGGCCACATATATGTGGAAACAAGTGTGTCGTGAGAGCGTGCGTCGACCGGCGTCATAAACCGTCGCTGTCACCGGCGCGGGGCGGTTGGCGGCGCTTGGCGGCCAGCCATCGCGTCGAGCCAAGCAGTTACGGACACGCAGCTCTCTTCAACTACATTTAAATAACTGCTGAAGTCATTATATTCCTTTTTTATAAAGCTAGAAAGGGTTTAGCTTTTTTGGATAAGACTTCGCTAGGTGTCTGTTTGTCTGTGACCAGGCTGTATCTCTTGAGATATAGTTAAAGTTAAAATTTATTATGCATTATGTACTTCTGTTGCCGCTATAAAAACAAATACTAAAAAGGAATTAAATAAATATTTAAGGTTGGCTCCCATACAAATCCCCATACAAAAGTAAATACTTTATAAACCTTGCAGTCCGCGAACATAGAGGGTCTCAAGAAAGAAGGAAAAACTACATTAGTTAAGTAGTAAATGTTAACACAATTAATTTGGAAATTACCCTGAGTACGTACGGCTTACGCAGTTAAATCACATAACACTACGTTACCTAACATAGTTGAAGAAAAATACCTACTCAAAAATTAAATGTAGGTATAATGCCATTATTAAAAAAGTCAACACGTCAACAAAGTTTTAGCTATAACTTCTCAGAATTCTGTTCTTTTTGTAGGTCAAAAATGGTTTTACATTTTAACTTGTTACTATGACTAACTATGACTGAGAGTGGACCAAAGGAACCTAGAGAAGCAAGCTGTCAGGATAGGCGAGAGAGGTTATAGCTGAAATTATAGAGTTCCTCTAGTTTCTAAACTCGTGTAAGAAACCCATAACGATGAAGAACTCTGCAAAATTTTGAGAGAGCATATTATTAACCGCATTCTTATAATTTTAACTTTATTAATTTATAATTCTTATAATTTTTAACTTTATCGGCATTTAAACATTGCCAAACAAGGGAAAATTTAAAAAAAATACCAATCTACTGTTTTCATATGAAATTTCCCTCAAAGGTATCAAACTCATAAAACGCACCAAGTCATACTCTGCATAAACTTAAGTTACCTTTACATCAATTCCACTTTATGAGAGACACAAAATCATGTGCCTATTTTGCATCAAACTGAAACAAAAACATAGTAGGACGCGATCAGAATGGGATGGAACCATTTCGAACTGAAACAAAACAAAACGTTCGGAGTTTCGGACACTTAGGTACATGATAAGATTCGATTTTGATAACGAGCTAATTGTATGCGTGACATTTCGTTTCACAAGGTTCTGTCCCATTCTGATTGCGAGCGGACTTTAAAGGTACTGATTGGTTTGCGAAGTGTGGTTAGCGTCAGCTTTAACGAGGTCGCTGCGGCGACGGGACGGCGACGGGACGGCGACGCAACGGGACGCGGCGCGAGGTAATGGAGCGCGAACCGCAGGCTCAGTCGAACCAATCAGATACACTTGATTTTCCGCTGCGGCGCGGCGGCGGTGAAATTGATGCTGCAGTAAAACACAGAAATCAGATTGAATAATATACTTTCCATAAATGTTTAATAATGTTTTTATCGTGTTATTTTGACCGATATTCCACAATCAAAACTGGTTTTCTCCAAGACCAAAACCAATGAAGACAATTTCCCAAGTGTTCGTCCAGCAGAATGCTGAGGGAAGGCCATAATTATGTTAGCCTTAAACTCTGCTGCGAAAAAAAGATCTTTACATAAGTTTGATTACACCGGTAGATTTAAGCATAAATAAAATTATTTAATTAAATTTTACTATGACTAGTTTTGTCTAGTGGTACCTACCTAGTTTGATATAATTTTATGTTTTGACTGTAACATCGACCGCGGCGGCATGGACACAGCTTAGCTGCACTGCAATGCTTACCCACAAACGATGAGTGTGCGGATACCTCGTTGATTGACTTTGATTAGGTATCTATTTTACCGCGAAACGCATCACAGACCGTAAGTAATAATAGGTATAGGTATTATTTCTACAAGTCAAGTTTTAAACTATTATACCTAATTATTAAAATAATAAGGTGGTAATTCATGGACCCAACTAAAATCTATTTTTGCTTTCTCTAAAATTAGGTGCCTATTTCCAAACTTTTAGGTACCTACATGTGTACCTCTGTTATATCCAATGATTATATCAATCCAAAGTAAAGACTGCCAATAGTCTTTAGTCCTTATTTTTTCTTTCTAGGCTCATTTTAAGTTTTGTTGTATCTTTTTTTCTATTTTATAAAAGTGTGCCATAAAACATTATATGATCAACGCTCTCATCTCATATGGTACGTAGGTACTTAGTTTATAATGAAATGCCAGAAGCAGCTGTGTTCTTACCGTACTTTGGGCTCAAATAAAGTATACGAGTGAAAACCAAACAATTAATCAAAATATTTGAAACATTTTGGTCAAAATAAGAATTCTCTAAATTCCACTAGACATGTAAATAACACGTCTAGGTAAGTTAAGTAAGTTTGAAGGGTTTACTACTGACGGTTTCTGAACATACAGAACATTGTGGTATCCGAATCCTCTTCTTTGATGCGAATTCCCAAAATACCTGTCAGACCGTCAGTTACTCCTTTATAATATACGACTATGTACAGTCTACAGTACCTATATATATATTGATGTTTTTTGTCCCACAAATGAATTCCTATGGGATAGAAATAGCCTTTATACATTTCCATATAAAAAACGCGTACACAAATTTGGTCAAACGTGGCTGACCACTCAGCAGCTTTTGGATGGGATTTACATAACTATATCCGCAAGTTAGTGACACCAAATCCTGCACAAACATGGAATGGTACCTACTATGGACAAACCGAACGCGAGTGAACTAGTGAAAATCCACATTTGTCTCTTACGTCCGTTTTGCTCCAGCTCTCCCTTTAACCCCACGCGCTCCCGTCGATCGTCCGACGACACATATTTATTATTCACACAAATTCGCTCCGGATTCTCAAATGTTTACGTCAACATCTTCATTCCGAACATGTTGCTCGATAACCCACTTTACCGCATAGGAAATATAGTCGATTTTGTAATAAGCTTAGGTTGTTTGCTACTTTGTCGCAAGTGGAAGTCTAACTTTAGAAGCAATTCAAGTTTTCTACTTAGGAATATGTTTTGATGGGAATTTGTATGTTATTGTTACTTCAACAAACATTACAGACTCATACAAAATCTAAGGGCCCTTGTTTTGTTATCAGATGCGACAAAGTTTAGACGACTGTTTTCATTTTGGAAAGAAAAGACTTTTGATTTTACAAATTTCTCTAAGGAATGAATGACAGTTCAATTCGTCGGAATTGAAAAAGTCCTTTTAAAATAATTATGTTTTATGAGTTCTCACTAAGTTATATTTCATTATTTCAAACTATATACTATAGTAGTAGTAGGTAGTAATGTATTTTTAACTTCTTAAAGGGACTATGATTTAAAATTAGTTCTTTGCAATAGTTTAATACATTTTATTCGAATATTTTCCAATAAGATTTCAGTATCCTAATTCTCCACTTTATTTAATTTTTTTTTTATAAATATCCGTTACTGATACATTTTTATTAAATACCATTATATTTGTATTACATTTGTTATTTTGTAAATTATTATATTCATAAGTAAACAATGCTGGACAATTCACACAGCATCATCTAGCCCCAAACTAAGTAGAGCTTGTGTTATGATGATATGATAAACTTAATATACATATCAAATATCTAGTTGTAGTAATGCATTGAAACATTTATTGCACACCCATAAAGGACAATATACATAACTATACTATGATATTACTGTGCCATCTTTTAACATGTAAAAATCCAATAAATAAACTTACTTTACACACACAAACAGATTCATTCTATATGTTTCGCCATCATCACAAAGTAACGCGTAAAAAGCTCACATGAACTTTACAATTGCATATAAAATTCTTGATAAGCTCCGCAATAATGGAGCTTTCTTTGAAAGTATAAACGGTGCAGTAAATTTTGATTCTTTAATTTTGTTGTGGAATTAACTTTTATCTAACAGCCGAGCCTCCTTTGCCATGCACTTAACTAAGGATCGGTGCAAACGAACTACTTTCCATAGGTATTATAAATACCTGTAATTCGGGCATTGTAGTTCATTAACACTCTACTGTGATTGATATGTATTTTTAAGGGTTTTCGAGATACTGACCGGAAGCACATTTTTTCCTACATTTTAAAGTGTCAAAACAAATAGTAGTTTAATACTATTCCATATCCAGGCAAAGGTAGACATATTTGCATTAAATCATGAATTTCATGATTTAAAAATCATCACGAAAAAAGTTCATAAAATCTTTTGACTTTGGCACCCTTTCTATGATGACTATTCGACTGGATGCATGCTTTGTTGCGATAGTGAGATAAGAAACTTTCATAAATGTCGGTCCGTTTGCCCCTCTCGTAGCCGGCACAGCTAAGCATTAGGGTATTTCTTTATCCAGCAAGGGCGACTTGGCGCGGTTCCAGCACTAAGCCTTAAACAAATTATCTTGGCGGGTTTCTGCCGATGTGCTGGATAACGAGCCATATTGTTTGCACTTGGAGGTGGAATGTTTCCTTTATTTGTTACTGCAGAGCCTCGAATGGACGCCCTGATTATTATTATGTAATGCTTACAGATTTTAAATACTGTATCTCTTGCCCACTAGCTCTGACCACCGTTGGATTTTCTCTTATGAAGGTTGTTGTGCTACTAGTGTAGTTTATTTGTTGGATTATTTATTTATACACTTCGTCTATCTGTTACATCGCGTCTCCTATAACACTCAAGGTTTGCTGGAAGAAGACTCTTTTTGTACAGGCGAGCTTTTCTATCTATCACCACCATAACACCCATTACTACTGGCGAATATACATCACTACATAGTATAAAACAAAGTCGCTTTCTCTGTCCCTATATCCCTATGTCTTTATGTCCCTTGACTGCTTAAATCTTTAAAACTACGCAACGGATTTTGATAGATAGAGTGATTCAAGAGGAAGGTTTATACTTATAATATTACCGTGTGAAGCCGGGGCGGGTCGCTAGTTATCCAATAAATGGAATAAAACGTTAATACAAAGTTAAACAAGCACTATAATTGAGTAATAATGAAATAAATTTATCATTACTCGATAAATAATAATTTCAATTTCAATTTTCTATTGCAGTGTTTCGTTAAATAATCAATTAATGATGACATTGTTAAATTAATAAATGATAAACAAACCATAGGCAAAATACTAGTAGGTATCTACCCCAATTTTATAATAACTACTAGAGCCTAAATCTATTTAAAAGTTGTCTGAAATATATTAATTTAAATTAAATGCTTATATTTAAATGTTTTATATGCATTTATATACAAAAAGGGGATACCTACAGGCATTTGGATGTACATTAGCATGTACGTAGATGCGATGTGAACCGTGGGAGCCGTCAGGTGTCCCGCCACACGCTAGTGCTATCGCCGGAATCACGACAAACAAATTAAAGTAAACAACCACAGCATGCTTCCCGGATGCATGCCACAGCCAATAGACATAATGGCGGTCGTTATATCGCTGTGTGACAACGCGGGCGTAGAACAAATAATCAACAATTTGCCTGTACATTTGCCCGGGAATATATTTTTAGAAGGCGGATGACTGGTCTCCACAAATATGATTACCCAAATATCCTATATTTATACCTCTAGTATCTGACTACAGCTTCGCAAGCGTTGTTTCTATGGTAACGTTTCAAAGGATATCCCATGGGAACTGAATTACAATTTTAGTAGATATAGTATTTATTTATTATTGTATTTATTAACCATGAGGACAGCAGATTATTGTCAATTCCAAAAGAAATATCGAGCTCAGCGGACGAACGTTCTTCTGAAAGACGAAGTTACTTAATGTAATTCCTTTAAATTATACTCTTGTGTTATATTTCAGGGACAAATATTAGGAATAAAAAATTTGTAGAACCACTCCAAAATTATTTTCCATATATATCATCAAAATACAGTAGGTATAATCATCAAAATACATCATAATCATCAAAAGACAACATAATCATCAAGTTGAATCAAAATTTTAAGTCTACTATTGACGGAAAAATCGTATACATAATAAACACAGACGACATAGAACTTTCTCCTATTTTCTTAGTCAGTTCGATCATAACAAAAACCCTCTTCCACTCCCTTACCAGCTTTCTACTGACACCGCTCCCTAGAAAGTAATGAAACAGTCCAATATTTTTCTCAAAGGCTGACGAAGAAACAGAAAGATAAAGCAATATTTCAGCATAATCCAACGAATGGTCGGACTCTAGCAGATTGCTCTGCATATTTGATGAACGTGAGTGTTTCCACACCATTATAGCAACGATTCAATATCCCCTACGTCAGCGTGAGACTTGAATTATAACGTTGCATATTTTCAAATGAATATGCTCGCAAACGAGCGAGGCCGGGCGCGCTCCATTACACCTAATGAGCTACAACAAATTGTACTTGCATCATGATAAAGGTGAGAACATAATGTAGATTTAGTAGGTACCCTAATTGACTCACAGCCCAGTGTTCCACATTGATTTGTTTGTTAATAAGGTCTTCATGTTTTTTTATATGTTTTATGTTTTGGGGAATGGAAAGAAAGAGGAGATTGGTAAGCCTCCCAAGTGTTCCGATATATTGGGTGTAATCTATCTCCGCAATCTCCGTGACCAAATTTTATGCTGTAATCCATACCCGCATTCTAAGCTTCATTAAACAATGACCGAAAATGGCTACCTTTTATTATTTGCCTATCTTCATGTTCAAAATAAGATAAAAAATGCGTGGCAATTTCCTTTAAAATAGGCATGACTTTTAGCTAAAAACACAGTCTTATTACATGCTTATTATATGCAGCTATTGATACATTGTTTTCGATAGGAAAATCTGTAGGTAGAGCGCATTTTCTTTCAGTTATTTAGGTATAAATTGAAAAATTTAGACGCATTCTATTTAGACGTAACAGATGGGAAATGTGATAGGCAAGTATTTAAAAAACTATTAAGTGAGCTAGAAAACATATTTTAAGATGGAAATATGTCCGAAAAAAAATGGTAGATTATGTTTGTATCATACGTCGCGTTTTATTTTGTTTTTGTTACTAGAATAAGGTTACTGACTCCTTCCTGACTGCCTCTCTTTCAATTCAGAACACGTAGGTAAACATTAAAATTTTCGTTCCTTACAACGTGTGCACACATCACTACTCGAGGCCCTACACTCTCAACACAGGCCCTACACTCGCTACATAGGCCCTACACTCGCTACATAGGCCCTACACTCGCTATACAAGCCCTACACTCACTACACAGGCCCGACTCTGAGTAACGAGCAAATACCGTAACTCACGGTTATCTGCCGAAACAGCGCGCGCTGCAAATGCACCTCATTTGCTAAACACACAACAAAAAGTACTCACTAGCAGGCTAGGTACTAAAACACGTCTGCGGATGCAGGGTAATGTATCTCTACTTCTGACAGGCAAATATACTAAATAGGTCAAGTAGTAATGCTCGAATTTTTAAAATAGGTAGTCAATTTTACAGGCGCCTAGGCGGCACGAGCGGTGGAGTAAGCGATTTTGTCAATAATATGTTTAGTTTGTTTTCTTTACCAACATGGTTCTTTACCAACATGGCAAATGGGTAGAACTATGGATAAGTAATTAAATATTATCAAAAACTGTGTGGTGAAGACTGATGCCTAAAGAAGGTACAAAGTACAGTTTTATTCACAGAGCAAATACAATCCTCTTTATATCAACTCCGTGATTTTATTACAAGTTGTTACAAGAGCATCATTCTATGGAACCGCGCAAAATACCACGTACTTAGGTGAAGGCTGGTGAAATTTGTATAGCAAATAATCCTTATTATGATGATTGTGAGGACAAAACAACATATTTTTTATGTTGTGAATTACATTTTCTATTTCTTTTGAAAAAAATATGTAGTTCTGTTATTCAGGCGCGGTATTAAAAGTAGTAGTAGTGTCCTAGTAGCTCACTAGGTGTTTTGACAAAGATTGTTAAAATTAGAGGAAAGTTAAGATTTTTTTCCGACAAAAGTAACAAAAAAACATCAATTTTAAAGCTTATTTATTAAAGATATCACACATCTATTTTTTTTAATTTGGACCATCCATTTAGGAGAAGTAGGCATTCAAGGAGAGGTCTATTTTGTAGTTTGGCTGCGTGCCTTTAACAGTCAACCAGCAGCGGATGGAGTCGCAGATCTGGACCGCATCGAGCTTCAGTCGGATGTCAACTCTGACACAAGCTCGTGACAGGCCCCACCCACGGAGTTGATCCCAACAACAAACCAAACACAATACTGGGACTTAGATTGTGTGTGTGTGTCTACGAGTCTGGTGGGTATTACGTAACGGAAGGCAAGGCTGCAAGTGAAAAGGGCAGAAGTTCTCCTATCTCATAGCCCATCGCTTCCCTAATTTCTCTATCCCGGATGTCTGAGAAAAATTAATTAAAAGACAAAACAAACCTAATTACAAGGCCCTTATCAAGTCGACACCGAAATAACCCCGCTCAAATTGAATTCCGCCGGACTCGACCAACTACGAGGATTTGCACAATTTAAAAGTTGAGATGACGCGCTGGACTTGCTCCAACGGTATATTTTAAACTTATGCAATTTGTTGCCAAGATTAAAGTTATGACAAGACTAATCTCAGAGAACCAGTCGTGATTTTGCACTTCTCTGTGCCTCACATGGGTAGCATAATTTATTATTTTATTAATTCAGTTATTTTAGGGACACCATTAGCACATTATACATAAAATAACTATACAATAGAAATTGATGGGCTATTACAGGAATCCACTTAAATATTCATAATAATTTTCCTTAATGGTAATTAAATAATGTACTAAATAAGACTAGTTATCACCACATAAATAAAAAATAATGCTGGACCATAATGTCAGAGTCAAATCTAACAAAACCTCACTCTCTTAGTAGCCCGACGAGAATATGTAGATACATTTTAGAAACAGTTTAACTTTTATTCAAAGAACATAATGAAAAACCTTAGAACCTTAAAACCTTAGCTCGTCGATCGAAGATTGTTTCCCTACGGAACCCGCATTATTACCCCCATCGTAATCCCCGGGTCATCGCCTCTAGATATTATCTCCGATTGTTTAGCTACCTTCGAAGTCCATAATGGAGAGACTCCATATTGTTGTGAAGTTGGTTGATGCACGGCGAGTGGACGCAGCCATACATCATGATCGATCACAATCAGTGCTCTGGCTGACCAATGATAACTGGTCTGAAGTTCGCAAATAGTTGGCGGTAGTTGAATACATAGCTCAATCATTATCACTACATAGTGGTATAAAACAAAGTCGCTTTCTCTGTCCCTATGTATGCTTAAATCTTTAAAACTACGCGACGGATTTTGAAGCGTTTTTTTAATAGATAGAGTGATTCAAGAGGAAGGTTTATACGTATAAAAATCGTGCGAAGCCGGGGTGAGTCGCTAGTTCATAATATTAAGTGGTCAAATTGACGTTTTAATTGTAAAAACAAGTATTTAAATTACTAAATTATTATTCGTAATATTTATGCTTAGTGTAGTAGCCATGATTTTATCATAAAACCTCTGTAGGTTTTACCCATAGACTTAAAAATTTTTCACTACGTTCAAAAGACCAACAAAGCGTGAGAGCGAGAGGTATTTGTCAAAACCCCATCTCCGCGAGAGAAAAAGAGATAGTGAAACTATTTTTTCAGGAGACATAATTTGAAAGAATATCATCGCATATCGTTCCGGCAAATTGAATGAAAAATTTATATATGTAAATTTTGTGAAATAACTAACGAATAAAACAATAAATCCTAATGTACAACGATGGTGACATGTTCAGTGGCGGAATGTGATGTTACACAAGGAAACAACCCTCATAATTACCCGTTTCACCGGTAAATATTGACTATTTTATAGCATTGTTCATTATCATAATTTCGTTATTTTTTGTTTGAAAATGAGAGAAAAGTCCTATTGTAATGATAAATAATATGTTTCCCTTTGGACGTATCATCAAATTAGACTGCTAAATGGAGAATTCACAGATATATTGTACAAAATGTAAAAACCTTTGATTACGATAGGGCTTGATAAAGTGCAGACATCATAAAAATCGATAAAGTCGACAATTTCGTTATTGACGTGAAGGTTCGACGTGATTGCTCATATCGTTATTTCCGGTTCTAAAGGGCGTATACCATACCTAGTACAAAAAACTACTTTCCAAAATATGTATGAATCCAATGACGGAGAGCATCCAGGAGGTGTCCAGGATGACGGAGAGCGTCCAGGATGACGGAGAGCATCCAGGAGGTGTCCAGAGGATGATGGAGAGCATCCAGAGGATGATGGAGAGCATCCAGAGGATGATGGAGAGCATCCAGAGGATGATGGAGAGCATCCAGAGGATGATGGAGCGCATACAGAGGATGATGGAGAGCATCCAGAGGATGATGGAGAGCATCCAGAGGATGATGGAGAGCATCCAGGAGGTGTCCAGAGGATGACGGAGAGCATCCAGGAGAGCATCCAGGAGGTGTCCAGAGGATGATGGAGAGCATCCAGGAGGTGTCCAGAGGATGATGGAGAGCATCCAGGAGGTGTCAAGAGGATGATGGAGAGCATCGATGGAGAGCATCCAGGAGGTGTCCAGAGGATGATGGAGAGCATCGATGGAGAGCATCCAGGAGGTGTCCAGAGGATGATGGAGAGCATCCAGGAGGTGTCCAGAGGATGATGAAGAGCATCCAGGAGGTGTCCAGAGGATGATGGAGAGCATCCAGGAGGTGTCCAGGAGGTGTCCAGGAGGTGACCAGGGTGATGGAGAGCATCCAGGAGGTGTCCAGGATGATGGAGAGCGTCCAGGAGGTGTCCAGGATGATGTAGAGCATCCAGGAGGTGTCCAGGATGATGGAGGGTGTCCAGGATGATGGAGCATCCAGAGGATGATGGAGAGCATTCAGAGGATGATGGAGAGCATCAAGAGGATGATGGAGAGCATCCAGAGGATGATGGAGAGCATCCAGAGGATGATGGAGAGCATCCAGAGGATGATGGAGAGCATCCAGAGGATGATGGAGAGCATCCAGAGGATGATGGAGAGCATCCAGAGGATGATGGAGATCATCCAGGAGGTGTCCAGAGGATGATGGAGAGCATCAAGGAGGTGTCCAGAGGATGATGGACAGTATCCAAGAGGTGTCCAGAGGATGATGGACAGCATCCAAGAGGTGTCCAGAGGATGATGGAGAGCATCCAAGAGGTGTCCAGAGGATGACGGAGAGTATCCAAAAGGTGTCCAGAGGATGACGGAGAGCATCCAGGAGGTATCCAGAGGATGACGGAGAGCATCCAGGAGGTGTCCAGGATGACGAAGAGCGTCCAGGATGACGGAGAGCGTCCAGGATGACGGAGAGCATCCAGGAGGTGTCCAGAGGATGATGGAGAGCATCCAGAGGATGATGGAGAGCATCCAGAGGATGATGGAGAGCATCCAGAGGATGATGGATAGCCCAGAGGATGATGGAGACCATCCAGAGGATGATGGAGAGCATCCAGAGGATGATGGAGAGCATCCAGAGGATGATGGAGAGCATCCAGAGGATGATGGAGAGCATCCAGAGGATGATTGAGAGCATCCAGAGGATGATGGAGAGCATCCAGAGGATGATGGAGAGCATCCAGAGGATGATGGAGAGCATCCAGAGGATGATGGAGAGCATCCAGAGGATGATGGAGAGCATCAAGGAGAGCATCCAGGAGGTGTCCAGAAGATGATGGACAGCATCCAGGAGGTGTCCAGAGGATGATGGAGAGCATCCAGGAGGTGTCCAGAGGATGATGGAGAGCATCCAGGAGGTGTCCAGAGGATGATGGAGAGCATCCAGGAGGTGTCCAGGAGGTGTCCAGGAGGTGTCCAAGAGGTGTCCAGGAGGTGTCCAGGATGATGGAGAGCATCCAGGAGGTGTCCAGGATGATGGAGAGCGTCCAGGTGTCCAGGATGACGGAGAGCATCCAGGAGGTGTCCAGGATGATGGAGGGTGTCCAGGATGATGGAGCATCCAGAGGATGATGGAGAGCATCCAGGGGATGATGGAGAGCATCCAGAGGATGATGCAGAGCATCCAGAGGATGATGGAGAGCATCCAGAGGATGATGGAGAGCATACAAAGGATGATGGAGAGCATCCAGAGGATGATGGAGAGCATCCAGGAGGTGTCCAGAGGATGATGGAGAGCATCAAGGAGAGCATCCAGGAGGTGTCCAGAGGATGATGGAGAGCATCCAGGAGGTGTCCAGAGGATGATGGAGAGCATCCAGGAGGTGTCAAGAGGATGATGGAGAGCATCGATGGAGAGCATCCAGGAGGTGTCCAGAGGATGATGGAGAGCATCGATGGAGAGCATCCAGGAGGTGTCCAGAGGATGATGGAGAGCATCCAGGAGGTGTCCAGAGGATAATGAAGAGCATCCAGGAGGTGTCCAGAGGATGATGGAGAGCATCCAGGAGGTGTCCAGGAGGTGTCCAGGAGGTGACCAGGATGATGGAGAGCATCCAGGCAGTGTCCCGGATGATGGAGAGCGTCCAGGAGGTGTCCAGGATGATGTAGAGCATCCAGGAGGTGTCCAGGATGATGGAGGGTGTCCAGGATGATGGAGCATCCAGAGGATGATGGAGAGCATTCAGAGGATGATGGAGAGCATCCAGAGGATGATGGAGAGCATCCAGAGGATGATGGAGAGCATCCAGAGGATGATGGAGAGCATCCAGAGGATGATGGAGAGCATCCAGAGGATGATGGAGAGCATCCAGAGGATGATGGAGATCATCCAGGAGGTGTCCAGAGGATGATGGAGAGCATCCAGGAGGTGTCCAGAGGATGATGGACAGTATTCAAGAGGTGTCCAGAGGATGATGGACAGCATCCAAGAGGTGTCCAGAGGATGATGGAGAGCATCCAAGAGGTGTCCAGAGGATGACGGAGAGTATCCAAAAGGTGTCCAGAGGATGACGGAGAGCATCCAGGAGGTGTCCAGAGGATGACGGAGAGCATCCAGGAGGTGTCCAGGATGACGAAGAGAGTCCAGGATGACGGAGAGCGTCCAGGATGACGGAGAGCATCCAGGAGGTGTCCAGAGGATGATGGAGAGCATCCAGAGGATGATGGAGAGCATCCAGAGGAAGATGGAGAGCATCCAGAGGATGATGGAGAGCATCCAGAGGATGATGGAGAGCATCCAGAGGATGATGGAGAGCATCCAGAGGATGATGGAGAGCATCCAGAGGATGATGGAGAGCATCCAGAGGATGATGGAGAGCATACAGAGGATGATGGAGAGCATCCAGAGGATGATTGAGAGCATCCTGAGGATGATGGACAGCATCCAGAGGATGATGGAGAGCATCCATAGGATGATGGAGAGCATCCAGGAGGTGTCCAGAAGATGATGGAGAGCATCCAGGTGTCCAGAGGATGATGGAGAGCATCCAGGAGGTGTCCAGAGGATGATGGAGAGCATCCAGGAGGTGTCCAGAGGATGATGGAGAGCATCCAGGAGGTGTCCAGGATGACGAAGAGCGTCCAGGATGACGGAGAGCGTCCAGGATGACGGAGAGCATCCAGCAGGTGTCCAGAGGATGATGGAGAGCATCCAGAGGATGATGGAGAGCATCCAGAGGATGATGGAGAGCATCCAGAGGATGATGGAGAGCATCCAGAGGATGATGGAGAGCATCCAGAGGATGATGGAGAGCATCCAGAGGATGATTGAGAGCATCCTGAGGATGATGGAGAGCATCCAGAGGATGATGGAGAGCATCCAGAGGATGATGGAGAGCATCCAGAGGATGATGGAGAGCATCCAGGAGGTGTCCAGAAGATGATGGAGAGCATCCAGGAGGTGTCCAGAGGATGATGGAGAGCATCCAGGAGGTGTCCAGGAGGTGTCCAGGAGGTGTCCAAGAGGTGTCCAGGAGGTGTCCAGGATGATGGAGAGCATCCAGGAGGTGTCCAGGATGATGGAGAGCGTCCAGGTGTCCAGGATGATGGAGAGCATCCAGGAGGTGTCCAGGATGATGGAGGGTGTCCAGGATGATGGAGCATCCAGAGGATGATGGAGAGCATCCAGGGGATGATGGAGAGCATCCAGAGGATGATGCAGAGCATCCAGAGGATGATGGACAGTATCCAAGAGGTGTCCAGAGGATGATGGACAGCATCCAGGAGGTGTCCAGAGGATGACGGAGAGCATCCAGGAGGTGTCCAGGATGACGAAGAGCGTCCAGGATGAGGGAGAGCGTCCAGGATGACGGAGAGCATCCAGGAGGTGTCCAGAGGATGATGGAGAGCATCCAGAGGATGATGGAGAGCATCCAGAGGATGATGGAGAGCATCCAGAGGATGATGGAGAGCATCCAGGAGGTGTCCAGAAGATGATGGACAGCATCCAGGAGGTGTCCAGAGGATGATGGAGAGCATCCAGGAGGTGTCCAGAGGATGATGGAGAGCATCCAGAGGATGATGGAGAGCATCCAGAGGATGATGGAGAGCATCCAGAGGATGATGGAGAGCATCCAGAGGATGATGGAGATCATCCAGGAGGTGTCCAGAGGATGATGGAGAGCATCCAGGAGGTGTCCAGAGGATGATGGACAGTATTCAAGAGGTGTCCAGAGGATGATGGACAGCATCCAAGAGGTGTCCAGAGGATGATGGAGAGCATCCAAGAGGTGTCCAGAGGATGACGGAGAGTATCCAAAAGGTGTCCAGAGGATGACGGAGAGCATCCAGGAGGTGTCCAGAGGATGACGGAGAGCATCCAGGAGGTGTCCAGGATGACGAAGAGAGTCCAGGATGACGGAGAGCGTCCAGGATGACGGAGAGCATCCAGGAGGTGTCCAGAGGATGATGGAGAGCATCCAGAGGATGATGGAGAGCATCCAGAGGAAGATGGAGAGCATCCAGAGGATGATGGAGAGCATCCAGAGGATGATGGAGAGCATCCAGAGGATGATGGAGAGCATCCAGAGGATGATGGAGAGCATCCAGAGGATGATGGAGAGCATACAGAGGATGATGGAGAGCATCCAGAGGATGATTGAGAGCATCCTGAGGATGATGGACAGCATCCAGAGGATGATGGAGAGCATCCATAGGATGATGGAGAGCATCCAGGAGGTGTCCAGAAGATGATGGAGAGCATCCAGGTGTCCAGAGGATGATGGAGAGCATCCAGGAGGTGTCCAGAGGATGATGGAGAGCATCCAGGAGGTGTCCAGAGGATGATGGAGAGCATCCAGGAGGTGTCCAGGATGACGAAGAGCGTCCAGGATGACGGAGAGCGTCCAGGATGACGGAGAGCATCCAGCAGGTGTCCAGAGGATGATGGAGAGCATCCAGAGGATGATGGAGAGCATCCAGAGGATGATGGAGAGCATCCAGAGGATGATGGAGAGCATCCAGAGGATGATGGAGAGCATCCAGAGGATGATGGAGAGCATCCAGAGGATGATGGAGAGCATCCAGAGGATGATTGAGAGCATCCTGAGGATGATGGAGAGCATCCAGAGGATGATGGAGAGCATCCAGAGGATGATGGAGAGCATCCAGAGGATGATGGAGAGCATCCAGGAGGTGTCCAGAAGATGATGGAGAGCATCCAGGAGGTGTCCAGAGGATGATGGAGAGCATCCAGGAGGTGTCCAGGAGGTGTCCAGGAGGTGTCCAAGAGGTGTCCAGGAGGTGTCCAGGATGATGGAGAGCATCCAGGAGGTGTCCAGGATGATGGAGAGCGTCCAGGTGTCCAGGATGATGGAGAGCATCCAGGAGGTGTCCAGGATGATGGAGGGTGTCCAGGATGATGGAGCATCCAGAGGATGATGGAGAGCATCCAGGGGATGATGGAGAGCATCCAGAGGATGATGCAGAGCATCCAGAGGATGATGGACAGTATCCAAGAGGTGTCCAGAGGATGATGGACAGCATCCAGGAGGTGTCCAGAGGATGACGGAGAGCATCCAGGAGGTGTCCAGGATGACGAAGAGCGTCCAGGATGAGGGAGAGCGTCCAGGATGACGGAGAGCATCCAGGAGGTGTCCAGAGGATGATGGAGAGCATCCAGAGGATGATGGAGAGCATCCAGAGGATGATGGAGAGCATCCAGAGGATGATGGAGAGCATCCAGGAGGTGTCCAGAAGATGATGGACAGCATCCAGGAGGTGTCCAGAGGATGATGGAGAGCATCCAGGAGGTGTCCAGAGGATGATGGAGAGCATCCAGAGGATGATGGAGAGCATCCAGAGGATGATGGAGAGCATCCAGAGGATGATGGAGAGCATCAAGAGGATGATGGAGAGCATCCAGGAGGTATCCAGAGGATGATGGACAGCATCCAGGAGGTGTCCAGAGGATGATGGAGAGCATCCAGGAGGTGTCCAGAGGATGATGGAGAGCATCCAGGAGGTGTCCAGAGGATGATGGAGAGCATCCAGGAGGTGTCCAGAGGATGATGGAGAGCATCCAGGAGGTGTCCAGGAGGTGTCCAGGAGGTGTCCAAGAGGTGTCCAGGAGGTGTCCAGGATGATGGAGAGCATCCAGGAGGTGTCCAGGATGATGGAGAGCGTCCAGGAGGTGTCCAGAGGATGATGGAGAGCATCCAGGAGGTGTCCAGAGGATGATGGAGAGCATCCAGGAGGTGTCCAGGAGGTGTCCAGGAGGTGTCCAGGAGGTGTCCAGGAGGTGTCCAGGAGGTGTCCAGAGGATGATGGAGAGCATCCAGAGGATGATGGAGAGCATCCAGAGGATGATGGAGAGCATCCAGAGGATGATGGAGAGCATCCAGAGGATGATGGAGAGCATCCAGAGGATGATGGAGAGCATCCAGAGGATGATGGAGAGCATCCAGAGGATGATGGAGAGCATCCAGAGGATGATGGAGAGCATCCAGGGGATGATGGAGAGCATCCAGGGGATGATGGAGAGCATCCAGGGGATGATGGAGAGCATCCAGGGGATGATGGAGAGCATCCAGGAGATGATGGAGAGCATCCAGGAGGTGTCCAGAGGATGATGGACAGCATCCAGGAGGTGTCCAGAGGATGATGGACAGCATCCAGGAGGTGTCCAGAGGATGATGGACAGCATCCAGGAGGTGTCCAGAGGATGATGGAGAGCATCCAGGAGGTGTCCAAAGGATGATGGAGAGCATCCAGGAGGTGTCCAAAGGATGATGGAGAGCATCCAGGAGGTGTCCAGAGGATGATGGAGAGCATCCAGGAGGTGTCCAGAGGATGATGGACAGCATCCAGGAGGTGTCCAGAGGATGATGGACAGCATCCAGGAGGTGTCCAGAGGATGATGGATAGCATCCAAGAGATGTCCATAGGATGATGGAGAGCATCCAAGAGGTGTCCAGAGGATGACGGACAGCATCCAGGTGTCCAGAGGATGATGGACAGCATCCAGGAGGTGTCCAGAGGATGATGGACAGCATCCAGGAGGTGTCCAGAGGATGATGGACAGCATCCAGGAGGTGTCCAGAGGATGATGGACAGCATCCAGGAGGTGTCCAGAGGATGATGGACAGCATCCAGGAGGTGTCCAGAGGATGATGGATAGCATCCAAGAGATGTCCATAGGATGATGGAGAGCATCCAAGAGGTTTCCAGAGGATGACGGACAGCATCCAGGTGTCCAGAGGATGATGGACAGCATCCAGGAGGTGTCCAGAGGATGATGGACAGCATCCAGGAGGTGTCCAGAGGATGATGGACAGCATCCAGGAGGTGTCCAGAGGATGATGGACAGCATCCAGGAGGTGTCCAGAGGATGATGGACAGCATCCAGGAGGTGTCCAGGAGGTGTCCAGGAGGTGTCCAGGAGGTGTCCAGGAGGTGTCCAGAGGATGATGGAGAGCATCCAGAGGATGATGGAGAGCATCCAGAGGATGATGGAGAGCATCCAGAGGATGATGGAGAGCATCCAGAGGATGATGGAGAGCATCCAGAGGATGATGGAGAGCATCAAGAGGATGATGGAGAGCATCCAGGAGGTGTCCAGAGGATGATGGAGAGCATCCAGGAGGTGTCCAGAGGATGATGGAGAGCATCCAGAGGATGATGGAGAGCATCCAGAGGATGATGGAGAGCATCCAGAGGATGATGGAGAGCATCAAGAGGATGATGGAGAGCATCCAGGAGGTGTCCAGAGGATGATGGACAGCATCCAGGAGGTGTCCAGAGGATGATGGAGAGCATCCAGGAGGTGTCCAGAGGATGATGGAGAGCATCCAGGAGGTGTCCAGAGGATGATGGAGAGCATCCAGGAGGTGTCCAGAGGATGATGGAGAGCATCCAGGAGGTGTCCAGGAGGTGTCCAGGAGGTGTCCAAGAGGTGTCCAGGAGGTGTCCAGGATGATGGAGAGCATCCAGGAGGTGTCCAGGATGATGGAGAGCGTCCAGGAGGTGTCCAGAGGATGATGGAGAGCATCCAGGAGGTGTCCAGAGGATGATGGAGAGCATCCAGGAGGTGTCCAGGAGGTGTCCAGGAGGTGTCCAGGAGGTGTCCAGGAGGTGTCCAGGAGGTGTCCAGAGGATGATGGAGAGCATCCAGAGGATGATGGAGAGCATCCAGAGGATGATGGAGAGCATCCAGAGGATGATGGAGAGCATCCAGAGGATGATGGAGAGCATCCAGAGGATGATGGAGAGCATCCAGAGGATGATGGAGAGCATCCAGAGGATGATGGAGAGCATCCAGAGGATGATGGAGAGCATCCAGGGGATGATGGAGAGCATCCAGGGGATGATGGAGAGCATCCAGGGGATGATGGAGAGCATCCAGGAGATGATGGAGAGCATCCAGGAGGTGTCCAGAGGATGATGGACAGCATCCAGGAGGTGTCCAGAGGATGATGGACAGCATCCAGGAGGTGTCCAGAGGATGATGGACAGCATCCAGGAGGTGTCCAGAGGATGATGGAGAGCATCCAGGAGGTGTCCAAAGGATGATGGAGAGCATCCAGGAGGTGTCCAGAGGATGATGGAGAGCATCCAGGAGGTGTCCAGAGGATGATGGACAGCATCCAGGAGGTGTCCAGAGGATGATGGACAGCATCCAGGAGGTGTCCAGAGGATGATGGATAGCATCCAAGAGATGTCCATAGGATGATGGAGAGCATCCAAGAGGTGTCCAGAGGATGACGGACAGCATCCAGGTGTCCAGAGGATGATGGACAGCATCCAGGAGGTGTCTAGAGGATGATGGACAGCATCCAGGAGGTGTCCAGAGGATGATGGACAGCATCCAGGAGGTGTCCAGAGGATGATGGACAGCATCCAGGAGGTGTCCAGAGGATGATGGACAGCATCCAGGAGGTGTCCAGAGGATGATGGATAGCATCCAAGAGATGTCCATAGGATGATGGAGAGCATCCAAGAGGTTTCCAGAGGATGACGGACAGCATCCAGGTGTCCAGAGGATGATGGACAGCATCCAGGAGGTGTCCAGAGGATGATGGACAGCATCCAGGAGGTGTCCAGAGGATGATGGACAGCATCCAGGAGGTGTCCAGAGGATGATGGACAGCATCCAGGAGGTGTCCAGAGGATGATGGACAGCATCCAGGAGGTGTCCAGAGGATGACGGACAGCATCCAGGAGGTGTCCAGAGGATGACGGAGATTATCCAGGAGGTGTCCAGGATGACGGAGAGCATCCAAGAGGTGTCCAGGATGACGGAGAGCGTCCAGGATGATATTCTTACGTTGTTTTTTCTATGTAAGTGCTGTAATATATCTATTTTCAATAAATGCATTGGTCTTTTATTTATTTTCAATAACAATTAACGGTGTTTTTTGTACGGTAGGTAGGTACTCTTTATTTGTATTTAACTTCGATACATCAAATCGTTAGTGTCTTATGATTGCGCCAGTACAACTATCGATAGGTAACATTATGCTAGAATGTTGACAACACTATTTTACGCACACATTTACATTTCATTTTTGGTAATGCCTTTCATCTGTCACTGTTCCTCTTGTACATCCTAACTTTATGGTTTTACCTATAGAGGTTTTATGTTTTAGGTTTTACCTATAGAGGTTTTATGTTGAAAAAACTTCTATAGGTATTGAATTGATTACCTTTTAGATTTTATCAATTGTAATAAATAATTTCAGGTAATATAACTGGACAATTCTTAAAAAAACCGTTAGATGTGTGGCTCCATGCCATGTTAATCTTTTTTGTATTAACTTGAATAAGTAAACGAATCCAGTAACTAAATAAATGAAGCCTTACATAAAACTTATATTTTCTTATAGCTATATATACTAAATAATACTCTTACACTTATTCTGTGTGATTCGATTTGAATATAATTATTTGCTTTTCAAAACAACACAACTATTAAGAACTGAAATTACAAACTGTACAAAATAAACACCGGCTCAGCATTTAATGTTTCGTTGACACGGGTGCCAATGAAACCCTGATATTCATGGTGCCAGGGTAATTGCAGCACTAAGCATAGCACCAATCAACAAATACAATAATAAATTAATATGGTGCCCATAATTATAATATCAATAAATATAAAAAGCATTTCCCTAGTCCAGCATTGGCCTTTTCAAACCTCTTCCACTCGTTCCTATCTCCGGCTAATAACTTCCAAGCTACGGATTTTAAGTCGTCTTCCTATCTTTTGAATGGTTTCCACATTTCCTTTTTCGGTTTTGAGCTATAAATAAATAATGCTGGACAATCCACACAGTATCCTCGAGCCCCGAGCTAAGCAGAGCTTGTGTTATAGGTACTAGATAACTAGGATACTTAGTACATAGATATTTTTTGTTAAAAACAAAGATAACACATATATATAAAATAACACATACATATATATAAAAATGAATCCCTATTTCCCTTGGTCACGGCATCACGCTTGAACGGCTGGACCGATTTCGCTAATTATTTTTTTGTTCTGTTCGTTATTATCAGGAGAAGGTTCTTATGAAAGAAAAAATTAAGAAAATTGCGCGCAGAATTCAACTTCAATATTCATAATTAAGGCAGGACAACGTCTGTCGGGTCAGCTAGTATTATATAACATTTAACCAAGCGGCAGAAACTGTAAAAGCATTTAGTAAGCTTTTCTTGAGAGTTTCACATTTTTGAGTATATTACTCCTTTCACTAAATAAAATTATAATTTCTTCATACTAGAAACTTTGTTTCAAATACTTAATATTTTTCCCACATAATAAAGCAACCCTATTATCAAAGAACAAAAAACGATAAATTAACTTAGGGTTGGATACACCTAATGAACTCCTTTAATGATCGTTTGTAACTACTTAACTAACTTACCAATTAAAATAATTACAGTCCAGATTGTTGGGATATTGATGGTAAATTATGAATACGAATTGATTGTGGACAGTACGATATTCCCAGGTTGGCTTATTGCCAACCAATGATAGAAAGATTTTCATATTATATCCATTGACAATAACTGCTGATTTCACCACCGAGTTGAATACTAAGAATTTAAACTAGATCCCACGTACAAAAATAGAGAGTAAATTTAACCCGCTACTTTGCACACGCATGCTTTGAGTCCTTAGTACCAGTTGTGAATTAGTTTACGTTAACAGAAAAAGATTTCGTATTTGGCGTTTTTCAGAAAATAACATAGTTTGAAAAAATATTTTGTAGTTTGACAGCGGATGAATATTTTCATGCTCGAGGGCTACTAGAATCCTTGAGTCGATTCAAGTTTTCGAATGGTTTGGAGAGTTTTGATGAAGGTTAATTTCTCGGAATATTGTCTATTACTCGTATTTTTTACTTTAAGCGAGAAAGATGTTTAAGTCTATCGAGCTCTCGAAACCTTCTTTCTTCTTTCGTAAGAAAGCTGGTACTAAGCGTACTGTACATTAACAACGTCTAATTTGAATCGTAACAGTATTTACAACATATAATTTTACCACCATTTAAAAGCTAATTTCACGTCGTGAAGCAAAAACAAGAAATTTTAAATGGTAAGTGTTAGAACTCTGTAAACTAGAACACCTACTTATATTTTAACTCGTTAGAATGATTAACATTCTGTGCTAGCACGTGCGATGTACGGCGACGTCCGTTACTTTACGGATTTGCTCAAAAACTTAGCAAAAAGATTTTAATCGCGTTGCGACATGCAACGGCCGCATAGCAGAGCTACACCGTAGACATGCTACGCCGTAGGCGTGCTACGTCGTAGGCATGCTACGAAAAGTCGTAGCACTGCTAACATCGATTTGATCAAATCGATTTTACATCAACTGATAGAGTGACTAATCTTTTTCGAATCTAGTTAATAAAAACCTTTTTAAATTAATGCAACTTCATAGCTTTTGAAACTGCCGGTTAATATACTAAAATCACGTTAGATGTCTCATGATCTCTGGTACAATATAGACTATATAGATAAATATAGATAAATATGCCGCTGTAAGCGTGTTAGTAAGGTAAAAGTATTTTAAATATATAATACATAGGTTTTCCTACTCAGAAGCTAGGTGGATAAATAAATGAACTTCCGACTACGCATCGATCCAAATATTTATTCCTCGCAGAATTTTATTTCACGGCGAGTTTTCCCTCAAATAAGCAATTAATTTGCTTTAAAAGCACGCTCAGTGATTGGAGTAAATCTGAAAAACCTTTACATTTAACACGACATTCAGGATTTATTTAAAAGCTTTTGAGCTCGTGTTTTGAAATTTCATGAAAATCAAAGTTGTTCGAACTCTTCCTGGCTCTCATCCAATTTCACCGGAAAATTGAAATATTTCTCGTGAAAACAGAAAAATAAGGTATTGTTCTGGTTCACCCGCAACGCAACGCTGCGCTGAAATAGTGCCTCGATACGTACATAGCTACCTAACGTTGGCTTTACAATGCTTTTCAGCTATTTTTTATGTACAGATTGTTAGGATAAATGGATTTCAACTGGTTTTCATTAAATAAACAAAATACGTTTTTCAGGCTCATATGTATTTAATATTAAAAATCAATAAAAAACTACAAGGTAAAATACACAGAAAAGTTAACAAAAAATATACAATTTAGTGTAACAGTAAGTACTCAAACATAATACATATTTAGTATGGATTAGGTAAAAATTCTTAGATCCATGAAAAAGAGCTCAAAGTCGATTACGTTAAATATAAAATAACTACATATTTGAGTTAAATACACGTTTCCTTATATATATGAATAGAAAGTAATACTTTATTAACAACGAAAATTACAAGCAAGGAATAGAAAAATTACAACTAGTATTTACAATTGAAACCATTGATAGAAAGTTAAAATTTAGTGTGCTCGTCTAAATACGATCGACTCTACCGATGTCTACATGCCAACCAGATTAATTCCTCACACTATATGTACCAGGTTTGTCACAAGACACCCGAGCCGAAGGGGTTCTTTGTCACACATGTCTCTTTGTACCCCACATGCCTCGGGGGGCATTTGGGGGCGTCCTCTATTTACTGAGGAGTTGGGTACATCGGACACAAAGGAAATTAGTGCTGTTTGTACATATAATTCCGTCTTGCAAGGTTGGATTACAGAGATACCTAATTGCAGTGAACAAGTGTGTCTTGGACAAGGGGTTGTTTGATAACGGACGCGGTTTGGTGCTAAACTAGTTTAGATAAAAACCGCTCAGGCGTTTAAGGTTAATTAAGCTTACCTTTGTTTAGTATTGGTTGAACAAAAAGATTTTCGGTAGGTACCTGCCTAATTAGTCTTTCCTGTATGTACTTTGTACACCACCGGCGGTAGGCAAGCGGCTTGGCTGGTAGAAAGCGGTTACCGCAGCCTATAGTTGCCATCAGGGGTATAACGCAAGCGTTGCCGACCCTCTGAATCTTTAAACAAGTATCGAATTCTCGAACTTTTTTGTGTTTGTAACAGTTTGAACAAAGCTTTTTTTATCAAAAAACCTAGTAATTCTATTATTTACTTATGCATTATTTTTTACGATTTCCTAATAAAAGTTTAATTAATTAAAATAAGAAACGCCTGTATCGCTTAACGTACAAAACGGTCTAAAACTTGCATCAGGTACTTCTAGTAGACTTTTTGTAGACGGGCAAATATTCCGCAGACAAAGTGCCCCGTCTGCGCAGGTTTCAGGATAGGACCGAGCATCGAGTACCCTTTTATTAAAACACCACGAAATGCCTATTAACCCGCTAGCAACAGCGCCAACATAATCAAAGTTAAATTAAAATTACGTTCGCTGTAATAATTGACTTTCGTAACATTATGTAACACACGTCACGTACAGTATCCGCGGGAGATTTCGAACTTGGATCTGATGGGTTGGTGAAACTTGCGAGCGTTGAGAATTTTAATTTTAAAGTGGCGACTTGAGTGACGTTATTTTAAGGATCTGGGAGCACTGGAGAGTACTTTTTACTACTAGAGATGGACACAGTTTAGTACTATTAAATTAAGTAATAACAGTTCGGTTGATTGTAATATGTCCCAGAATAAGCCAGAGTAAACCAGAGTAAGTCGTAAGTATGTCTTGTAAAATCCCTACCAAATATAAAACATCCGTAAAGTCACGTTCAAGTTCTTAATTGGTAACAGATTGGGTTACATTGGGTCACCATGCCGCTGTGCGATTATAGAAAACCACTCATTCAAAATTGTCCATTATTATGAAAGCCATTTCAATGTACTGCGAAATTTGCAATACATATATGGATCCATAGGACGCGCACGATGGCCATTGAAATGGCTTTCGAATGTTAATTTTGGATGGGTGGTTTTTGCGTAATCCCACAACAGGATCAGTGAATCTCGAATTCAGAAATATAGAATAGTGACGTGGCGACCGTTGAAGGATGTACAATATTCTGTCTGTACTGAATAGTGGCTTACTGATACTGAACTGTGCCTTAACTGATACCTATGTGTGAATGGGCCCTATACATATTCCAATGAAAAAGAAATGATCATCGAATTTAATCTCGCTATTTGAAGCTTGATCGCAGAACCACAACAATAAACCTCTTTCCAATGCTTTACCAATTTCATTCATCAGACAGATCGTTATCTCATTAAGTTTTAAAATTCATGTTTATTTTTTGTCCTTAGCAGTTTTTATGTACAGTTTTATTGTATTTTTTTAAGTTTTACTTTCTTTTTGTTATTACTGTATGCTAAAAAAAAAATCTTATTTCTAAACTGTCTTTTTCCCGAAAAAGATAGGTATCTTCCAAGACATGAAAGTAAATGCAAAAAGAGTACTGATAGATGGTGGCTGAATGGCTGAAAGCCTGAATGCGGCCGCCCTGAATGCCGCCCGCCCTCGTGTGTGCTGATGCAATGTTGATACGCGCCGCGATGCCGCTCAATGACGTCGCTTTCAGCGCCACAAAGGCACGCCTTTCTTATTCAATTTTAAAGAAAAAGCTTTTTTCTTTATACCAGGGTTTCGGAGATTTTAAAGCTAATTTATCACCAGGAAAGTATTAGGTTTTCGGCATATTCAGGTTCAGGATTAAGTTAAAATTTTAAAATATGTTATAAGTTATCTATTCTGTTCTTATGAAAGCTCAATATGACACGGATGCGGTCAATATGCGGACAGATCAATATGTTTGTTTGTCCAGCAATAATATAAATATGTATGTTACTCCAGCACAAAATTAAAAACACTAAACTGCTAACCAACTTGGCA
The DNA here is from genome assembly GCA_944547425.1 of Eupithecia centaureata. Classification (NCBI taxonomy): domain Eukaryota; kingdom Metazoa; phylum Arthropoda; class Insecta; order Lepidoptera; family Geometridae; genus Eupithecia; species Eupithecia centaureata. The sequence goes on along the minus strand of OX155684.1, from coordinate 14,590,705 downwards.
TATTAGCAAAGCTTTGGTACGCTTCAAGCAATTTTTATTTATTTACTCAGGAAAATATAATACCACCTAACACAGGAATGGTTGCTTGAACTCAGAATGCTTTATTCCATTTAGATCATATACTCAGAATACTCTTGGACACGTCAGAAATTCAAATTAGATATATTACTTAAGTTAATAAAGTGATCATTTTGAATTTTGTTCGCTTGAATCTGTTTAAGGTAAAGAAAAGAAGCGAAACCTAAACAACCTTTAATCGGTAGTTGGTCAGTTTTCAATCTAATGTTTAACATTTTTCAACTTAACAGGTTGGTATGCTGTGCAGCTTTGAGGTTCATTAAAAGTAGTGTAATGAGTTAATCCAAGCCAACCATGCAAAATAACTAATGCACCTACATTAGTTATTTTTCATTTTGTGGTAACAACAGTGTTTTTTTTTAAATAGTGTTTTAAAATAATTTAGTCCGCGTAAACTGAAGAGATTTTTATTTTATTTTATTTTAATAAACTGAAAAGAATATCTTGTAATCCGACAGTTTCTTAAAACATCAGTAGGTACCTAACCTACTAACCAACCAATTTCACGCCTTGAATTTACTTGTGTCTTTAATACTGTTCGGCGAAGGAAAACCGAATCGAACAAAGCGTCACCGCACGTAGAAACACTATTCCACCTAACTTATTTATGAATCCCAGGTGCCTACAATAGTTTGTGTTCGTAAAACTTCGTAGTCAAATCCCAGGTGCATTTAAAATCCGCTCTGAAACAATCGGCAACATTCAAGTTTCGGTGGTTGTAGAGCCGCTGTGAGCCGCTGTGAGCCGCTGTGAGCCGCAAACTGAATTGACCACTAAAAAATAGTCTTTATTCCTGTGTATGTGCCTACTAGCCGAGGCAAAGGACTTTTAGGGCTCTATCGCGAAATGAAAACAGTTTATGTAGGTACTGTATATACCTACCTACATACATATACATATCTGTAGAATGGAAGAGATCGCTTCTAAACGAAAAGTACCTACAATGGGTACTTTTGTAGAGGTGTTATGTTATGTCTTTTCAATGTACATATTTATGTTGGTTTACAATAAAGTATTTTTATTATGCCTGTAGAACAGCTTTTTATACATAACTGTTAATTTTTTTTTATTTACTTTTATATTGTTATGATTTACTTACGACAAGCTTTTTTTATTAATTTAACTAGGTAATGCCAAATAAACACATACTAACACGTTTTAAAAAAAAAGGTTTTGTGGACATGCTAAATAGCAGAAAAGTGTTACCTAAAGTTTATTTTTTTAAACATATGAAAAGAGTCACTTGTATCTCAACGTAATAGGTACCTGAAACATTAGTTACTGGTTATAGTAAATGGTACACGAAGTTTTTTTCTACTGCAGGGGACACTGAAAAGTTTAGACTAGTTTAGCCTTTCTAGAATAGTTATACGTATATTGTTAGACAAAATTCATATTCTGATATTAAATTTATAGAGAAAAATCATATAATCAGTAAGGAGTTGTTGGTTTAAAGTGGTTAAAACGTTGAAAATAAGTTGATTTATGTACCTCACACCTGGACTGATAAATACCTACCGACAAACATGCCCTTCACCTTCGACTGGTTGTTTATTTTTCTCTTCTACCTAAAATATAGAGAGCAGTAGTAGCCAGGTTCAAGAGCGTGTTACAATCAAGGCTTGATACCGGTTCCAATAATACCGGTACTTTTACGGTAGTAACGGTACTTTCATTTCGTTAAATTCGAGTATCGATACTTTTGAAGTACCGGTACTTTGCCTAAAAGTACCGGTATTCTAAGCGGTTCTCGCGTCGTCTCGTTCTTCTGTTCTAATCAGTTTTCTCTCTCGCTTGCACAAAATAAAATTGTTGAAAAGTACCGGTACTTTTCGAGTATAATAACGGTAATTTTACCGATACTTTAGTACCGGTACCAATGAAAGTACCGGTATAATTTGTATCGATACCAAAGAAGTACCGGTACCATGTCAAGGTCAGTCGAACCGGTATTTATAAATACCGGTATTCCAAGCCTTGGTTACAATTTACATCTAGGTAATGGAGCTGTAAGAACACCTACGTTTTAAACCTGCTTTACGAAATCACAATACAACTTAAATGTTGAGGTTAGCGCAGCGGCTTGACACAATCGCGCAAGTGTAGCACTCAACGCGATTATAACGCGAAATTTCGTGCTAACACGTGATAAATTGAAATCGAGTTATCTTTTACAACACGTGTCTCGTATCAAGGCTACCGAGAACACCGAGTCCGAGTATCGAATATTTCAAAATAAAACTAGAAAACTTGTAGAGAAGATATTCTACGAGTACACCTACGACGACTTTTTAAATTATGTTTAAATCAATTATTATTTAATCACTACATAAGTATAAAACAAAGTCGCTTTTTCTGTCCCTATTTCCCTATGTCTTCATGTCCCTTTGACTGTTAAAATATTTAAAACTACGCAATGGATTTTGATGCGGTTTTTTTTAATAGATAGATTGATTCAAGAGGAAGGAGGGGTTTATACGTGCGAAGCCGGAGTGGGTCGCTAGTCAAAAATAAATTAAATCATTACATTGTTATAAAACTAATAAGACTTTATTAACAACGAAAATTACAAGCAAAGGAATAGAAAAATTACAACTAGTATTTACAATTGAAACCATTGAGCTAACCGCAGACGGTTGCAAACAGTCTAAAGGTAGCTCAATTGATCCATGTCAATACCAGTCGGAAACGTCCCCAAGACACTGGCTGCATTACCACGCTGTATGGCAATGCTGATGCGCTGAGCCAGATATTCACCAGCTCTCGGGTCACGCGTCGCATCGACCAGACGCTCAGATAATTTTTTAAAAACCCGGAGAGCCTCGGTACCCCACGGACCTAGGGTCTCGAATCCAAGGGGAGCAAATGGGTAGGTTCTGTCGAGACCTGCATATTTGCGCCTCTTGAGATCCTCGGCCAGATCTGCTGCCGCACCAGCCCTAGTGGATGTCCTTGAAAGATGGGAAGGTGCAAGTGTGTCGACGCATGTAGCGTCCCACACAATGGGCCTCCCCAACTCCCATGGGACTAGTGTCATACCGTCGGGCCTCTTGCCATCGTCACGGAACAGACCATTCGGTTCGAGAATAGCTGGTACGTTAGCGCTGACAAAGGCCCGCCGGATGATGTCATTAAGGCTGGCATGACGAGATATCCGACCAGCGGCCCTAGTACACGATAATCCGTGATGACCAAGCTGTTCGACTGCAGTACCGCACTGGCATTGATGAGGCGCACAACACCTTGCACCCAACCGAATACATGTTGCGATACGGAAAGTAGCGGGATCCAATAAAGTGCCAGTGTTATAAGAAGGAAGTGCTTGCAGCCAATGTCCTGACTCCCATTTAGAAACGGCTAGGAGACGGGCGCGATCTGCCGAGCTGGAGCACGTTTGTAACAAACAATTCCGTGTCAACTCACATAAAGGCCCGTCCCATTGCCGTTGGGACGAAAGAGATTTTGGAGGAGCAGCATCGGGGCAAGCACTATGCCAAGCCGTTCTAGCTTCGTCTAAATATGAAATTTTGAAAGAAATTTGTGATCGGACCAAATCAGACGTGTTTAAAAATTTTTCAACTAAAGAACTAGTGCTGTAGACGGAAGAAAGGAACGCTGGTAGGGCTACACTGGAAATTTTGCGAATACCTAAGCCTCCCAATTTGACAGGCAGGGAGGCCTGCGACCACGCCTTGTCATCCAAATCAATATTCAAAACCGATGATAAAGTATTCTTTATTATGTTGTCTAAGCTATCCAATAGCTCGCTGTGTTTCCACAGGTGACTACATCTTAAAGAATACGTAAATTTAGGTACAAACAGGCAAAACCGAATAATAGTAAAAGCCATATGGCTGTTAATTTTGAGAAGTCTGTCTGAATTTTTGTTGAAATTTTGAATTTTCTCATCTACAAATGGCCGAAAAGACTCATCAAGAATTGGTGAACCTAGGAGTCGAAGTGAACATTTATCTATAACTGTAATGTTAGGGGCCAAACTGTTAAATTTTGCAATGATATTGTTTTTGTCTACACAAGAGTCCGAAATAAAAAGCTCGTTCTTTGAAAAATTCAATTCCAAACCTATTTGTCGAAATTAATCTGTGATGATTTTTAAATCACTAAAAACGGTGTCCACTTCTCCACCTAAAGTTCCGTCATCCAAATACCAAACATTGAGCTTGGATTGAAGACGTTGAATTATTGGATGAATGGCAAGGCTAAATATAAATATATAAATAATAAATAAATAGCCCTGCCAGAGAAAAGGGTAAATTTCAGGAATTTTATTTTTAATTTCGTTTAGCAGGGCGCCCCTATCTACGGAATTGAAGGCATTTTTGACGTCTACCTTCAAAACTACCTCCCCATAATTTTGATCCAAAAATGTACGAAGGGAATGTACTGCGGCCTCACAGCCGCCTCGCGAACCAAAGCCTAGCTGAATTGGTCGGAAATAGTCGCCTAAATAGTCGGCTTTTTTCCGACAGCAGACTTTAGCCTCAAGGCGGCGGTAGGTAGTGCCCACGGCTATGGGTCTTATACCGCCATCCTTCTTTTTGAGTGCACAAAGGTTTGCACCATGCAAGAGTTCCGTGATCTCGCTGTTGACTCGGCCTGACAACATCAGGTTGATCAAAGACGTCAAGTCTTTCAGAAGGACTTCACCTGCATGGCCAGACCCACCAGATAGTAGATCTTTTAGATGCTGTGGAGACACAGCATTCAGGCCGCCGGCAGAGCCACTCTGGAAAGAGAAGACGGCTTTGAGCACATCCTGGCTGGTCGTGCCTACAGCGTCATCACTCTCTTGTGGTGGATCGGGGAGTTGGATATCGGGCCCTGCGGGTGGATGCTTACTCTCAAGAGAAATGAGAGTCTCATCATTATTTGGCGCCATCGTGTCAAAACTAATAGGTAACTATTTTGTGACGTATAATTTGACAAATTATAAATACAAGCTGCAAAGTAAGTTCTTGTCCACTGAAATAGCTACAATAACTACCTAGAATACCAACAGTAGTACCTAGCCTTCGCCCCCAGAGTCTTTGTCCTACGTGCCGATGTTCGAACTGTCCTTCTTTTGCAAACCCGCAGTTGTTCTCCTTTTGCCTACCTCTGACGGTGCATCCACTAATGGGTTTTGTGACCCGTTCTCGTTGTTGCCTAACCAAACCACGGTTTACCATTGGTTGAATTCTCGCAGTAACTCTAAATAGTCATCATCATCATCATCATCTTAACCTATGATAGTTCGCAGCTGGGCATAGGCTTCATCTAATGAGCGCCATAGCGCCCTATCTACAGCTTGCCGCATCTTGCAGCCTGCAGCCTGCCTGTCTTTCGCAGATCGTCATATTTATATGTATATTTTTTTCTTTTTACTAAACATAGAATTGATTTTTTATAATAAATATTGTCTTCAATCAAACAGTTTTGTTCTATAACATAATTTTCATTACCTGCTTTTTCCTTTGACTGTACTTTTTTCTCTTTCGAGAGTGGTCCCATTTGCCGGAAGAAAAATAATAAAAATTAAATCAATCCGGCGAATGAGACCGCGGTCCCAATACCTAGTGGTCCCAAATGACGGAAGCCTCATCCCATTTAGTGAAAATATTACCTACCTAGTCTAGATGCATTGTAAGGAATGGATGAGCTTGTAAGGGATGGATGACTCAGGAAAAACTAGCGAAATAATTATGTTTTGACGGACGATCAAAAAACATCAGAACCGCGTGAAAACCGTTTGAAAACTCAACATTATAAATATCCATGTGTATTTATCGCATATTATACCTATTTTTCCAAACATTTTAACATGAAGACCCTTGAATATTTATAATAATGTGTCCTAATCGTGTGAGTAACTTAACTTTCGTTGTGGGCCTATGACATTAATTCAATAAATCGAAAGGGTTAGAGTTTTCTAACTCATAATACTACCACCTTTTATTCCTCTATGACTACCACTGCAATGCAAACGCTTTTCAATATTCTAAAACTGCTGTTAACGCAGACGCTGCCGTCTTCCAGAGGCCGCGGCTCAATTTCCGTGCTATAAGTGCGCAGACGGTATATCTCGGCTGTTCTGTATGCAAGTAGGTGATTTGCTCGGCGGAGCCCCGGCTCGGATTTATGTTAACCCGCCCGGGACCTCGCTCGATGCTCGTTTTAAAACTCCATGTATTTTCAATCTATGTACGAAATTGTGTTGGAAATGTGACGGGGTTAGATTTATCGTACTAGGTATATGAATTTAGATGGGTAGTAGGCACGCAGATGCGTTCTCTATATAATTATCAGTCTAACCTACTTCGTGACAACGACACACTTAATCTTTATCCTTACTGTGTAATATTATGAATGCGAAAGTTTTTTTTCGATGTATAGTGATGTCTTGATGTTTGTTCCTCATTCACGCAAAGACTACTGAACGAATCGGGCTGAAATTTACAATAGACGTAAGTTCTAGGCCTGAAATAATACATAGGCTACTTTTCTTCCATTAACAATTTCTTATGGGATAGAAATAGCCTTGAAATGTTTCTAGAGAACAGTGCGTGCGAAGTCGCACATATACCTACTAGTACCTACGTCATGTTCATTTATTAATTTTTTAAACAGGACAACCAACATGAGATCACAAGGCGTGGGAAATAACAAGGTATATATATATATATGTATATGGTTATTAAATCGATGCTTCTTTATAATATAGGTGTCTCTATACAATAACAGAATATCAGCAGAAAAAAATACCTAGTCTACGTAAATGTGCATTGTATGGGAAAAGTATTTTTGCAATTTCTATCTACATATACGATAACAACACGAAATCTCTAAAAATTCATGTAGTACTAACACGAAAGAAGGAGCTTGCGTCTATAAATTTAATATTTATGAAGGGCTGGGAATAACAACGCAGTTTTTATAGGACACTTTGAGCAATTTTATTTAGTACAATCATTACACATTTTGCGACGACATATTTTCTTATTCAAATGTTACACCAAAAACAATACTATAGAGTATGCGATAAACGAGTTCACGCTTCGTTTTCCAACACCTCCCCTCGAAGTAGTGAGCGAGATCCCTAATCCTTATACACGTACATCCAACATATTCATACCTAAATTACAAATGCATTCATGATGTTTCGATCCACTCAAACCTTTGGTTAAAACATCGGCAGGCATTCTGTCCGTTGATAAGTACTTAAGATCGATAACACCTTGTTCGCATCTATCTCGAATAAAGTGATGTCTCACGTCAATATGTTTAGTACGTGAGCGGTAGGTCTTATTTTGTGCAAGCTTTATTGCACCTTGATTGTCGTTAAACAATGTCACACACTCACATTTTATTTTAAAACTATCTAACATATTTTTTAAGTACATAGCCTCTTTAGTGGCCTCGGAAAGAGCCATATACTCTGCCTCCGTGCTTGATAATGCGACGGTCCGCTGTTTGCGTGCTTCCCAAGTAATTGGAGCACCCGCTAGTATAAACGCGAAACCGGAATACGATCTTCGATCAATCGCATTCGCACCCCAGTCGGCATCGACCACACCAAACAACGGTAAACCAGTTCTTTCATACATTAAACCATAGTCAGCTGTTCCTTTCAAGTATCTTAGAACTCGCTTCGCAGCCTTCCAATGCTCAATATTATAATTTGTATTAAACTGACTAAGGTAGTTCACCGCATAAGCAATATCGGGTCTCGTAGACACAGCTAAATACATTAAGGCTCCTATCAGACTTTGATACGGATATTGTCTCATTAAATCATCATTCACACTTTCAGGCTTGTCTAGTTTAACATTCACATCCACAGGGGTCATTACAGGCTTACATTCACTCATACCAAAACGTTCTAACACGTTTTCTAGATACATCCTTTGATTTAGGTATACTCTACTTTCTTTATCACGAGTAAATTCAATCCCCAAATAATGATTAATTTCCCCCATGTCTTTCATCTCGAATGCTTTAGTTAGCTGCCTTTTCACCTCATTCAACCACACATTATCATTTGTAGCTAAAATAATATCATCAACATATATAGCAATCAACATAATACGCTCACCTTTCTCTGCAACAAACACACATGGATCCTGTGGTATCGCTTTAAATCCAACACTCACCAAGTTTTTCACCAATTCCTTATGCCACTGCAATCCAGACTGACGCAAACCATATAAAGACCTTTTCAAAACACACACACTGTTCTCACACTCATTCATAGCTTTCAACCATCTTCTAGCTGTCTGAATCATTTTCTTGTCGTGCAAGATCTTCTTTTGTGTTCCAATCTTTTGGTTAGCGAGTACTCTGTTTAAAACTTCGCGTAGTTGTTCAGGTACTTCCATATAGACCTCTTCCTCTAGTGATCCGTTGAGATAGGCTGTTACCACGTCCATTTGATGGATGTCTAGTCCTAATTCTGCTGACAATGCAGCTATAATCCTTATCGATGATGACCTCACGACTGGAGATGACGTTTCATGGAAATCCTCCCCTGGCCTCTGTGAACATCCTTTCGCGACGAGGCGAACTTTATTCCCGGTGACTTTGGTACTAAACACGAATCGGCTCCCTATGACTTTGCGATTCGGTGGTCGAGGCACTATTTCCCATGTGCCATTCTTTATTTGGGCCAAGTATTCATCTTCTAATGCCCTTTTCCAAGCATCTACGTCATTCGTCTTTTCGATTTCACTCCATGTCATTGGTACGATAGTAGCTATACCTGCTAATTGTATGTTTTCTATTTCGTCATCTTCTGACTCATTATCATCTATCTGGTTTTCTGTTTCAGTCCGTACAAGTCTTCCTATTCCTCCCTTCGCAAGTTCTATCATTCTCTTCCATGATACTGTTGTTGTTGGCTTTATTACCTGTTTTCTGTTAGCATTTCCGTCTTCATCTGGATCATTTTCTTGACCAATTTCTTCTTCCTTATCGTGACTTATGGCAGGCTTACTCAAATCAACTGATATCTCATCATCAATACTATCTTCTTCATCAAGTATCTCATTGTACTCACGCCTGAAAGCCGTTTCATTCATAAATTTTACATCACGTGTCACTATGATTTTTCTGGTTTTTGGATCATGTATTCTGTAGGCTTTTGATTGTACATCATATCCCATGAGAATTCCCAATTCAGATCTAGAATCAAATTTTCCATTCTGTCCGCTTTTATTCTTGTAATAGGCTTTTGATCCAAAGATATTCATATAGATTACAGTAGGTATTTTACCTGTCCATTCTGTAAATGGTATCTCACCATTCAAAGCTTTGGTTGGACACCTGTTTCTTATATAGTTGGCAGTATGTACCGCCTCTGCCCAGAACGCAGGAGGGGATCCTGCTTGATTCATCATGCATCGTGCCATCTCAACCAATGTTCTATTCTTTCTCTCAGCAATCCCGTTCTGTTGTGGTGTATAGGGTGCTGTGAGCCTTCTTCTGATGCCTTCTTTCTTCAAAAAATCATCAAACTCATTGTTTACATATTCTCGACCATTATCAGATTGTAAATTCTTGATTTTCTTTCCAGTCTTCTTTTCTACGTAGGCCTTGTATTCTTTGAACACACGTAGGACGTCACTTTTGTTTGTTATGAAGTAGACTTCACACCATCTTGATTTATCATCGATAAAAGTGACAAAATACTTTTTCCCTCCAAAAGACTGAGTTCGCATAGGACCGCATACATCTGTGTGTACTATTTCTAAAAATTCACTGGTGCGGTTATCACTCCCTTTGGCGAACGGCGTGCAAGTCTGTTTTTGACTTATACAGATCTCACACTCTGACAATTTTTCATTATCTTTAAAGTTCAATCCATGTACGAGACCACTCTTTGACATAGCTTTCAAATCTCGTTCATTAAGATGTCCTAGGCGTTCGTGCCATACATCTATAGGCTTTTTCTTCATGACTTCAGCATTGTTGACATTGTTCTTACACATTCTTACATGATATAAGTTACCAACTCGGTCTGCCTTCATGTGAACTTTCTCATTGCTATCAATCACAATAGCATTATCTTTCTTAAAATGAACCTCAAAACCGTGATCTGTCATCTTCGCCACTGATAACAGGTTTGTTCTCAAATCAGACACATAGAAAACTTTCTGTACGTTAACCTGGCGCTCTTCGCTGCCCGTGTCTACTGAAAGACTGACACTTCCAGTACCAGTAATCTGTGTACTCTCACTATTAGCTAGATTCAACTCGGAGTTTAGCTTTGTGAATCCTTCAATCATATGCTTCTCATTACACATATGGCCCGTGCATCCACTGTCGATACACCATATAGGATTCCTTTTCTCGCTGATCATCACCTCTTCGGTGGTGCTCAACATCGTCGTCGGATTGTCATCTTCACCATTACCTTCTGCTTGCTTCGCACTCTGTTTTTGCTTATTGATATTCTTTGTTTTGCACTCTCTCGCAAAATGCCCTCGACGGCCACAACGGTAACATTCAATATTACTTTTAGAGTTGTTATTGTCGTTAGGATTCTTCCTTTGGTTGGCATTTGTATTGTTTCGCTTGACGAACATAGCTCCCTGGTCCACCACTTTTGATTTCCGACCTTCATAATCTTCAATGATTTTTACTTTTAGTACTTCCGTAGTAGGCAAATCATCACGTGATTCCATCGCCGTACGGAACATGTCAAATGAAGCCGGCAAACTATAAAGTAGTAAAATCGCCAACAGTTCATCAATCACAATCAAACCGATTTCTTTGAGCTTCTTGACCGCATCAAAAAAATCTGCGATGTGCTTTCGCAGGTCATCTTCTTCCTGCATGCGAGTCAAAACAAGCTGCTTCAATAACGAGGCTTTTCTGGCAGGTCCGCTTGACTGATACAATGACTTCAATTTATCCCATATTGCTTTGGAAGTTTCCAAACCATCTAATGCACCCAACTCACTCGGGCTTACGGCCAGTAAAATATCGGATTCGGCTTTTCCGTCCATTTTTATCCATTCTGCATACTTAGAATCACTGGTCGCCGGTTTGGTCAAAGTTCCTGTTACGTATTCCCACAAGTCATTTTTTTTTTAAAATGGCTCTCATATGTATTTTCCAGGTATCGTAATTCTCTCCAGTAAGCTGATCTATTTTTATAGACGCCATTATGAAGTTTCTTCAACTCCAACAGCTTTCCAACAGCACAAGAAAAATACGAAGAAAAAACAAGAAAATGTCCGTTATCTGTCAACTTCTTGACTTTTGTATTTACGTTTTCATTTTCTGAGAATTCGATTGGTTTTTCACATAATCTATTTTTTTAGCACTCTGGGCCCATAACCTGAAGGGCTGGGAATAACAACGCAGTTTTTATAGGACACTTTGAGCAATTTTATTTAGTACAATCATTACACATTTTGCGACGACATATTTTCTTATTCAAATGTTACACCAAAAACAATACTATAGAGTATGCGATAAACGAGTTCACGCTTCGTTTTCCAACAATTTAGCTAATAAAATAATTGCTGGTAAAATTAAATTCAACCCACAGTTCCTTTTCTGGTGGACACTTCTTAGCGATCCTGTAATTAACTTCAAGTCAGTTATGAAACTTAATAGTCTTCGTTAAAAGTTCGTCCATCTTTGACAAAGTTCTCGAGGGCGGCATAAAGCAGTAGGCGGGCGGAATTTATCGCAACTATCCATGTGAGTTCAGCGACTTGTGGGCAAAGACCATAGAGTGGAGCATCGCTAAAGACGACATGGAAGACCCAGGGTGAGACGGCGTACGAACTCGAGGCATATCGTCTATCGTGGTCGGTTGCAGCTTCAGATCGCAAGGATTAGACGGTGAAAAGGGAATCATTGCTCAGCAGTGGGACGGTCATGAATTAAAATAAATAATAATTCATGTAGCTACCTGTACCTAGGTATGTGATACCAACCAATGTTCCTTATAAATCGTTTGTATTTTCACTAGGTACCTTGGTAGGTACATATCACTACATGGTATAAAACAAAGTAGCTTTCTCTGTCCCTATGTCCCCTGGGTCCCTTTGTATGCTTAAATCTTTAAAACTACGCAACGGATTTTGACGCTGTTTTTTTTAATACTTAGAGTGATTCAAGAGGAAGGTTTATTTATACGTATAATAAAACCGTGCGAAGCCGGGGCGGGTCGCTAGTATCTTATTAAAAAGAGAAAATAAGTGGTGCTAGCGTCGCTATATAGTAGCTTTTAATAAATAAAAATAAAATAAATTTAACTGAGACATTTTGCTCTAAGGGCGACCTAAGCCGTATTCGAAACTAGGTAGGTACGCATATCAAGAACACTTAAAACACAGTAGATACCTACCTTAGTTAGGTAGGTACTTATTTGTGACTCCAGTACGTTCAAGGGCGACCTTGTATATGCTGTGCTAAATATCCTATTATTTCTGGGAGTTCCGGTTCCGGGTGATTTCTTTGTATAGGTAGGTACTTAACAAAACGTACGTAGGTATGTAACTACTTAACAAAGGTAGGTACCTACCATTTTTATAGTTATTTTTGCTGGATGTGTAATGAAAAGTTAAAATGAAAAATCTTGCCACAACAAAGCATTGTGTAAACTCCATTAAAACACCCCGAAATATAATATTTTCATTCGGAAATAGCGAGGCTTAAGCCTGTAGGCTCATTTAACCCGAAAATGAGGGAATAAAAAAGGTTTGCCCCTTGAGCGCCGGGCTACGCTTCTATCAGCCATCGCAGGGAGAAAGGGGTAGGTAGGTACCTATGTCAGTCATGTTTTCACAATAGATTAGATATGAAAAATTTGCAGGAAATGACTACAACAAAAGAAAGATATCCAAATATAATGAACACAGTAGGTAACCTTATACCGACTGAGCTTAAATAAATACTTATGTTCGAAACATACAAGTCATTGTTCTTGGAATTACCTACATAGAAACCCATCATTTGCTATGGTATAATAATGAATTTATATGTAGGTATTAAAATTTTAAGTTCTTATGTCAAACTAGCTGGTGCCCGCGACTTCGTCTGCGCATGATTAGTATTTCGAGTACTCGCGATTTTACTTGCGTAATTCCCTTTCCCGTGGGATTTTCGGGATAAAATAAAGCCTATGTGTTATTCCAGCTTATAATCTATCTCTGTGCCAAATTCATCCAGATCCGTTATGCAGTTTTTGCGTGAAAGAGTAACAAACATCCATCCATCTATCAATCTATCCATCCATCTATCCATTCATACTTACAAACTTACGCGTTTATCAGTTCAATTTCAAAAATTTTTAAAACCCGTATAGCCCAGGGGAACCAAACTGAATTTCCGGGATAAAATGTATCCCATGTCCAATCGTCCCGAGTTCCATTCGAATTCATTCATTTCCGTAGTGATGCGTGGTTAAAGAATTCTTCTTTCACCCTCTCTCCCAGGGGAACCTTACCGAATTCCGGGATAAAAAGTATCCCATGTCCTTCCTTGTACTATGAACTCAAATCGTCCCGAGTTTCATTCCAACTCATTCAGCAGTTTCGGCGTGATGCGCGGTAAAGCAATTTTACTTTCATACCCTCTCCCATGAGAACCTTACCGAATTCCGGGATAAAAAGTATCCCATGTCCTTCCTTGTACTATGAACTCAAATCGTCCCGAGTTTCATTCCAACTCATTCAGCAGTTTCGGTGTGATGCGCGGTAAAGGAATTTTACTTTCATACCCTCTCCCATGAGAACCTTACTGAATTCCGGGATAAAAAGTATCTTATGTTTTTCCTCGTAGTATGACCTATATCTAATCATGCCGAGTTTCATTTAAATCCATCAAGTAGGGGATAGGTGTACAAAATGATCCCTCGAGGTAAAATGATCCCCTATGGTTCCCAGCAAACTACTAATGCCATCTATCTGATTTAGAAGCAAACGTCTTTCCCGTTCCCCGCTCAGTGATCTCACAAGGTGTCATGGCGGTGTGAGTGTTGTGCGTCGAAATATTTCGGAAAAAAGAAAATTGGTGAGTTTAATCTAAGGTAAGCATAAAAATAATGTTTCATTGTTGAAATTTGGTTGCATTTTACCGAATGAATGTTTTACTGGCTGTTCCTATCAATATTCAATTTACTCTCAAGCATGCTACGATCTCAATAAGGTTATGTTTCGAGGTTATTTTTAGACATGTTATGAAAAATGTGCTCTTGGGGTCAAACGATCCCTTTTTGCAGGTACAAAATGATCCCTGGAATCATAGAACTTAAATTAATGTTTTTAAGTTTGTTTTTTATATACCTGTGTACGATTGCTTTTTACCTTTCCGTCCCAATTATAATATATATAAATGATTTGTATACACATGATGCTTATATTTTTACAGATTATCATACGAGCAAATACGAAAGGAAAACTACACGTCAAAACTAGAGTGAAAATTCCATGAAAAAAGCTTTAGAAGCTGTGAAAAAAAGATAGTTGATGAGTTATTACTATGTGTTATTAAATATTTATGATCTCAAGAAAAAGAAAGATGTTTAATGATTGTTTAGGTTCTGTAATTTCTACCTTGGTATTTAGACACAGTGTTCATAAGGTACCTACTATAAGAATTTAAGTAAACTATTTTTGATTATTATTTGTGTTGAAAATAAACAAAATCGTGATTATGTACTCTTATCTTTTATTCTAACTATAAAATAGGGGATCATTTTGACCCTACCCCAGGGATCATTTTATACACCTAGGTGTCCAAAATGATCCTTTAGTAATGTTTTTGAAAATCTGAAATAAATCTTGTAAAAGTTAAAGAACGCAAAATAAGGGTATGCTAAAACGTTAGCACTGAAATTATTCATCTTGATCTCCTTCAACATTTTCAATAACCTTCATACTTTGGACATAATCAAGTTTTTCCCTTAGGGGGATCATTTTGTACACCTATCCCCTACTTTCGGCGTGATGCGCGTTTACGATACAGACAGACAGACAGACATGAATAAAAAAATTACAGTTTTGGCTTGAGTATCGATAATAGAGTGCCCGCCAAAAATCTTCAATGTACAGAATTGGACCTGTTACAGTTTCATTATAAGTATAGATTGGTCTAAAAACTTTAAAATATATCCGACTAGCTACGGCCCGCGGCTTCGTCCGCATAGAAATTTATTAGTCAAATTTCAAAAATTTATTGCAAGCCTCCTATGGGTAGTTTCGTAAAAATAAAAAATATGTTTTAAATTATTTACTTTGCGGTTCATTTATACCGAGTTTTGAGTGAATCAAACCAAGGAATAATAATTTTCCATACAAATTTTAGCACACTATTTAACCTCCAGAGTTTAAAATTTCCAATTCCTATAGCCTATGTGTTATTCTAGGTCCTAAACTACCTACATACCAAATTTCATTAAAATAACTTAAGTAGTTACGGAGATTACTTATAACAAACATTCACACAGACTTTCCCATTTATTATAATAGTAAGAAGAAGTAACAAGTAAGATAAACCTACAGATACTGGAATAAAATTCTAATTTCCTAGATTGTGCAACTTCCTTGGAAGTTGGAGATTGGTTCACAGTAGATTAGTTCGAAGTATCGGGACTTTTCAATTACCTGCCTGCTTTCAAGAAATCTATAGGCAAGTTAGTGAGACCTGGCGCGATTGTCTTTGTTTTTTTCATACAAACACATTGACGTCACACATCTGTTTAATGTGGAGGCCTACTCTAGTTAAAGTCTTTATTAATCTTTTCCCAGCCCAACTATCCTGTACGCGATGTAGGTACATCCTCCATATAGCTATTTTAATTTGTTTCTATTCCTTGATTGTAATTTTCATTGTTACTTAATAATGAGTACAAAAAAAAGAAGTTCAATAAATTTCCGTTTTCTTTTGATAAGAGTAAGGTTCCAATCGACCGAAAAGAAACAAAATTTCGTAACCGATTTTCGTAAATACGAAAATCCAATGGTGATCGCGCCAGCTCTCAGTAATTTACCTAGGTATTCTAGTTTCAAGAAATGCATAGACGTAGAGACTGGACGAACCTACGGACGGAGGCACAATCAGCCTCAAAGATATAACTACATGTACTACTTCTACACTTAGCAATAGTCGGAGCTAGGAAATGGAATCTCGAAAAAGCAGGATTTAACTAAAAAATGGTAGTTAATCGAGGAAAAATACTTAAATGGATATCTTTGCATCATTAATAATAATCGATTAAACCAAATTCATTCCTTTCTTTTCCTTAGAACTTGAAATACATAATACTTAATATGTATGTCGCAGTCGGATTACATATATAAATGAATATGACCCTTACCTAATTAAAATACCAGAGGATTTGCCTTTAATTAATTCGTGCCTATTTTAAAAATCGTTTGCTATACAAATTCTGTTTCGTTTCTAAAAACTTAACAATTGATCACTGACTTACCAAAAAAAATTCAGTCATTTTAAACGCATTAATTCGTTAATAATTTTCTTTTATCCTCTTACACGTGTTTTTAAAGCCGTTTACTCGTACAAGATTCTGGATGCGTCAAGCTGAAGACAGGGCGCTATGGCGCTCATTAGGGAGGACTATGTCCAGCAGTGGACTAATAAAGGTAGATGATGATGATGAGTAGTACAAAGATATAGGTACCTATCGATACGTATACCTTACGCTAGATGGAAGTTAAGTCCACGTAGGAAGTTGAAAATGAAGAAAAAGTATGATTTTCAGAGCTGCAAATCCGCTAATTGACTTTTGACTTTTGACTTTTTGAACAACGGAACAAAACGTACGGTAATAGTCGAAAAGGTTGACTCTCGACTGAGAAGATGAAATGCATGAAGAGAACTGCATATTTGCGGCTTTTGGAGGTCCTCAGCCAAATCTGCAGCCACACCAGCCCTCGCTGTTGAGCTCGGAAGATGGGATGGGAAGGCGCAAGTGTGTCGACGCATATGGCGTCCCACACAATGGGCCTCCCCAACTCCCATGGGACTGGTGTCATACAGTGATCGTCACGCAACCATTCGGTTCGAAATAAGCTGGTAAAGGAGCAAGAAATAAAACCGAGCAGGACCCTCGCACAAAGGGTTCCTTTCCATTGAAACCATTTTCACACCGACGACCGATGTGACGCGGTGGGCGAAGGTCCGCCTGCGACGCAGGAGGTTGCGGGTTCGATTCCCGCCTCGGAACAAACTTGTGTACGAACTGCAAAAATATGTTCCGTTGGTCTGGGTGTTTTGTATGTATAATAAAAAAAATAACTATTTATATAATGTATTGTATTAAGTATATCAGTCATCTAGTACCCATAACTCTCTGCTTAGCTTGGGGCTAGATGCTGTGTGGATTGACGGAATTATTTATTTTAGTATTTGTTTGTTGATAGCACAGAGCGTGGTTGACAGTGATCAACCCTTTCTTATGTATTACGTTCTACATAACAAAGCGAGTGAGACTGGCAGACAGATGGATAAACAGCTTATCCTTGGCTTGCCAGTTACTTGATGGATCTAGATTATTCTGTGGTATGGGTATACATACATAAGCTATATGTCTACTTATTATTGTAATAGAATAATGAATTCTATTACCGCCTTGTAATGCTATGCAATATGCTGTAAGTGTAACACCTATGGTTTTGAGATGTCATGTCACAGTACTCAGCTACCTGCCTGCCTACTAATTTTATTAGGTAATCTTCCTTAGCATTTAGGCTCAATTTATTAATACTGCCTCGGAATGTTTATTAAATTAATATGCCACTAGAAGCGCCCCACGGCTTCGCCCATGAACCAGTTTTTTTTCATACAAATTTCAGAAATTTAACACAGGGAGTGTGTTAAATTTCTGAAATTTGTATGAAAAAAAACTGGTTATACTAAGGGCTGTTGTGTAAAAATAAGTGAAATCATTTCCTATTCCTTTCCGCAGTAATGTAAATTCAACCTTTCTCTCAAATGGATGTAAGTGAAACCACCAAGTTGGATTTTACTTTTTTATTTTAGCCTATAGTCACTTCACTTAACTTCCTTAACCTGGAGACCTGAAACAAGGAAAGAAACATGTTAATAATGATATCTAGGTACTCTAGATTGGGATACATTTGTTAGGAGGCCTAAGCAAGTTTATCATTCAAGTATTATTTTAGTCTGCTTTAGAAATTTTATTTTGCGAAGAATAATTATATGATATGGGATTAACTATAGATTTACCTGCTACAAAACTAAAAAAAAGAAAATAACTTGCTAAACCTTTGAGTTACACCAAAAACTCTCATAATACACTCATGCTCAAGGATGTTAAATATAATTCACTGTTGAGTGTTGCTTTTTTATTTTAGTTAGGATTACGTTAGGATTATAAAGACTGATCCACGGAGGAGTGACCTTTTAAAGCAACCAACCCTTCAAAACAACCTATTATGATGGAAAATATGTCTGCCTAGAAGTATATGCAGTGTTTTGATTACTATACCTACGCGCCCTCGCCACCAGCATCCCAACTTTTCGAAAACCTAAATAAAATGTCTCAAGCCTATTTATATTCCAAGTGACCTATTTGTTATTCCAGGGCTAGAACTGCTTCGTTCTGTAATTTTTGCATGAAAGAGGAACAAACAATCATACAAAATTTGGCATTTATAATATTGATAAGGATTCACAGAGCTGTATTTTCTGTTACTAAATAACAAAAATCTGCCATAGACTTTTTACATCAGTACACAGTACATGTACACAGTACATGTTTTTGTATCTCTCTTTAGTGCAGTACATTTTATATTTAAAGTAATGTGCACTGTTTAAAACTTAAGTACATTTTAAGTAAATATAATTTTTGTTGTTTTTTTGTATTGTATCTACCTGTAACATAATCAAAATTAGGCTTCAAATAGGTATATGGATTTTTGGGCTTTGTTGCACAATTCATGTGTGAACAAGTGTAGCCGTACTTATGAAGGTTGTGATATCCAATTAGAGGATTCGATTCCGGGATCCCGGGATTCGGGATCCCGGGATCCCGGTAGATTTTCGATCCCGAAAATTTCGGGATTATTTTTTCCAAATCCCGGGATTTTCGGATTGAGAAATATTCTTAAAATTGTTAAAAATAACAAAAAACGAAGCGCGTAAATGTAATAAACACAAATAAAACTTTAACTACCTAATATCTTATATGAAACATTAAAAATAACAAAAGGAAACATCTGATCATTTCGGTTAACATCGGTTTAGTTTTCTTTTAAATATATGATAAAAAAAACTGGAATGATTATTCTTAAATTTTATAATCAGTATAAGCTCTTTTTAGTAACAAATAATACCTACAATTTATAATACCATGTCCTGTTTACAAAAAAGCATTCCTTTAACAGGTAATCAACAACCTCCACGGCCGCGTCGTGGTTAAATTGACGTAAAATTATTTTTTGTCCACAATTATGACATGCCTTTTTGATTGAAACAATACGTTTAACCATCATTAAATTTTGTTTTTATTGACTGATAACTAGTGATCGGATATTTGGGCGCTTTTTTACCTAAAGTTAAAAGACGCAACAAGTAGCTTTTAAAACCAACATTTTCAAGAATCCTGATGAATTACCACGAATAGAATTACAAAACATAGAATTCAAGAAATTTTTATAAAAAAAATATAAGTCAGTTTTAATCTGTTTTGTATTTCAATAAAGTCATGAAATTTGAAAAAAATTGGAATTACGTTATTAAAAAATTTTTTGTGTAAATATCGGTTTTAGTGAAAACGAGTCGGAATAAATGTGTTTTATATTTGATCTATAAATAAGATTCCAACAAAAATAAATAACATTCTAGAACATTTCGGAATTCTTCGGAATATATATGAATTCCCGTATAAAGGTTTAAATTTATTTGGTTTTAATAGTTCATGTCGCTCGTTTGGTAGAACATCGACGTAATTTACAAAATTCAAATTTTACAGGAGAGCGATTATTAAGTTTTTTTGGAGTTCTCTAATGAATTTCTAAGCAACTGGTGGTAGGATTATGATTATACTAGATGTATATTATAGCTATATTCAAGGAATTTCGAATTTCATTTTAACAATATCAAAACGATGTATAGAATTTCCGTAATATAAAAATAACTACTGAGGTACCTGTAGTTAAGTCATTGTTCCACCAGAATAGAGTCCTGGATAATAAAACTATTCATACAAAATGCGTGATTTTGTGACAAAAAAAAATTATTTGCTGTAACTAATCATTTATTAACTTATTAAACTATTAAAAATTTGAGAAGAGCAGTCATAGAATAATATCACGATTCAATATTACTTCTTAAAAGGCACAAAACTGTGTTAAAAACAACAAAATCTTCATCAAAACCAAAGTTAGTCTTTGTAACTTCGCTCATTTTTTAGAACATTGACGTAATTTACAAAATTCAAATTTTACAGGAGACCGATTATTAAGTTCTTTTGGAGTTCTCTAATGAATTTGTAAGCAACTGGTGGTAGGATTATGATTATACTAGATGTATATTAGAGCTATAGTCAAGGAATTTCTAATTTCATTTTAACAATATTAAAACATATTTTGTCTACCGATGTGGCACGGTGGGCGAAGGTCTGCCTGCGACGCAGGAGGTTGCGGGTTCAATTCCCGCCTCGGAACAAATTTGTGTACGATCTGCAGAAATTTGTTCCGTGGTCTGGGTGTTTCCTATGTTTAATAAAAAATATCTATCTATTTAATGTATTGTATTAAGTATATCAGTCATCTAGTACCCATAACACAAGCTCTGCTTAGCTTGGGGCTAGATGATGCTGTGTGGATTGTCTGGAATTATTTATTTATTTAAAACAATGTATAGAATTTTAGTTGTTTAGAATTTTTAGTTGAAACGTTGAGGGACGAGGGCATTAAGTTCTGCAGCAAGCGAGGTACTGACAGGAAGACTAAACTCTCGGATGAGATTCTGGATCTGATGACAAAAAGACGGGAAACCACCTAAGTATCTTCGTCAGAGAGGTTAGACCTGAACAAGTAAATCGCGAAGATGGTGCGGCGCGACCTTCGGAGCTCCAACACACCTCATTGAAGAGGCGATAGAGCGAAACCGAGGGACCAAAGTATTCACTCAGCAGCTTGGTAGAAGCCACCTGACGAAACTTAAAACGCACGACGGGAGGACCGTTTTGTCGAAGCCAGAGATCTCAGCTGAGATAGAAGATTTCTATGGCCGTTTGTACACTGCAAATGCCCCTCGTTCCCAACGAGATGACCATGATTCTAGAGCCACCCTGACACGCCACTATACCGATGAACTGCCAGATTTCAGTCAAGATGAAATCGTGCTAGCTCTGAGGCAGCTTAAATATGGAAAAGCCCCCGGTGAGGACGGTATTACTTCAGAGCTTCTGAAGGCAGGAGCCCCCGTTATACAGGAGCTGCAGAACCTCTTCAATGCTGTCCTTCACTGTGGGAGAACTCCTAAGGCGTGGAGCGGGAGTTTGGTGGTGCTCTTTTTAAGAAGAACTCCTTAAAAACTATAGACCCGTCACACTTCTGAGCCGCGTCTATAAGCTGTTCTCGTGAGTGGTCACGAATCGTCTCGCCAGAAGACTGGACGAGTTTGAGCCAACAGAATAGGCTGGGTTTCGCGGAGGATATGGCACCATAGACCACACATTCACACAGTGCGGCAGATTATACAGAAGTCCGAAGAGTATAATCAGCCCCTGTGTCTCGCTTTTGTGGACTATGAGAAGGCTTTTAACTCCGTCGAAACTAGGACTGTTCTGGAATCCTTACAGCGATGCCAAGTAGACTATCGTTTTATCGAAGTGCTGAATTATACAATGAAATTAGTTAGAATTAGTTACTTCCATAGTATTATGTCCTATGGTATTTTGCTTTGGGGACAGGCAGCTGATATTCAGACTATCTTTGTTCTTCAAAAAAGGGCGGTGCGTGCAATTTATAAATTAGAGCCACGTGTCTCATTGAGGGAATTATTTAAAGAAATAAATATTTGAACTGTAATTTCGCAATATATTTATGAAAATTTAATGTAGGTATACACACAAAAACAAGAGTAACTTTTTGAAAAATTGTGATGTTCACAATAGAAATACACGAAACAAGAACAAATTACACATTCCTTCATTTAGATTACGAAAACTGTGGAAATCATTTATGGGTAATTGTGTGCGCTTCTATAATAAGCTTCCATCTGAAGCAACTGAGCTTTCTATTCGTAGATTTAAACAGTACATAAAACTAAATCTTATCAAGAAGGCATATTACTCCATAAATGATTACATCAGTGACGTTAGTGCTTGGCCAGATCAGATGTCGCTCAGTTCCACATCGACAATAGTATGTAATTATTTATAAGGCAAACATGTATTAGACACATAAGTTTTACACATGCTAGTGGTTTCTATTTCGCCTCTTCCACTAGTGGACAAAAAACTGAGGCGAATATATTATTAATAAATATAAAAATAATATAGTATTAAATTTGACTTGTCTAAGTGCTTATTTTGTAAGCCTAAAGAAATAAAGATATTGATTATTTGATATAAATAATAAGCTACCTGCTGACTTATTTAGTTCGATATTTAGCTAAAGACTTAATCTTATTGAAGTAACAACGACCTAAATGTTATACTCGCAACAGTTTCTTAAATATTGCGTCAATCAACCAAGAAAAATTTAATCTAGTTGAAGTAATAACGACGAAAGTGACATTCCGTCATTGTTTACCCAAGAAAAATGATAAAAAAAATGTCATAATTACCTTTACGTCGATGTAGCCCTCAACTCGACGGCACTTCACAAGTCCCCCAGCGCAACTGACCAATTCGTCGTTGTATCGTCAAAAGTTTCACGATTTGGTCTAAATACTACAACGACGTTTGAGCCATCTAGCGGAAACTATTAGAGATAGAATTTCGTCGATTTTTTTCCATATAGAGATACTACTTACAGGTGTTCTGGCATATTTAACTCAATTTTGCAAAAATTGACAATTACGTCATTATTCTACCAAATGAGCGATGTGGTGTCGTCGCTCAAAGTTAAGGTCGGTGCGAACACCCGAGCCCCTATAGTCCTCGTTCACGTTGGAACGCGCGGGCGCGGGGACGTGTTCACATTAACCGCCAGGCGTTTGCGCGAGTTCGTTTCTAGCGACAAGTTCAAACTGGTTGAACTTACCTGGCGTCGCGAGTGAATTGCGCGCTCCGTCGCTAGTTCGACGTGAAAACACACAAACGTCTCACGCGTTTGATATAACCGCGAGCGCTTCGCGCGCGCCGGCCGCGAGTTTGCCCGCTACTTCGCCCGCACGTGCGTTTTGTACGTGAACATTTGCATAGTATGCTGTATGTTTGATATTTCGTGACCGCGCCCGCGAGGCTACGTGAATAAGCACATACAAACGTTGCTTTCGTTTTATTTGGAAAGTACCGCATCGATTTCAATGAAATTTTGCACACAAAATTGGATAAGAAAAAGCTACGGGTGCACCGTTTTAGTATTTTAAAAAACGTAATCATCATTAAATAAGAGCGAAACTAATTTGCCATATTTTCATCAAAAATCGAGTCATTTTCAAGGGATTTTTTATGCATGATAAACGCCCCCACGCGTGAGCGAGCGGTGGCAGAAATGAGAAAAATTTTTTTTATTTTTTTTATATTTTTTTTGTTGCTTTCAATTTATTTTGAAAAAACGATTGTTTTCTCAAATATTTTTGTTTATCCCTAGAGTTAAATATATTTACAATGGGCGCACCGTCACAGATATTCGAATAAAGGTAATCATTCTCGGGGCGGGGGCGGTAAGACGCTGGAGAGGTGGAAAATGTTACGATTTCCGAAATAAGGCGAGCGCACCCGAACGGGCTGAGCCGACCGACGACGAGTCGTCATTGTCAGTCGGGTCAGCCGCGGGGTTTTGATAGTACTTAACGGAATAAAATCCATATTCATAATTTTTGATGTAGTTTGAAATTAAGATTTCATCATTAATTTCCTGACAAGATTTCTTAGAAGACACACGGATCGGCCGCTGAGATTTAGGAGAGGTTCTTAGGCTTCTTAAGGTAAATAAGCGCCCGAATATCCGATCACTGCTGATAACGTTACCATGATGTGGTTACTTCAATTAGTAGGTATTTTATATCAGTCTACCGTAGAAAAGTAGAATTAAAAAGTTGATTTTTTATATTTATAGTATTAATTAATTGAAAAAAGAAGTTATTGTGGTTTTAATTGATTTTTAATTCGTTTCTGAAAGTAAATAAAAGTTGATTTTCATATATTACTTCGATTAGATCTACGTGTCTACGATCCCGGGATCGGCTTTCACAAATCCCGAAATCCCGGGATTGAAAATAGAGACCGGGATCGAATCCTCTATATCCAATGGATACAGGTAGCAAAGGATCAGACATTGGAGGCCTATGTCTAGCATGGACTTCTATAACCTCACATGATGACGTGTGGCTAAAGGTAATAACATACCAGGGGGTAAGCTCTGCTTTAGCTTCTCTGCCTTCTCCTTGTCGGTGATGACAAGCGTGTACAGGAAACGGGAGCACCGCACCTTGAACTTGACATTCTCCGGGTTCTTCTTTATCTTGACAGCTGGAACGACATACATAAACTTGAACACAATGAACAACAATAATAGATGAAACCCCAGATAACTCATCAAGATAAAATTTCGAATCATTCCTTGTCTTACTATTTTCTTTTAATAAATGGATTAAATAACTTTCTTGTTCTTATGTTCTAATTTAATGATGAGCTGCAGATTATATCCAACTTGAAGCCTTCTACTGGCTTACATGCCCAAGTTATTTGCTTCTAGTAGTACATTATTACACTTGCGCATACAACAGACTTACCACTCTACTACTGTTGCTACTATCTATTCTAGAAGCTACAGATAATGCTTACATAGGTAAAACACTCAAAACTAATATAAATTTTATAAGTTGACTAGTTTCCCTCTGCTGATTCTTTCATGAATTGGGGGAAGTAGAATTTATCTAAGCTCATAACTGTATGCTTAATTATGTTATGAATCTTTCATAATCACGAGATACTTAAGTTTCAAGTAATTGTACAAGTAGGTGCAGTGTGAAAATTTGTAGTCTACATGTTTACAACTATTGTTTTGGCACTTACATTTAGCATCTTTCCTTCTTGCCTTCAGTAAGAAGTCTTTGATATCTTTGATTTCACGCGGCTGGAAAAGAAACAGAAATTTAAATACAAACACAGGGTTAAGTATAACCTATCAAGAGTTCAGTCAGGATTTGAAGACAAGGGCGAGTTTGCTCAAGAATTAAATTAGATACAATATGGTTGTCAAATAAAAGGCTACAAACATAGCTCTAGATACTTAGATTTTGAACGGGACAAAACAGATCAGAAGGTAAACAATCAACTTACCATGGTGGCGGCTGAGACAACAGAGTTTCGTGCTGAAATAGAACGTCGAAGAAAAATATTAATTCACAAGTCAAGTAAACTTTATCACTAGCACAATCACCACAAAAATAATATTATTAGCCAGTCAGAAAACGAGATTTTCTTCGATTTATCACAAGAACTTTACTCCTTCGGCCATTCCTTACCTGTCAAACTTGAAAAAGAATCGTAGGAAAATTGACAGTGACATTGACAGTTACATAAAATTCTAATGTCAGATCATTTATGATATGACAGCCAATGGAATTATGACAGCCAGCTATCAAATATTTTTCTTTTTTATTTGTGACTCCGTGGTGAGATCACGGTGTAGAGCGGAATAATTTTATTCCTTGAGTAATTACTAATAAAATTAATGATGGCAAGAAATGGCGCGGCGGTGCGAACGAGACTTTGAGATGGTCTTGCCCAAGGTGTTCGTTGACCAAAGTGTTGACCTCATCCTAAATAACCATGGATTATTGAACTGATTTGAACAAAAGTTCTTTAAGATTCCGTTTTATCCCTAAAAGTCTCCACAAACTGAAGCCGGAGGCGGAGCGGAGGCGAAGGCGTGCAAGTTGTATTCTATTGAATCATATGAAAGCCTACACACACACACCGCAGTCGGTGGCAGCGCGATGCCATAGGAAAAACCGCCACACCTTCGCCTCCGCTCCGCCTCCGGCTTTTGTGTATTTTCAACTTAAGTGATACGAAATTTAAATTCAAACGCGCCCGCGCCCCGTCTGATGGGCCTACCTTTAAAGGTTGAAAAGCACTGCCACATATTGCACTTCTACTCTAAACCTTATAGCACAGCTCACGCGTTAAATTGGACACTATACTTATATTTTTTTTTTACTTTACTTTTACAAACAAATGCAATGGGTAGGTACTAATTAAAAAGAAACTACTATAAACTCACTCGGCTTATTACCTAAGGTCAGGCGTACCTACTTGCTTGACATACATTCACGACCCATGTCCATTTTGAAGTACACGATTTACACGATGCGGGCTACTGAATAAGGGCTCCCACACACAACTGCGATTTGGTGCGATGCGATGCGATTTGATGCGATTTGATGCGATGTCACACGAACTTGATTTGCGAATTTCTGCGATGCGAATTTGTGCGGCGAACCGTTTTGTAGGGTAACCATACCTTCAAGTTTAGTCAGCCGTATTGGACGTGTTTTTAGGAAGCGTAAGATGGATCCCAAAAAGATAATTGAACCGATTTAAGCAAAAATGATCCAACCCACACAAACCTCATTTCGAGATAATCGATATTTAAGTTTGTGGCGGTATTTCTCTAGCTTTGTAATACAAAATGTTGTTATTTTAATTTAATAGAATGCTATGTAAACTCAACTTTTTTGCTTTAAATAATATAAAGAATAAATTGTAATAGTTTAGTAGATAATTGGGAAAACTTGCGCCTGGATTATTATTACAAAATTAATTTTGTATGGAAAGAGCTATGTAGGGTGCAAAAATTAATTAATTTGGCGGAGGCGAAGGCGTGCGAGTTGTATTCTATGGAATCCTATGAAAGCCTACACACACACCGCAGGCCGTGGTGAACGCGGTGCCATAGGAAAAACCGGCACGCCTTCGCCTCCGCCACGCCTCCGGCTTCTGTGTGTTTTGAACTTTATGGTTTATTTCGTTTACGTACTTAGATGGAATAGCAATTTCAAATATTAACTTGTCAAAGCTTAACTTGTTTTATATCATCATCATCATAATCAACCTATATTAGTCCACTGCTGGACATAGGCCTCCCTTAATGAGCGCCATAGCTCCCTGTCTTCAGCTTGACGCATCCAGCATCTGCCAGCAGTCTTTCGCAGATCGTCATCCCACCTGGCCGGAGGGCGTCTAAGTCTACGTTTGCCAAGTCTGGGTCTCCACTCAAGAACACGTTTACCCCAACGGTTGTCGGTTCTTCGCGAGATATAGCCGGCCCACTGCCACCACTTCAGCTTGCTAATTATTTGAGCTATGTCGATAACTTTGGTTCTCTTTCGGATGTATTCTTTACGAATCCTATCCTTCAGAGAAACTCCGAGCATAGCTCTTTCTATAGCTTTCTGAGCTCTTTGAACTTATGGACCAGCTTAATATTATAGTTTGAATCATTGTAGCAAAATAGAACGGTTATATGTTAGGGTAACCAAAGCAACACAAAAATGATTCAAGTGTCATGAAACACTTATACATTTTAAAAAATGGTCTTCGACATGACAGTTGTGGGTTGGATCATAAGGATTTTCCACATTTGTGAACATAGAGGTGTGTCTTTGATATGTTAAAATATACCTTATACTGATTACATAGGTTAAAAAAACTCGAAATTGACTAGGTTGTGGGTTAGATCATTTTTGCATAAATCGGTCCAATTGCACTGCTGTTATTGTTAAATAGATATAAAAGAAAAAGAAGATTCTGGATTCATCCATTTAATACGATTATGAACACTGAAGGGAACTATTTTACTCGAAATTACTATGAGTTGAGAACTAAAGCAGTTTTTTTTTACAACACAAAGAATGCGGCTCAGGCGCCGCGCATCTTTCGCTAAAGTTGTCTCAGAGCGGACTAAAAGGGGGGTCACCAAGTATGACGTAATATGACAGGAATGCGCGATGCAAATGAGATCGGACGTTATCGTGCGAGCTCGCAGATATTTGCGATGCGATGCGAGCTCGCAGTTTTGTGTTTGAGCCCTAAGGACTCCTACACAAAACTGCGAATTCGCAACTATCTGCGAACTCGCGCGATGCACCGCAATAACGTCCGATCTCATTCGCATCGCGCATTCCTGCGATATTACGTCATACTTGGTGGCCCCCCTTTTAGTCCGCTCTGAGACAGCTTTAGAGAAAGACGCGCGGCGCCTGCGCCGCCTTCTTTGTGTTGTAAAAAAATATCTTCAGTTCTCAACCCATAGTACTTTCGAGTAAAATAGTTCCCATCAGAGTTCATAATCGTAATAAATGGATGAACCCAGAATCTTCTTTTTCTTTTATATCTATTTAACAATAACAGCAATGCAATAATCTTTATGCGATCATCTTACGCTTCCTGAAAACACGTCCAATATGGCTGACTACACTTGCAGGTATGATTTCCCTACCAAACGGTTTACCGCACAAAATCAATCAATCAATCAATGCAGAAATTCGCATCGCAAGTTCCTACGACGGCATCGCATCGCATCGCAGTTTTTTGTTTGGAGCCCTTAACCGAGATTGTGAATGACTAACATTCCTGCCGCCTCCACTCGCCAAGACTCGTGAGAGCTTGTAGTAGGTGCATCGCATCGCGAGTGTGAATTGAGCATAAAGCCGCGTGCAGACTGCTGTAACGTAACATGCAATGTAACATGAAAGGATCATTTCATAAGTGTGGACGCAGCGCGCGCACGAACTGAGCACGTACCTACGTGTTCGCATCTTTTCCGGCATGCGCGCGGCGAGCGTAGCTCAGTCAGCCGTAGCTGTGTTTTTCTTCCATGGTTCGCGCGCGGTCCGCAGTACAGACACAAACACACTGGCGCTACGCGCACACTGCGCGCCCCTTTGTGTTCGGCGAAAAAACCGACAAACGGCGGATCGCGACGCGCTCGAGTTGAAATGCTCTGTTCGTGCGCGTAGGGTACGCGCTAGGCGTCCACACTATGCAGTGCCGGATTTATATTTTTTATGAGTGTAGGCCACTTTTTTCCGCCGCCCCAAATGAACGGAGCCGTTCATTATTAGCTGCACCCCCCCCCCCCCCGGTAGACATAGAATTTTACCCCCCCTAGGACGCTGCCGCCCCAAGGCCGCGGCCTATACGTCCTATTTACAAATCCAGGATTTCTGTTAGTCCTTTCACGAAAGAAGTCCCCTAGACGCGGCGCTGTAGTAGTACGACCGAATGAAGCCAGCAAGCATATGGCAATCTGTCAAATTTAGTTCCACCAGTTGCCGAGGGACTTTTTTCGTGATAAGCACTCTACATTGCATGATACATTGCGACAGTGTGGACGGTAAATTCTTTCATTGCGTGTTACATTGCATGTTACGTTACAGCAGTCTGTACGCGGCTTTACTTCGTAGAAATTCGACAAGGAGCTCGGTCACCATGAACTCCCCATACAAACGGAGTACCAAAATGTAAGTCCACAAAATTTTTTGGTTTTTTGTATTTGAATTGTATTTATCTATGCTCCTAAGTAGGTCGTTTTTTTTCAAAAAATTTACTACTGGCGGTGTTTCCAATTCCAAGGTGATGTTGGTAATGTGCTTATTTCCTAGCAAATTAAATAACTTGCGTAAATTCGGGTACCTATCTATTGTACCCATCTCTCATCTCTCGTCTTTTTGGGGAGGGGAATGTAGGATTTTAAAGGAGGCGTCTTCATAAATGAAACAAATGGTTAAAAATCATGAAAAATTGTAATTGGCATACCAACTTGTTACAACCTATGGCCAATTATACAATTAAATCAATGTTGTTAATTAAATATAATATTTTAAGTAAAATATGTTTATGCTTTAATGGTTTCCTTAAATTTTTATTTTTTTATATTATTAATTAGAAAAAAACTATAATATTGATTAAAAAATTGTCGTTTAGACTCGGTACAATGTCGTAAAATGCTTGTATAAAATACAAAGTTTTATCAAACCGGTGACAGTTAGGCCTCTGTCTCGAAGCGACTTAGTATTACGTATAAGTCAATGATAAAACCTAAGGCCACAATTTATTAGTAAGAGTCTTAGATCTAGACTATGATATAAGCAAGCAGGTCAGCGCTCGCCCTGAAGTGTCCGAGGAGTCATTATTCCAACGAATATCGTATTTACAGGTGTTCGTTAAATGGGAAGATATAAGATAACAAAATAAAAGGGTGCGGCGCAAACGGGCTATAAATACTCGACAAGAGAGTTCGCGGCGGAGCGTGATCTCGCCGCGCCTCCCAAAGCCTACATGATCACTTATATACTAGCTATAAAATTTGTATGGCAACTAAGCTCTCAGTGATTCTCACTGACTATTTACATATCAAGAGAACGGGATCCACTTGAGCTCTTCATATACTTGGGTTTAATATTACATTAAATGGAGAAGTCAAGTTGTTGGGGGTAAGTTACAGATATTGTCACAAAACAGTCTTTAACTCAGTCACTTCTTAAATGCATTACTAGAAATCAGTATTTACGTACTTTTGCCACAATTTAATAATAATACTTTTTATAAAATTTCATTATCACCAATGGAGAATTTGCCTCGCGCCCGGCAGGGCATCTCGATTGAAAGGAATGTTTAGATTTAATACTGGATTGAGGACTAATTCATACAATTTGATTACAGTAATCCAATGCTGAGATTCCCAGACTGTTCTAAATGCTTTTAGATATTTGAGCACCCAGAGTTGTGATAAGCTGTAGAAATATGAATAATTAACATGCATACGATATCAACGTCTTTTTTTAAAAAAATGCGTTTATTCATATTTCCACTGTGAAAGATTGCATAGTAACAGATATAATACAAATAGAGCAATAGGCGCATAACGATCCATACAATAATATCGCTTTACAATACCTTGGAGCCGAACACAATCCTGCCTTTAAAAGACAACAAACATTAACCAGTTTTTGCACGAATGTGTAATCGGCTCGTAACGCACCCAACGGTGATTTATACAAAAATCTATCCTATTTTATGAAGATTAGGTTAGATAAACATTTTTAAATATTCGGTACAAATCACTTAACAACGCGCTTAGACATGATAATTTAAGATTAAGTACAAACAGTATTTCGGTAAAACGCACTATACACATTCACAGCGGCAGGAAAACTTAACAGATGTGAGCTTCGTAATAAACCGGACCGCACCAAATGATGATCCGAAATGTGTATAACGTGAATTACTATTCTAATAGAGGCATCCTAACGATAATTATCCCAAGTCGGTAAAGGTAGGCAACAGTATCATGTTCAAGCGTTGTTTCACTACTTTCCATGCATAGGATAAGCCGTATTTCAGATGTAAACTCTGGAGACATTAAAAAAATAACCTTTTTGTAATACCTATTGTAAGATACAGTTTCTTAAGACAGAGGGAATAAAAATTTATAAATATCGCAAATAAAAT
Source organism: Eupithecia centaureata (assembly GCA_944547425.1). Classification (NCBI taxonomy): domain Eukaryota; kingdom Metazoa; phylum Arthropoda; class Insecta; order Lepidoptera; family Geometridae; genus Eupithecia; species Eupithecia centaureata. The sequence goes on along the minus strand of OX155684.1, from coordinate 14,558,991 downwards.
ACAGCAGTTGTTGTTTTTACAAGTTATTCCACGCATAGTTTCTATGTTCGTTATTTTGATAAAGTCCTCAAATAAACTGCTTTAGATATCGTCAAAATATCGAAATTACACGTTATCTTGACTTTTCGATGACTCCTGTATTTTACTTGCGTTCGGAAATGATAAACTGCCTACTGTCTCACCAAGCATTGCCTCAACTCAAAATTCTCAAATATAGCTTTTTAGAGCATGGAGGCTACTACAAGCATTTGCTATACCAGGTTGAAGAGCGTTGTTTCAAATTTGTAACATCATTATTTTTAAGTTAAATAAACTACTTACCTGAACAAATAATTCTCTGTCTCTATTAACAACATATATTATGATTACTAAAATTTATGTGTAAGTGAATTAGGCTAGCACAGAATAACTAGTGGTGGCTTGATAACTGAAAGCCTATACTCAGCATAGTGACCGACTGGTGAGATACATTTCTTTACGAGTGGTGATATCATATTTCACACTGGGCATCACCAGTCGCCGCCTGTCTGTGAATATGGTACTAATACCCTCATGAGAAGAGCCAATAAGGCGCTTATGATAGGGTCTTTATCTAGTAGTGGACTAGTATAGGCTGATGATGATAATGAGCCCCCAGCTCTAGCAATCAACATCTCGGTGAATGGCTCTGTTTGTTTTCTTGATCAGTCAGTAGGCAGTGAGTACACAAGGCGTTTTGAAGCGCGCGCTCACGAGCATTACCACAAGAACAAATATTTTAAAACGCGTTACTAAAGCGAGCGTTTCGAAACGCCTGTGGATGTCGCCACTGGATCGTAGGATCAACAGGTTTTGGTATTGCTAGGCCGATTGCAAAAGGAACGATGATTTGTTGGGAATCCCTAATTTTATTCGTTGAGGTGGCTAAGTAACTTTTAGCCATATTGTTTAGTATTGATCGTTCAATCGGCATAGCCTTATTCAATGAACTGCACCGTTTTGCAATCGGCCTAGCCAGTTCACTAACGGACTGATTCTACGTTCCGGCGGCGACATGTAAAGAGGGCAGCATCATTTGGTAACCCCTTTAACGTTCAGGCCGCGCTCACATTGGATACGTACGTAACGTACGATCACTGTTCGTACGTAAACGTACGACCACTGCACTATTCAAACGGAGTATAAGTACGACTAATCGCACGCAGTCTGAGCGCTCATAACCCTTGGAAGATCGGGTTCATTCATACAATTCCGCCCGAATCGAATTCAGACGAAAACGTATCCAAAGTGAGGAGGGCCTGAGCCGCTAGAGGGTTACCAGCTGATGATGACCCCTGTCCAGGTGTTGTTTTGTTGTGAGTGGGGAAGTGGTTATTCTACGCTGTTGGTTGTGTCGTTGACGTCGTCAAAGGACTCGTCCCCGGAGCCGCCGCCCGGCGCGAGTGAGGATCGCTTGATTCGCGCCGTGGACGAGCCGCTCGACAGACCGATGGGCCCGCCGCCTTGCCGTCTGGAATATCAACAAATCAGTTAGGTATTGTTTGTGAAGAGGGATGTTTTGAAGCTTTTGTTTTCAGATAATAGAGTGACTAATTAATTAAGATAATAAATATTTTTAGCTATTAACGTATGTGGAATCCTATCTGTGTCAATTGAAGGCAGTTAGCAAAATTTTGTGAATAATAAGTACATGTCCAGGTTTGAACCTAAACGCAAAAAATACGGCTATGTTTTTTTACTGACTTCAAAAATTAAAGTTATTGATTGAATTTCAACTAACTATTCTTTAGCTATTTAGAGAATGGTCCTGAGATATGTAATTCTCGAGAGATTAGTATTAGTGCTACAAAATCAAAAAGCAACGGAGGAATTTGAAGTTAGTTTTATAGTTCTTCACAAGTATCAAAATATCAATCGTAACAGATAGAACATTTGCATTTAAACAACCGCAGATTGGGGACATGTTGAACAGGGTCATTGCTCCTCCCCCAAAACAAATTATTTTTTGGGAGGAAGCTCTTGCGCTATGTGCAGAAGTAGGTAGTATTTTTGGGGTAGAAAGAACGTATAGCAAGTGAGTAACATAAATATAATAAGTTCACTCTATTGTGTGAAAACAAAAGCATTTCCTGTATGACCACATGATATCAAATTAATTACGAGGTTTGATAGTGTTATACGTGATTTAAAGGGTCATACAAATACGTGCACAGAATGCCACGTAATTAGAGATTACAACGCGGTAATTTAACACTCGGATGATCAAAAAAAATCCAGAAGCTGCAGGACCCGTACAGGAACTCCAATAACCTTGAATGTATGAAAGTTCAATCTGCACGAAAGTTTGAATCCGACATGCAACGCATTAGAGTTTGGCACTTGTATTCAACAAATCGTTTTTCTTTTCATATTTTTGCAAGATATTTCTTTCTCTATCTCTATCTATATTAGTAAAAGTTCATATTTAGTCCAATATTCGCAAGAAAAACGATTCGATAACGCAAAACAAGATCCCAGCGCAAAACGACACTAAAACGGACGGACAGCGGCCATGCGCCACGATTTAGTCGAAAACCAATGATCAATTAAACAACACAATGATTCCGTGAATATCCTAGATTAACTAAACCCAGCCAGACTCAACCACAGAAATTAATGCACATCCCGTTTTTATTCGCCAATGGTGAAAACAAATTTTATAAACTTATTTTCTGGAAAGATCACCTGATAGTGTTACCAGAAAATTAGTTTTAGTATTGAGAAAACAAATTATGTGATAAATTTCATAAACGAACAACTCCTATAAACTTAGCTTCAATTGTTTTCCCTGAAATAGTTGGTTTTTTACAAATTTTTGGATAATATAAAATAGTTAAATCTCTATGATCAATGAAATGATGAAACATGAAGATATAAACGTCACAAAAGGTCCTAGAAACCATTTTTACCTCTCTCTTACTCGCTATCTTCAGAGCTATCCACCGAGAGGGACGGGCGGTTGGCGGACATACTCGCGCGAATCTGACGACTCTCTACCGCGCTGTTGATAATCACCACTTTAGGATATAGCTATACATACATATATAGCTATTTAGCTATTCATTTCCCGTCATACAAGGGAAGTTTTGCAATTTCTAAAAGGATGCATTCCTACAAATCCCTAAAGTTTCCTAAAAATACGTACGGTACAAACATACGTATCGTACCGTCTTTTGTCAATAAAAAAAAGTCCATTTTTTTAAACGAAACTTCCCTTTAGACTTATTAACATTAGAAATACTAATACTTCCCTACACATGACGGGAATTTAACAGCTTGGATTCTAAATTTTAAAATCCAACGGACTCAATAGTATTCTTAATAAAAATAAACCAAGAATATATATATAAGAATATATTATGTGTGGAAACTTCAATTAGTTCGCACATTGGCTTGCTGCTCGCATGGTGCATAGTTTAACCTTCCGGCTCGTATGTTACCTGAGTTTGTTCCTGAGGTATAGCTTAACCCTTCGGCTCGCATGTTGTTACCCGAGTTTGTTCCTGAGGTATAGCTTAACCCTCCGGCTCGTATGTTACCTGAGTTTGTTCCTGAGGTTGTTGCACTCGCGCGTGATACTCTCGTGCGTCTCCAGCATGTCCTCAAGCTCGCGCTGCGCCTTCCGCTTGCCGACCTTCTCTCTCTGGACCTCCTCCTCCGCTTCGTCCAGTTGACGCTTCAGGGTCTTGACGCGGACGTTCATCTGGGGAACGCACATAACATTAGTATGTTTATATTACAATTATATTTATATTACAACACTTACTATCAGGTGAGATTGTGGTCAAACGAAGGTCTATTGTTGATTAAAACATAAGTAATGCCATGACATGGTATTCTGCTTCGATCTTTAAATGATATTGATCTGTCGATCCTCTTTACTGTTGTGAAACAAGAGCCTAAATATGCCTAAAACTGTTCCCCCTGTTTAGGAGAGGAACAGTTTTAGGCATATTTAGGCCACGTAACATGTGTTGTACTAAACAGGGGGTATTTCTGGACTCTGCCTCCAGCTGCTCCTCTAGGTTGGCTCACTGCAGCTCCAGCGACGTTATTACGTAGTAACCTTGTATATAGAATGTTCTAGAAGCAGTGGTTACCTTCTCGATCTGCTCCTTGTACTGGTCGGCGTGCCTCCGCTCCTCGTCCAGCTGCAGCGCCAGCTCCTTCATCTTCTTGTCCAGCTTGTATATAGAATGTTCTAGAAGCAATGGTTACCTTCTCGATCTGCTCCTTGTACTGGTCGGCGTGCCTCCGCTCCTCGTCCAGCTGCAGCGCCAGCTCCTTCATCTACTTGTCCAGCTTGTATATAGAATGTTCTAGAAGCAGTGGTTACCTTCTCGATCTGCTCCTTGTACTGGTCGGCGTGCCTCCGCTCCTCGTCCAGCTGCAGCGCCAGCTCCTTCATCTTCTTGTCCAGCTTGTATATAGAATGTTCTAGAAGCAGTGGTTACCTTCTCGATCTGCTCCTTGTACTGGTCGGCGTGCCTCCGCTCCTCGTCCAGCTGCAGCGCCAGCTCCTTCATCTTCTTGTCCAGCTTGTATATAGAATGTTCTAGAAGCAGTGGTTACCTTCTCGATCTGCTCCTTGTACTGGTCGGCGTGCCTCCGCTCCTCGTCCAGCTGCAGCGACAGCTCCTTCATCTTCTTGTCCAGCTTGTATATAGAATGTTCTAGAAGCAGTGGTTACCTTCTCGATCTGCTCCTTGTACTGGTCGGCGTGCCTCCGCTCCTCGTCCAGCTGCAGCGCCAGCTCCTTCATCTTCTTGTCCAGCTTGTATATAGAATGTTCTAGAAGCAGTGGTTACCTTCTCGATCTGCTCCTTGTACTGGTCGGCGTGCCTCCGCTCCTCGTCCAGCTGCAGCGCCAGCTCCTTCATCTTCTTGTCCAGCTTGTATATAGAATGTTCTAGAAGCAGTGGTTACCTTCTCGATCTGCTCCTTGTACTGGTCGGCGTGCCTCCGCTCCTCGTCCAGCTGCAGCGACAGCTCCTTCATCTTCTTGTCCAGCTTGTATATAGAATGTTCTAGAAGCAGTGGTTACCTTCTCGATCTGCTCCTTGTACTGGTCGGCGTGCCTCCGCTCCTCGTCCAGCTGCAGCGCCAGCTCCTTCATCTTCTTGTCCAGCTTGTATTTAGAATGTTCTAGAAGCAGTGGTTACCTTCTCGATCTGCTCCTTGTACTGGTCGGCGTGCCTCCGCTCCTCGTCCAGCTGCAGCGCCAGCTCCTTCATCTTCTTGTCCAGCTTGTATATAGAATGTTCTAGAAGCAGTGGTTACCTTCTCGATCTGCTCCTTGTACTGGTCGGCGTGCCTCCGCTCCTCGTCCAGCTGCAGCGACAGCTCCTTCATCTTCTTGTCCAGCTTGTATATAGAATGTTCTAGAAGCAGTGGTTACCTTCTCGATCTGCTCCTTGTACTGGTCGGCGTGCCTCCGCTCCTCGTCCAGCTGCAGCGCCAGCTCCTTCATCTTCTTGTCCAGCTTGTATTTAGAATGTTCTAGAAGCAGTGGTTACCTTCTCGATCTGCTCCTTGTACTGGTCGGCGTGCCTCCGCTCCTCGTCCAGCTGCAGCGACAGCTCCTTCATCTTCTTGTCCAGCTTGTATATAGAATGTTCTAGAAGCAGTGGTTACCTTCTCGATCTGCTCCTTGTACTGGTCGGCGTGCCTCCGCTCCTCGTCCAGCTGCAGCGCCAGCTCCTTCATCTTCTTGTCCAGCTTGTATATAGAATGTTCTAGAAGCAGTGGTTACCTTCTCGATCTGCTCCTTGTACTGGTCGGCGTGCCTCCGCTCCTCGTCCAGCTGCAGCGCCAGCTCCTTCATCTTCTTGTCCAGCTTGCGCGACGCCTTCTGCTGCGCCAGCCGCTCGCGGGACTCCGCTTCGAGCTGCTCCTCCAGGTTGGCTACCTTCAGCTCCAGCGACGTTATTACGCCCTGAAAAAATACGTCATCATTAGATTCGCTTGATTTTAAAATCCTCAATTATTGTTGGTAAAGTATAATAGAAGCGTTTTACATAAAATAAAACGCATATTAATTTACTTACCTTGGTAAACGTTTAATAACTGAGATAGGCCCTACATTTCCCGCCTTATAAATAAGTATTGGCTTTGACTTTCTGTAAAAAGTACTAGCCAATCAGTAACCTCGTCCAAAGAGGAGTTGGCCAATCCGGTGTCTTCCCGCCACCGGCCGCTACGTCAGATGTACGCTTGTGGCGCCGACATCTTTTTTCTTCATTGCGTCGAATATCACCAGGCAGAATTTAAAATGTAAACGTTTACCAAGGTAAGTAAATTAATATGCGTTTTATTTTATGTAAAACGCTTCTATTAATTTGACTGTACCTTGGTAAACGTTTAATAACTGAGACGTGTTTGTTATCGCCTGGTGGTGGTGAAGACACTCAACGCCAATGTGAACTTACTATTTTTTAAATAATGTTATAATCGTAAGCCACGTCGCTTTGAATACAAGTTAGTCATTGTGACATTCAAAACTGCAATACGTATGGTCCAAAAGACAATTAACATTTTTAAACAAATTTATCGCACTCTATCATGATGATGATAGAATGTGCCATCGTCCTAGTATAATAAATAAATAATTCTGAACAAAACCCCACACAGTATCATACAATAGGGCCGCCCAGCTCAGCATGAATATGTTCTGAGTGATTGGGTACTGATGACTGATAAACTTATAACAATAAATTGCTAAATATGTTCGTATTGTATCAGTATACCTAACTGTATAATAATACTTCAGCAGCTTAACTTCTTTTAGAAACAGTTTTTGCAACTTTTGCAATGTGTACGACCTTCGGTGACAATAAATCATTGCACAACTGAAAACTAAAATATCTGCTCCAAAATGTGAGTAGGTAGTTACTAGGTATTTAACTCATTAATTTTCTGGACATAGTACTCGTTTTAACCAATTGAAAGCATGTGGGAAAACCGTTACATTAAAATTTCAATTTATTGCAGTGCGCTGTAATACCTGAGTAGGTACTTTATGAACCGTTATAACTATAGTGAAGCTTTGTATGTTCATCTAAAATGTCCAGTTATGGGAAGTTCTTATAAAACATTTGAATAACTGGTTTTTCCTCCCCACAATGTTTGGACTAGATTACAAGTTTTGCGATAAGACTTGTGTACATTTCCACTGTAGAAGCGTAAGAAATCTTAGATCCGATACACGTAGCTAAAAATACAGGTATATCTATTTCTTTTTCCCTTATAGGTACTTGTTTTGCTCTTAAATACGCACTGGGTATCCTTCTAATGTTATTCGAATATCATACCGAATAGATTTACAAATTCTCACCCGAGAGCATATAGGTACTTAATATAGAGAGGTCTATTGAGACATCAATAAAATTAATACCAATAATGGTAACTAGCAAACCCTAGATTACTAAGCAGCTTGTGACAGTGAAAACAAGTTTACTTCGAGAACCAACGTTATTTGTAACACTGTAGGTATTATACTTGTGCATGAATACCTCACCCATTGTCAATGTACCTCGAAAACAAGCTCTTCATTTGAGATGCAGTAGTGTCTGTTGTACTACAATGTTTATAAAATAATAAACAAGAACCATTTTCCGTTTAACTAGTAGTTATGTTGAAACATCTCACGACCAATTACTGAAAATCTGACGTCATCGCTTAAGAAGCGATAATATAGATGCACTTTTATTCTTATTAATCTATCACAGAGTGCTAGAGTTTAGAAGCTGACAATGATCGCTTACTTGTAAAGAATAGTGTAACACTATATAAAATATAAACAGTTCTTTACGTCAAGGACAGTGGCTGTCCTTTACTGACGTTCAAAAAGAAGACTGACGAAGGTTTCCAAGGTTTTTATTACTGTAGTGCGCAAACCCTCAATTGCTCACGGTCATTTCTATAAATGATGATGATGACAGTTTCAAATATTAATTCTAAAAATGTACTAGTATTTGTGATGTCTAATACAGTTGAGAATACATTCAACAATTTATCATACAAAGCAGATAACAGAAATGCCACTTATGATAAAAAGTATGATGAGGGTAGTTGTAAATAAACGCGTGAACGTTCATTACCGTACACACCTTTATACAGATAACCAAGAAATGCCACCGGTTATAAAAAGTATGAAGAGGGTAGTTGTAAATAAACACGGGAATGTTTCTTATCGTTCACACCCTTATCGTTCCCACAATCATAAATCCGGACATGGGTTGAGTACAATTCAGAGCCTATACAGGTAGGTATATTAAGTTAGTACCGCAACGCCAGTACTTTCACCAAATCTCCTTCTTTTTGTCTGACAAGTAAAGTCTTTTAGACAATGTACTCTTAAAACGGTCAGGCCAGTGAGTGAGCTAGACCCATACATTTGCGTGGACATATCCACTGATAGACAGTATCTTGATACTGAAGACAACTTTGTGAAAGATATTGTGTTTTTGGTAGAAGCTACCTTATTTATACTAACAACTATCTCACGCACGCAACATTCAAATTCGTGATGGAATGAGGGATACGAAAGGTTCTAATAATAGGCACTAAATTTTTAGTGCGGGTGGGCAGTATTTATCTTATAATTCATTTCCATAATTATTCGTGGTACCCACCCTACAATTGTTAATCATTTTAAAGAACTTGTCTCGTCAATGAGAAGTTTTGTAGGTAGACTGAATAACTTATATGTTAACCTTAGAGTCTTTCCTGCGATCTCATGAATCCAAAGGGTTCTTATATCTGCTACCGTTCACATATTATCATACAGTGTAAAAAATAGTAACTCTGGGTTAGACTATGTAGAATGTAATTCAGCTCGAAGGCTTAGGCTTGCCCTTAATTCACAATGACACCTCAACCAGCTGCTATACGCAATTTATAATTTGCCTATAAAAATATCAGCCAATCGATAAATTTATCAACCCATCACGCTTATCAGCCCGAGTTTCTTACGATATTCTTATATGACTTTTGTCACAAGCACGGTTTATCAGAAGATTTTATTATTCCTTCAGCTAAACAGCTCCTTCTGAATGTTAATGTCTAACAAGAACAGAAACTCCGTCTATATAGGTATTGAACCTCCCAAATCTTTTGTTGATAGGTATGCAATACACGAATCATATACATACATAGATATTGGTAAGACATTTGTCAATAGGTACGCGATACCCTGCACTTTTTATTTTGATGCTTCTATTTAATAATTGTTAACCTTCCTGGAAGTTCTAGTCAATAGGTACACGATACCCTGGACTTTTTATTTTCATCACTGTTGGAGGTGCACCACGATGCTTTTATAGTTAGCCTTCCTAGAAGTTGTTGTGAGTAGGTACGCGATACCCTGGAATTCATCGCTGGTGGAGGTACACCACCACGATGAATTCCTTTATCCAAACAAGCAACCCTTTCTGAAGCTTATGTAAACACATATTTATGTTGAATAAGACTCTTCATTCGAGAATAATGCTCATCACGTCCAAGACAATTTAAAGCTGAAAAATATTCGGATCGCCCGAATTTTATATGTCATCGCAGCCGTGCGAGGGAGCGTAATAAACCCTGCGAGGGTTTTATTATATACTTGCAAGGAGATAACAATGCGCCAGCCATTGTAGCCCTGCGAGGGCGTTAAAACAACCCTGCGAGGGTTTTTATTCCTTGTCCAAGATAATCTAAAGCTGAAAAATATTCGGTGCGCCCGAATTTTATTTATATCATCGCAGCCCTGCGAGGGTGCGTTATGAACCCTGCGAGGGTTTTATTATATATTTACTTGCAAGGAGATGACAATGCGCCAGCCATTGTAGCGCTGCGAGGGCGTTTAAACAACCCTGCGAGGGTTTTTATTCCTTGTCCAAGATGATCTAAAGCTGAAAAATATTCGGTGCACCCGAATTTTATTTATGTCATCGCAGCCCTGCGAGGGTGCGTTATGAACCCTGCGAGGGTTTTATTATATATTTACTTGCAAGGAGATGACAATGCGCCAGCCATTGTAGCGCTGCGAGGGCGTTTAAACAACCCTGCGAGGGTTTTTATTCCTTGTCCAAGATGATCTAAAGCTGAAAAATATTCGGTGCACCCGAATTTTATTTATGTCATCGCAGCCCTGCGAGGGTGCGTTATGAACCCTGCGAGGGTTTTATGATATATTTGCAAGATGACAATGCGCCAGCCGTTGTAGCCCTGCGAGGGCGTTAAAACAACCCTGCGAGGGTATTATTCTTTGTCCAAGATAATCTAAAACTGAAAAATATTCGGTGCGCCCGAATTTTATTTTTGTCATCGCAGCCCTGCGAGGGTGCGTTATGAACCCTGCGAGGGTTTTATTATATACTTACAAGGAGATGACAATGCGCCAGCCATTGTAGCCCTGCGAGGGCGTTAAAGCAACCCTGCGGGGGTTTTTATTCTTGCGAGGTGTTTTGCTTAAAAATCAAGGTACTTAGCTCATATCGAAAAATAGGAACATAGAACATATCAGTATTTATCCTTGAAATATATCTTGTCAATCGTGGACTTGAGACACATGTTTATATTTGCATTTTCTACACTTCTGTTTGGTACAAAAACAATAGGCAATGAAATATGTATCTACCCGCTCCTGAAAAAAAAGTTACTTTCTTGCCAACCTAGATTAACACTCCGTGCTTGCAAAACCACCTGCTGTGCAATGGTTAGGCAGAAAATAGGTTAGACAACCTATTAGATTAATCCACCCGACGACATTGGGTGTAGGCCACGTGTTATTTGCGCAAGTGTGCAGATACACTCAACATTTCATATTTTTTAATATTCGCGTATAAATTACGGGCAGGTGACAACCAAAAGTATCGTACATCGTACGCGTTGCCCACGTGGCTGCGTGGCCCAGAATAACCAAACAACGATATTTTAAAGTACTCACGATGTTATTTCCATTACCATCCAATATTGACCTCCTTCTCCAGTTGTCTTTCAAGTCTCGTTTTCACGACATCGGTCAGAATTTTGCATATGATATCGTGTTTACATCCTTGCTAGAAAAATAAGTATTTTAGCACATAGCAACATATAACCTCAAAATAAATTCTAACGAATCGAACGGAAAAACCGTTAAAATCTTACTTAGGAGTAATAGAAGAAAAATTATGCCACTGGCACATGCCAGGTAGTTGTAAAAAGCTTCGGCTTTTGTCATTAAAACAAATATAACCACGTGCTTTCGAGCACAAATAATAAGAAAAATGTCACGGTCTTAGTGCAAGGTAAAAAAGGCGTATGCTTTCGTACTAACCATGCGACATGTGTGCGACTCGTGAGTCTCCAACAAAATATAAATAGAATGGACTCATTAGTCCAAAAACAAATTACGAAACTTATTTCGCAAATTACCATTTTATTGAAAAAATGTGGGTATGTAGTGGTGTAGACAAAGAAAAATGTACTTACGCAGTAATGCAATTTTACACCAAACCTTTAGAATACTATGTGCACTTTGCAATAATCCTTGTATGCACTTTGAAACATTTTCTGGAATATTTCTTTAAAAGCGTGCTGCGTATTTGGTAGCACGTCTGTACTCGGCGGGAAACTAAACGCCAATGAAGAAAAAAGATGTCGGCGCCACAAGCGTACATCTGACGTAGCGGCCGGTGGCGGGAAGACACCGGATTGGCCAACTCCTCTTTGGACGAGGTTACTGATTGGCTAGTACTTTTTACAGAAAGTCAAAGCCAATACTTATTTTTAAGGCGGGAAATGTAGGGCCTATCTCAGTTATTAAACGTTTACCAAGGTACAGTCAAATTAATGTATTAATACTGTGGAAAAGTACCTTAGATTAATAAGTTATCACAAAATTTGTGTTTTGAAACAATTATAAAATCCATCTATGGATTTGCTCAGTGAAACGTGCAGTCGCATTTACTCAGCCCAACGCTTTTTAATATACTGGTGAGTATTTAACACGGTTGCGACGTTATTAAACGATCTCTGCTCTCTTTTTTACATGTAGTAGTTTTAAAGTTGTGTTTTCATTCATTCTATCGCGTCATCAAGGACGCTTGGTCACCTCCTGTAGCGACCTCTAATCTGACCTGAGCTGAACTACATAGCAAGAACCCTTCGGTACTGGGCCGGCCCATCTGACACATTCTGGGCGTTTTGGGCTTGTTTCCAGAAAATAGCTTGTATTTTTATATATTAAGATTGTCTTCTATAGTTGTAAGTTTTAGAATGCGAGTATTGAGGAGACATTACCTTGGTCTTGGTCCGAGCCTGGGTCTCGAGCTCCGCGAGCTTGGCTTTGAGCTCCTTGTTCTGTCGCTCCAGCACCAACTTGCCGCTCTCCAGCTTCTGCGTCACCGACTTCTCGGTGCCCAGCTCCATTGTCACTTGGTCGATCTGGTTCTGCAATTAAACATGTGTTATGTATGTAGTTATATAGCATAAGTATGGGTGCATACTGTCAAATAAAGTAGTAAGCCAATGGCCGTCTTTGAGTTTACACCTGTCCGTATACAGCACAATATGTTTAGGGTTTCACCACTTATAGGCAAGGAATCGGCTGTGTTCAGTTATTTCGGGGTTACAAAGTGATCAAAGGTTCCGGTTTTGACTACTCCAACAGACTCCATAAATAGCGTCTCAAATGTCAACGTGGAATCGCGGAATATCGTCATGGGTTTCGATTTCGACCAAATCTGGGGTGTAGGTTACGAAAAGGTAGGTAAATAAAAAAAAACAGTATTCACAATCCACGCAAGCTGCTTGCAGCTCGCGCACATATAAAAACTAGTGATGCTAAAAAAATCTAGTACGCTTCTATTGAAGTGATTGAGCCTATTACCTAAGTTGCAGTCCTATCTGAGGTTTGCCAGGACTATAGGGCTTAAACAAATTACTACTCTTTACGATTTTTATATTTAATTTAACGTTATACTAGCTGTAAAATGTTTTTGTATTAAACCATTAATAATAGGTATGTACGGAAGAGCGTTGCCATCTGAGATATTTAATAATTAAAATGCGGTTCCAACGACTAACAGCAAAATGTAATTAAACCTTTTAGGTTCACAAATAGGCACAGAAAAATATAACGACAGACTATCAACATAGAGTTCACAATTACCTGTGCCTTCCTGAGCCTGTCGTTGATGATCTCGTTGTTAGATTGTTCCTCATCCAAGTCTTCTTCGAGCGCCGCTATCCTAGCTTCCAGGCGTTTCTTCTCGTCGATGAGAAGTGTGCCCTATTGATAAACAAATAAAGATTAGATTTCGGTACAAATAGTGGTGTAGTTGTAATCAATAGAAATGGTATTTATACTTAAAACAATACTCTACATGGATAGATTTTTTTTACTTTACATGGAATAATGTCCTGATAAACACCAGTATGAAATATTTGACCCGTATATAGTGTCCGTTTGACACAGTCGGTTACGGTCAGTATTGAAACAAGCTAATAACATGCATGTGTTATTAGTAACATGTATGTTTCTATGTGGCCCGGCCATATCTCACGGAGAACCGACAACCGCATAAGTGAAGCTCTCCGGCCAGGTGGAATGACGATCTGCGTAAAACAGGTTGCTACGGCGCTCATTAAGTTCGAAACACACAGAAGCCGGAGGCGGAGCGGAGGCGAAGGCGTGCCGGTTTTTCCTATGGCACCGCGCTGTCACCGCCTGTGGTGTGTATGTAGGCTTTCATATGATTCAGTAGAATACAAATCGCACGCCTTCGCCTCCGCTCCGCATCCGGCTTCTGTGTGTTTCGTACTTCAGGGAAAGTCAGGTCAAGCTGTGGACTACTATAGGTTGTCGATGTTGTATGTTGCGTTACCTTGCTGGTGGTATTGTTGAGTTCGTCCAGTAGGTCGTCCCGCTCGGCCTCCGCCTGCCGCCGCGCGCGCTCCGCCGCCGCCAACTCCTCGCCGTGCTGTAACGCCTCCGCTTCCAACACCTGACACAAAACATTTATATTATTTATTAATGTAATACATGGAAATTATACAGCTTAAAAATAATAATATGGGTACAAATAATGGTGGTTAAACTAAAGCTTAACAGTTATCTTACATATATTATATGCTTAAATATTTATACTTAATCGAGTAAGGAAAGTACAAATATTATTTGTACTTAATTTACTAATTATATGAGTAAGTGAGCTATGTTTATAGTGGTTTGCATGTTCATTATCAACAAGTTGAGATAGTTTGTAAGAGCCACATAAAACCAAATAGTAATGTTACTGCTTTGCAATGAAGAAATTTGTGTTAACTATGTTTTATATAAGAGCGATTCATCATCATCATCATCATCAGCCTATATTAGTCCACTGCTGGACATAGGCCTCCCCTAATGAGCGCCATAGCGCCCTGTCTTCAGCTTGCCGCATCCAGCATCTGCCAGCAGTCCTTCGCAGATCGTCATCCCACCTGGCCGGAGGGCGTCCTACACTACGTTTGCCGAGTCGCGGTCTCCACTCTAGAACACGTTTACCCCAACGGTTGTCGGTTCTTCGCGCGATATGACCGGCCCACTGCCACTTCAACTTGCTAATTCTTTGAGCTATGTCGATAACTTTGGTTCTCTGTCGGATGTATTCATTACGAATCCTATCCTTCAGAGAAACTCCGAGCATAGCTCTTTCCATAGCTCGCTGAGCGACTTTAAACTGGTGGACCAGCCCTACCGTGAGTGTCCACGTCTCAGCTCCGTAGGTCATTACGGGTAGGACGCACTGATTGAAAACTTTTGTTTTCAAACATTGCGGTATGGATGACCAGAAGAATCGACGTAGTTTTCCAAACGCTGCCCAGCCCAGCTGAATCCTCTTCTTGGCCTCCTTCTCAAAATTGTTTTTACCTAGCTGCACAATCTGCCCAAGGTAAGTGTACTCGGAAACAATTTCGAGAAGGTGGCCTTCTACGATGACCGGTCCTGGATTAATGTGGTTATTGGTCATGACTTTGGTTTTATCCAAATTCATGCCAAGACCGATGCGTCGTGAGGCTGAGGCTAGGCCGTCCAGCATGTGGGTCAGCTCCTCTAGCGACTCCGCCATTAAGACTATGTCATCAGCGAATCGTAGGTGTGAGATGTAATTGCCGTTTATGTTTATGCCCTTACCTTTCCAGTCCAGCGTCTTAAACATATCTTCCAATGCGCTCGTGAACAGTTTCGGGGATATGACATCCCCCTGTCTCACTCCTCTGCGCAATTGGATGGGTTTAGACTGCTGGTCCTGTACTTGGACACTCATAGTGGCGGCATCGTAGAGACATCTCAGCACCTCGATATAACGATAGTCTACTTGGCATCGCTGTAAGGATTCCAGAACAGCCCAGGTTTCGACAGAGTCAAAGGCTTTCTCATAGTCCACAAAGGCGAGACACAGGGGCTGATTATACTCTTCGGACTTCTGTATAATCTGCCGCACTGTGTGAATGTGGTCTATGGTGCCATATCCTCCGCGGAACCCGGCCTGTTCCGGTGGCTGAAACTCGTCGAGTCTCCTGGCGAGACGATTCGTGACCACTCGCGAGAACAGCTTATAGACGTGGCTCAGGAGTGTGATGGGTCTATAGTTTTTAAGGAGCGTTTTATCGCCCTTCTTAAAAAAGAGCACCACCAAACCCCCGCTCCACGCCTTAGGAGTTCTCCCACTGTGAAGGACGGTATTAAAGAGGCTCTGTAGCTCCTGTATAACGGGGGCTCCTCCTGCCTTCAGAAGCTCTGAAGTAATACCGTCCTCACCCGGGGCTTTTCCATTTTTAAGCTGCCTCAGAGCTAACACGATTTCATCTTGACTGATATCTGGCAGTTCGTCGGTATAGTGGCGTGTCAGGGTGGCTCTAGAATCATGGTCATCTCGCCGGGAACGAGGGGCATGTGCAGTGTACAAACGGCCATAGAAATCCTCTATCTCGGCCAAGATCTCAGGCTTCGACAAAGCGGTCCTCCCATCGTGCGTTTTAAGCTTCGTCAGGTGGCTCCTGCCAAGCTGCTGAGTGAATACTTTGGACCCTCGGTTGCGCTCTATCGCCTCTTCAATGAGGCGTGTGTTGGAGCTCCGAAGGTCGCGCCGTACCATCTTCGCGATTCGCTTGTTCAGGTCTGACCTCTCTGACGAAGTCGCTTGGGTGGTTTCCCGTCTTCTTGTCATCAGATCCAGAGTCTCAGTTGAGAGTTTGGACTTCCTGCCAGTACCTTGTTTTCTGCAGAATTTAATGCCCTCGTCCCTCAACGTTTCGACCAGATTGTGTAGGTTCTCGTCAGCGTCATCAGTGGGTTCCAAAGCAACAAATCTATCCCCGAGAAGCTGCTGAAACTTCTCGGTGCCCGCCATGATTTGGATTGGATTTGGTCGGAGCGTGGACTTCATCAGACGGTTTCTTTCAAGCTTTAAGTTGATATTCAGAGTGCCTCGGAGCATTCGGTGATCAGATCCGGTATTGAACCTGTTGATCACTGAGACATCTCTGAATATGTGCTTGCTATCCGTCATGATGAAGTCGATCTCATTTTTAGTCACAGAGTCGGGACTTCGCCATGTCCATTTCCTTTGGGGCTGCTTCTTAAAGAAGGAGTTCATTAAGAACAACCCCTCTTTCTCAAGGAAGTTGACAAGCATTTGTCCCCTGTGATTCCTAACTCCATAACCATGCGGGCCTATTCGGGATTCGTTGCCAGTTTGGATTCCCACCTTGCCGTTAAAGTCCCCCATAACAACGTTGAAGTGAGCCTTAGTGGTGTTGTGTAAGGCTTTGGATATGTCTTCATACATATCCTCCACTTCATCATCCGAGTGAGCCGAGGTCGGTGCGTAAACCTGAATTACCTTCATGCTATACCGCTTGGACAGCCGAAGGATCAGGTACGCTACCCTGGTCGACACACTGGAGATTTCTTGAACGTTGCTAGAGAGGGCCTTATTGACGAGGAAACCTACGCCACCCTGGGATGTTTTATCACCCTCGCGAAAGTAGAGAAGATGGCCTGAGTCTAGGGTTACGGTGTCCTCCCCCTCTCTACGGACTTCACATAACCCGAGAACATGCCATTTAATGTTCTCTAACTCCACTTCCAACTGCGCTAGATGATGGTCAAGCCTCAGAGTGCGTCCATTAAACGTTGCCAGGGTCATTTTATTAAGCGTGTGGTAGCCTGATGTAGCCCGGTGATTCCTAGCACCCCCTGCCCCGCCGTTACCATGGCCGCTACCGTGGCCAGGAATAGCGAGGCGGCCGGGAACTGGGGGCCGTTTTTTGGCTTTGTCCATCATGAAGGGGTAATGCCCATAATCCCCACGCTGGGCATGCGGGTTGGGGATCGCAGTTTGGTGGTGGGGTTGTTCTAGAGGGGTGCTGCTGCCCACCCCCCGGTATATCCCTTAGTCGCCTCTTACGACACCCACGGGAGGAGTTGGGGTGGTGCAATTCTAAGCCGGCACCACACGGCACAAAAGCGATAAGAGCGATTATGTGGTTGAATTTCTAAAGGATGACCAAACCAATGGGCACGCTTTTAGTCCATTCTGTTAATAAAACATCTTTGTTAGTTGTATTTCGAACCAATGGGCACGCTTTTAGTCCATTCTGTTAATAAAACATCTTTGTTAGTTGTATTTCGAACCAATGGGCACGCTTTTAGTCCATTCTGTTAATAAAACATCTTTGTTAGTTGTATTTCGAACCAATGGGCACGCTTTTAGTCCATTCTGTTAATGACACATCTTTGTTAGTTGTATTTCGAACCAATGGGCACGCTTTTAGTCCGTTCTGATAATTAAACATCTTTTTTTAGTTGTTTTTCGAACCAATGGGCACGCTTTTGGTCCCTTCTGTTAATGACACATCTTTGTTAGTTGTATTTCGAACCAATGGGCACGCTTTTAGTCCGTTCTGATAATTAAACATCTTTTTTAGTTGTATTTCGAACCAATGGACACGCTTTTGGTCCCCTCTGTTTATGAAACATCTTTGTTAGCTGTATTTCGAACCAATGGGCACGCTTTTAGTCCGTTCTGATAATTAAACATCTTTTTTAGTTGTTTTTCGAACTAATGGGCACGCTTTTGGTCCCTTCTGTTAATGACACATCTTTGTTAGTTGTATTTCGAACCAATGGGCACGCTTTTAGTCCGTTCTGATAGTAAAAAATCTTTTTTAGTTGTTTTTCGAACCAATAGGCACTCTTTTGGTCCCTTCTGTTAATAAAACATCTTTTTTACTTGTATTTCGAACCAATGGACACGCTTTTGGTCCCTTCTGTTTATGAAACATCTTTGTTAGTTGTATTTCGAACCAATGTGCACGCTTTTAGTCCGTTCTGATAATTAATTTGTGAGGAGTAACCCCCACCTATTTCCGCGCATGTCAGACGAAACGCCAAGAAATAGACGTGGAGATCGGCTCTGTTTATCTACATGTAAAACTGCACTACTACATAAGAGCATAGTATCAATGGCACCGAAAATCTACAACAAAATACCAAAGAACTACCAGAAACTTAATGATTGTGAATTTAAAAATAAGATAAAGAAATTGTTAACAGAAAAATGCTATTACAAAATTGACGACTTTCTAAATGATAATTTTTTTTTTTTTTGTTTTTGTATTTATATGTAATAGTTGTGTTTTAAGAAATATAGAATTATTATGTAAGTTACCTACTGATATAAAATATGTTGCATGCCATCTGACAAAATTTGTACACCGAAATCGGTAAAACATGTTGATACCAACATGCCTGAAAAATCTTATATTTACACATGTTTCTGCAAATAAATGATCTTTATCTTTTATTAAACATCTTTTTTAGTTGTTTTTCGAACCAATGGGCACGCTTTTGGTCCCTTCTGTTAATGACACATCTTTGTTAGTTGTATTTCGAACCAATGGGCACGCTTTTAGTCCGTTCTGATAATAAAAAATCTTTTTTAGTTGTTTTTCGAACCAATAGGCACTCTTTTGGTCCCATCTGTTAATAAAACATCTTTTTTACTTGTATTTCGAACCAATGGGCACGCTTTCGGTCCCTTCCGTTATGAAACATCTTTGTTACTTGTATTTTATTAGCATACACAGTAATGGCTCACCTTGACCCTCCGCTCCGTCTCCCTGGCGCTGGCGGAGGCCTCCTCGCGGCCGGCGCGGGCCTCCTCGGCCTCCCGCAAGGCCTCCTTTAGTTGCTGCTGTAGTTTCTTCACTTGCTTCGTGGCGTCTTCTTTCACCTGAGAACAGATTAATATTTTGAATTAAATCCTAATATTCTAAAAATAAAAAGTTTTTATAATGTATAGATGTATGGATGTTTGTTTCTCTTTCACGCAAAAACTACAGATTGGATCGGGCTGAAATTCTGAATAGACGTTGTTCTAGCCCTGGAATAACACGTGGGTTTTTTATCCCATAAATCAGTTCCCATGGGATGGAGATAGCCTTGAACCATTTCCATAGAAAAACGCGTGCAATGCGAGTAGATGTCAGTACATATAGTAGAGTAGTGTACCTTGTTGGCGAGATGTAGCGCCTGCTCTGCGTCCTTGAGGTCGGCCTCCAGTTTCTTGCGCGCGGCGAGCGCGGCGGCGCGCTACATATAGTAGAGTAGTGTACCTTGTTGGCGAGATGTAGCGCCTGCTCTGCGTCCTTGAGGTCGGCCTCCAGTTTCTTGCGCGCGGCGAGCGCGGCGGCGCGCTACATATAGTAGAGTAGTGTACCTTGTTGGCGAGATGTAGCGCCTGCTCTGCGTCCTTGAGGTCGGCCTCCAGTTTCTTGCGCGCGGCGAGCGCGGCGGCGCGCTACATATAGTAGAGTAGTGTACCTTGTTGGCGAGATGTAGCGCCTGCTCTGCGTCCTTGAGGTCGGCCTCCAGTTTCTTGCGCGCGGCGAGCGCGGCGGCGCGCTACATATAGTAGAGTAGTGTACCTTGTTGGCGAGATGTAGCGCCTGCTCTGCGTCCTTGAGGTCGGCCTCCAGTTTCTTGCGCGCGGCGAGCGCGGCGGCGCGCTACATATAGTAGAGTAGTGTACCTTGTTGGCGAGATGTAGCGCCTGCTCTGCGTCCTTGAGGTCGGCCTCCAGTTTCTTGCGCGCGGCGAGCGCGGCGGCGCGCTACATATAGTAGAGTAGTGTACCTTGTTGGCGAGATGTAGCGCCTGCTCTGCGTCCTTGAGGTCGGCCTCCAGTTTCTTGCGCGCGGCGAGCGCGGCGGCGCGCTACATATAGTAGAGTAGTGTACCTTGTTGGCGAGATGTAGCGCCTGCTCTGCGTCCTTGAGGTCGGCCTCCAGTTTCTTGCGCGCGGCGAGCGCGGCGGCGCGCTACATATAGTAGAGTAGTGTACCTTGTTGGCGAGATGTAGCGCCTGCTCTGCGTCCTTGAGGTCGGCCTCCAGTTTCTTGCGCGCGGCGAGCGCGGCGGCGCGCTACATATAGTAGAGTAGTGTACCTTGTTGGCGAGATGTAGCGCCTGCTCTGCGTCCTTGAGGTCGGCCTCCAGTTTCTTGCGCGCGGCGAGCGCGGCGGCGCGCTACATATAGTAGAGTAGTGTACCTTGTTGGCGAGATGTAGCGCCTGCTCTGCGTCCTTGAGGTCGGCCTCCAGTTTCTTGCGCGCGGCGAGCGGGGCGGCGCGCTACATATAGTAGAGTAGTGTACCTTGTTGGCGAGATGTAGCGCCTGCTCGGCGTCCTTGAGGTCGGCCTCCAGTTTCTTGCGCGCGGCGAGCGCGGCGGCGCGCTACATATAGTAGAGTAGTGTACCTTGTTGGCGAGATGTAGCGCCTGCTCTGCGTCCTTGAGGTCGGCCTCCAGTTTCTTGCGCGCGGCGAGCGCGGCGGCGCGCTGCTTGCGCTCCTCCTCCAACTCCAGCTCCACGTCACGCAGCTGCTTCACGATGCCGCGCCGCTTCTCCTCGCCAGCCTCCTCTTTAGCCTGAAACGTCACGTACAGTAAGGACAAAGTTTCTTGGCAGTTCTGAACTACGCGCGGTAGGCTGCGCAGCAACACTTTTTAGGAACCAAAAGGTGGTATGAGTAGGGTGCGCGGGGCGGTGGTCTAGGCTAGAGACGCACCTTACAGAAAAACAATCAATCCTATAATCGATCGAATTTCATAATCGATTAGTTTCATTTTGAACTCATTCATTTTAGGGTATAGAAGATTATTTAAGTAGCTAAATTTACTAATAAAGTGAATTTACTCATTAATTAATTATTATTTATAAAGGATTAGACTAAACAAGGTTAATGTATCTTTCAAAGGGCAATGTATACGCTTCTACAACAAAACTCCAAGTGAGTTGCAAAAACTATCAGTAAATAAATTCAAACAAATTGTCAAAACTATTCTTTGTAAAAAGGCTTACTATAAAGTATCTGATTATTAAGATGATAAAAAAGCTTGGGACGAGTTTTGCTCCAACTCGAAAAATAACAACCTAACAAGGTAAAGGTTTTTGTTCGCTTCTTAACTTTAAAAAGATTGAAGTGAACAAAAATCAAAGTGAGCACTTTATTTCCTAGTTTTAATTATTAATAACATGAATTATAAGACGTGTCCAAGTGTCCTGTAAGGTCTTAAGGAAATAAAGCACTTTGAGTTTGAGTTTGAGTTTGATTAAAAAAAATGTTTGCTAAAACTATGTTTTCTATTTTAAAAGACATGATTTACTTAAACTTTAGAAATCTATTAAATACTATTTGAGTAACGACTGTTTAAGAACATTTAAAACCTCATTATAAAATCGAATATACACATTTTTTATTACTTAATTTCAATCGATTTAAATAATAATCGATTAAACAACACCCACGAGTACGCACATTGCACATCTCTTTTATCTTGACTTTTGTTAACTTCGATCTTTATCGGCAATACTCGGTACGAGGTTTTTGTCTCTGTCACACGTCAGCATTGGTTTGGTGTTTGTGACGCTATCTCTGTCTTGACCACAGTTGCGTACAAAAGTGTTTGTTGTGTTTTTGTTCATTTTTTCAAATAATAAAACAAAGTAATAGGGTAAATATTGAGATATGATACAATTTAAAGATTAAAAAAAACAAACACTGAATAATAATAATGGCTTAATGCCATTATTATTATTAATCAGTATTTTCTCCCTGTATTAGATATTTTCTGATTGTATATTTGTTTATATGGCAATAACAGTTTTCTTTGCAACTGTGCATGCGCAAAAGTTCGCAGAGCCTATGTTCAGAACTGCCAAGAAACTTTGTCCTTACTGTAGCGTAGAGGTTACAAACAAATACTGACAAGATTAAGGTGAAAATACACGGTTCACTTTGGTCTTTCAATTTGGATGAAGCAACCAAATTGATCCAGGTAAACTTAAGGTGAAAATACACGGTTCACTTTTGTCTTTCAATTTGGATGAAGCAATCAAATTGATCCAGGTAAACTTAAGGTGAAAATACACGGTTCACTTTTGTCTTTCAATTTGGATGAAGCAACCAAATTGATCCATGTAAACTTATAAGTGAATCATTCAGTCATTAAATTTTGTCGTTCTATGGCGTTGAAAGAATTGAACATGCTCAATATTTTCATTTTTAGCGTTCAATCACGGTTCAACCAAATTGATTCAATTTGGTTGAACCGTCTATTTTCACCTTTAGCGTAGAAAGATCCTAAGGTTGAATGAACAAACGGCATATTCGCTCCGTCTCTCTTCATTCCTGTTACCTAGACAGGTTAGTGGTTCGGCGGCAAGCGCTGGGTCATTGTGACGTCATCGCTTGCGTTCGCGCGGTCAGTGAACCTCGTTCGGTATTTTGACCATAACTTAGTCTGTTTTGGTCGTAGAACAAAATTTTTCACTTGATGTTTAAGTTTCTCAAGGTCTATAAAACTGGATATCATAACATAAAACTATGATGGATCCCCATCGTTAAGGCCCCATCTGAAAAACTCTTACAACAACAACATTACCATTTTTTTCAGGTATCAAGATCATCATCAGTAATAAGTAATAGGTTGTCTCTCATTATTATATGCGTGTTGAAAAATTACATGATTTTATTTCATTCTACGAATGTTAGAAAAGCTATGATTTAACCAATCATCATCATCAGCCTGTATTAGTCCACTGCTGGACATATACTTACTTACTTACTCCTGTGGCTCAGCGACCCAAAGTGGATCTTGGCCTCCGATACAAGACTTCTCCAGGCGTCTCGGCTCTGAGCTGTCTCTCGCCAGCTATAAGCTGGACATATGCCTTCCTTAATGAGCGCCATAGCGCCCTATCTTCAGATTTAACAAATACTAGGAATTATTTTATCGCTGATTTATCTTCATTCTATGACTTAAAATTACAATCAAGGAATAGAAAAATTACAACTAGTATATACAATTGAAGCCATTGAGCTAACTGCAGACGGTTGCAAACAGTCTAAAGGTAGCTCAATTGATCCATGTCAATACCAGTCGAAAGCGTCCCCAATACACTGGCTGCATTACCATTCTATGCTTTTGCATTATCCATCATCCTATATATCTGTTTGTATTTGTATTACCTGTAGGTCCCGTTCAAACTGCGCCCTCATAGCCTGCATGTTGACCTCGAGCCGCAGCTTGGCGTCCTCCGTCAACTGCAGATCGTCTTCAATCTCCTCGTTCTGTGCCTTTAGCTCGGCGAGCTGAGACTCGAGCGCGCGCTTGGCTTTCTCTAGCTCGTGGACGTTCTTGTCGGCGGTGCCTTGCGTGTTCGCTAGCTCGTCTAGCTCGGATTGAAGGAGGCGTTTGGTCCTTTCTAGCTCTTCGATCTGTGGATATATTTGAGTTTTATTTGGGAGCTATCTATCTTATCTCTCTCTATATATATCATCTAATCTCTCTATTTATCATAAAGCTTGGAGGCTAGCTATAATAAATTATATGGTAGACAATGGAAATAATAATAGTTCAGGATATCACTGTCGGACAAACCGAATCACGTTCGTAAAATAAAATAAATAATCTTACTATTATAATAAATGGGAAAGTCTGTGTGAATGATTGTTATAACTTAATTTATGTAGATGAAATTTGGTACATAGATACTTTAGGACCTAGAATAAGACATAGGCTATTAAAATTTGGAAATTTTAACCTCTGAGAGGGTAAATAAAGAGTTTGTATAGAAAATGATTTTTCCTTGGTTCGATTCACTCAAAACTTAGTATAAATAAACTATGGAGTGAATAATTAAACAAGTATTTTTTATTGTTACATAATAACCCCTTGGGGGTGAGCAATAAATTTTTGAAATTTGTACGAAAAAATACTCTGGTTCGCGGGCGAAGCCGCGGGTCGTATCTAGTAAATGAATAAGCCTTACCTTCTCGGCCGCGTCATCCAGTTCCCTAGTAAGAGAGAGTACTCTGGTTTCTTTCTCCCGCGCTTCTCTCTCCGCCTGGTCCCGCTCGGCCGCGTACCGCTCCGCCACCGCCCGCTCTTCAGCTACCACCTGTACAAAAATAAAACCAAATACTTACTCTACTGTACTTATGTATTATTGAAGTTATCTCCTAAATTGTACTAAACAAAAATATTCTCCAGGCATATTACTTTTCCAACAACTTGAAGAAATCGTGAGCCGTTTTACTTTCCAATAACTGTCTCTTGGTCAAATAATAATACAGATCGGTTTGATCGTTTTCTGCATATTTTATAATATATATTTATGTACCGGTATTTATCGCGTTTATTTAACATTTTTTTTTCTTTCCCCCCCCCCCCCCCCCCCCCCGACATTTCGACAGGTTTACACTGCCGTGTGTTCTGATCGCGTAAGTTAAAAAAACTTTTCTTCGTATTTTGTTTGTTACCTTATCGAAGCTCTTCTGTTTCTTCTCAAGCTCCATAACCTTGGAGCGCTGAGTTTCCAGCTCGATGTTGGTATCTTCCAGTTCCGCTTGGATCTTCTTCTTGCCTGAACACAAATGCTATTGTTAAATATAATGCCCATATTGCCTACACCACACATTTTATAATGCATAATTTGAGTATAAAATATCACTACATAGTATAAAACAAAGTCGCTTCCCGCGCTGTCTATCTGTCTCTATGTATGATATCTTTACAGAAAGAAGAAATAAAGAAAATATTTTTATTTACCTTAAGACTAAGTGCACAACAAAAAAAACAATATTGTTCGAAGAAACTTAACTAATATAACATATTTTTTAAAATAGTCCCAGGCAAATATGGCCTCCACTCAGCGTTGTGCTGGATAAACCCTGATGTGTCTACCTAGCGCTGGTTCTCAGTGGACGCAGGTTTCTTTAAAACAACGCAACGGATTTTGATGCTGATTTTTTAAAATAGACAGTGATTCAAGAGTAATGTTTATATGTATAACACAGTCGTGCTAAGCCGGGATGGATCAGTTTGTCATAAAATAAGCTTATCAATTATATTATCAACAACTAAGACGCCTATTTCTTCTATGCAGGCTTAAATTGTAGAACACTAAATATTTCTTTTGTAATATTCCATACCTAGTTTATGGTCGGCAACGCGCGTGTAATGTCTCTGATGTTGCAGGCGTCCATAAGCTGAGATAACCGTTTTCCATCAGGCGGGCCGCATGCTTGTTTGCCACATTGGTGGTAGATAAAAATAACAAGCCTACATTATATAAATGATGTAAGTGACTCACTCTTGTCCAGCTTGTCGTTGTTCTGCTGCAACTCGTCTATCTGCCGGTGCAGCGCCTCCACGTCCTTGCTCAGCTTCTTGCGCTGTTCCTCCAGCGCCAGTGCGTTCTCCGCCTCTTCTTCAGCCTTCTTCTTGGCGTCTGCCACTTGTAGGGCGAGCGCTGCGACCTGGGATTTAAACACATGTAAGGTTTATTGCATATAATGAAGTTTGACTAGTTAATTTTGTTTTGTTGATAAGGCTTTAATATACTGTTGCCTTATTTTAAAGTTCACTATCAAATATAATGCATCACGCTCGCACAGATGGGACTGTGAGGTCGTGACCAATTATATTTGCGTGAGGAGTAACAGAGACAGGTAAACAGGTCAATGTTCGAAATTCTTGGTGCTTTGCGACCGGACTTTAGTAGCAGATGTAAATGCAAGTCTGTACCTGTTTCTCGAAGTTCTTCTTAGCCTCTTCCTCTTCCTCCAGCGAGTCCTTCGCCTGCTCCAGCTGCTGTTCGATGTTCCGCAGCTTGGTCTGCAAAGCTAGCTTCTGCTTGGTTTCTTCTTCCAGCAGAGCCTAGAAGATAAATTATAAATGAAAGTTTAAGTTTTTTAAGTTCAATTAACAAATTATTATCAACCAAAATTAATTAGACTAACGCGAATAATAGCACTATTTTTCGGCGACTCCCTCCGAACAACTGTTTTGCCAGAATCCAGAGCTCGAAAGTGTCCTTGACTATAGTCACAAAAAAACTAGCTAAGCCTATTTTTCGCGGCTCGCTCAGTTTGCCGGTTCTTGGAGGTCCATAGTTCGGACAACCCTGACCATACATGTCTCAATCCGCCAGGAATTTATTTGGGGAAATGAATTCATCGCTATGTCGGCCCTATCGGTCAATCGGCGAGAGTGAATGGCTCCTCTTAGCAGATTTTTGTCATAGACGGCGCCGCGGCGTACCGAGCTAAGCAGAATGTCCTTTCATCACTAAACAGGTTGTTCTATCAGCTTCTCCAGCGACTACCCTATGTATATAGGGATAGGGTATATAGGGTAGTCGCTCCCTTTCCCAGTGAAACGATTAATATGGCTCCTTTACACTTTATAAACTTGTATTTTATTTTTTGTTTTTTTTCCTCTGTGTATTCTTATTTTTATTTTTCGAATGTTAAGTATTTTATTTTGTAGTTCTAAAGCTTTTTGTTTCCCTAAGGAAAATAAATAAATAAAATAAATAAATATATCTGTAGAGGCCTCCTGTAGGTGCTTACCTGTGCCTCCGACTGGTGCGCGGCGGCCGAGGCGGCCTGCTTGGCGTGCGCGGAGGCCTTCAGCTCGGCCTGCTCCAGCGCGGCGTGCGCAGCCTCCGCCTCGCTCTGCAGGCGCGTGCATTTCTCTACGAGCTCGCTCCTGAAAACGAAACAAATAAATAATTCCTGATAATCCACACGGTATCATCTAGCCCCAAGCTAAGCAGGGCTTCTGTTATGGGTACTCGATGACTGATATACTTAATACTATCCATGAAGAGTGTGACTAGCGCGCCGAGGGTTAAGAACTTTGGTCAAATACTATTACTATGTATAGGTACCAGTTTGAGACTCCGTTATCTGATGAATATCTAAAACAGTTGGCACATACATATCAGATGGATCGCTTTGCAAAACTACGGAGATTAGACGGTTGTACAAAATTTCGACTCTTTTGGGTGTATTTCAAAATCTTTCTTTCTCCGTTTAATTTTTTTTTTGAAGTTGCTTTAAAGATTGCATGTGTCTTCGCTTGCACTTGTCACTCGCACTTGATATTTAAAGTGTAAACTAAAGGCATAGGGCTGGGTGACTCACTTGGCCCTGTCGATCTCCTGCAGCTTGGCAGCCAGCTCCGCCAGCTGTTGCTCCGCCTGCTTCCTCCGCCGCTCTCCTTCGGCGCGCGCGGCGCTCGCAGACTTCAGCTCCGTCGCGAGGTCCGCATTCTCCGCTTCTAGTGATTGCTTCGCCTTCTCCAAAGCTGCAAGTATATTATAAATATGTATTTAATATAATCACTACATAGTATAAAACAAAGCCGCTTTCTCTGTCCCTATGTCCTTATGTCCCTATATCCCTATGTCCCTTTGAATGCTTAAATCTTTAAAACTACGCAACGGATTTTGATGCGGTTTTTTTTAATATATAGTGATTCAAGAGGAAGGTTTATACGTATAATAAAACCGTGCGAAGCCGGGGCGGGTCGCTAGTTTATGTATATGTATTGTTAATGTAATAGTATATATAAGTTATTCATTTAATCATTAAAATGCCATGCCAATGTCCAATCCAACACTCTTATCCATCCACGGTAGTCTGGTAGAGATCGCTCTGGAGCGATTGTTACACAATTTGTAATTTGTTTATGTTTTGCATAATGCTTTCTATTCGTTTGGTAGGTTTCAGTCGTGTTACTTAGACAATACCTAAACTGACTATTATACGAGTTTATTTTTTATCTTAAATCGTAAATGGAAATACACAGTATTTACGGAATAGGGGCCTTAACTACGAAGAGGAAGTCCGGAAGGGGTACGATGGGTATGCAACTAAATTAGAGACCCTTAATAGTACTACTACTAGATAGTAGGGCAAGTGATCACAGAATTAATAAAATAGCGCTGATAAATAAATTAGATTAAGAATGATAAAAGATTTTGAAAGCTAGCTAGTTATTTTTAACCTTTAAATATAAAGTCAGCCAGGAGACTGCCTTGACCGCGCTAATATCCAATTCATATTAGATATAGAATGAAGTCTAGGGCTATGTCCCCAATAGGCAAACTGTGTGAACACCTACAAACTCAGATCAGTTTGCGTGCGTATCGCAAGCATCGAAACCTGCGCGTCGGCCGCTAACTGAGACAGTCGGCGCACGTATCGCTGCAAACTGCGTGCAAACTGCGTACAGTGAGCGCAAACTAGCAACTGTGAACACTCAATTTAAAATATATGGAAGGGCGCACTGAACTGATACGCCGC
Organism: Eupithecia centaureata; assembly: GCA_944547425.1. Classification (NCBI taxonomy): domain Eukaryota; kingdom Metazoa; phylum Arthropoda; class Insecta; order Lepidoptera; family Geometridae; genus Eupithecia; species Eupithecia centaureata. The sequence goes on along the minus strand of OX155684.1, from coordinate 14,530,299 downwards.
AAACTCAGTCGGCTGCTCACCGTTTGCCTATTGGAGACACAGCCTAAACTGTCCAAATATGTACGTATTTGTATTGTTCTAAATGTCGGCATCAACCTTTCAAAAACATTAATGTATTTCACGTTCAAACAGGCTATGTTTTATGCCGTTCTCCCCGATTTCAACCAACATTTAAACTAGCCAAAGCCTTAACATTCAAATAGGCAATGGTTTATGCCGTTCTCCCCGCTTTCAATCAACATTTAAACTAGCCAACGCGTTGACATTCAAATAGGCTATGTTTTAGACCGTTCTCCCAGGTTTTAATCAACATTTAAACTAGCCAAAGTTTTATGCCGTTTTCCCCGATTTCAATCAACATTTAAACTAGCTAAAGCCTATACCCGAGACATATATTTTCCTTTCCGAAGTGCTAGGGTTCTTGCACTTAGTCTGCCAGTAATCTCTTGCGGAGTTGAACGTACTTCCTTCTTCGTGGAAAATTGCATCGACTTCGAAGTTGTCATCCTTAGAGAGCCCAAATTTAACGTTTTTCTGTCTGCGCTCTTTGATTACCTCGGCCATTCTTATTTGATACATTCACATAATATAAGGAAACTATTAATTTTAAATTGGGGTTATAAAATTGTAAAAATGCATAAAACACTTGTAAGGTTTTTGATATAACTGAAAAATTGATTTGTCTATTTGCTTAGTGACAGGAGTTTGAATATTGAATGGTGTTTGACAGATTTTTCAAGAAGTTTGGTTTTTGTTGAAATGAGTTTGATATAGAAAAAAGTTTTTCAATCCAATACATGTTTCGTTTACAAGCAAAGATTCACTCACTCACAAAGCAAAGATTCACTCCGCTCAGATAAAAATTTAATTTTAAATTTTTGCTCAGGTATTGAGGTCAGTCTCTTTCTTGTTGCGCTAGGAATAAGGTATGTATTAAAATATCAGTTATGTTCTTATAGCGCCTGCAACTACTGGCTATGCTTGTGTCATTGTTCGAATAACGAGATCTCGTGAGACCCAGGTTCTAGCTTTCTTAGAGGGCAGCTCTTGTGACGCTTAGAATAAGGTCTATAATAACTCCAGCTTTAGTTTTCTTGATCTGCTCAGTTTGTTCATTCAAAGTCTGCAACTCCTGGCTATGTATGTGTCATTCTAGCTTTCTTAGAGGGTAGCTCTTGTGACGCTAGGAATAAGATCTATAATAACTCACCAGCTTTAGCTTTCTTGACCTGCTCAGTTTGTTCATTCAACGCCTGCAACTCCTGGCTGTGCTTGTGTCATTCTAGCTTTCTTAGAGGGTAGCTCTTGTGACGCTAGGAATAAGGTCTCTAATAACTCACCAGCTTTAGCTTTCTTGACCTGCTCAGTTTGTTCATTCAAGGCCTGCAACTCCTGGCTGTGTTTGTGTCGTTGTTCCGCCAACGTGGCCTCGTGGGACCCTGACTCTTCTTCGAGGCTTCGTTTGAGCACGGCGACCTCTTGTTCGCGCTTCGAACGTAGCTCTTGTTGGGCTGGAAATAAGGTGCATAGTTTATATGCATGCGGAAAGACAGAGTAACAAGTAAATTGATGTTTGGACGTTTGACGGGCTCTCGCTTGTTTCAAACCCTTACACAAACGCTTATTATAAATACATATGTAAAATAATTCAAAAAGGAGGAGGTTCACAATTCAAATGCTTAAATCTTTCTTGGTGAGCCGATTTCGATGATCTAAATTTGATCAAGATCTTTATAGTTAAAGTATCTCTATAATAATGCATTATTTTTTTATAGAAAGTTATCCCGAGGTGGTCCAAATTACCATTACATTTTGAGTAATGAGTGAAATTTCAATTCAAGTATAAAGCTGTTCCTGACAGAACCAACACTTTCTTCTGTCTGTTCGTTTATCACTAGGAGCTCATGAACCGTGATTTTTGAGTTAGACACATTAAATTTTCGCAGATGATGTATTTCTATTGCCGCTATAAAAACAATATACAAGAAAACAGAATAAAATACAGGCTAATAGGGCTCCATACAACAGATATGATCTTTTTGCCGTTTTGATAGATATTGGTAGAGAACCCTTAGTGCGCGAGGCTCTTGGTCGCAAGCCTCCAAGTGTCAGTGAACTCACCAGCAGTGGTATCTAGCGAGTCCAGCAGTTCGCTCTTAAGCGCTTCGAGCTCCTCATTGAGGTCCCGCTTCAGTTTCTCCGCCTTGGTGCGAGCGGCGCGCTCCGCCTCTAAATCCTCGTGCGCGTCCGCTAGAGCGGACTCCGCTTCGCGAGCGGCCTTCTGAGCGGCCGTGCGCAGCGCGCCTTCCTCGTCCGCTCGGCTGATCGCCGCTGCTAGCTCCTCTTCGCGTTTTGCTGGAAGTATATTTAAGAATGGAACGCCTCTGATGTTTTTGATAGTCTTTATAAACCAAAATACTTGTAGGATTAATTATAACCAGTTTGATCCAGTTCATTCTATATCTAATAATATATCTATAATCTATACCTAGTTTCAGAGAACCCTAGTATCTAGATAAACCTAACATAGGATTTAACCAAAACATGTATTTTTCTTCTGTCAATAAATTATGTATGTACATATTATTATTTACTTAATATGGATGGACAGGAACTTCAAAGATAAGACTCACTGAGCACAATCTGCATCTCGTCCACCTGTGCCTTCCGCTCCACGAGCTGTTCCTTCACGTCCTGTAGCTCCGTCTCCAGCTTCCGCTTGGCGCGGTCCACTTCTTGCCTCATTTGGTGATCCTTCGGAAGTAAGATAAAATATACTTTAGATTCTTTCTATAACGTTGGCATTTGCTTGGATTAAAGTTCAAGTTAAGGTTAGACTTGGCTATTCAACTAACCCAGCCTGTGATAGCTGAATAGCCAAGGGTTTAGCCGATAGGTTTAGTGTTATTTATGATAAAAAGGTGTTCCTTTTTATCATAAATAACACTAAACCTATCAGCTAAAATGAATAAATGGGGAAATTATTGCTGGGCCAAATTTCTTGAAACGACTAACCCTAAATTCCTACACCTAATCACTTAATTCCTATTCGACCTACACTAAATTAGCTCATAGTTAGAAGACTGATTGCAGATGAGAAAAGAAAAAAAAATCTATACATTATTTTTACACATCAGTTGCGTTTTTCTGCTTCGTAAATCGTTTCGAAATTGAAGCCACAACTCTTAGCTTTTATAACATCATCAATGAACTCATAAAATCAATGCAATATCAACTTTACTACAAAGGCAGGAAAGTTGAATACCTTGGTCTGCTCTAGCTCATTGAATAGTGTATTCATTTTTCATCTTCAGTTTACCGAGATGTTTGGTCTTCACTATAGCTTTCCTACAACACCAGCAGATTCACAAAGTCACTGCAATACCAACTCTATAATAAGCAGTGCAGAGTTGACTATACCTTGAGTAGTTTCTCCTCCAGTTCGGCGATAGCGGACTCTTGTTTAGTCTTTAATTTGCCGAGATGTTTAGCCTTTTCTTCTTCCTCGGCCAACGCTTGGGACAAGTCGTTGGCTCTCTCTTCTAGTAACTGCAATATAAAACCTTTGATTAACACACGCTTCCGACATATGTATCATTTGAGCAACCTCTAGACTGCTTGCAACCGTCTGGATTTTGCTCAATTGTTAACTAGTTTTGATTTGTTTCTATTCCTTGATTGTAATTTTAGAATATTTATTTTAGGGTGGTATGGAAATGCGAAATTAATTTTAATTACGTTACCTGTAGTAACGATGGGCATGTAATGTAACGTGTAACGTAAATGAAAGTAATTTTCAAAATATTCACTAAAACTCACATAAACTAATAAAAAAAAATCCAAATTCAACCAGTGTGGCGGTTCTTTTGGCCAGCGTTATAAAACTTTTAGTTTCTACCAGTTACAGAAATGTTGTTAGTGGACAACAGAAAAATCCGGCTTAGATTTGAGGAATACGATATACAAAATATTCTCAACTTGATATAAAGTGTAATTAAAAACTTGTAGTTTTAAGTTTGAAATCAAAATCATCAAAACAAAGTGCTTTATTTCCTTTAGACCCTACAGCACTCTTGGAAACGTCATAAAATACAGTTTAAAAATAATTAAAAACATACCTTCTTCTCCTTGAGTAGTTTCTGGTTGGTGTCCTCGCTGAGTGCATATTCCTCCTCCAACTTCTTGATCTTTGAGTCGCATTGCACTCGCTCTAACTGCAGCTTCTGTCTCGCTCCCTCCTCTTCTTCTAATTGCTCCTCTAGGTCCTGTAGAAAAAAAGTAGCAATATATAAAGACGGTTGCGCAGTGCGGTTTTATATCCTAAACATCGCTCAGTAGAGAAAATCTATAGCTGCGAAAATAAACAATTGGTATTGAATGGAAACCCGGTATTCTGTCCCTATGTAGGGATCTTTAAACGGATTTTGATGCGGTGTTTTATAATAGATAGAGTAATTCAAGGGGAGGTCAAGGTAGAGGTAGGGGAATAGGTTTATATGTATAATACACCCGTGCAAAGGAGGCGAGTCGTTAATATATATTTATATTATACTTTTTATTACACCTGGAACACACCGGATGTTCAAGATATAATATAAAATAACACATATTTCAGACCATACAAACTTTGAATTTGAACTTTGAATTAGTTCCAAGGCAGGAATCGAACCCTCCGCGTCGCAGGCGGCTACTCCCACCGCGTCACATCCGCCATCATAAGTTCCTGTTTCTAACTCTCCACTCACCTGTATATTAAGCTGGAGTCGTTTCTTCTCCTGCTGTAGCGCGTTACAGCGCTCCTCCTCCTCTTCAATCCTTCCCTCCAGGTCGTGTAACAGCTCCTCCAGCTCTTGTTTCCTCGCGGCGGCGCGCGCGCGGCTCTCTTCTGCCTCCGCACACAGCTCCAACTCGGCCTGTAAGAGAGATAGACTATGAGTGGATAATGTAAGAGAAGCTAAGAGAGAACAGGCCCGAATTTCACTAAATAACTTCACCATTACAAAATGATCGTATCAAAATGACAATGTTAAACTCTTTTTGCTATTCTACTAGCACAAACTTTTTGAGGTTCATTCATAGCTGTGACGATTAAGGTTATTACTTACTGCCGATTAGACATTCTAATAATGAAAATATCTTCAAGCCCAAAAAATAGTAGAATACCAAATGCAAAAACTTCATTACTACTATAAAAGCGTCGAAAGGCAAGTCAAAGTCAAGACAAGACAGCTCAAAATGTCTCCATGTTTCAATACTTTGATCAACAATGGTGCTATACTCATGACTCAGGTAACTATTCATATATTTCTCAGGCATAGTTAACAACTAGACAATATAATGGTGAGTTATATAACATTACATTCCTATGTAACTTTTCTATGCTTTCATGCTCTGGAATTGAAAACACTTGACAGGGCACAACACAGGCATGAGCCAATAGAAAGGAAGAAGATTTCACGTTTATTAGAGCGAGATACCATTTACATAGATAGCATACCTTTTAGAATTACAAGAAAGCAACAAAATTAATGAAGAAACTGATTTAGAGAAACCAAATTTAGTACATAGGAATCAAAAATACGTCATTTCAATAGCGCATAGCCCGGAGACGGTGGTGGCAGCGCGCTGCGTTTAGAAATCACGCTTACAAAAAAGCTGTAAGGACACAACAAAAACGCAACAAATCGTGCGACACAAGACGCGCTTCAAAATCGCGGTTGAGTAGTGAACGACCCCAGCATTAGGTAAAATCTGCAAACAAATTATTGATGACATTACATCGCTCGAAATTGTTTGCTACCTCACAAAAAGAGGAGTGTTTGAGTTTGTGTGTTTAATTTTTGGTCTGTATATTGGACCGAAAGGTGGATTGAACAAAAGTTTTCTTAAACAGTAAAACGGGGAGGCCTAAGTCGCAGTGGATTGTTATAGACGAGTGGTTAGTTTGTTCCCTCACTTGCAACTGCTCAGCCAACTGCGTCTTCTCAGCGCTGGCCTGCTGGAACTTGTTCTCGTACTCCTGGCACCGCTTCATCTGGTTCTCCAGGCGGTCCTTGATCTGTCGCAGCTCATCTTCCTTCTGCGTCAGCTTCTCCTCCTGCTTCGTTACTTCTAGAAGAGGTTTCACCTGGAAAATATCAATACCTTTTTTATCCTTTTCGTTCTGTACAGTGCAGTTGGTTCTAAAGCTATAAGGTTTTGTCTACGTTATTTTATATGTGAATCTCACCGTATTGTACATTAATATGCTTACTTATTATTTTTCAATATTTTAAACATAAGTCAAGTAATTTCTTATAATAAGGCATACTGAAAGGCGTGTGTTAAATAACTAAGAATATTTACATAACTAGATATAAAGGTATGACTATTTTAAAAATAAATTCTCACCTTGATGTAAAGTCGCCACCATTGCCAGTTCCGAAGCTTGAGATACGCTGCGCAATTCCTCTGGATGATTCTGATGGCGTTGAGCTGTTGCAGTCTCTTCTGGTAGTTTCTCCTGGCGAGGTACCCTCGGCAGAACGCTTGGAAGTTAACGATGAGATCCGTGATCTTGTAATCTCGCTCTTCCTCCAAATGCGCGAGAACTCCCGCTCTGAAGAAGATCTTGGACTGTCCGACGCGGAATAGATTGTGATCTAGTTCGAGAGCTTTGATCATCTGCTCGCAAGCTTTCTTTCCATCCATGAATCCTTTGGGAATGATGTTGGGAGTGAGGAGCTCGTATCTCTGCCTGAACTCTTGGAAGGGAATACGGTTTGGGAAGCCCTGTCTGCAGATCCTGATACCTTCGAGCACTCCGTTGCATCTCAGCTGGTCTAAGACCAGAGGCGCCTCGATTTTTCCCGCTTTCTTTTCGTGGTTGGGGATTATACATCTCACGAAGTTGGGGTTCGTGTTCTTGAGAGTCGCCATCAGTTTCGTCAGCTGCTCCTTGTAGAGTTGGGAAACTGTTCTGAACATGCCTTTGCGAGTTCTTGCGCCGAATTGGGTATCGGTCATAGCTTGCTGCGCCATGCCAACGATTTCTGCATCCTTCCAAATATGGCACACGAAGGGATCCTGAGAAGACTGAAGCAGAGAGACAACGTTCTCGTTTAGAGGGTCCATGTTCTTCATGAGCCATTTCTCAGCTGAATAGTCGACCTTCCCAGCATAGTGGATGATGGCAAAATCGGCGATCCCACGGAAGTCCGTCTTCATGAACTTGGGGTGGACGGAATGAGCCGAGACCAGCTTCTCGACGAAGGTCTTATCCGTTGCCTTGGGGAACCAGCACTCCTCATCCAGCAGAGCCATGATACCCATGGGTTTGTCGATGAGGTCTATGGTAGGCTGGAGGTCAAGGCCGAAGTCGATGAACTTCCACTCGATGCCTTCTCTTTGATACTCTTCCTGTTCGAGGATGAACATAGTGTGATTGAAGAGTTGTTGGAGTTTTTCGTTCGTGTAATTGATGCACAGCTGTTCGAAAGAGTTGAGGTCGAATATTTCGAATCCGGCCATATCGAGGATGCCGATGAACGATGCTCCTTGTCGTTTCGTCCTGTCCAGGGACCTGTTGATTCTGTTGACTAGCCACCTAAACAAGCGCTCGTAGCATGCTTTACCGATCGCCTCCACTGAGAACTCCACTTGTTCTTTTGTCTGTGCTTTCGTAACGAAGTCGCGGCCCACTTTTATTCTTGGCTTCAGGAATGCCTTTGTCATTTCTGTCACCGATAAACCTGGAAAAGGAACAAACCTTTAAATTCATTCCTATCTAAGATATACTTAATAACTGAGGAGAGTCTTCTTACCAAGTAGATGTGCAATTTTCTGTGCAACCGTGTTGTCTGGTAAAGTGGCCTGATCGGAATTCCTCTCCTGCTTGAACTGCATAGATCCGAATAACAGGACGGCTGATACTATCCTGAAGATAGTTTTGAAGTCCTCATTGTTCATGCCCATGATGTGCATGGATTTGATCGTAGCCTGGAACTCTGCTGCATCATCGATCCCGGGAACGGGCACCGCGCCACTCGACAAGAACGGATAGCTCTTGGGATCTTCTAGAATGTACTCTGCTTTCTGCTGCGCTGTCGCACCGGACAGGAGCTGGTAGAATATGTGGAATGTCCTTTCGTCTTTCGCTTGTCTGATCGCTCTCGATTTTTCTAGTAAATACGTTTCGATATTCGCTCCCGCTATGTACCCTGACGCGTCGAAGTTTATCCTAATGAATTTGCCCTGAAAATAACAATAAAATTAATTAAAATTCACGAAAATCAACTTTATAATAAAATCATCTGTTCAATATTTTAACTGCCCCCGAGGGGGTTTTTTCCATAATCACCAGACTTAGCAGGCGGATCGGTGATCGTAGCAGAATGCAGAATAGGAAGCTGTTTTTGAAGTTGTGCTACCATTCCTCTAGTAGGTTTCCTTAATACATATTCTGGATATCTTTTTATCCGTTACATTATATCTGTCGATTTTGTCGGCCATAAACGCCACGGCAAGAAATCCATTCTAATAATAACCTATTTAATGAAAAATACTTACGAATCTGGACGAGTTGTCGTTTTTGACCGTTTTCGCGTTTCCGAAAGCTTCTAGAATAGGATTGGCCTGCAGCAGCTGTTGCTCCAGTTCCCCCTATAAGGAATACTACTATTAATACGGCCTTAAATCATGTTCTCACTCAACTTGCCAATCAAGCTATTCATTATACACCGTACAGGTAGCTTAGACTACAGCTGGTCAATTTAGATGTCTTAGTGAGCATCACTAATACTATTTTCGCCGCTCATTGGGTCATTTGCTTTTACTTTTTATTCGTAACCAAAATTCAGTCAATGAACGGCAGATATAGATGGGAAATAAACACTCTTACATACGTCTGCGTCAATTGGCAGAATAGGATGTTATTTCTGAAATCTATATAACATTTTTTATTCTGCTTTTATAAGGGCTATGTATGTAGGCTATAATGTAAGTTGAATAATAATCTTGAGTGTCTTATGTTCCTTTACTCAGATTACACACACAGGTTTTACTTTAAGAGCCAATAAATAAATAATGCTGGAGAATTCGCACAGCCTCATCTAGCCCCAGGCTAAGCGGAGCTCGTGTTATGGGTACTAGACGACAGTTGATGCATCTCTTTACCTCGTACGAAGGTCCGTTGGTCTACGAAGGGTATTAGCAGCGTGTAATGAAAGGTTAATTGTCAATGAAAGGGAACTACATTCAGTGGATGATAATTGTAGAGTTTTAGCTTAAAGTGTACATGGGTCAAAAACCTAATTAATAGTAATCGAATCTGTACATTCACTTTAGTGTAAAACATGGTACTATATAACTTTACAATTCAGAATTTAATTTCAATAACATTCAATTTGTCCAAAGGTAGGTATTTAATTCCCGGTAAATACTACTCTAGCAAACAAGGAAAGGGTTAATAATCTAAAAATAACAACTAAACCAATAAAACATGCTCAGGTCAAGTCAGTAAATAAACAAAAACATAATATTATTCAGGTTAACTTAAACTAAAATTATGGAGTTAAAATAATTTGCAAGGATGGTGATAGGAAGGTTAAATATGTAAATATCATTAAAAAGTTACAGGCCGTTTCCAACATAGCGAAAAGATCTGAAAAACGGCCAATCTCATAGCATCAAAATAGCGTCACTTCACAGAGACGATATGAATACGAGATTCCTTTGGTTGTTTTCACACCTTGTTCGCTATAGCAGAAAGCATGAAGGTCAATGCATCTGAGGATGGAACAAGCTATAATCACCAGTAAAACCAAGACTTACTATAATCAATTGTGGCGTAGGTCCCTGTGTGTCCGGGCAGGCGGTTCGTGAAAGAAGAGAAACAATATATTACATAGAGGTACAAAGATGCTGCTAGAATAGTTTGATTGACAGAAGCTACTCTTGGCATGGACGATCTCTACAACCAAGTAAAATTTTTAGGTTATTCCATTAAAAGCATCTCTGAAATCTTACACATGATAGGACTTTGTTGACACTTAATTTGATCGTCATTATGTTCATTGTGATACAAGTGGAAGTGGTAAGTACTTGTGTATATTATTGACAAGCTAGAGGAGAAATACGTCAATGCAAAGAATAGTTCTTCTGTTGTAATCATATCTAGGAGCATGCGTGAAAATTGTGCTGTACCTACATTAACTGTTAGGCATGCCACCTTGATAGACAAGGGCATGGTATATCCAATATACAATAGATACACATCTTACATACAATTTCATTCTGAATACATAAATTAGATATTACTAGCAGAGTAGTTTACATTATTTGGATGAAATATAAACACATAGTTATGGAGCGCTAATTTATCGAACTTCGAATTGACAAAACAATAAATGAAAACCTAGCCGTATACTTTAGCATTGAACTAGCATTCTACCATCATCAAATCCAACCCTTACCCGAATGCGATAATCAAACCAGTAAATGTTGGAAATCTAAAACGTATAAAGACATTACTGAATAATTATAATGAGGTAAAGTAATGCTGAAATCATTAAGGAAGGATATAAAATATTTGCACATACTCGTCAATTAAACGAAACAATCAAATTCAAAGTAAACCGTGACTCATACACCTGTTAATACACTAATCACGCTATTTCTCACGGTTTACCAAACGCTTCTAAAAAATATTAAATGATTCGGTGACAATTTTGTTTCGACACCAGTTACTCGCTCCTTAAATGGCAGGAGTCTTGGTGAGTAATCAGTGGTCTACGCATAAGGACATTTAACTATTTATATGCGAAATCACACTCAATCCATCACTTAAGATTTCAGGCGATTAAAATTGCACTGCAACAGAAAAGAACGCAGCTGTTACGCTCCATCTAGGCGTTAATGGATTTATTATAAGCCTAACTAAGAACGAATTGGATACCGATTAAGTTTTTGCAATTATTCTTGGAATAAAGTTAATAAACCATCCGTTAGTACTATTCAAAACTCCATAAAGGATTATTAAGAGTAAAACCTAGTCAGGTAAGTTAACCTGCTAAGATAACAAGATTCAACCCTAGGCTCATCTTTTACAACCACATTTCACTCTAAAATGTTTATCTCATTTATAAAAGCTTCGCGTCCTTCGCGTAATCTATCCATTAAAATGTTTGACATTCTTCTTTCCACCATCAGACTTACCGCTCCCGAGCCTTTAGGTTTTGAAGCAGCGACATACGCAAGGTACTGAATGACTTTTTTCGTGTTCTCTGTTTTTCCTGCGCCTGATTCTCCTGTACAAAGTATTGACTGGTCTTCTCTGTCTGAAAATAATAAAAGACATTACAATATTAATCAAACTGTACATTGTCAGAATGTTCTGTCTCTTACTAAAACTACAAGAGGAAGTCGGACTAGCATTTATTCAGATTTACGAAACTACGCGACGTTCGTATATCTGAATAAAACCTATCTATATCTTTTGACTATAAAACTATATAATCTAAGTATAAAACACCATCTGGATTGGTGGTATGTGTATTGTTGACTATTCTGAAGGCCTATCACCTTCCATTCCTTCACCTGTTTTGACCTGTGTGCTTCATCAAAATCGCCTTGAAGCCTTATTTAATATGAGACCTCATAGACAAAAGCCACAAAGGTTTCGTCAACCACCTTCCACTCCCCTAATTTCTCGCAATCACCTGTTCATCCATTAGGCCCCCACCCCGTCGCATTGTTTTAGTGGTCCCCGTCACGAGTTGGAAACATTCGCCGAGGGCGTTTCCTGTTACCTGTGCACTGAATGCATTGCTCATTAGCCCGAGCGCTATCTTTAGTGATGGGAAACACTGTTTACGCTTAAGACCATTTCAAAGAGGTTTTACATTTAACAAACCTTGTATCAGAATTATTTTCATAAGATCATTTTGTAAAGTCTATCGGGACATTTTCTTACGTATATTACAAAGGACTATAAATTTCGTTTGAATTGATTGATCTTATACTCTTGATCACTCAAAAGATAACAATAATAGGCTACCTCAAGTCTCGTTACTAGGTCCTCTCATGTAACTTGTGTACAAACTGTGTGTAGACTCAAGCATCGGAGCAGCACTAGCGGGACATAGATAAGCGGGCAGTTTAGCCCCGAGTCGTTTGTCTAATTGTTCACTAATGGCACCGACGGATACGGCGAATGAGTTATGGCACAAACAACTATGTCCACTGATCACAAGTTACGCATTCTTTTAAAGAACATTAAATACTGTTACTGCGTACTGACAGTACGAGTATATTTTTTCCTTTCACTGTTCTCTACCCATTATTTAAATAAATAAAATGCAGTCTTTCGCAGATCGTCATCCCACCTGATCGAAGGGCGTCCTACACTATGTTTTTAGAGTTATCGATTAAATCAGTCATTAAATCAATAACATACGAGGTTAGTGAGGAGAAAGCTCACGGAGATTTTCAATAGCTCTACAGTTCTTTAGCTTGAGTATACATTTCTTTGATTCAAAAAAAGTACCAGTAAACCCTTTTGAAGACATAAAGCTCAACTCTATCCTAGTTGTCATAATACCAACCTTGTAACATAGAACGGTATGCTGTGTCTGTGATGGCGAAGACGTGTGGTGGAACCTCATGCCGCTTTATGCCTTTATACCTTTCCATGATTTTCTCGGTGTATATGGGTAACTTCTTGTATGGATTCACTACCACGCAGAAGAGGCCGGAATATGTCTGTGGGAGAAAAAGATTTCATCAGTATCTAATTGACAAGTATTAAGATATTATTCGATTTTAACTTTTTATTGATGATTTGGTTGAAAATGTTGATGTATAGAACACTAATTGGGGTTAAGCTGCTTATCAAATCCGTGTGTTTATTTTCCTTAAGGAAACGAGTGACAGAGTTCTGTAAATGAGATAGGTCAAGCTGGAGTAAAACTGTGTATGTTGCGTAAATGTGTCAAATTAGGACAATCATGAATGACAAACATCGACTTGTACCACTTTTGGGTACGTTGTTCCATTCAGTCATCAAATTGAAATTAAGGAAAATCCTACTTTCATACATTTCAATGCAGTGATTCATAACTCTGCCATCTCATAACAACGTAAAATTTTTAAAAATATACAAGATTATCTTTCGAAAGAATCTTTATTAACAACGAAAATAAGAATCAATGAAAAAAAAATAACTAGTATAACTATACAATTGAAACAATTGAGCTAAATGCAGACTGTTTCAAACAGTCTAAAGTAAGTCAATACGTATTTAAATCTATCGCGCGATAAGTTTCGATAGAAGTAATTTAAGCCGGGTGAAAACCAAGAGCTAAGCTAAAATTGATCTGAGGCTGGTATATTTTCATATTTATGAGCTATGTTTAAAAAGGTATGGGCCTTTATTGCCCTAAATTAATCGCTTCACCAGTTCAGTGGTATCGTCTCAGAATGTTTTTGACATTTTACTTTTAATGAAACAATCTATAGATGGAGGGAAATGTTAAGATTTAAAACTATAATATCAATCTATAGCATAAGGCATGCAATATCTGGATCTAGAGTGCACTATCTAGATTCCAGACTTCGCACATGTTTGCAAAAATACCTCAGAAATACGAACTACGAAAACAGGGCGCTATAGCGCCCATGAGGGGAGGCCTATGTCCAGCTGTGGACTAATATAGGTAGACTATGATGAATACGCGCTGACCTAAACTAACTTAGCTCTTGATCTGCAATCGGCTAAAAGGTCATCCACCCACCACGCTCTCTATAAAATAGAGATTTAATCAAGCTGTTTGCATTTGATCATTAATCTAGTAACTGAATCACACGAAACCAAATTAAGCCTTTACGCGAAATGACGAGGTAATCCACGGCATCCTATTAACGCAGACCTTGATCTTCTGTACTCAGGTGGAAACAAAGGTTCATCGACATTGTTTGTTATTTGACGAACATTTGACAACAGGTTTTTTGATATTTTGTATAGCATTGCCATCGTCAACGCGTTAAGGTTGTCGCAGAATGGAAAGCACCACTGCCGCACAGCACAAAAACAAGCATTCAAATATGAGCTGAAACTCGTTATTTTAGGATGCTTTTTATATTAACGGCATCAGATAACAGGCAGATCTAACTTGAAGCTTGCGGTAAGTCTTTTTATCATTGTAAAAGGTATGAGTTTAATCCCATTTTGTATTGTGCGGCAGCGGCGTTGAACATGTGAGGAACATCTTTTAGGGGTAATTAAATTCAAATCAAAGGGATACAAGTGCAAAATGGCTTACAAAAAGCTGATCAGTAATTTTCTCTCTGAAAACGGATTTTTAGTTCAGATATTGTGAAAACGCAATAAAAATGGTTTAGTACATTATATCTACCTTATCTAAGGCTTATTATGCGAGTTATAATAATAAGGCTGGACAATTCAGTCATCGGTCTGGTTCAGAAGAGTTTCCTGACATTAACTACGCAAATAGCTAATTAGTAGATAATTTATTGCATTGGAACTAATTGGTAACGATCATAAAATTGTGTAGCTAGGAGATAGTGTCGATTTGAAAATATTTCTTGTTTACAGAATGATTAAACTTAACTTCAGACAATATTTATACACGACAGGATGAAACACAGGAAAGGTGAGAGCTTAACATAGTAAATGTAGATATCACACTTTCTTGCCGAGTTTGGTCATTGTGATGTGATATTATGTAGATAACATTCATCCTTATTTGGTCCCAACGTATGAAACATATTCCAGTAAAATATCGATAAGAAGTTGCCTAGAACAGACATGAAGAATATAAACATTTTGCTGTAACTAGAAAACACTTATCTAGTTTCGGCGGCTTCAAAGCCAAAAGATAACATATCAATAAATAGCTGATATGATAATGAGCAATGATGCGAATCAATTAACTACTTGACCTGTCATCTAACGGATAACCGCGAAAGGACTTGACATTGTGAATTTGTGAGTAAACGAAGCCGAGACGTAAATAAATACAAAGACAATGAAGTTTTGAGTCGCAACAAAAGAGGCAGAATAGCTGATCAAAACTTTGATCAAGAAAACTCTTGGTTAGACTAAGAGGTAACAGCTAGAGAACATACTGCATAGAAAAGGAACTGTCACTACCATAGTAGAAAATTCTGTAAATTTTAAGTTAACACCATATAAGGGCACAGGACTTAAACGGTACTTAGCCGAAAATGTAAACGCCCACAAACAACAGGAAACTGTAATTTATGTAATGAAACCGAAATACGAATATAAAATAAGACATTTATATGCAAAAACCATTTTGGCAATTCTTATGAGACGATAACTTATCAGCATTGTTTTTGGAGAACGAACTTACACCACTATTCAACAGGTATGTAGAATTTATTGACATGGCAATAAGATTTTTCTGTTAAACCAGAGGTGAAACGAGGTATAGCAGATGGGTGCATATAAGACGAGAATAATATCCTTATATATTAATAAAGGTAGATCAAAACCAAAGTGGCAGTTTGTATCATGTTGCAATAGCCGCAACTGCTCAACCAGTTGTGAAAGGCACAAAAACTACAGCGACACAGTTTCCACGAGAGGTCCCCCTTATTTGGTCGTGTCAATTCGTCTCCTTTTACGGAATCAACTAATACATTACGGTTCAAAGGCGAATAAATAATAGAAAATCTTACACACATGACAAGATTTATAGCGATAGTAAGATTTTATGAACACAAAATTCTACCAATTACGAAAGACTTTTTAAAAGCCCAATTGGTGCCACTTGCACCAATCATCAGGTGTTTAATATTTTCTGCCTTTATCGGAAAGGTCTCTCCCTTATGCGGGCCTTCTTTGTCAGAAACGACATCAACCTCTGATGGAGCCCTCGATGCGTCATCGTCATCAACAGCATACACACCGCGATAATGACAAGGTGTTACGTACAATGTCCGCGTGAATTTCGCACTGATGACTCAAATATGTCATGCATGGTAGTCCTTTCACATTCGTATGCTAAGGGAGGACGGTTTTTTTCAAACTGAGGCATCAGGCTACCATCTGGATCCTTGTAATTAAAGATGAATGTAGATGTATGTAGCCTTGTCAGATCCAAATTTGAATCTAGTTTAATTTATTTCAGCATTTTACTACGAATACTTCAAAATACTTTGTTTGTATTTTACTACGAATTCAGCAACGAATTTCTGGGAACAACATCTCACTTAGGTACACTTTAAATGCGTAATTTAAAATGTTTGTTACCCCTTTACGGCAAAACAAATGAACGAAACAGGCTGAAATTTGGCATCATATTAGTTTTAAATGTACCTAATACCTTTTTATTAAAATGCAATGCTGTAATGTAATGATAACGAAAAAAATTTGCATTCGAGGCAGGGACTTGGTAACTTAGGCCACATTCCATTTCATGAGGCGTCAACTCCTGTGACAAAAAAGGTACTTTGCTTGATCTAGTCTGTTATTTCATTACATCAAAAAAAAAATGTTAAGCAAGTGCAACCTATGATTATGGTTATTCTTCATTGTTTTGTTTATTCATCATCTGAATTTTCAGATCTAATACAATTTATCTAATAAATGCTATAAATATAAAAGTGTTCGGTATTTTAAAGCTATCTCCAATAGCATTGACACGTTTCCCTTTAATAATTTGAAGGTTACATTGAACGAAGACAGATGGAAGATTGATGAACCGACGCTAATGAACGTGAGGTCAGTAATAAAAGAACGCTATGTGGGCAACAATGTCGAAATTGGCTATATTAGAGCAAGGAAAACTCAAGATTTGAGCATGCTGGTCAATGTGTGATTGCCTAAAGACTATCAGACAAGCAAAGTCAATGTAATACCAAAGTCTAGATCTCAGTCACCTGCGGCATCTTAATGTGGACGGTAACTGTCAAAGAGAATTCTAATGTGGACGTAAATCTTTATAACTAGGCAGAGCAGCATATATATTGTAAGGAACGATTTGTAGAAGTTCTCGTAGGTAAAATAAACCTCCAACTCAGTTAAGGTTTTGTATGTAAATGCTACTATTGTGATAAGTTAGACAAGAGGATTCAACAGCCGTTTCAGTACATAATGAAATCTGATGAATTATTCTAGAAGTGAGCGAGTACTTCTTTCATCATGAATTCATGAGTCACGAGCGGCAACGTGAGTGAGCATCTGTGCAAACGTCAGGCAAGGCCGTATGCAACTATAGCGAAGGGTATATGAAGGCAAATTCATAAAACACGAGTTTTATTTTCCCCTAGATAATTTTTAATAAAACCAGTATTGTATGATGGCGTGCATGATAGCTATCTATATTCTATATACCATAATACCTTTTGTGTATCATCGCTTTTACACGGTGGTGTAATGTTTGCCATAAAGCAAGGACTTGGGGAATGCTGTATTAAAATTCTATAAGCAAGTTGTCGTGGTACGAATTTCAATCGTACAAATCATCTGGGCAACTTACGCAATAAACGATGTCTACTAACAATATTAAAAAGTTTAAAGCCTCTTACGTTCCATTGCAACACTGCTGGACACAACTTAATTTTTCTTATTGTGACCTTAACAGAAAATGTTTCTAATTCTTAAACTTTATTTTGGGTAAACAACAAGAACTAAATAATTAATGCCGACATTCAAAGGTGAGGAGATAATCCTTATCTATCGCCCACATACAACGTACACATCCCATAACTTGTTTTACAAAGTTGTAATAAAGTTGAAATTTCTTCGCTGCATGTTTCGAATGATGTACTGAGTTTGAGTATGAGTCAGAACCAACAAACACTTTTACGGGTATACGAAGAGCATATACGGAGTACACATACGTGACTTTAAGTTGTAACCATATTTGGTATTTTAACAGTTTTCATACAGCTCAAGTTGCGATTTTCGTATCATTTAGACATTGAACTGCTTCATTTCTGCAGAAATGGTTTCGTTGGCCTGAGTGTTCTCTATGTATAATAAAAAAAAGTAATGTATTGTATTAATTATATCAGTCATCTCATCTAGTACCCATAACACAAGCTCTGCTTAGCTTGGGGCTAGATGATGCTGTGTGGACTGTCCGGAATTATTATTATTATTTAGTTACATATCAAATTGCAGTGCTATTATCAGGTGTTTTATATGCAAGTGTCCTATATAGCTATTACTATCGCTAATGATATATTATTATAGCAGATGTCCGTAAAACATGTGTTATGGTTTCCACATAACAAAATATTCTAGGTGTATTATTTTAAGATTGGGAGGGTAGATTTGGAACATAAGAAGTCTCTACATAACACAGCACAATGTGACTGTTAAACTTAAAACAACAATGGTACCCACGCGCTTACCGAATCGGCAAAACAAACAGACCGACGTCTACGTGATTTATACTATACGATGTAGTTAGTAATATTTGACGGCGCATTTGTTTACACGGTCATTTATCATATTCCATTGTGCTGTACTGCTCCCGTCTCTCTCGATAATGCAGTCAAATTGATTGCGTCGTTTTATTTTCGGGTTTACTCATCATCATCATTCGCCTCATCTGCATATGGAGGCAAGTTACTAGGCTGTTCAATCATTGGAGCTACCTACTAACAAATACCAGCTCTTCGCTCAATTGACAACGGCACAAACTTTGCCTTTATACGATTAATTATAAGTAAGATAGAAAAGACCCAGAACACCCGGAACAAATATCAGCAGATCTTACTTTTTTTTAACCGAGGCGGGAATCAAATCTGCAACCCCTTGCGTGTCAGCTGGACCTCCGCCCGCTGAGCCCACAGAGGTCATTGAAGTATACATTAACACGCATGATATAAGACTATCGGCTAGTCAGAATACCCCAATAATAGGTAAGGAACCGACAACACAAGCTGTAGTTTGTATTTGCTATCAAGAGTGCAGTTAACTTTTTAATGTTATCAAGCAAACAAGCACTCCACACGTTTTTAATTGATAAATTCTTTATCAAGTTGCGTTGTGCGGGTCGTTCAACTGCGCAGGATATAGAAGCACATGATATGAAAGTAGGCATCTCCGATGATGGTAGAAACATTCTCGTAGCTGCATAATCAACTCCATCATACACATACAAGTAGAATACTGATCCAAAACTTCAAAGCATAGAATTCGATGCAGTTGCCTTGATCTATACAATTCCTTTGGATCAGATCAGGGAAATAGAATTAACAGCTAGTTATGATAATATTACATCAATGGTAGGACCCATTGGGACCACTGAGTAGAACACCGCCGGTATCGCATTCGCATCCGCTAAGATAGTAGAGTGACTGCATTCTGCGGAAGTTGTGTTGTTCGTATTGGTTGTTGAATCAATGTCCTATCGGTTAATAATAAACCTGATTTATCCGGCTAGACTGTGACAGAATATGTGTGATGTTGGTTCATATTTTTGAGTGTTTGTAATGAAATGTTTATTATAGCCGATGAAATTGGAAGCTTGTACCTAGCTACTTATGTAAATTAAAACGAACATGCTCAAAAATCTAATAAGGTCTAATTCTAACCTTAAGCAATTAAAGTTTTAAGTTTTTTTGAGCACTGGGGAAGGTCAGGTTGTTGATTGTTGGCGATATTGGAAAACGCAGCATGCACGATTTACCTTTTCACAATAAAAATAAGTCATCAACAGGCCATTCTTGTATTGTTAGAGCAACCGCATCTGTATACTGGATATCCAATAAATATTTTCGTCTGTAATAAAAACGCAAATTGATAATTTCGCGTTTGATTATCAAAACACACACAATGACGTCAGCATTCGATTTTCACAATCATGATTGCATCATCGATGATCTAACGATGTTTCTAATCTCGTGGATTTACAGCGATGTTTCGTAGGGGCTTGTAAACGTAGCGGGACCTTGAGGCAGGGCCAAATTTATCGTGGGTCGTGCATCTTTGATACCTACCGTTGGTTCCGGTTATAACCGGAGAAATAAAAATAAATTTATGATCCAGTTAAATTGCTACAGGTTAGTTAGATAACATAATAAATGGCCGTATAATTAAAAGCAATGCAACAAATGTTCTGCATTTAATCCTGGAACAAACCACACCCAACAAATACTGCAATACATTATAAAGAAGCTCCAAAGCACTCAGGGAAATGAAAACTTCCTACAATGTGTCAATACACAACAGGGCACTTAAAGTGGGAGTGCCCACAAACTAACCTATAAATAAAACCAAAAGGACTATCTCGTACAAAGAACTTGTTTACACTTTTTCAAAGCTACAACCTACAAGTCGATATCAGAATCGAATCGGACGGGTTTGGGGGACGTTGCACCTGTCTGGAGAAGGGTCTATACAGTCTACGGTAACAGTTTGTAAGGAAACCCCCGTTTGCCACCTGTCGATGAAGTATTGTCGTCTCGGAAGGAAACTGTTGGAAATTGCTAGGCAAGTGTCATAAAAACGTTATAGATAAAATTAAATTGCAGTTTGCTGTGGACCGGAGAAGAATAAATTCACGTAGTTGTTGTACTTAAGTAGCGAGCCGACTGGGACGCAAGGAATTGGATATGTTTACTGATTAATAAAGAATTTTGTATTTCCAAACTATAATTAACAAAGTTCGTTTCAAACTGAATTTTTTCAATGCAGTGCATTATAATATTTACGTAATGATTGAAGACGTTTCATATGAGATTAAAGTACATTTCGTATACATGTATAACTCTTTTGTTCCATGAAGACTTTTAAAGACTTATTTTGACACTGAGTTCTATCAATCAAACCGAAAGTTACCGAAGATGTTCCCCATGGTAACCATTTAAAACTGTATAACCTCTATCTCTCGCTGAGTAATCTTCAAATATATTCCAGACATCCAGCGATCTATCCAATCCTCCAGCCGTCTAACACAATTAGACAGTGCAGTGTCGTCGGCGTCAAGTAGTCGCGTGCCAATTTTCCGGTCCGACGCGGAACCGGTCGGTGCGGGCGTGCTCTTGCAACTCCGGTGCTTTATCCTGTACGGCCAACTGAGAAAGATCCGTGGGAATTGTAGGGTTACGTACTATCAGAGAAGAAATAATGATACTAAGTTATACATTGGCGAAGAGATTCTTGGATTCGAGAACTGGCCATTTTCCCCTGTCCATTGTTATGTATACCGATAAAACCGCCTATTGTCGCTTAGTTTATAAGTTGTATAGCTTTTCGCGGATTTGTGAATTTAGTGATGAAAGCTATTACAGTCTGAAACGCAAACAGAATTAGTAATACCATTGAATAACATTAATGACGCTAGTGCAGTTTAAATTATAACGTGCAATATTGTTACCACATGGTTTACCTAGACACTGTTATCAAATTAGAACAGCAACTCCTTATTGGAACCAGATTCTGACTAAAACCACTAAATACGTCATTATAGTCTACAGATCCGCTTTTTCTCCGAAACAAGAGGATCGATCGTACGATGTTGGTTGGTGCGTCATCTCGCAGGCTGTAGCATTTGCAACTAACTGCCTGCGTGAATCATTCAGAAACGGAGAGAAATTCTTGGTTTCAACAGCTCTACTGATTAAACAAGGAAAGCAGAAAAATGAAGTCACTAAACTTTTCAATGTACAAGGAAAGCACAAATACGAATCCACAAAACTTTTCAACGTAGCTTGAGTTAAGTAAATAATTTATTTTACTCGTAGTTTGTAGGGTAGGTATTTTGAAAGGGATATTTGTATGTATATATGTATAGCTTGAATGACCAAACTGTCATTTAAAAGGTCGTAGCATAAAAATTCAACCATAAAACGAACTGCTTAGCAATAGACCACACAAGTAGCGAAGCTGCAATCAGTTAGCAAGAATGTCAAACGGCATTTGACCCAATAGTGCCTAGATAAATGCATCTGTGATTTGTTGCAAATTGGCACAGTTGCAAACTGAAGGCTACAATCTTGCATAGTAGCATGTTAAATAGAAACAAGCAATTTTTTGCTTGACGTAGCGTCGCGTTTGTTTACGCTGCAGTTATTGACTTCTAGGTACTTGCGGATTAGTTCCGTTACAACACCGAAATGTCCACCACCGAGATATATCCACCACTGGGGAACAATCAAACGCCGCACTGTGGTTCAAATGTTCGGAAAGGGTCGGTCGGACGTAGAGAAAATGTATAACTTTTTTACAATATATGAAAATTAAATGATGCTATCGAGTTCTACTAATAATTCTCTACTAATGTCTCTCTTAACAGTTTTGTTGTATGTGCCACATTTATTGAATAAGTTCAGAAAATGTTTTTTTCTTCTTCATATTTAAACTAATAACTAATATGAAAATTAATATATATATTGCCCTATGTTTTTGTGATGCGGTTTTTTTTTATAAAAACGTCAATATCTCCCTCCGCAATGGTCTTCTTCAGCACTTTAGCTAGGAGATTCAATTTTACAATTTCTGCTATATGATTTAGTTAAGCAATGTTTTGTGTGCTAAGCAGCGAGGTATTATCAGCGAGGTGCGACTCAGAAATTTGTGTGATTCATTTATCAGGTATCCGCGTATCATTTGGGTCAACATAAGATCCTTTGGCTTGACTCATCGCAAAGCCTTAATTAAACTTTTGGAAATACTTACAACAATTTAGATTTGTTATTTACTATTAAAATACTTCGGGGTAAATTGACATTTCTAACATAATTAATTGTTCTGCATATTAACGATCGAAGTCTTTTTCATTTATTCAAGACAATGACCTAATTATAGCTTACCTAGTTTGAAGTACGATTCGTCATTGTTCCATAAAAATATATCAATAACAAATTACTCATGACTAAACTTTTCTGTACTAATGTGGACGTGAGCGATACCCGACATTATTTATAGGGCTACATACACTGCATAGCTATTTTGACGAAGGTTATTTTGTATTATTTTTAATCAATATCAATTGATATAATTAAATATATTTATAACAAAAGATATTGCACAGTTCAATGAATGCAGTACATTAGAAGGATGGCTAGCTAAAGATGCTACAGTCGCGAAGGCAAAATTCTCAGAGGTTATTTTGTATTTTACTTGTCTATATTTCATCCCTCTACGCCTCTTCCCTTTGATTTCTCATCAGCTCCGTATTTAGCTTCGACTTTTTACACGTTGTAAATAGCTCATTGTTTTGGCTGACTCCGAGTACGTTGACCACAATGCAACTCGACCTACGAAACATCAGGGCTGCCAAGAGTAATCAAATCAACGGTTTACGAGGCGTTAAGTAATGCTTTCAGTGATTTCTTATCGATTTGCTGAATCTTTTTGCTGATTTTCTCTGATCTTATTTTAAAAGTAGGATATTCAAGGGACCAAGATTGTTAAATTTAGGGAATCAGCTGCTCTTGTCAGAATATTTTTAGCTTTTTCTCACACTTTTACAAAGTAATTCTATTTTGGTAGAACATATGAAGTATCTTATTCTATTTACGCATGTATAGCATGCACCTACAGGAAAACCAGCATAGACCATGCTATAAAAGAAATCTATTTTTTGAGATAAACCAATTTGCAAACTATTACTTTAACGTTATTTGAAAGAGCAGAGCGTTGACCTTAACGTTTGTTATTGTTCAGCCCGTGCTCCAGCGTTCAATTAACACATCAGCGATGCAAACTGCCAGTTTTGGTCAAAGCTGTTTTTTCGTTAATAATATTAACATCTCAATGGCTTGATTAAATGTATCGTAGGGACGCAGTTCCTTTCCTCAAGAAGCAGTTCACAAATTGAGAGAATCTGCATAGATTCGATAAAATTTGAAAGCCAACGATCTAAATGATTCACCACACAACATTTAGCACATGTTAGTCGCACAAACCGGACAGATAGTAGAAGCGACCGTTACGGTGACTCACGTGGAGGTTAGTCTTTTGTTTCCATGCTACGATGACGATGCTTCATAATGTGTTAAAAGTGAATACGTGATTCGGTTAAAAAATCTAACAATGTTTCGTGTGTTCTCAGAAATCTAAAGGTTACATTTTGAAATCGACTAAACGGCGAAATAAATATATCCCTCTCTCTACACAAATAAAGGAATGAACCAGTGTAGAGCATGTATAATTGTACTTGTAAGTAGTAAACTCTACTGAACAACTGTAGACGCAAGGTCCTGCCCTACAATCCGGAACATGAGACGCTTGGTACTGAACATCTGAGATTGTTTAGTTCAGAAGAACCAGACAGAAGACACATACTCGACTAGAAGGAACAAAAAGAAATACCTTTTTATGCATGATATTTATATTCCATTGCTGTGACCAGACACTGAAAAAAACATTGAAGTCTGAAGCAAGCCAGACATTTGGCGCCTATTCCAATAAATAGATAAAACATCCTAATAGTAAAATCATAATAACAGTACATCAAGGAATCGTCTTGATCAATAAACTGCAAATTATAGCAATTTTCATACGCTAAACATTAAACAAGTAAGCACAGCTCATTTACAAGCCATTACAGTTTATGATCAAGCAAATAGGCATATTTGAAGGGAATAGATGCTGTCGAGACACCAGGCATTTTGCCAGATTCACCAGATAAGCTGAATCTGTTGAATAAAACATGTTAGTTATAGATGTTGTTTAATCCTTGAATGATGGTTAAATGATATTCGAATATCGAATATGATATCGAAACGTTCAATGTTTCAATGACTTAAAGACTGCGTGGTCTGAACTTGCTTGCTATTACTAATTAGACTCGTTTGCGCCGATATAACGCATTATTTTATTTATTTACTAGCTGATGCCCGCGACTTCGTCTGCGCATGATTAGTATTTGGAGTACTCGCGATTTTACTTGCGTAATTCCCTTTCCCGTGGGATTTTCGGGATAAAATAAAGCCTATTTCTTATTCCAGCTTATAATCTATCTCTGTGCCAAATTTCATCCAGATCCGTTCAGCAGTTTTTGCGTGAAGGAGTAACAAACATCCATCCATCTATCCATTCATACTTCCAAACTTTCACGTTTATCAGTTCAATTCAGTTTGGTCCCCTGGGCTATACGGGTTTTCAAAAATTTCTCACTGTATCTCAACGACGCGTACACACGCGTCGTTCAGATGCTGTGAGAAATTTGTGAAAACCCGTATAGCCCAGCCAGGGGGACCAAACTGAATTCCGGGATAAAATGTATCCCATGTCCAATCGACCCGAGTTCCATTCGAATTCATTCAATTCCGTCGTGATGCGTGGTTAAAGAATTTTTTTTCACCCTCTCTCCCAGGGGAACCTTACCGAATTCCGGGATAAAAAGTATCCCATGTCCTTCCTTGTACTATGAACTCAAATCGTCCCGAGTTTCATTCCAACTCATTCAGCAGTTTCGGCGTGATGCGCGGTAAAGGAATTTTACTTTCATACCCTCTCCCATGAGAACCTTACTGAATTCCGGGATAAAAAGTATCCTATGTCCTTCCTCGTAGATCTCGTGACCTATAATCATGCCGAGTTTCATTTCAATCCATCAAGTAGTTTCGGCGTGATGCGCGTTTACGATACAGACAGACAGACAGACAGACAGACAGACATGAATGAAAAAAATTACAGTTTTGGCTTGACTATCGATAATAGAGGGCACTCCAAAAAAAATTTTCAAAATATCTTCAATGTACAGAATTGGACCTGTTACAGTTTTATTATAAGTATAGATTTTATTTATTAAGGTCTCGGAGTTTGGGTTTAGATAATGTAAATTAAACAAGAGCTCGTAGGACTTATGATAGAAAAGTCTTGATTTCTTCGTCACGAGCACTATTCATAATTATGGAAAACAAAGCTTCACCAAGGGCTCTACCGCCCTTCATTTGTCAAAGCCACGTGACCGATGCGGTAATTACATAGACATCTAGATTACAAAACATGACCGACCACAATGGCAGTGGTACTGTTACGTAATGCAGCACTATAATTGTTAGACACCGACCGCGTGGCCGCAAGCATCGGGGTCATGGCGTTGCTATTGTCTTGTGTTTCCTATGATCAATGCAATCAATGCTTAAGAATATAATGTGGGGATTTTTTATTTTATGTACAAGCAATCGGTGCAACTGGTCAATTCAGAGGGATAAGTGAGTGTATCGCGCTAGTTTCGTTGCTCATTTGTTTTCTTGTTTTTCTTTTCTTTATTAGTATTCTGAATTCAAACGACGAGCAGCGAACATAAAATGCGTGATACGAATGCATCTGAATAACCAGCTTAGAAAAGGCCTGCAGTGGACTAATATAGGATGATGATGATGCGGCTCACCCTTTCGGTAATTTTGTGGCAAAATTAAGTGCGAAATCCGATTTCTCGTTTGGTTTGTATCTTGTGTAGTCTATAGTGTCATTTAGAGAGATGGGTGAGAGATGAGTAATAATCTTGTTACAGGGTGTCAACTTACTTATAAATATGAGACCTGTTTATTACCCGTTTTGAGGCAATAGTTTATGATTGGACCGTAACTTTACTGGTTTCTTTTGTTGTTGATGACTTTCCTATGGATCAGTAGGTCGATTCAGATTATATTCTATTTCCTTGACTACGACAAACAAAAGAAAATTAACCAATGAGCGGCAAAGTTTGAATGTGACTCTTACAAAACAACCTGAGTTGATTAGCTCGACGTATTTATTAAAAACATAACCCTTGAAATGAACTCAATGACGTAAGATTTGATTATACACAGAAGAACAAACGCTTTTTCAATTTCCTATGACGTGAATGTGTAAGAAGTTTGTTATAATTCCGGTTCCTTTCTTACGTTATATTGTCGGATCTAAGACAAAAAGCTAAGTGACATGAGCATGACACACACCCGGCATTGTCACGTAACGCTCTGGTATGTGAGAACCTCCTAGTGTAGTGAGAGAAACCCTAATGAAGAAACTATGTAGGTATTTATTACGGTGAAATCTAAATAACATGACAACTGTAAATTATTCAATAGAGTCCATGGTTATAAACGTTATTGTTTCTCTATGCGAGAGACAACAAGAATTTGGATTTGGGCAGAAAAGGGCTCAACAGGACCTTCACGCTTTGTCCTCGTCTCTTCGTCTTTCGTTTTTCTTTTTCATGTCAATTTGTAACCGTACTTGTAATATGTAATTATCATGTATGGTTACAAATTGTTTGCAATAAAAATAATTTTGAAGAAGAAATACCTACATGTATTTCCAGTTTATTGAATTTTACAGCGCTAAAGACTAAGATGCATTACATATTCAATTCCAACTTTATAATGTAAAAAGGTGGTAAATAATCTCCACGTTAAAGCATTGCAATTATCCTGTTATTCAAATGACTGGCAATACAATGACATTCGCACATTTCGTGTAGGACGTTGAACTAAATGAACGACCCCGGCTATGCCGGGTCTGATATTGCTGCAAATATTTAGTTTACTAATTAGTATCAGCAATAATTGGTGATTCGCTAATATTTGGCTGAGTGGGCGAAGATCAACGTATGCCAAAAAATGGTCGTTTTCCTGTCAAAGTTTTGTTACACTTTTTAAGCCGCATTTATAAATCTGATCCACAAGTGGCCATATTCAGACTGGGAAGGAAGGTAATAAATGTATTCATGTAAATATGTAGTTGATATATACATTGGTTACTGGTCTGAGCAGTTTATATGAACAATATTCCCTTATCATGTCCCAATTCGATTAGTGATTTACATCAAAATATCAATTAGTGCTTTGGTAAACAAAACAATCTGCAGTCATTGACCTGTTAGCTGTGACCTCATAGATTGTGTTATTTCCCTCAATATGGCCATCGTTGAGTAGTGATTATTATAGCTTCGAGTTCACAACTACACCTGAAATCCTTACTTTTAACTTCATTGTCATAACCCCATAATAAACAATTTCTAGAACTTCCAAACTATGCTATCCGTATTCCAACAGCCGCCGAGTGAGGCCTTAAAACTTATCAAATCAATTATAATTCCAGTTGTTCGATAAGGAATTCCACAAGATGACATCACCGACAGAGGTCAGTGGAGAGCTCAATGAATTTACTGTGCTTTTGTTCAACATTCCAAATTTCTATTCAAAACAACGAATCTTAACAGTTCTCACGTTATTTCGCATCTTTCAGAAGCTCTCAATTATTCTAGATCTAGAAACTTCTACCAATTCGCGTAATTCAATTAGGAAGGTTTTGAGATTCGTATCGCCAATTGAATAAAAATTAAAAATTGTCCCAAAATAGTCAAGTGGTCAGTACAGAGAGTTTACGAGACAGACGCTAACCATTCCAGTCGAGATCAACAAAACATTTAGGATCACGTCCAAGCACCAAACTACAAGACAAGGCACTTAACCACACTAAAATCGAATTAAACAAATGATTCGCGCCATGTCCCACATCCGGTACCAGAACTGCCTTAGTGTCATTCGAAATGCGAAGAACGTGCGCGCGCGCCGACCTTCGCCCGTTGAGGACACCACGGCCAATGAGGCTTTTGGGGAACAATAGGGTTGCCAACTTCTGACGCTAAGATGAGAATTACAATAAAGAGCTGTACTCATGTACAAAGTCTGATTCGGAGTATATTATTCCTTTATTTATAAAGTTTGGTGTACCATAAAATATAATTAGCTCAAGGCAATTCTCTGTCGACGAAACAATTGAAGATGAATAAACATCAGTCTAGCGGACTAGCAGCCCTAAATCAAGCCACAAACTAAACAAAAAAGTAGATACAGCCAAAACGCTAAGCACGTCCTTGACGCACCTTGCTTTGCCACAATTCCAGTTAGCTCAGACTTGATCCACGATCATTATCCTCATAAGATTAAGGTTTATTTTAAACGAGGATTACAGTGTGGACAAAGCGATTCAGAATGGGTGGGACCGATCGCAGAGTTTGGTATTTAAACACCAGCTGTGGCAATAACATCGTTTAACTATCGGTTAAATATATTAGCCTGAAACAATACCAAAGAACTACAAAGATAAAAATAGCAAATTAAAAGGAAATGATATCATGAACATTGAACATCGCTATTTTACTTTCCAAAGATACAAAAGGACATTGCGATAACTTTATCTTTATGCTGGAAAATTCGGCCAACAATTTTTATATTAAAAACTCACACAATAAGTTCATAGTCAAAGGCGTTTCCGTAACTACAGTTATTATAAGTACTATCAACAACAAAGGGAAACACGGCGCGACCAGAAAAACTATAAACAAAGGGAGCGAGTGTTAAAAGAACGGAGTGACAGCCTTTGACCTCTTGAGTTGTTTCGAAAGTCGAGCTTGCGATCAGTGGACAAAGCTTTATCATAAACTAGCTGTGCCCCTACTAAACAAGCGGCTTCACACTCGTGAAAATGAAAATTAGGTTTTATTCCAGGCCTAGAACTACGTCCATTCAAAATTTCAGCCCTATCTGTTCAGTAGTTTTGGCAAGAGGTAACAAACATCCTAACTTTCACACTTATAATATTAATGTGATATTACTTGGTAGAAGACAGGGCGCTATGGCGCTCATTGGGGGAGGCCTATGTCCAGCAGTGGACTAATATAGGTTGATGATGATGATGATGATGATGATTACTTGGTAGAAGATAAAGGCAACAAAAACACCGAAGCCAAAACGCAAAGACGAATGATATTTTAATACCTTCTCGACAACAAAGCTCGCGTTAGATATGTGTAAATATATCTTAGAGAAGGAATAAAACTAGAGAAAGGAAGAGAGAGATATGGTAATGAATAAAAAGGGCTATAAAATACATAAATGCAGAGCTACCGATGTGAAACCTTCGACCCATATACCAAAAGCCATGGTCAACGGTACCGAGACCGGTTTAGAGACAGACGCAATTGAACTCTCTGGTGATAAAAATATAACATTTCGATACGTGCTTTCCATAAAATGTATAAGGGTATTAAAATACTTAACGACGTATATTGAAATGCCGTAAAAATTATATTACTTAGTTGTCCTGTGCTTTATACCATATCCATACAAACTTGTATTGTAATGTAACGAAATCAAAACGACTTACGAATTTGCTTTAATATCAATATTTACAAGCTATATCAGGTGCTAGGAAATCAATTTATTTATGAACACGATGATTTTACAATTGTATATGAATATTTAAAATAGGCATTAAAAAAAATTGTGGTTCAATCATAAGCATAACATAACAATAATAAGGATTCAAGACCACATCACTGACACCGCGGGGCGAATGTGGACTTAGATTGTTGGCAGGAAAGTGCGGAAGGACACAAAAAGTTGGAAGGCCTATACCCCGCCCCTACCTAGTAGTGAGTGAAGTCGGGTTACGGATGCTGATGATAATGAGTAAATTAAATACAATGTCTCTTATTTAAAATAATGATAATTAGCGATCGCTCACATCATCATCAGCCTATATTAGTCCACTGCTGGACATAGGCCTACCCTAATGAGCGCCATAGCGCCCTGTCTTCAGCTTGACGCATCCAGCATCTGCCAGCAGTCTTTCGCAGATCGTCATCCCACCTAGCCGGAGGGCGTCATCGCTCAAATAGTCAAAATTAAATGTCATCGAATGAATACACTTTTCCCTAAGGTTATTCTCGTAGAAAGGTTTAACTTACAAGTCAAAATATTTCGGGTTCGTTACATTTACGAATGGTGCTGGAGTTTTAACTTACCTGAAACAGAAAAAAACCATAATCAGACATTTCCTAAAAAGAAGCAAAAATATAGATTTACTTGTATCTGGCTCGTGGCTGAGCTTTGTTTCTATGGAAACGTTTCAAGTTTATTTCTATCACATGGGAACTCATTTATGGGATGAAAAGTAAGTTTGACATTTTATTCCAGGGCTAGGACTACGTCTATTCAAAATTTCAGAATGATCCGTTCGGTAGTTTTTGCGTGATAGAGTAACAAACATCTATACATACAAACTTTCTAGTTTATAATATACTAGTGACCCGCCCCGGCTTCGCACGGTTTTATTATACGTATAAACCTTCCTCTTTAATCACTCTATCTATTAAAAAAAGCGCATCAAAATCCGTTGCGTAGTTTTAAAGATTTAAGCAGTCAAAGGGACATAAGGATATAGGGAGGGACATAGGGACAGAAAAAGCGACTTTGTTTTATACTATGTAGTGAAGTAACATAGTACTTAAGTACATAATAAGAATTCTAAAACTATAGTAGGTACCTATAATTCATCCTATGACAAAAGTTTCTCTAAAATTGCGTGACAAACGTTCCGTAAACAGCAAAACAGTGACAGCTCATCGATAATAGAGTGCAGTAATATGCAATGAGGATGTATTACGCGTGCCGAAGACAATGCTTGGGAAACAGTCGAGCACGTCTCAAGTAGAATAGTACTACCTGGAGGCAGGTGACGCCATGTCTTCACACATTCACCGGAGACAATAGAAATTATAAACAGGAAGTTGCGTGGAGGTCGCGCCTGATAGTGACTAATGAATGACAAGACAACCCTGTCACGGTATCAAAAAGGAATATCTAATCGTATCAAGGGACAGAAAAACAATATATCGATATAAACGCAAACATGACGGAATCGACGGATTGAGAACGCAGAATATTAATTGGTTTATTCGAACTTTAAGATCATTCAACGTATGGAGAAAATTACGACTCAATCAAATATCACCGATGAGAGAAAAACTTGAAAATTAATGAGGATTTTAAAGCAGAGAATTTTAATTGACTGACAATGGTCCTCTTTCACACTGCGTCTGCATTCTCGAGTACCGTTATTGCCAGAACGATTACAGCACCTAGTAGTTACGACGTACCCGGTCCTGTATGACCAGATGGCATTAAAGTCGACCCACTTACCGAAGGTCCACCCGACCGGACCGAGTGCTCCATGTAAGGACTTTCAGGGTTACGCAACCAGTGATTCTGCGCCGATACCATAGTGCAGAACAAACTTGCACATTTTTATCTTGCCTCGAATCTGGGGCGAGTTTTGTACAACTGTCATCTTAAATTAAATTTATGAGTGTGTCACGACATGCCCTTTGTCGTGTAAAACATGGGGTCGATTTTTAAGATAAAAGTAACGAGTAAAAATTCTGGTCGTATATTTAACGTCTTTCTTTATTATCGCGGTTAAAGGCTTATTATCTTTCTCTGTTCTGGCAATTTATGGTCCTGTATAAGAAAATATGATTTTAGTAAGATACTCCATTTTCTTTTGGGCCACAATGTAGCATTTGCACTCCCTAAGTTTCTTAAGCAGGTGGCTTCAGGCAAAGCGTAGAATCAGTTTGGGAGAAGACCACCTAAGTTCTACAAAAACCTTTAGTTTATACAAATACAGGTATGTTGTGGACGTTAGTATTAATGTATTTAAACGGATAGAGATGGTCATGAATAGTTAACAAGTTAACGAGAAGAATCGATAATGAAAACTGATTAGATCAGATCTACTGGACGACAGAGATTTGCTAATGACGAGAATGAGTACAAACAAAAGGTAGATAACATAACTACAAGCCACATCTAGATGGTCTGGATTTCCATTTAATTGCACACGCTAATTAGTCCTTAAAAGTATCAGTTTCGAGAATGTCACTACACGATTTTAACGTGGTATCGATGTGTGGTGACAAGGAATAAAAAATTAAAGGTTGAATAAGAGTGTTGATTGCGCTCTAAAGCCATATACAGTTAATCAATACAATACAATATCTGTGTAGAAGTCTGAACCATTACATCCTCGATGGCGATTTTTGGTCGCAACTTATCTATCTATTCTAGCCGTCCCAATCCCAACCCAACTAAGTCGCGTCAACATTCTGCTATCAGGATGTTTAACTGAAAGAAACTTCTTGAGCTTCAACTCTGAGAAAGTTTTCTAAGATGTTTCACAAAGTCCTGATCAAATATATGAAAGCTGTCGCGTCTGGTATTATCCAAGCTATATGGCCAGTCGTGCGCCGTCACATGTTTCCCAACACATACAATATGGCATATGCCGGCTAAAACACAGCCTTATACGGTGTGCACATATGGCCGAGCTGACAGATACCTCAAATCAACACGACGTGTCTATAAATATTTGATGTCAGACTTTGTGTGGCTGCCTGCTATGTTGAAAACTGCCTCGTGAAAATGCAAAATTGACCTGAGAGAATAGTAATGTTGGCAAAGATTATGAGCCAAAGTAACACGAGCGCGAGGGAATCAAGAAAAATATGAGAGCTTTTCGAAATTTGACGCAGTTTTGGTGAAATTTATGTGGTTGAATAGACCAATAAACATAGAACGCTATGTTTATTGGTCTATTCTAGTCGTTGAATTACTAACTTTGCGATGATATATGCCTAGGTTTCTCTATTTACCTAATTTACAGCCATTCCAACATGCAAACACATCAAATCATATTCGACAGCTCAGCAGTTGAGAGCGACATATACATTAAACCTTGATTAACGAACTTTAGCACAAAGATAAAACTGATTATGCTAAAACATAAACGTAAATTGAAGTCTTTGTTAGCTTGTCAAACGAGACACAGCTCTCATCTGTTGAGAATAAGAGGGCTAATGGCCTGTGGATAGTCAGGTCAAGATTTTGATGAGCATATGCTTTGTAAGGAGGGCATAGTCCCCCACCTCGGTGCACATTCGCTATATTGAAATGGTTGTGGATGTCATCTGTTTCCTTGAGCGATATTAATTTACAGCTATGTTATGAGATGCATTCATTGCCATCGTTTGTTGTGTCTAAAAATATCTTCATTTTACCAGTACGATAGTATTTTAAGCCATGAAACTAAAATTACAGTATTATTCTAAATAAATCGTTTATGACTTTGATAGAGCAATCAATTCCCAATACACTACAGCTATCAAAACCCCAATCGAATAGCAAAATCTATCTATTCAGTATATTAAGTCGTATTATGTCCCATTCCAAATGACATATTGGATTAGCAGTAAATTACCAGTAATGACGACAAATTTGGCAGTAGTTCAATTTACGATTTATTGGATAAATAAATGATTTAAAGGCAATTTTAACGTTGCACAAGCAGTTATGGTGACCTAGTTAACCAGCCTGTGGTATGCAGATGATCCGTACCTCAAATACCTACAAGGTATTGCAATATCATATCGTTTAAGTTTATAAACTTGTACTACTGGTTCTTATGTTTAAATTGTGAATACTTTTGTGTGACAAGAACATAATTCCTTCATTAAGCCTAAGATTAAAACAGGTAATGCAGGACTACAAAAATCACTACTTTATTACCTTACTTTATGCACTAATAAAATAAAAGAACTATGTTTATTTACAGTTGAAGCAATGAAAGTACATAGGAAGGTCCGGTCGCCAATCAAGTGTAATAATAACATAATTCTGCAATGAAATATGAAGAAAGACGAAACATAAAGTGACGTTCTAAATTGCCACGGGAGTAGGCGTAGTACTACGTACTACTTCAATTTAATGTACAGGTATATTTTATGATTCCGTAGGCTCAGTTAATGTGTGGTTAAGCCAGTGTCATTACTAGAAATATTCCACGACTGGACAACAGATTCATTCATGACGGTGGATCCATATTAATTTTACACACACGTGCTGGCATAGGCGAGGATCACGTTTCTTTGAGACCACAAAGATAGACAATTCTAGAGATGCAATAACGAATGTAGCCACCATTGTCCTTTGGTGAACACGCTTTCAGATTTCAGACAAACCGAATCACGATTTTAGATAAGCTTTTGAAATAAAATAAGTGCTTATATTTGTAAATCATAAAATATGTAAATAAAAAAATACCTAAGTGTTTCATATAGTTAATGTGTCATGAAATAGACTCTCTTTTCAGCATTTGTACTTAATTGGTTATTGACTCCACCATGACGTGATGTTTTCGACTTCTAATTTCACACATTATTAATAAAGTTAACTCAAAGCTATTGGAGATATATAGATCATAATATTGATTCCTACTGCAGTTTGCCTAGCAAGGAGAAACCTCAGTTTTATTTATAAACTTAGTTTGTAGGAGCATCGGCGAGTAAATACGCCGACAGAACTAGTTAAATGACATTACATTAGTGATACACCAACATTATTTATGACCAAGTCTAGAATTCGCAGACCAGATTTAAAGAGCGATTATACAAATTAATTCCGCCATTACAGATGTCACACCAAGATGATAATAACTATTCCAATACAAATGTTTACGTTACTGGGTTCACTGAAATAACTGGTATTCGTGAACTATTTCATTCATACGAAACTTTGGCAACCGGCGGCGCTCAGTAAAATTTAAATAGAGAAAACAAACAAAGCCAATAATATAGCATTCGCATGTATCCGATGTGAAAACGACGCTTACATCATCAGGTCTTAA
Source organism: Eupithecia centaureata (assembly GCA_944547425.1). Classification (NCBI taxonomy): domain Eukaryota; kingdom Metazoa; phylum Arthropoda; class Insecta; order Lepidoptera; family Geometridae; genus Eupithecia; species Eupithecia centaureata. The sequence goes on along the minus strand of OX155684.1, from coordinate 14,494,856 downwards.
AATAACCCTGGACCATTGCAAACACATTTGCGTACATGACCGCTAATGCTGGACTAGGATATATCTATATTATTACACTAGCTGGTGCCCGCGACTTCGTCTGCGCATGATTAGTATTTGGAGTACTCGCGATTTTACTTGCGTAATTCCCTTTCCCGTGGGATTTTCGGGATAAAATAAAGCCTATTTTTTATTCCAGCTTATAATAATCTATATCTGTGCCAAATTTCATCCAGATCCGTTCAGCAGTTTTTGCGTATCAATCTATCCATCCATCTATCCATTCATACTTACAAACTTTCACGTTTATCAGTTCAATTCAGTTTGGTTCCCCTGGGCTATACGGGTTTTCAAAAATGTTTTGAAAACCCGTATAGCCCAGGGGAACCAAACTGAATTCCGGGATAAATTGTATCCATGTCCAATCGTCCCGAGTTCCATTCGAATTCATTCAATTCCGTCGTGATGCATGGTTAAAGAATTTTTCTTTCATCCTCTCTCCCAGGGGAACCTTACCGAATTCCGGGATAAAAAGTATCCCATGTCCTTCCTTGTACTATGAACTCAAATCGTCCCGAGTTTCATTCCAACTCATTCAGCAGTTTCGGCGTGATGCGCGGTAAAGGAATTTTACTTTCATACCCTCTCCCATGGGAATCTTACTGAATTCCGGGATAAAAAGTATCCTATGTCCTTCCTCGTAGTATGACCTATAATCATGCCGAGTTTCATTTCAATCCATCAAGTAGTTTCGGCGTGATGCGCGTTTACGATACAGACAGACAGACAGACAGACAGACAGACATGAATGAAAAAAATTACAGTTTTGGCATGAGTATCGATAATAGAGTGCCCTCCAAAAAAAATTTTCAAAATATCTTCAATGTACAGAATTGGACCTGTTACAGTTTTATTATAAGTATAGATGTTAGTATATCACAAACATCGGGTTCTGTCGATCTAATATTTACTTTCAAAGTACGAGTATATTTTTGCTCGTGTCTACAAAATTACATTTTCTATAGCTTATCCATCCTTCTATTTATGCTCATAATCAAAACCTGACTTCGCCCCTGCTGGGCATAGGCCTCAAATGCCTTGTGGCACAAATGGAGGTAGTCCACACGGTCTTACGCCAGTCTCAACCAGGGTCGCCCCTTCATTTTACCAAGACAAAAAGTGGCCTATGTTATTCTCTATCCTTTCCACACTTTGCCAAAAATCAAGTCGATTGGTTGCTGATGATATCTTCTGCCATCTCGCCGGCCGGACGTACGACGAACCTAGTTCTTATAGGCCAATAAAGGCACAACAATATTTCGGCTGTTTTTCCGAAGAATAGTAAACTGAAGCACATAATTTACTTATGAGTGAATAATTTTTGCACCCACTTATGCGAGATCAGAACAAATCTATCCCGAGTATTTATGTATGTATAAATAAAATTATGTGTTATCGTGGTAACACATACACACAGTAGGTACTTAGTTCGGGACTTGATGTGTGACGTGTCCATCATTATTTTTATTTTCTTAAATTGATAGATTCACCCACGAAGACGTTACTCGAACGTAATCAGAAGTATTCGGGGAAAATAGTAAGCACTTTTGGTTTTAACCCCAACGTTCTCTATTATAATATCATCAAAGTTTTCTCTCTGTAAGTACTCCAAGATATTCGTATTCAAGTAGTGGCCACACTGTTCAGTAAACCGTGAATGCACTGCGACTAAACTGCAGCGTCAGCATCCGCACTGCAGCTGTCCAACGCATCCATATTTAAAGTAGACGAGGCTGGTCTGGTACGTTACATTTGCTTGTACAGTTTAAAATTTTATGACAATAAAAAAGGTACTTTCGTGTGATATCATAGACTTGTCTACTATATCCGAGCCTTTAATCAATCATTTGGTTGGAACTGTAAACAAATTTCAGAATGGTAGTATTACCAAATGGTAGTTACTAAAATTTTGGTCAATATTAACCTTAAAGAACATTCAGAAGTTTACTCATTACAATCAAATTTACAAAACGGCAAACTTTACAACGTTTTATCAAAATGTTAGATCATAAACTTCGCCAGATATACGCGTAGAATAAAAGACGGAGTCGCCATCAGTGTAGGGTTTCAGAACATTAGGAACGTCACAGTCAACGTCACTCTGCCAAAACAAACAAGCTACCGCGCACTTTGAGTTGGTAGACCAAATTCCCTCGACTACAAATTCGAAAAGTATTCTAGCAAGTCTATGTTATTGTGAAATGAATGATGACCATCAATATCAACAATAGCAACTTTGAACTTGGACAAATGTTATTTTTTGTGGTCAGTAAGAGAATGAGCAGTATTGTAACCCCTACATGGATCTCTCTAGGACTTTCGACGGTATAGCACTGTTTTTTTGACAATGACAAAACACTTAGAACATTTTAATATAACTACTCTAAATCATCACTACATAGTATAAAACAAAGTCGCTTTCTCTGTCCCTATGTATGCTTAAATCTTCAAAACTTCGCAACGGATTTTGATGCGGTTTTTTTAATAGATAAGAGTGATTCAAAAGCAAGGTTTATAAGTAATAATAAATAATAATAAAACCGTGCGAAGCCGGGACGGGTCGCTTGTTAAATCATATATTCTAAAAATTGCGTGCTAGCTAAGCCACTAGAAGCATAGTATTGTATAGTTTGTATAGTATTTTAACATATAATAATGGTATCGTGCGTGGCACATCTCATAATGAAAATGGAAGGGGAAATTACAGTAATATGTTAGTGTATCCGGGTACTGAAAGTTTCATAGCCCCGTCTGCACCCTTCTCTCCCCCCTGGGGTCGTCTGGATGGGGTGCGGCCAGACTGCGGCAGGTACAGCCGCGTGAACGAATTATACTGGGGGTTCAAGAGGAATTTATTTAAATACGAAGGGGGTGAAATGGTTAAAATTATGATTTACTTTGGGAAAATCGGAAATTGAGGAGAACATTTATAAAATAAGGTTTGAATCTGGGTGCACGCTATTTGCCTAATTGATGGAGAAATGGAGTTTCAGTGTAGGGGACATTTATATATCTTGTGGATGAAGGATCAAGAACTGTCCGTAAATGGCTATAATGGTTTTTGACGTTTATTTGAGAGCATAATATTTGAATTAGTTTCTATCAGTAGTTATCATTCCACAGAAATTTAACCAGAGGCTTCCGATCTTACTATTCCAAGCAAGAACTTGAATAATTTCACATCTGAAATTTAACTTGACTCACGTAATCGAACCGGATTTCATAACATCTGTTAACCGTTGCGAAATTAAAAAGTCACGTACAAAAATGGTATGTAGGGGTCGACTTCATTTCAAATTACAAAGATTATGTGAAAGCATTCTTGAGCCTTATCGCGAATCGATAAGAGTTAGAGGCGAGATATTGGCTATTGTGATTACGATTGTGGACGCACCGAGGAATATATGGACAATCTGTCGTACAGACAATGTTCTATTTCAGGTGGCCCACGCGGACTTGCGAATGATCTGCGCGATCTAATGACGATTTATTATTCTATAAACTAATTAATACCAAAACAGGAGTTCACAGTCCAGTCGAAACTCAAGGCCAGTTTACCGACTGTCGAAGTGTCGACCTTAATGACCCCAAAGATATCTAAAGCGACAGTAAAATAAACACGAAATTATCAAATTTTACGCTTTCGAGATACCTAAAGGAAAAAAAAAACAAATTAAGATAATGTAATTTCTATGCTTTTTCGATAATTTTGAGTTATAAAAAACATCAAGTTTCCTACTAATAAACGATTTTTATTTGTGGCATCGCTCGGACTTAAACCAGATTGAAATTGGGGCAGAGTTGTTAACAATATATTGCGCATGAGAAACAGATTACCGTCAGTAATCTTGACTTATGCGATGGAAACCATTTCCAACGGAAAGTTAAGAGGAAACCAGCCACCGTTTTTGGCAACGTTTCATAAACAGGATACGATTTTGTAGCCGGGAATGGAAGGTCAAAAATTTTTGAAATGGACTGCACAATAATTTATATCAAATATCTACCTACATAGAAAGGATCTTTGGTAAAATTGCTCAGGGAACGCTTAACAATGAAAACACGTTAATGTTTTGGAGTAAAGGAGACCCACTGTAAACTTCGCCGAAGTACCAGGAGATCAGAAAAGCCAAGGAGTTAGAACGTAGAGTACAATATATTCGCGTGGGCTGTCCTCCTCCCTCCCCGTATGGGGTCAACGACTGCTGCGGCCGTTTCGGCCGGCGGCGCGCCTCACCTTGACATTCATCTCGAGCACAACGCTTTAGCCAAACGTTTGAATTAACCCGAACAACTTTCGAACACCAACGAACGGTTCACCCTTGGTTGGTATCAAACGCTCACGCAAAATGGTCGTTTTCGCACTTCGCGTTGCTCCAATGCGTGATAATCCGCCTGGAGATTATGGGCGCCTGGTACATTGTACTCGCTCTGATGAAGAAATACGAATTAATTCTTGCGTTCTAAGTAATTTTTACAGCGAGCTCAAAACAAGACGGGTCGTTTATAATTGTGAGTATCAAAGAATTCAATATTCTATCTATTACAAAACGAACTAACAGGTTTCGCGGACAGATTAAGCCAAGATCCCAGTACTCATGGGACCCCGGCGTATAAAACTAGAATTTCATAAAATTCAACATTTTTCTGATTGCTCTAAAGTCAAAAGACGATTGTTTAAAATTACAATAAAAATATTATCTTGTTAGAACAAAAAGATTTTTTGCGCTCACACCTTTCAAAATAGGTATGCTCTGGTCCGTTAATGTCTTCGGTTTCGCTCTTATGATCGAAAAATCCTGTTACTATCCTCTTTGAACAACTGTCCGCAACCAGTCCTCTTAAAAATAAAGACAACATTACAAAATCTTGAAGACTTCAAGTCAATACATTCCGTATGTGGTGTTAGTAAGTCAAAACCGCAAATCCACAACTTAATCCTTCGCGGGAGGTCAACAATCTCTTGTTATACAAATTATAGGTTCGCAACCACCACGACATGCGTCACATGCCACAACGCTGATCAATTGTATTGTTCGAAGATTGCGAATATCAAAACAGGCATTGGCCCGTTTAGGGGATAAAGACTGAATCAGAAGGGGGATAAAGTTGTTCACACAACGCTTGCCGGCCACAACTTGTGGAAATCGTGACCTGTGTTTTATGACCATAATTAACTTGTTGACAAAACTTAAATTTGCCTGTTGTTGCTCTGGCGCGACATTGCATTCAAGTTTATCCAACTTAAACATTTATCCTTATTTATTGGCTAAATCTTACGGATAGTAGAAAGAAATAACAATAGCTAGATCCGTGTTTGATTTGTTGTGGGGTTTTAGATGTATAATAAAAAATATCTATGTATTATTGTATTAAGTATTATCAGTCATCTAGTACCCATAACACAAGGTCTGCTTAGCTTGGGGGGCTAGATGATGATATTGTCCAGATAGTTTATATTTATAATGATTTCAATTCGAATGACTCTACCAGTATTAACAATCATGTATCCCAGTTCCTTTACAGTATACAATACAATGTCAACTATTAATCAACGCAGTCGACGCTAATACCCCGTGAAATCCTTTGATTTCCATAACAAAGGTACCACCGTGTCAACGGTCGAAGTGGATTTGAGTTTTAGCGTGGCTGTCGAACGATACTTATCTTACCTACCTAAATGCAGAGAAATTGACGTACTATCTTACGACATGGCCGGACTATGTACTACTAGCTGCGCAACTCGGCTTCACCCGCGTGAAAATCAATGAAAAGTTGCTTATGTTTTATTTCAGTCCTCCCGATCTATTCAGCACTTTTGGCATGAAGAGTAACAAACATCCACCCATCCAGAAGCGATGGCGCTACCGTAAGCATCAAATCCGTAAAAATAGTACATGTTAAGTTTACGCCCTATTTATCATAAAAATCTGACACCTATTCATAAAATTCGCGACGTGTAGCGTTTGTGGGTTAAAATCCCGTGGATTTTACCCCAAAACTAAAAAAGACCTCTCAACTAATCATATGGATATTCCTAAGAGGTGACGTTGTCGTCAAGGAAGGGTAGCCGCTGCTTCTGTATTTTATGAGAACACCTCAGCTTTGATTATGCTCAATCACAATACCCTGCCTGATGATCACGGTAAAACCCGACCTTTTAAACCGATTTGGGGAAGGCACGTTTAACTACAGGGAAAAGAAAGGTAGATATAGATCTGACGTCGAAGTTTATGACGTCCACCACGATTATACCTTAACGAATTTGCCATAAAAGATAAGAAAAAGAAAAGTTTATTTGGATTTTACAAAATATACAGTGTAACATTGTTAAGAACTAAAAGAAGAAACAAAATACGTGAAACCAAAACGTGCTGCAGAAGCTAGGCAACAACAGCGCTGGTCTTCCGTGAATGAAATATGAATTTGTCGTCCCATATTACTCGTCACGGTTCGGGAATTTATAAATTAAACTGGATATTTCACTCGGCATCGTCTACAGCTAAATACCACACGCGATATTCATACATATCCTCAATCTATCAGTTTCTATCTTTGTATAGGAAATCACCAAAACACAATCCTATTTCATTTCTGCCGCACGTATTATATTTTATCTTATCAAATAACTTTATGCCAAAACATTGTATAGGACTAGGTATTACTGCGTCGTATCAAATGCAGATACATTACTAATATGTCTTTTTATCAATACCTTTCCAAGACTATAATTTCTAACATAACCAGTCGGACAGGTAAACGGATGAGCGAGACGGCCGCCAAGGTCATTGAAGGCATTCAAAATAAAAGAAATGGATGGAAAACGCAATCGTGGTAATAGAGAAAACATGAATTTGATTACATATTTATTGTTAGAAAGATTGCGAAAGATTGTTGTGATTGCAAATTCACATAATAGGTTTGTGAAGTAAGTAATACAGCTTGGTGGATATAATATACCCTGTGCATTGGATAAGATGTTTTACAAAGGTAGGTAATTATTGGAAATAATTGTCCGAGTTATTCTACCTAACTTTAAAGGTTGGGATTTCGATTCCCGACTGGGGACAAATTTTCAAGGTATTCTGGCTATTTTATAAAAACTTATTTCTATAAGTAGTATTTTACATTAACTACATCACTTATCCTGTCTAGTAACCACAATACAAGTTCTGCTTAGCTTGGGGCTAGATGATGCTATGTGAAAATGTTTTTACATCTGAAAGTACTGCATATTTGAAGATTAATTTTAGAATCAGTTTATTTTTAACAAGGCATGGGAAGTGAAGAAAAGATTTTCTCAGAAAAGATAGAAATCCTAGATTTTATTTCAATTTTAAATACTACCTACTTTTTATTTTTATCTTTTCCTTGATTATAATTTTCTTTGTAAATGAAGAGAAATACAGAAAATGATTGCCAACAAGATAATCTATTACTATTGGACAGGTAGATAACTATAATCCATCTCTAATTTAAACAAAATACAGCTGAACTATGAATAAACTCTTTTCAGATAAGATTATGATGGCCAATGGGCTGTTTCTCCTTAACTGTTCAAAGTATATTAGAATCTATAGTTCTGAGAAACATGAATACATTATGGAATTCTCAGAATATACCAATTGGTGTTCATCATTTGAGTACTAATTGGTAAATTATTACAATGAGGTCTTTACTCAATTATGAACAGAACAATGATAATTATTTTGCTTAGATAAAGTAAAGAATGAGTACCTAAAGTATCTGTAAATGTCTTATTGATTATACTAGACCTTTCTAAAAGAAAATAAATGAGTAGCAGGAGTATAACCAATAATGTTAACTTTGGTACCATTAGGTACACAAGGTCTTCTTACTTTGAGGCTAGAATTAGATGATGTTGTGTAAATTCAGTAAATTCATTTTATTTGACCATTAAGTTAATCACTAACATTGGCATGTCACTTACTATTAAATAAATTTGGTAAATCTTCTAATTAGGTAATTAATAGTACTAAAAATAACTACACTAACAATGTGTCAGTCTGGCATAATTTAATATCATCTTCAATATTCTTAACAAGGCCAAGGTACTATAATTCATACAACAAATCAAGAATACTTCTACAAATTAAACATATAATTGTTTGGTAACTCCATAGCATATGCTGCATGACTCACCACCATCCATTACATGCCATATAAGTCTCCTCAAATGGAGCATTAGAACTTTGAAAGGTAATGATGGTGTTAACATTGCCCGTCATATAAACCTGGACTTATTTGGTGATACAGCATAACTTGGTTTAAAAAAATATGAGTAAAATGCTGGAAAATGTTTACTTATGTGTATGATGATTGTTTAATACTAAAATTGCACTGAAATATTAAATTTATATACTAAAAATTAATAAAAAATCATCAAAGACTTAAACCTTGAATTTACTTTGCATTAGAGACTCTTGTTTGTGGTGTACTGAGACTCTCAGTGTATCAGAGAGCTGGTGAATATCTGACGCACACATCAGCATTGGCACATAACAGGAAAATACAGCCAGGGACTTTTAGGGATGCCTCCAAGTGATATTTATATGGATTAGTTGAGCTACTTCTCGAATTTTATAAGTCTACAGGTAGTTCAACTATTTTTACTGTAAAACAATGTTTTAATTAGTGGGGGATCCAGTGTCTTAGCATAAGTTTCAGTTATTTTATTCAAATAATGTTGGAAAATCCAGTTTTTTGTAATTGTAAGTCCATGAATGAGATAAGTTTTGAAATGTTTTTTCAAAAGGCACCCAATATTCATTTTTTTTTATTGATTTCATTTTTAGTTATGGTATAGGTACCTAGCTAAAGCTTTTAAGATGTATTATGGCACTTCCCACCAAAAATTTTCTGAAGAAATAATTCTACAAATAAAAAGAATTGTAAATCAATGTGATTTAACTGTTTTAGTTTGTTTTTATTGACTTTGATTGTAATTTACTTCAGTTACCTGTAGGAACAAAATGTTGCTTAAAAGGTGTAAAACAAGTTTTGTTACCATCAGATCACTACAAAGTATAAAATAAAGTCGCTTTCTCTGTCCCTATGTCCCTATGTATGCTTAAATCTTTAAAACTATGCAACGGATTTTGACGCGGTTTTTTTATAGATAGGAGTGATTCAAGAGGAAAGTTTATATGTATAATAAAACTGCAAAGCCGGGGCAGGTTGCTAGTATAAGTTATAAAACTATAGATTTAAAAAAAAGGCAGTTCTTCAATTAAGCTGAACTGCCATTTTTCATAAAGAAAATAAATGAGGAACTGGGACAAGCACAACAGAACTCGGTGTTCTGACTAGACTTCTTTGTTGATGGTGACATGAGTCTGGATCAATTCTTTGCCTCTTTTCTGCAAGTATAACTTACTTCCATTTGTCGATAAATGAATTGAGAGATGATTTTGACAATGGAAACAGGATAAAAAGTTTTCTTACTGTTCTTTAGTGACAAAACTATATTGGGTCCTGTATGTATTCTACACAGAAATTGTGTCATGTCAGTTCTGGGTGTGCTTTGACCTCTTTTAATCTGAAATACAGCTAAAGCAGTACTTACATAAATGAGTCCGGAGTAGTATCTGTCCTTGATGTTGTGCAGAACAGATGCTTCGTTCAGGCAGGTCAGCTCAGCCATATCCTCCACCTTATCAAACTTCGGGGGGTTCATTTTCTGGATATCGTCTATCGGCACCAGGATCCGCTTTCCCGACTCGGCGATCTCCACCTCCAGCTCATCGCCGCGATCCCCCTTGATCCCTGCGGCCACGAAGCCTTGGTTCTCGTGGGGGACCCACACCATACGTTTCTGCGACCATTCCGCCTGCGTGGTCGGGTCGTTGAAGCTGTTCCGATCCACCGAGAGGTACCGCAGCTCCGGGTCGTTCCTGTCCATGTCCACCATCGCGCCGCCCGCTCACGCCGCGCGCCCCAAACTGCTGTGTCTCAACACCGGCACTGGACAACACATTAAACGGTCGCGGAGACCGACACTGCACCTCACAACACGCTTTTGTCTACACCTCGTTGTCGACGTTCCTTAGCTACGCGTGTACCGTGACTCCGTGACCGAGCACGGCGCTGACTCGTACAAAATGACGAAAGCGACTGACGGAACGCGGACGGTTACGGGTTGGAGGGGTGGACCGGTCGGTCGACGCCCGAATTCACGTTGAACTTTGCCGAAATTCGTGTGCAATTTACGATGTTACATGCAGCAGAATATTAGTGAATGGTGTTGATTGAGCTTAGAATAAGCACTCAACATCTTCATACAACGAAATAAGAGGCAAAAACTACTTCGTTTGTTGAAATACGGCAAGATTGTCCACAGCGGAAACTTTATTCCAGTCGTTTGAAGTTTGCTCTCATTTACATATTTTCAAAAGATCACTTTTACAAACAGGGCCTGTCATTGGCTGAAAGATTTTAAAGGAAATTTAACCAATGAGCGAATAAAAACTTACTGTCACTTCAGTGTAAAGGGAAACAGTCAAATCTTAAGTTCGCGTTCACGATTTCAAAGATTCATCAAACCAGACGCAGAATCGTTATCAAGAAGTTGAAGTTTAATTCAAAGAATCACACAGAAAACCGTCCATGCATGGAGGATTACAATGCATGCATGCAATGTGAGTCAGCTGCACACAGGAAAGGTCATTAGTGGCGTAGCTATCATATGGCAAGGCGGTGCAGTGCACCAGGGCCTTGAAGCTCAGAGGGGCCCCTAGCTTTGTAATAAATAATGTGGTCCAACATATTGCAACAACCTGAAAATCGTTTCGAACGAGACGAGTAAGGCTTTGGAAGAAACAACTGATAAATTGAAATAGTACAAAAATGACGAGTAATATAAATGCATGGCCACTGCGAAAATGAGCCCCTAATGAGCGCCATAGCGCCCTGTCTTCAGCTTGACGCATCCAGCATCTGCCAGCAGCCTTTCGCAGATCGTCATCCCACCTGGCCGGAGGGCGTCCTACACCACGTTTGCCAATATGGCCCTTGATCACTACATAATAGAAGACAAAGTCGCTTTTTCTATCCCTATGTCCCATTGAATGCTTAAATCTTTAAAACTACGCAACGAATTTTGATGCGGTTTTTTTTAATAGACAGAGCGATTCAAGAGGAAGGTTTATATGCATAATAAAAACCGTGCGAAGCCGGGGCGGGTCGCTAGTCTATAATAATTGACGGTGACGACATTCTTTCAATTTTTAACCGACAACGACGCGACGTCCAAAATGAGGAGGTACGCAATTTGACTGTAGGTATTTTCTTTTGAGAGTGTTACGCGATTACTCTTTTCTGGGACCGACTTTGAGGATTCTTTTTATATTTCAAAGCTGATGCTTGTCATGTAGTCCTATTTATATTTCAGAGATTGAAGATCTAATAGTCGTTTTTGATTTTTGTATAGGGGGCGTCCATTAATTTTGTGACGTATTTTTCAGGATTTTTTGATCCCCTGCCCCCTCTGGTGAGATGTCCTAAGATTTTCCTCAACTAACAAATCTCACGTGAGATTTGTTAGGAGTTAGTTTAAAATTTGTGTTTTGGCTATAAACGTATTGGATTAGAAAAAAAGTACAAAAACATTTTGTTCCATTACTTGTACCACACTATATTATGTAAAAAAAAAAATTGTAGGTAAGTATTTTTGCTGCCAAGCAAAATATTGCAGTGCCCTAACAGGGTGCATGCTTGATACCCATATGTTAATTTAAGATCTATAAATGTACTACAGCATGTAGCAATAAAGAATCTTGAATCTTGACTTATTCCCTCATTTGTTTCGTTATTTTAATGTGTTCTTTGTGTTTATTTTTTTAAGTTGTTCCATCATTAACACACATGCAATCTAAGCCTTATAAAGACGGTGTATACCCAGACTTATCCTACTAGTATTAATTAACAGTGCCGTCTTAAGCCTATTCGGCGCGGGGGTGCGGGGCTCAGCCTGCGCCCTCGTTTTCTTTTGCACTGCAGCGTGGCACGTGACCGACGACACTGCAGTATGGAAGATGTCCTACCTAACTCCTAGTCAACCAAGAAAACAGAATACACGTAATTTGATTATTTATTTATTTCTCTAAAATATGTAGAAGATACGTTTAAGACCGTGAAACGTTGAGGGACGAGGGCATCAAGTTCTGCAAAAAACAGCGAACTGGCAAGAATTCCAAAGTCTCGGATGAGTCTCTGGGGCTGATGACAAGAAGACGAGAAACCACCCAAGCAACTTCGTCAGAAAGGTCAGACCTGAACAAGCGAGTTGCGAAGATGGTAGGGTGTGACCTTCGGAGCTTCAACACAAGCATCATACTTTAACTTAAGCTTCGAACGCACGAAGCTTAAAACGCACGACGGGAGGATCGAATTGTCGAAACCGGAGATCTCGGCCGAGATAGAGGATTTTTATGGCCGCCTGTATACTGCACATGCCCCTCGTTCCTGACGAGACGACCATGATTCCAGAGCCGCCCGGAGAATTCCTATTCTAAGGCGTGGAGCGGGAGGAAGCGGCGGATAAAACTCTCCTTAAAAATTACAGAACCATCATAATCCTGAGCCACATCTTTATCCTGTTTTCACAAATCATAATAGGTCATAATACGTCTCGCCAGGAGACTTGACGGGATACAGCCAGCGGAGCAGGCCGGTTTCTGTGGCGGCGGAGGATATGGCATCACAGACCACATTCACACAGTGAGGCAGATTATACAGAAGTCCGAAGAGTATAATCAGCCCTTGTGTCAGTCTTTGTGGACTATGAGAAAGCCTTTGAATCCGTCGAAACTTGGGCGGTTCTGGAATACTTACAGCGATGCCAAGTAGACTATCGTTATATCGAAGTGCTGAGATGTCTTTACGAAGCTGCCACTATGAGTGTCCAAGTACAGGGCCAGCAGTTTATACCCATCCAATTGGTCATGGAGTCAGACAGGGGGATATCATATCCCTGAAACTGTGCACGAGCGCATTGGAAAATATATTTAAGATGCTTGACTGGGGAGGTAAGGGTATTAACATGAACGGCGCGTCTCGCGCATGCGATTCACTGATGATACTAGTCGTAATGGCGGAGTCACTAGAGGAGCTGAACCACATGCTGAAACGCACATGCTGGACGGCCTTGCCTCATCCTCGAAATTGTTTCCGAGTACACTTACCTTGGGCAGATTGTGCAGTAACGTAAAACAATTTTGAGAAAGAGGCCAAGAGGAGGATCCAGCTGGGCTGGGCAGTATTTAGGAAACAACGTCAAGTCTTCTCGTCATCCAAACCGCAATGTTTGAAAACGAAAGTTTTCAATCAGGTCCTACCCGTAATGACCTACGGAGCTGAGACGTGGACACACACGGTAAGGCAGGTCCACCAGTTCAAAGTCACTCAGCGAGCTATGGAAAGAGCTATGCTCAGGGTTTCTCTGAAGTATAGGATTCGTAATGAATACATCCGACAGAGAATCAAAGCTATCGACATAGCTCAAAGAATAAGCAAGCTGAAGTGGCAGTGGACTGGACGTATCTCTCGAACCGACAACCGTTGGGTAAACGTGTTCTTGAGTGAAGATTGCGACTTGGCAACTTGGACGCCTTCCAGACAGGTGGGATGACGATATACGAAAGACGGCTAGCAGATGCTGAATGCAACAAGCTGACTGAAGACAGGGCGCTAATGGCGCTCATTAGGGGAGGCCTATGTCCAGCAGTTGTTTGATTTTATGGAGTTTATATTTACGGCCATCATGAATTTCCAAGTTCAACTTCAATGACTGTCAAGACAACAGCCGGGGTACGGAGAGCGGAGAGAGAGGATTACCTCTATCCTCTCGCCGCACCCCGGTTGACGCCGCCGCCCTCTTGCGCGGGTGCGCGGTTAGTCGGCGGCGCGCCGACTTGTAAACCCGGCGGCGGCGCGGCGTGGCGGCAACTCGCGCCAACTCGTCTTCCTGGAACCTGTGAAATACTCGTAGAAGTTCTCTCTTCCAAGTTGACTCTCTCTTCTGTCAGTGCGAGCGCCCGAACGGCATGCCAAAGGGCGCAATTACTCGCCTATGAGAGACGCACAGGTGCCGCGCCGCGCTCCCTTTTCAAATGCACTTACCTTTTATTGACTTAGAGATCATTTTGCTTCAAGTGCGGGCATCGGGCGGCATTGTGTCAAAACACTCTCTTTGGTTATGAGATTTTGCCGCGCGCGTGTTAAATTAAATAAAATTGTTATTTGTTTAGTATTATAGTCATTTTAGGTTGCACATCACGAGCGGTATGACAAACACCGACAGCGTGATAAAAGTAAAACAATGTTTATTGTTGAAGACTATTTTTTTTATATGTAGGAACCTATTAATTTTGCGCATGTACGTATTTGTCGTAACAATTATATGAAACTGTGTAATGGCGTTAAGTTCAATGGAATATCTAAATATTCAGCGCTCGGCAGGCGCCCCCGGGATCTCGGCGCCCGGGTGCACCGCACCCCTTGCACCCCCTGGTAAAGACGGCCGTGAGTATTAAGTATCTATAATTCACGTCACTGTATTCTTTTGTAATCACCATCTGTAAGTTTGAGGGCCTAACGGTCAATATAAGTTCAAGCTAAGTGGAATGAGAAGGCGGGGCCCTTGTTTTCTTAATGCACCGGGACCCTTGTACACCTCGCTACGCCACTGGACTCATTTATTTTCAATTTCTTTTAATTTATTCTCAAACAGTAAGGTGTCTCGCCGCCGTGTTTGAATGCGACACACTGGCTACCATGCGTGTTACGCTTTAAGCGTTTAAGTACTTACTTACCTAGTTTTAGAGAACCTTAGTATCTAGATAAACCTAACATAGGATTTAAGATACTTCTAAGATTCTTTATTGCTACATGCTGTAGTACATTTATATCGGTTATCATATTATATTATCACTAGATAGTATAAAACAAAGTCGCTTTCTCTGTCCCTCCCTATGTCCTTATGTCTCTTTGAATGTTTAAATCTTTAAAACTACGCAACGGATTTTGATGCGGTTTTTTAATGGAAAGAGTGATTCAAGAGGAAGGTTTATATACTTATAATATAACCGTGCGAAGCCGGGGCGGGTCGCTAGTAATATTATAATAAATAGTTTAGTGTAGTTATTGTATAAATCCCATAATGGTATGTTTCCTGGTCATGATCTTTATCCTATTTCGTCTCGCAGTGGGATTTTACATAAATTATAATTTCCCAAATTTTATCTTAAGAAAAAAATCAAACGAGAACATTGCAACAGCGAGATGAAAAAATTAAATGGGAAGTAATTATGCACCATTTTACCATTTAAATATAATGGCGCTGTGAAGACTCGGTCATAGAAGCTTCCGTTCTTTTGTGATTTCTTTATTTTCATGACTAAATTCATCAGAATGATCCGGATCAACAATGTGTAAAATTTTAAATTGATTACATAAGTATAGGTCGCGTCACGTAAAAAGAGCGCTGGAAGAAAGTGGAAGGGGTATGTTCGCGCATGGGTACACTCGCGTACGATAGTACTATGCCTATTTTTAACTAATATTTCACTCGCGGCTTGGTGTTGGTTATTAGAAAATAATATTAGATAAAATTAAAAACAAGTTCGATTCAGTTTAGAATGTTTAATCTAATTACAAAAAAATAATGTAATGTAGCAACTCCATCCATTAAGTCGTCTTGGGTGACGTGAAAACCAGATGAGGACGCGGGATTGATACTGGAGGTGGCTATTTCATCATCGTCGCTGTAGTCACTTGAGCTTTCATCATTATTTGAGTCAGAATCATCATCCCTTACACGAATAATAAATGTTTCTGTAATCATATCTACCAAATGATCGCTTTTACAGTAATCGGTCTCTACCTCTATTTCCTTTACCTTTGTGCATAATTTCCAAAAACCATTAAAATGTAAAACCATTTCGTAAACTTTTGTGCGCGATGGTATTTTGACAAGAAACGTGACGTGTGACAGCAAATGTCAACTGACGAACCAATAGCGCACCGGCACTGTTACTATAAACTGACTGATTGACTGTTAATATAAAAGTAAATGTAGACAAAATAATTAAGCCGCATGTTAAATCAAGACAAATGAACATTTCTAGAATAGACAATTTAAAAACATTGCTACATGACGTTTACTCTAATGTAGACCTAACTTTTTATGCTGATTTTGATAAATTTTTTGAATGCTTCCTGGAAAATGTAAATAAATGTATGCCTGATGTAGACAGACGTCCAGCGACATGTAAAAATTTTTGTAAATGGGCCACCAAGGGAATTCTGATCTCAAGGCGTAGACTATTTGAGTTATATGCCACAAAAAACACGAATGACGATCCTGAGCTAAATAAGTATGTAAGCCAATATAGTAAATTTTTTAAAAAAGTATGTTTTGAAGCTAAGCAATATTCTATAACTGAAAAGATAGAAAAATCTGACAATAAAATTAAAACTGTGTGGAATATAATAAAGGAAGAAACTGGTAAGGAATGTAGTAATAGTCAAACTATCTGTGATAACATATTCTGTGATATTAGTAATAAGTTTATATTTAAGAATGTTGACATTTCAAATTACTTTAACAATTATTTCCTCCATATAGCTAATAATCTGACTCGCGATCTTATTTGTTCGGTACAAGAATCCCTATCATTTTTAAGTGAATATTTACCTGCTCCCAATGTTAAATTCTGTTTAAGTCCCATAAATATGAGGAGGATTGTTAATATAATTAGAAATATGAAGCCGAAGAAATCGAATGACTTTTGGTATATTACTCCCTTCTTACTCAATAAGCTGGCGTGTGTTATTGCGCAGCCTCTTTTAAATATTATTAACAATTCTATTAAAACTGGTACTTTCCCTGAACAAATGAAAACTGCAAAAGTTGTACCAATTCACAAAGCAGGCAAATTATCGCTTTGCAATAACTATCGTCCAGTGTCCGTTCTGCCAAGCATAAGTAAGATTTATGAAAAATATATAGCTGAGGAACTTGTAACTTACCTATTAAGTAATAATTTATTAAACTGTAGTCAATTCGGTTTTCAAAAAGGTAAATCTACAAGACACGCTATAACTAAGCTTATCGAAGATATTTTTAGGGGCCTGGAGAAATCACAGAAAACATATGGAGTTTTTTGTGATCTCTCCAAAGCTTTTGACTGCGTTTCTCATGAAATTTTGCTGTGTAAATTAGAACACTATGGTGTAAAAGGTTGTGAATTAAATATTTTTAAATCTTATTTATTCAATAGAAAGCAAGTTACTGAAATTAATGGCTGTAGATCTAAGGAAGGTGACATAACTTTAGGAGTTCCGCAAGGTTCAATATTGGGACCTCTCTTATTTTTAGTTTATATAAATGATATTTCTATAGTATGTAAGGAAATTGACATAATATTATTTGCTGACGATACTAGTTTAATTATTAAGGATAAATACAATGAAGGTGTAAGTAAAAAACTTTTGAAAGTGGTTCCAAATTTACAAAAATGGTTTTCAGCTAACAATCTTGTGCTTAATGTTGATAAAACACATGTGCTTAAATTTTGTCTGGGAACAACTAAAAAATTGCCTGACTGTTGTGTAAAGGATGTACTGGATGAGATGTCATTGCCCAACACTGACTGTATAAAATTTTTGGGTATTTGGTTGGATTCCAAATTGACATGGGCTAATCATATTGATCAACTGACCAAAAAATTATGTTCTGCAACATATGCAATTAAAAAAATAAAAGAATTGGGTGGCGTTAATGCTGCTAGGCAAGTATACTTTGCGTATTTCCATTCACTGATGAGCTATGGGGTTATGTTTTGGGGCAACGCAGCAGAATGTAATAGAATTTTTGTCCTACAGAAAAGAGCTATAAGATACATTGCTGGTTTAAAATTTAGAGATACCTGTAGAGACACATTCAGAAAACTGAAAATAATGACAATGGCCTGCGAGCAAATCTACCAAATGATCATCTACCTTAGGGAAAATTTGAATAATACTTTAAGAAATATGGAAGTACATGACCATAATACTAGAAATAAGGAAAATATTGTAGTACCACATACGAGACTCTCCAAAATAAGAAAAAGCTTTAGGTGTCTATCTATTAAATTATATAATAAAATACCTCTAGAAGTTAGAAACAAAAATGACAGTGAACTATTTGCATATGTTAAAAGCATTCTATTAAATACGAGTTATTATACAGTTGACGAAGCTTTGGCCGATAAAAATATATTTTGTGATGAGGTTATTATTAAGTTAGATTGTAGATAGATGTTAAGTTGAATTGTATGTGTGACTTGTCTAAGAACATGTAATTATGTCAAAAGATCAATAAATTGAATTGAATTGAATTGAATTGAATTGAATTGAATTGAATTGGCAAGCATGCGGCGCATGACCCTGCCACCCCGCGCCCCACCGCCTACAATACCTCCAAATAGACCCATAAATCGCCTTCTGCGCAGCTTTACCGCCAGCGTTCTTCTTACATGACGCGAACTATACTGAGTTTGTGCAACGGTGAAGTACGAAGTCGACTAATTTTTTTTTTTGGAACGCATGCAAAGCGAATGTCCGTCCTCCGCGCGCCGTCAGCTGACCGATGTGTCAAACCGGATGGACAAAAAATTAATTAGAACTATAACTGCATTAGAATAAAGATTACTTTTGAATACCCTTCGATTAAAAAACAAAATGTATAACCTTACTAAATAAAAAATGATGTCTCTCCCAGTATTCGTTATGTATGACATAAAGAAGTTTTAAATTATGAGGCTTACTAAACAATAGTTAAATAGCTTGACCAAATAGAATTTATTGAACCCGGCTTTTGATAGGTACCTACCAGTGTTACATAAAGTAACACACACTTCTCTCATTCTGGGCTGTTTCACCGACTGATACGGTTGTTTCGTAATCTCTCAGAACTTGTATCCTTTCGTAACTCTTTCAGACTTCGAAGATGACTATCATAGTGGATTTAAGATCTGATACTGTGACCAAGCCAACCGAAGCCATGAGACATGCCATAGCAAACTCCGCAGTAGGTGATGATGTCTTGGGAGAGGATCCAACAGTAAATGCCTTGGAGTGTAAAGTGGCTGATCTATTGGGGAAGCAAGCTGCTCTATTTGTACCTTCCTGTACCATGTCTAATCTTATTGCAAGTAAGTAATTTACTTATTACAAAAAATCATGCAAATATGATAAATAGGTACCTACCTACCTAAAGTACCTATTTATCCAATTGTTAGGACCATCAACTAAATCCGTTGGAGTAATCCATCAAGTAAAAACGGAAATGACTTAAGTAGTTATTAATTATTATAGTAAATTAACCCTTTTCAGAGACAAATTTTCTGTAGACGTGTTTAAGTGTGAGTTATAAATAGAATTATATTAGATATTTTAAAATAATTTGAATCCATAAATCAATTAAATTTATTTAGAACTTTCCTAAAAGAAAATGATTTATTTATCCATTTTCTTCTTAAAATACAATACTTACACTACAAAAATACTTTATTGTACACCAAAAGAACATTACAAAAAGGAACATAACATGAGACAAATAGAGGTACAATGGGTGGCCTTATTGCTTAGAAGCGAAGGTTAAAAGTTCATTAAAATAGAACAACAAGCCTGTTGAATCCAGTTGGAGTTCAGGATTTATTTCTTTTTAAAAGTAAATGTTTTATAAGGACCAACCCATTAACTGCAATAAAAAGAAATAATCCTGAAGGTCCCATTATTCTCAAGGACAAAAAATTCACACAAATTATGTTTTAAACTTATATTGGATTAGTATATGCCCCCGGCTTTGCACACATTGTTTCTTTGGAAACGTCTCAAGGCTATTTCTATCCTATGGGAACTGATTTTTGGGATGAAAAGTAGCCTTTAAGTTATATCAGGCCTAGAACTATTCAAAACTTCAGCCCGATCCATTCAGTAATTTGGTATTTCACTTATAATAAGAGTCATACTACATGGGCGGCCCTCCCGCCGCGTGAATCCGCTCGACGCTGCCGCAGAATATCTAAGTTTTAATTGTTGTCTTTTGTTCATTTCAACATGGATCCAATGACAATAATCCGCCGCAGAATGATGAAATAGAGGGAAACCGCCCGTATAGTTTAAAGCGCCGCCGGTTATCAGCGTAGGTTTGACGCTGCGGCGGTCGTAT
Organism: Eupithecia centaureata; assembly: GCA_944547425.1. NCBI lineage: Eukaryota > Metazoa > Arthropoda > Insecta > Lepidoptera > Geometridae > Eupithecia > Eupithecia centaureata. The sequence continues at coordinate 14,474,560 of OX155684.1, read as the reverse complement.
TTCATACACCTTCGAACCGCGACGGGAAACCGTGCAGTGTAGTATACAGCATACAACTTTCTTATTAAATTGTGACTAGTCCGGTTGGTTTGACCGCCCGTGTAGTATGACCTTAAGCCATCACCAGAAGGCAGAGTGCCTAGAAGGCTGGCGGCAAAACTGAAATGAAAGATAGCGTTTCTAAGACGTGTGGAATCCATGAGTCAGGTATTAATCTAGCCAATCAAGTCAATCAAGAAAATGTAATAGATACTAGCAGTGCCTCGCGATTTCACCCGCATAATTCCCGTTCCCGTGGGATTTACGGGATGAAATATGGCCTATGTCTTATTCCAGACTAAAATCTATCTCAGTGCCAAAGTTCATCCATATCTGTTCAGTAGTTTTTGCGTAAAAGAGTAACAAATATCCATCCATCCATACTTACAAACTTTCGCGTTTATAATATTAGTAGGATAGTAGGATTATGTGACTAGCTTTATCAGTTTGTCACTTTAAAAAATAGGTTCTGCAGCTAAAATTAAAATTGATATTTTTTTTGCATAAATTTTATTACTTGGTTACCCATCATTATGCAAATTAATTGCTTAATTATGGTTTATTTATTGTTTAATATATTTTAAGATAACAATGGACATTTAAATGTAGATTTGTGTGGGAACTTAAATAGATAATTATTACCTTTTGTCTACTTAAATAAATTATAATTATGTATAGTAATGAAATAACTTTTCTTAATAGATGGCACAAACAAAGTCAGGAAGCCATTAGTGTGAAAACCGGCTGAGGATCATAACCAGATGATGACTACTCATACTTATCCAGATCAAACTGAATTATATGAAATTTGGTACAGAGATAGTCTATGGCCTGAGAAAGGACAGACATATGCTTCTTACTTATTCATGTGAATAAGGGTTGAAATATACAATACACTCCCATGCGAGATGTCAGTGCAGATTACAGTTCCCCCACTTAGAATTAGAAGGGTTGAAATACCTACGGGATGAAAGTTTGTATGGAAGTTTCGTCATTTTTGAAGCAAATAGTTTGAAACTTATTTTGTAGAATTTTGATTAGTTTAGTTTAAATAAATATATATAACTTACAAAATTTGTTAAAAAATTTACCCCCTTAAAGGGGAAAATAAAAATAGGGTATGAAATTTTGTATGGAACTATGTAAGGTTTTATGCGACTGCCCAAAGTCACTGTTCGCGGACGAAGTCGCGGGCACAGCTAGTTTAGCAATAATAATAAAAAATACTGGACAATCACAGAGAAGTGGGTATAAAACGCATCAAACTTATATATAAATTCGCTCATGCTAGTCGAATAGAAAATCAGTAGATAGGTAGGTACTTGATTTTAAGTGTCAGTGAACCACTTATCATCGTTTATCGACGATGTGAGGCGGCGCGGGCGCACTAGCGATCCGCCCGGCTTCGCACGGTTGTATTATACATATAAACCTTCCTCTTGAATCACTCTATCTGATAAAAAAAACCGCTTCAAAATCCGTTGCGTAGTTTTAAAGATTTAAGCATTCATAGGGACATAATGATATAGGGACATAGGGACAGAAAAAGCGACTTTGTTTTATACCATATAGTGATATGTAGTGAAGTATATCAGTCATAATCCCATAAGCATAACACAAACTCTGCTTAGTGGGCTAAATGATGCTGTGTGGATTATCCAGCATTTTTATATAATAATACATGTAAGTACCTACTACATAGGTATCATAGGTAGGTATATAAGTCAGTGGGGGTCATAAAAAAATCCAAATTTTGTCAGAAAAGTCTGGTAGCCATCAAATACATAATACAAGTTCTGCTTACTTGCATTATGGACTAGGCTATTTATTTTATTTAATTCATAAATTAAAAAAATCGTTTATTGGGACAAATTTACAGGTATGATAATGTTACATGTTGAACGAGGAGACCACAAAAGTTAAAAACAGCGTAGTCTCCTCGCCCGCCTCCTGACACGATAAAAATACATTTTTTGAAATTATAGTTATGTTTAGTAAGGTAGTTAATTTTGAAGATATTAAATAATCTAAGTGGCATGCAAAAACAATAGAAAAATAAAACCAACATAAAAGAAATGGGTATATGAATATAAAATAATAAATTAGAACTACTTATTTGAAAATTAAATCTGATTGTTACTTACAGTAAGCAAAAAAATTATAAACAATATGGGTATCTTCTCTACCTATATCTAGTAGTGGTTTTCACTTATGGCCAATAAAGTATTTTATAATAATAGTACATAATAATATATACCTACATTATAAAATGTTATTTCACCACAGTAATGGTCCATTGCAACAAGAGGGGAGCGGAGGCAATAGTGGGTCACCAGTCGCACATCTTCAAATACGAACAAGGTTTGTTGATCATTTCATATCTTAGTTTATTTGATAACTTAACCTTGACTTTTACACTAATATTGATTGTCAATTCGTGGGGCGTTCAATGCATACAGATAATGTCGTTCTGTTTCCCTAAATTTTGCACTAACTAAACTAACCTTTTGCTAAAAGAAAACAATTAAGGATGCCGGCCGGCGACTGATCAGATGGCCAATTGCTCAAATAAAAAAGTATCTACCTAATACCTAAATTGTTAAATTGTATTTCGAGTATATTTCCTTCCATCATGTAGGTATATAATTAAGTAAGTAAAGTGTTGTGTAGCGGTATTACACTACACGTTATTCAAGGCCCGGTAGTTAGGGCGTTATAGCGGCCATGTACCTACACTTACAGAGCCGTTCATTATTCGCCTTACACCGCCCCCCACCTTAAGGCATACAAGGTTCGAATCCTGCAATTGGCACCATCTTTTTTACTTTTGCTAACAAAGGAACCCAAAAATTAAATAACAGCAATAAAAATTGCAAAATCGCTCCAATTCAAACCAGTGAACGTGTTTGACTTTATCGTCTGCAATCGAGTGACCGTCCTCTGAAATCTGCCGCCCCTAGGACGCAGCCGCCCCTAGGCCGCGGCCTATACAGACTATTTATAAATCCAGGACTGAAGAAACACATGTTTACTTCGTATTCCTATCGTATTAAAAACAACAATATCTTAAAGGGGTATTACACTACACTTATTCAGGGACCCTGACTACCGGGCCCTGAATATCGTCCCGATCGGGGTCCGTCCCTTAGGGACCCTAAATCTTATTACACCACTCTTAGTTAGGGTTAGGGTCCCTGAATAAGTGTAGTGTAATACCCCTTTTACTTGTTGTTTGATTGGAGACATAGGTTTTATAGTCTATTTACGGAATAGCGACACATTTCGCAAAATACAAATATTTTCAGTCATACTTTTTAGTATTACGAAAAAAAAACAAATTCATAACAAATTTTGAACGACTAGGTACTATTGCTATCGCGCACGAACGTGACGCGCTTGCATCAGCTAAACAGAGATAGCGATATTCAGGCTGATTTTCGCATGCGTCTCGAATTGAAGTTGCAATTGCAAGTGGGGTTCGCCGGAATTTTAAACAAAAAGATTTGAGGGTAATGAGAACGTTTTCAGATATAGGTATTAATGTTAATCGAGTTTCATGGTTCTCATTATTTTAAATAATTTTAAGTACTTACCAAGTTATGATGTTATTAACAGTCTCAAGTATGTATTGAAACAACAACCAATTTTCTTACTTTCGTCTTCCATTACTTAGGAGGAGCATCAGTTTTAGGCAGCGTCCTGCTCTCGACAGTACAGAATGACAAGGACGGCACGTTTGACCTGAAAGAGCTAGCTAAGAAGATACGCGGCGCCGATATACATGAGCCGGTTACTACAATGGTGGCTGTTGAGAATACGCACAACGTTTGTGGTGGAAAGGTACGAAAACTTAGGTATTTATTAGGTGCCCACTAGTATTTGCCTGCGGCTTCGCACGTTGTTTCTGTAGTAATGTGAGGCTATTTCAATCCCATAGGAAATTATTTACGGGACGAATAGTAGCCTTTGTTATTCCAGGACTAGAACTAGAACTACGGCTATTCAGGCCGATCAGTACAGTAGTTTTTGGGTGAAAGAGTAACAAACATCCATATAATCTTTCACGTTTATAATATTACTAGATGCGCCCCGCGGCTTCGCCCGCGAACCAGAGTTTCTTTTTCGTAAAAAATTCAGAAATTATTGCACACCCCTTTTGGTTTGTTGTGTAAAAATAAAAAATATATGTTTGATTATTCAGTCCATAGTTTATTTATAGGAACGGAAATAATGCGGGTGAAACCGCGAGGCGCTACGTTTACTACTTTATGTTTTACTAGCTGGTACCCGCGACTTCGTCTGCGCATGATTAGTATTTGGAGTACTCGCGATTTTACTTGCGTAATTCCCTTTCCCGTGGGATTTTCGAGATAAAATAAAGCCTATTAGCCTTCTTATTCTAGCTTATAATCTATCTCTGTGCCATTTCATCCAGATCAGTTCAGCAGTTTTTGCGTGAAAGAGTAACAAACATCCATCCATCTATCCATTCATACTTACAAACTTTCGCGTTTATCAGTTCAATTCAGTTTGGTTCCCCTGGGGTATACCAAACTGAATTCCGGGATAAAATGTATCCCATGTCCAATCGTCCCGAGTTCCATTCGAATTCATTCAATTCCGTCGTGATGCGTGGTTAAAGAATTTTTTTTTCACCCTCTCTCCCAGGGGAACCTTACCGAATTCCGGGATAAAAAGTATCCCATGTCCTTCCTTGTACTATGAACTCAAATCGTCCCGAGTTTCATTCCAACTCATTAAGCAGTTTCGGCGTGATGCGCGGTAAAGGAATTTTACTTTCATACCCTCTCCCATGAGAACCTTACTGAAATCCGGGATAAAAAGTATCCTATGTCCTTCCTCGTAGTATGGCCTATAATCATGCCGAGTTTCATTTCAATCCATCAAGTAGTTTCGGCGTGATGCGCGTTTACGATACAGACAGACAGACAGACAGACAGACAGACAGACAGACATGAATGAAAAAATTACAGTTTTGGCTTGAGAATCGATAATAAAGTGCCATCCAAAAAAAATTTTCAAAATATCTTCAATGTACAGAATTGGACCTGTTACGGTTTTATTATAAGTATAGATTAAGAATATTATACTTTGGTATTGAGTAAATACGCGCCTAATCGAAGAGGCTTTGTTTGCTTTCCTACTCTGAAAATCAGTAATTTCACCAGATGCTTGCGAGGCAATGATTACAAAGAAATAATCAAAAAGCTCATCGTTCCTTCTATCTCAGCCATTCATAAAATTCTACCCTCAATATCCTACTAATACTATAAACGCGAAATTTTGTAAGTATGGATGGATGGATGTTTGTTACTTTTCCACGCAAAAACTACTGAATGGATATGGATAAAATTTGGCACAGAGATAGGTGGATTATAGTCTGGAATAACACAAAGGCTATATTTTGTCCCGGAATTCCCACGGGAATGGGAATTACCGCGGTTGAAACCGCGAGGTGCTGCTAGTTCTAAATAAAAATCTCCTTGCTCCAGGTAATTCCCCTAAAGTTCATCGAGGAGCTGAGCGCCCTCTGCAAAGAGCGTTCCCTCGCGTTGCACATGGACGGCGCGCGACTGTTCAACGCGTGCGCGTACCTGCAGGAGGCGCCGAGCCGCGTGGCGCGCGACACAGACTCTGTGGCCGTCTGCTTCAGCAAGGGGCTCAGCGCGCCCCTCGGCTCCGCGCTGGCGGGCTCCTACCACTTCATACAGCAGTGAGTTTACTAAGTAAAAGAGAAGGAGCGATCCCTCGCGCTGCACATGTACGCGCGTCTGTTCAACGCGTGCGCGTACCTGCAGGAGGCGCCGAGCCGCGTGGCGCGCGACACAGACTCTGTGGCCGTCTGCTTCAGCAAGGGGCTCAGCGCGCCCCTCGGCTCCGCGCTGGCGGGCTCCTACCACTTCATACAGCAGTGAGTTTACTAAGTAAAAGAGAAGGAGCGATCCCTCGCGCTGCACATGTACGCGCGTCTGTTCAACGCGTGCGCGTACCTGCAGGAGGCGCCGAGCCGCGTGGCGCGCGACACAGACTCTGTGGCCGTCTGCTTCAGCAAGGGGCTCAGCGCGCCCCTCGGCTCCGCGCTGGCGGGCTCCTACCACTTCATACAGCAGTGAGTTTACTAAGTAAAAGAGAAGGAGCGATCCCTCGCGCTGCACATGTACGCGCGTCTGTTCAACGCGTGCGCGTACCTGCAGGAGGCGCCGAGCCGCGTGGCGCGCGACACAGACTCTGTGGCCGTCTGCTTCAGCAAGGGGCTCAGCGCGCCCCTCGGCTCCGCGCTGGCGGGCTCCTACCACTTCATACAGCAGTGAGTTTACTAAGTAAAAGAGAAGGAGCGATCCCTCGCGCTGCACATGTACGCGCGTCTGTTCAACGCGTGCGCGTACCTGCAGGAGGCGCCGAGCCGCGTGGCGCGCGACACAGACTCTGTGGCCGTCTGCTTCAGCAAGGGGCTCAGCGCGCCCCTCGGCTCCGCGCTGGCGGGCTCCTACCACTTCATACAGCAGTGAGTTTACTAAGTAAAAGAGAAGGAGCGATCCCTCGCGCTGCACATGTACGCGCGTCTGTTCAACGCGTGCGCGTACCTGCAGGAGGCGCCGAGCCGCGTGGCGCGCGACACAGACTCTGTGGCCGTCTGCTTCAGCAAGGGGCTCAGCGCGCCCCTCGGCTCCGCGCTGGCGGGCTCCTACCACTTCATACAGCAGTGAGTTTACTAAGTAAAAGAGAAGGAGCGATCCCTCGCGCTGCACATGGATGGCGCGCGGCTGTTCAACGCGTGCGCGTACCTGCAGGAGGCGCCGAGCCGCGTGGCGCGCGACACAGACTCTGTGGCCGTCTGCTTCAGCAAGGGGCTCAGCGCGCCCCTCGGCTTCGCGCTGGCGGGCTCCTACCACTTCATACAGCAGTGAGTTTACTATGTAAACGGCCATAGCTAAGGCCTTTTATGCAACAGTAAGTTTACTAAATAAAAGGCGAAAGCCAAGGCCTTTTATACGACAGTAAGTTTACTAAGTAAAAGGCATAAGCCAAGGCCTTTTATGCAACCCCCCCCCCCACCCCCTCGCTAAATATGCAAATGTCTGTTTGTCCAGAGCGCGTCGCTTCCGCAAGGTGCTCGGCGGCGGCATGCGGCAGGCGGGGGTCGTCGCGGCGGCGGCCATCGTGGCCCTCGACGAGGTCAGGCCCCTGCTGGCTCTGGACCACAAGCGGGCCATGAGGCTGGCTCTCGGTAAATACATTCATAAGGGGTCGTCACGGCGGCGAAAATGTATATAAAAGCATGACGAAGCAGAATATTTTTATTAGGTGTTAATAAGATAAATTGTGTAATGAATGATTTACGTTTAACAATTACACACCTTTTCATAAAACGCAGCAAAGTAAAGCTGATGACAAAAATCTAATTCTATACTTCAGTGATCAATTCTTTGTTCTATTTACAGTGATCAAAGGCCTCTTCACAAAGTCTTTCTCCGTTGATGTGGAAAATCAGCACACAAACATGGTGATGGTTCATATCAGCGCCGAGAGCCCGCTGACTCCCACTGACGTCATACAGAGGCTGGGGCAGGTCAGCTTGGCGGAGACGAAGGTCAGTGTAGTAGGTACTAGCTTCACACAAACATGGTGATGGTTCATATCAGCGCCGAGAGCCCGCTGACTCCCACTGACGTCATACAGAGGCTGGGGCAGGTCAGCTTGGCGGAGACGAAGGTCAGTGTAGTAGTACTAGCTTCACACAAACATGGTGATGGTTCATATCAGCGCCGAGAGCCCGCTGACTCCCACTGACGTCATACAGAGGCTGGGGCAGGTCAGCTTGGCGGAGACGAAGGTCAGTGTAGTAGGAACTAACTTCCCACAAACATGGTGATAGTTCGATGACGTTACACAGGGGCATGAGTAGGGAAGTTTGGCGGAAAGTTTTGGGAATAAAGGTGGAATTTACATCAAATCCTTACACAAAGGGAAATCTCTCCCGCCGTACCGGGCCGGCTCATGCGGCCCACGTGCTCGGGTCTTTCGACTGACACTTAATATCGTATATTTTGTATCATCATCATCAGCCTATATTAGTCCACTGCTGGACATAGGCCTCCCCTAATGAGCGCCATAACGCCGCGTATTTTGTATATTAGCCAGATATTGTTGACACACCCGTTTGCCCTTTATATGTCCAGCATTATTTATTTATCTATCCAATTATTATAATAATTAATTATTATTATTATAATTGAGCTACCTTTAGACTGTTTGCAACCGTCTGCAGTTAGCTCAATGGTTTCAATTGTATATACTAGTGTTATTTTTTCTATTCCTTAATTGTAATTTTCGTTGTCTATACTTATAATAAAACTGTAACAGGTCCAATTCTGTACATTGAAGATATTTTGAAATTTTTTTTTGGAGGGCACTCTATTATTGATACTGAAGCCAAAACTGTAATTTTTTTCATTCATGTCTGTCTGTCTGTCTGTCTGTATCGTAAACGTGCATCACGCCGAAACTACTTGATGGATTGAAATGAAACTCGGCATGATTATAGGTCATACTACGAGGAAGGACATAGGATACTTTTTATCCCGGAATTCAGTAAGGTTCTCATGGGAGAGGGTATGAAAGTAAAATTCCTTTACCGCGCATCACGCCGAAACTGCTGAATGAGTTGGAATGAAACTCGGGACGATTTGAGTTCATAGTACAAGGAAGGACATGGGATACTTTTTATCCCGGAATTCGGTAAGGTTCCCCTGGGAGAGAGGGTGAAAGAAAAATTCTTTAACCACGCATCACGACGGAATTGAATGAATTGGAATGGAACTCGGGACGATTGGACATGGGATATTTTTTATCCAGGAATTCAGTTTGGTTCCCCTGGGCTATACGGGTTTTCAAAACATTCTCACAGCATCACTGAACGACGCGTGTGTACGCGTCGTTCAGATGCTGTGAGAAATTTTTGAAAACCCGTATAGCCCAGGGGAACCAAACTGAAATACACGCGTCGTTCAGTGATGCTGTAAGAAATTTTTGAAAACCCGTATAGCCCAGGGGAACCAAACTGAATTGAACTGATAAACGCGAAAGTTTGTAAGTATGAATGGATAGATGGATGAATAGATTGAAAGATGGATGGATGTTTGTTACTCTTAGACGCAAAAACTGCTGAACGGATCTGGATGAAATTTGGCACAGAGATACATTATAAGCTGGAATAAGAAATGGGCTTTATTTTATCCCGAAAATCCCACGGGAAAGGGAATTACGCAAGTAAAATCGCGAGTACTCCAAATACTAATCATGCGCAGACGAAGTCGCGGGCACCAGCTAGTTTATAATAAAAACAATAATTGTAATTTTAAATTTTGGCCGATTTTATATCTAAACTTGTTTACCCCAGGGCGACTGCAAGAGTGAAAACGACGAGGGAGTGATAGTAAAGGCTTTTGAGGTGGGCCACGGAGACAAGACCATCCGCTTGGTGCTCCACAGGGAAATTGGCGACGAGGAACTGTGGCTCGCCATCATGAAGATCACTTACGTCTTCAAGGAGTTGGATGCTACCGTGTAAACTGTGATAGTTTGTCACGCTGATAATCAGCGCAGAACTAAAACCATTATCGTCGATATGTCTCAATGATCAGTATGAATTAAAATACCCCTATTTTAATTCATTCGATTCGTTTCCGTAACGGAAACTTCAAATTAGATTCCATTTCCGTAAGATCTTTAGAACGCTATTTTGATTTCATATCTAAACTAAGGATCCAAATTCACATGGCAAAAGTTTTCGAATCCGCTTGTTTAAAATTATGGGTACTAACGATCTCTGTGGTGCAGCGGGGCAATCCGCTTGGGACGCAGGTTGCGGGTTCGATTACCAGCTTAGGACCAATGTCTTAGCGCTCTTACGCACTAGCGGCTAACCGCGGGGGCGGCTAACCGCGCGGCTAGCCGCTTTTACAGTTTAATATGCAACCGCTTATGATTGTACGCACTAAACCGCCACAAAATTTCAACCGCGGCGGTTGAATGGAGTGACGCGGCCCGCTTCGCGGCTAGCCGCCATCTTGTGTATACGCACTGGCGGTTAGTTTGCGGCGAGCCGCCGGTGAAGTATGCACGTGTTTTCAGTTGCGCAGCCATGAACTTCGACACAGAGAAATTCATTGTTGAAATTCAACAACGAGAAGCTATTTGGAAAAAATAAATGTAAAAATAAATAACACAAGCTATCTCGACGGCGTCCATTTTGTTTATGAGCCACGCGCCTTCGAGCGGTCCAACCGCTTAACGCGGTTTCATCGCGGCTGACCGCTATGGCGGCTAACCGCGAAGAAACCGCGTTAAGCGGTTGGACCGCTCGAGTCTAACCGCCTAGCGGCCAACCGCTAGTGCGTAAGGTCCCTTACAATCTGCAAATATTTATTGCTGTTGTTTCCTATTTACGTTGATTTTTATGTTAAAAAAAATATATCTATATAGTGTAAAGTTCCTATTATGCTTGCTATGTTCCTATTATGCTATGCTCCTATTATCGCTTTTGACCAAAAGATAATTGAACAATGAGGCTGCTTCGTCAATTAGATTTTCACATGATTCTAATATTTATTTTGATTTGTAAGCCTTTTGTATAAAAATATGTTATATTCTAGAATCGAGTTCCTATATAACAGCATAAGGTTAAATTTAGACAAAGAATACCTTTTATTATTTTATATTTGTTTTGATCGCACAGATAACAAAAATACTCTCAGTAATACATATAATATACGAATGTTTCTTGAATAAGATAATCAACATGACATTAATATAAAATTAGTCCAAAGGTCATCCTATTTTCATCTAAACATCATAAACAATTTATTATTGATTATATGAATATTCCTAAGTTATTTTAATGACTGTGATAAGATAAGAAATAAAACAAGCAAGTACAAGATTCAAATTATGTATTGAGATTTTCATTCTAAGTACATATAAATCATAATATTATGAACATGACATAAAAACTTTATTTTGTTTAGTTTAGGAAGAGATATGAAGTTGCCTTTGGTGGCCACCAAACTCTCTTTTCTAATCTCTTCCTAATAAAATACACAAAATGAAACTACTACAGATGCATTAAAAAAGCTTATGATAGGTTAACAAACTGTACGATTTAATTTTGGAAATTCCTTTGTTTAACGTAATTACATGATAAAATAAGTGAGGGCGCCACTTTAGGTGCTGTTTGCGCCTTAATGAAACTTCAACTTCAACTTCTTGATTATGGCTCTGCGTCTGGTTTGGCGCAATTTTGTAAGATAGCTTTTAAAAATTAAAGGCCTATTATGATGACATTAATTTTGTTCAAGTGTAGTTAAATATTTTACATATGACAATGTTACTATAGTTTTACATAAGTAGATAAAATATATCTTAGTTTAGTATCTATAAGCGAACAAGAATTACATTTGTTACCTATTGAAATAAAACCATTAAGTAAATGCTACTTTTAATTTGATAAAGCCTATCTACTTACATAACTAAATACTTAAACAATTTGATCTAACCTAAGATTTTTTAACGCGTTTATTAAAAAGACTTACTTTAGATGAAATTATTTACAGATATGATACAATAAGAGGTGGCCAGTGTTTCTCCTGTTTGCGTCTTAACTAAAATTCTACCACAGTTAACCTAACTTAGTCACTTATAAGTAAGATAAATTAAATATATGAATAACATGTCTTCCTTTTATCCCACTCGTGGAAGGAGCGGGAGCGCTTTGTCCAGCAGTGGGATACAGGCTCATGAATACCTTATGTAACATATTCTACAATGAAGAACTTTCACTCCCAATAAACAAACTGGAGTGTTCTTGGAAAGATAAATCGGCCTGTAAATTTTTATTTGATGTTTTTAAAATACATTCTTAACAGTTATCTTCCAGAACACTACCAGAAGCCATTTGGTAATAAAATACGCACTTGGCTATGCATATAACTAACACCTTTATGGCACCTGAGGCGCCGGGAGAATGGGCAGTGATAGCGTTAACAGTCTTAATATTTTCATCACTAGTTTCCTTTTCCAGGATATTTCTTTTGAATACGAAAAGTAAGTACATAATGTTATTTTTACTTTTAGTAACAAACTTCGTATTCCTATCTTCACTTTAATATTGCTTTGGTTTGCTTTATCTCACTGCCAATTGTAAGTATGTAAGGACATTTGTTCATTCCACGCAGTCACCAAGAGCTCGTGGTTGTCAAACCCGTGCGCAGCAATAACGTCCTTATATCCTTCTTTATCATACATCTTCTTGTAAAAGTGGAACTGATCACAATGCGTCGGCACAATGCCGACTTTCTTCGCCACGATTCCCAAGTATATATCGTCGAACCGAAAATGCTGGGTGTAAAGACTTCCTATGTACAGATGCATCATGCTGTTCTTCGATAGCACAAACGCTCCGGCGGTCACGTATGGCGGCCATCGGTTCCAAGGCCACTCCTCTAAGGAAACCCTCCATTTACTCGTATGAACCCTGTGAGGACCCGATTTAAAAACGTACCCAGCAAACAGATGTGATGCATTCGCTTTCTTAGTACTCTCCGTGTACTCTAATAGATTCGGAACAGAGATATACATGTCGTCATCCGTGAATAAGTAATACTCCGCTTGTGAACAATGCTGGTACAGCCATCGGAATGCCATCATAGTCTTTATGGTGTTATTGAAGTATGCATCTATAAAATCCATTTGTATGATATCCTTGTGATCAGCCATTTCTTCTTGTACCTTCCTCTGGGTTTCTGAGCTGGAACCTACTCCCAGGAAGAAGAGTACCTTGATGGTCCGCCCTGGGACGGAATGCTCTTGTCCATATGATTGTCGAATCGCTTGACGGTATTCGAATTTGTTCATCGCTGACTTGACAACGATGAACAGGTGCAATTTATCAACCGTAGAGCATTTTCTTGAGTTGGTTAGATACCGATAGGGGTAGTAATTGATAGCTTTGTCCTGGACATGTTCCCCCGCCAGTACAGCCTTGACTAAAGCCCTCACGTCAGTGTTGAGAGGGTACACAAAACTTTCCTCAAAGTCCTGCGCACTCAAGTAATCACCCACACCAAGCAGGTAGTACAGTGTCAGTACAGCTACGGTGGTGAATAGGATTAATTTGCACTTTCTGTGACGCATCTTAGTTTCTGAGATTCTCGCTTAGATCATTGATAGTTCAGTGACCTCATCTGTAATAGAAATAAGTAGATATAACAGCTGAATCAAGCAAAGCGTGTTTTTAAATGAGAATAACTTATTGAATTTTATTTTATACAAGCATACTAAATAAAGCAAAAACAACACAATGGAAAATTAAGTTGCAGTAGGTATTTATATCAATATCCTAAAATCGAAGCCGTCATCAGAAGGCATAGTGCCCAGAATAATGGAAGCATTGCTATGTTGAACGGCAATAATAATTTGTTGACCGAAATGAAGCCAGCATTCTGATTACCTGTTAACTCTGGGAAGTTTGGTTGAGTAGTAAGACTAGTAACTACGTTTAGTTATAACTTTTGCAGCACTGTACCATTTAACAAGTTATTTCAACATGTAAGTAGACAGCATTTCTCACACAGCAGAATAGGGTATTGTGACAGAATTGTGATCTGATAACAGACATTGTACACATGCCAGTTATACAACCAACACTCATAGTAACTTCTACCCAACTAAAGATTGATAAATTTCAGTCAAGCAAGACCAAGTCATTTCCTAGCTTGTATACACACACTATACTTTATAAATAACAATGCCAACTGCTGAATAATAGCTACCTAGTAAGAATTAAATTAATATCTGAGTGGGCCTTATCTGAGTCGAGTGCATAAGGTTTACATTACTTTTATCTGTTGACAATCAAGTGTGGTGTGGTGATCTAATTTTCTTGTTGAAAATTATATTTCATGTAATTTTTCTACATTATTACATAAAATTATTTAGCACATAATACAATATTATTTATTTCTTTAGCTTAATGTACCTAAAACAGTTCTAAAGTATGTTGAAGAAAATATACTTTACATATATACCCAACTAAAAGCTCTTAGATAAAATCCATTCCATTTTAAGCAAATAAAAATAGATTACAAACCTTACCTTACCGAACCTAATTTAAAATAAATAATGTTTATACTGCTGGCAGATGCTGGATGTATCAAGTTGAAGACAGGGCGCTATGGCGCTCATTAGAGGAGGCCTATGTTCAGCAGTGGACTAATATAGGCTGATGATGATGATACAAAAAGTGATAGTCTACTGTTTATACAATACAAATAGCTCACTCACTATAAGGTTGTCTGGGAGAAATCGCTCTCAGCGATAAGGCCGCCTTTTGTACTATGTTTATTTTGTTTTTAATTAGATATAAGTAAGCTTTATAGATGTATTTTCTTTTTAGTACAATAAAGTGTTCATTCATTCATTCAATAGCTGAACATGGACAGTAGATGATTATTTATTTATTAATTTTTACAATCAATTTAATTATTTTTATGATACAAAGTGCTCGTTGACATACCTAATCACAATGAGGTATCGATGGAGGAGCTGATGGACACTGGAGGCAGGTAGTAGCTGCGGATCTGCATGTGGAGACGGGCCACTTCTCCGTCCAGGGTCTCCATGTCTCGCACCATCTGAGCGAACTGAACTATACCTGTAATCAGTGATTTGAAATATTTGAATGACCTATTATTTTAACTAGTTTAATCACAAAATTGTAAATAAACAAAGTGGGTGGAGGAAAGAGGTTAAGAACATTTGCCAGCATTAATTGCTTAATTTGAGTCAGCAATATTGATTGCTGGTAGTCTATTTTACTTCCAGAAGTTTTTCCAGGTCTGGATTAAACAATCTTGATGAAATTTGATATACAGCAGCGTGTCAAGCAAAGTTCAAGCTTATAAATGTTTATTGAGTGTAACAAATATGAATAAATATTTATTTCAACACAGGTATGGACAGTATGGATGAGTCTGGTGTAGGTACTAATGTGATAGACAAAATTAACTACAGACAACTGAATTTCAAATGACAGTAGTATAATTAACTGTACCTCTACAGTAGTTGGTACAAATTACCTTCTCTAGTCTTAGAAAATCCATGGCGCTTGATAGTCTCCATCTGGATGTGAACGACCATGGGGAAGACAATCTGCATCATCTTCAGTAACTCATTGCCGGCAGCTTCCTTGGCCTCGTCCAGCTTGGGAGCATACTCTGGAGACTCCAGGGCATCTATCACTTCACTAAGGATCTGCCGCATTTGATCCACTGTGATACTTTGAGGGGAAGCCATTGGTGTGGTGCCTAGAACAAATAAAAATCCAGTCATTATTTTGACTTGGTTTGGTAAAATGAATTATCTCAATAATAATAACTCACACTGAGTCATCTAGATCCCAGCCAATCAGAGCTTGTGAAATAATTTGAGTCAATGGTCAAAACTCCACAAATTGCTAAGAGTTGTATTAGTACCTAACCATTATTAATACAGCTGATATCAATTTGAAAAAAGTCTACAAACTGATTCAGATTATTTAAGTACCTACTTAATTGGTTTTAATTTTTTTTTTGACTATTGACTGGAATCGAGATAATTCCAGTTACTTATGGACATTTATATTGAACTACATTATCTTGCTTGTAGGTAATGTAATAAGTTGACTAACCTATTTTATGAGGTCATACCTACCTACCTGTAGGTAATAGATGTACCTACCTAACGGTTTAAAATCAATACAAATAGGTATTTTCATTTATACAGAGCGGCAGGTGTCGAAAACGTTGCGGGTTCGATTCTGGCCGCTGCGCCTACTGCGTTGCAGGTGTCAAATTTTATTTCATACTTATTTACTTAACATCAATATCAACTAGCTTTGAGTACGCGTACATGTAACTTTACTTCTGCAGCATTTTCCAACTCTTTATTCATCAACGCCTCCTCCATGATATCCTCTCCTCCTCATCATCTAATTAAATGCAGATTTATCTCACAGGTACCTACCTTTGAACCAAGCTGGCGTTCTAAATTCTTTCCTTGGTTAGCATCTAAAAAGGAGAAGAGGTTTCTTTCTTCAGTTGTCTGTCTGGATGGCTTTGGCCAGCTTTGGCTGCTAACCGCGCAGAGATACTAGCAAAATAGACAGAGATCGCATCACCGGAAATTCAATCCATGCAGAAAATACCTTTAAAGTTATTTTGGAAATAATAAGTAATGTAGAAATTGTTTTCGTTTACTTCTACTTCTTGATAATGGTTTACGAAGTATTTATATTCTCTTTGGATAATGGATCTGCGTCTGGTTTGACGTAATTTCGCTAGTAACCGTCTTTGACAACTTCACAAGAATTTATAAAAAAAATAGATCATTTGATAAGAACATATTATAATTTATATTATATTATATTAAAAGTTTAAAGATACAAGAGCGAAGGAGAGTTTGTAGGTATGCTAATAGCTGGTACAGACGCTCCGATTTGGTTGGTGCCAGCCATATCGGAACCGACATAGCAACCATTCCAACATTGCTACAGATTGTCCGACGGTTGGCCTTCCAGCCGTCAGTTGACTTTGCTATGAAGTAGTGAATGGACGTCTTGCCACCTGATGCCATGATATTTTTCAACGTTTTTAAAGTGCCGCACTGTCTATTTTTCTTAAAACGTCAAAAATTTCTGGCATCTCTATTGGCGTAATCTTTGTGGCTTAAGTCCCACAAACAGAGAAAGTCTTTATAAAGTTCAAATAACTTTATTATTGACGACCGATGTGGCTCGGTGGGCGAAGGTCCGCCTACGACGCAGGAGGTTGCGGGTTCGATTCCCGCCTCGGAACAAATTTGTGTACGATCTGCAGAAATTTGTTCCAACCTCCTGCGTCGCAGGCGGACCTTCGCCCACCCCGCCACATCGGTCGTCATAAGTCAATAAGAAATGATAACAACTTCCAAACAATGATCACTGCAAAAGAACTACAACGGAACTGACGACACAATGAATGAACTCCTACGAAACTGCCTACCCAATACGTACGTAATTCTCGGTCTCACTCATTTTGAATAGCAGTGAGCGAGATAGACAACAAAACTTACAAAGAATGTTCATAATCGGGGAATTCCTGCATGCTCTGCTTCTATGCCAGCGTAACATATTGAAAATGAGATACATAATACTTGACGATCAAAGTTTCACGGCGGGCGATGGTCCACGCTTGCCCTTGTAGCAACATATTGGGTCAATGCCTAAAAGTCGCTAGAAGTCGCTATAAATTTTTTTCTCTCTAAATGTGGAATTTTGTCCGCTAAACATTCATAAAATCCCCTAGTTCTATGGCAACACTGAATGCGACTGAGCCGATTTGGTCGGAACAAAGCCTCCATATAGCTTGGCAAAAAAGAGTAGAAAATAATGGGGGCGCCACTGTAGGCCCTTATGGCAACACCTATAGCGCACCAAGCTAGTCTTGATACTTAGGTGTATATTTCAGTTATACGTACATTTATATCCACACATAGTATACTAGTATCAGTAAATATTGTTTAATTGAGCAAGGTTCTCGTTATGTAAGTATATAAAGAAAGAAATATAAAGGTAAATTAAAATTTAATACATTGTTATTAATACATTGTAAGTTCTCTCTCACAGTATTCCTTTTCTATTTTTATTACGTGCTGGCACGAATTCTTCCAATCCTCCTCCGTAATAGCTTGGAACCGTTCCGTTTTAGCACGCTCAGCCGCTTCCTATAAAGAAGAAACTTTTTATGATACCTTTATCTTACCTTTTTCAGTTTATTATTTAGGCACCTAATTTCTAGACCATTTAAAATACAAACGCTATAGTAACTTTATTACAAAGAAATAACACAACATTTAATTTATGTAGAAATAGATTTACATATCTAGCTCAAGTATCAAATTCTATGCCCGCACTATAGCAGAGTACGCAGAACAAACGTAAACATAACCTAACTGCCCGATGTTTATTGTTGAATATTTCACTTGTTCCGTGGAACTTTAATTTAATCCTGCTTTAGGACCATCAAGTTACCTTTGATTCAACTTAAAATTACAAAACAAACTCTCACAAACCTGTCATATCAGCGGTTCTTTGAAAAACATTGTTGAGATCTGAAAGAATAGTTCTGGCCTCAAATTCTGCCAGACATCGCCTGTATACCTTATAAATAACCTCCCTGGCAGCACTTCTAACTGTTTTATTCATTATTTTTCACTTTTCGTCACTTTATCACCACCGCTTGACCGATCTAAGTAAAAAATCCGAGAATTCGTAATCTTTGTTTACAATTTTACATCAAACGTCATTGTTTTAAGAATATTGCCATTAAACAAAAAAATTAGTTCCGTTTCAAGACTTTTTTGCCAAGCTGTACGTTCCGATTCGGTTGGACCGACTAACGATTTGGTTTGGTCGGATCGCCGGCGCATCCGACTATCGTCCAACCAATATTACAGCTTGGCAAAAAAGTCTTGAAACGGAACTAATTTTTTTGTTTAATGGCAACATTCTTAAAACAATGACGTTTGATGTAAAATTGTAAACAAAGATTACGAATTCTCGGATTTTTTACTTGGATCGGTCAAGCGGTGGTGATAAAGTGACGAAAAGTGCAAAATAATGAATAAAATAGTTAGAAGTGCTGCCAGGAAGGTTATTTATAAGGTATACAGGCGATGTCTGGCAGAATTTGAGGCCAGAACTATTCTTTCAGATCTCAACAATGTTTTTCAAAGAACCGCTGATATGACAAGTTTGTGAGAGTTTGTTTTGTAATTTTAAGTTGAATCAAAGGTAACTTGATGGTCCTAAAGCAGGATTAAATTAAAGTTCCACGGAACAAGTGAAATATTCAACAATAAACATCGGGCAGTTAGGTTATGTTTACGTTTGTTCTGCGTACTCTGCTATAGCGAGGGCATAGAATTTGATACTTGAGCTAGACTAGCTAAGATGTAAATCTATTACTACATAATTTAAATGTTGTGTTATTTCTTTGTAATAAAGTTACTATAGCTTTTGTATTTTATATGGTCTAGAAATTAGGTGCCTAAATAATAAACTGAAAAAGGTAAGATAAAGGTATCATAAAAAGTTTCTTCTTTATAGGAAGCAGCTGAGCGTGAGCGGGAACGGTTCCAAGCTATTACGGAGGAGGATTGGAAGAATTCGTGCCAGCACGTAATAAAAATAGAAAAGGAATACTGTGAGAGAGAACTTACAATGTATCAATAACAATGTATTAAATTTTAATTTACTTTATATTTTTTCCTTTACATATTTACATAACGAGAACCTTGCTCAATTAAACAATATTTACTGATACTAGTATACTATGTGTGGATATAAATATACACCTAAGTATCAAGACTAGCTTGGTGCGTTAGAGGTGTTGCCATAAGGACCTACAGTGGCGCCCCCATTATTTTCTACTCTTTTTTGCCAAGCTATAATAATAATTATGTCGGGCCGACCGCTCTCCACACGTTCCGATTTGGTCGTGGTTGGATGGTTGGCTCCAACCGAATCGGAGCGTCTGTACCAGCTATAAGAATACTTTGTCATCAACTGTTTATGAGCTTCATGGATCGAGTATGAAGATCCAATGATCTATCCTAAGTTTCTAGCAAAGTAGGAAAAGTAGGAAGCGAAACGAGGTCACCAAACTCTGTTTTCGTATTTCCTCCTAAAATAGACAAAATGAAACTGATGCATTAAAAAAAAGCATATGATAGGTTTAACAAATTGTACGTGTGAATTTTTGAAATAATTATATGTGAAGCCTCGCCGTCGCTGGAGCCCTATAATATTCAGGGTTTATCACCAAATATCATCAAAAACTGGCTTTATTGTGACTTTCAACCATTGTTCGGTGATCAGAGAAATCCTTCCGCCATGCCATGCCATAGACCATCAAAGTCCATTCATGACCATAGCCTCATCCTCTCAATCACAAGAACCGGTCAAACTTCACATGTCAGTGTCATTGTCTAGCACTATGTTACCCTTGATAAACTACAGTCTCTCAAGAAGTTGAAGAACACAACCTACAAGAATCGAAGCCACCCTAACGTAAGACCTTGCAAAGGGTCTGCTATAGATTATTCGCCTACCAAAACTAGGCTGTATCTATAAATGATAAAATAAGTGGGGGGCCCTGTTTGCGCCAAAAAACTTTTGAAGTTATCAAAAACGGATAATGGCAAAATTGCGTCAAATCAGTCAGACGCAGAACCGTAATCAAGAAGTTGAAGCCGAAGCAAGCGGGTAATGTACCTCTATTTATGTTTATTTTGTGATTAGATTACACCTATATTTTGTGTTCATTGTAGGTACGTTGCTTTGTGTTTAAAATTAATTCTTTGTCAAGATTTGAAAGTGCTGTAGTGAGTCAAAGAGAGTAAATCCACTTTATATGTATCTTTTGACGGAGTTCATAAATATTAAATTTATAAAAGTTATCTCCCGCAACTCAAAGGGTCTTGAACTTTCATAAGTAGGACTTTGTTCATACTTCCACACTTAGACCTTCTAAAGCCACCACTTTAAGTAACTTTTAACCAAAGCCACTGTAGGTAATTGAAAACACTTCATACACACATATTACACCATAAGTAGTTACAATATAACTTAAGTACCTACCTTTATTGGAATCACTTATCTAAGCCATGATAAATGTAAGGTATTTCAGTAAGTACCTATAATAAGGAAGTTTCCAAATTTTTGATTTAAATGTAGAAAAATAATACTATACTTGCAATAAAGCCCAGTGTATTTTTTTTTCAATTATCTACATAAATGACGAAGTTATGATAATTTTCCCGTCCGGTTTAAAACTTCTCGGCGCGCGGCCGCTCAACAACGTCATGACGTCACAACTTCCGCGAGACGCTCGAGTCGAGTAGTAATCGATGCGCGGTCACCTCAGACGGTTGTTGCTTTTGGCTAAATCAAGACCGAATGGGTATTATCGTTGTAGAATCTGTGCAGGACAACATCTACATAGTTTTGAGATTGCTAGTATTTTTCTGAAGGTCTGATTATCAGGTTTTAGAGTTCAAAATCGTTCAGTTATCATCATAGAATAGTGTTGGTACTTGTCTCCAACAAAAATAGGCCATAGATTATCTTTATATACTGGCCATAGATCGTTATCCTACCTGGCCG
The DNA here is from genome assembly GCA_944547425.1 of Eupithecia centaureata. NCBI lineage: Eukaryota > Metazoa > Arthropoda > Insecta > Lepidoptera > Geometridae > Eupithecia > Eupithecia centaureata. The sequence goes on along the minus strand of OX155684.1, from coordinate 14,453,262 downwards.
GAGGGTGTCCTACACTACGTTTGCCCAGTCGCGGTCTCTACCCAAGAACACGTTGACCACAACTATCTAATAGATTATCTTATAGTTGATAGAAAACAATATATGTACCTACCTACTTTTGTGTAAATAAGGTTTATTTTCTGTGCAGTCGAACATTTTAGAGCTTTCGGGAATGTGCAGAAAGCTCTGGAAAGTTCTGGAATATACGAGATCAAATACAAACTATCTTTTACAGTAAACGTAAACTAATTAACATAGCTTGGGTTTGGAACCCTATTTAAATAAAGAGATACCTATGTGTGTTAGAGGGTTCCGCTCTTCCGTAATATACAGTTACAATAATATGGGAAGGTGTGTATTTGAAAGATTAAATTAAAACATATAATATTGTTTGCAAAAGTTTGTTAGCATTTGATTGTTTAGTTAAGTGTGCGCCTGTGTGTTTGTGGCGTGTGTGTATAAGTATATGTGTGTGTTTGTGTTTTGTGCATGTGAGTGTTTTGAGTTGTGTGCAAGTGTGACTACCTTACTGAGTGTGTTGAGTTGGTGTATATGTGACGAAGATCATTCGAGAACATAGTAGAAACTTCTGGAAGCTTATAGAACAGTCTGTATAATGATCTCAATAAATCCTCTTCACTAGTCCTCTATAATCCCAACATTATGATTTTGATGTAAATATGTAACTTTAGGAAAATATGCTCTTGTAATTCCGATCACTGCTCATTAATGTTCATGACTTTGAAGTATATCATATCAAGGTTCTCGATCGAATCGAAAAGAAAGAAAGAGACAATGGGAATGACAGAGACAGATTAACCTTTCGGAAAACCGTGGAAACTTAAGACAAGGACAGCTGACGGTGTGGCTGGCGTTTGAATGAAAGGGACAGAGTTATTTCTCTAGAAATTTGTCGATTTTCTACTAAGTTTTATAATGTAACGAGGTACCTATTGGAGATATAAAAGGCCGAACATGTCCGACGATTATTCATTCAATGTTTGGAATTGATTAAGTATGTATTAAGTCTTTGGAAACAAACAAGTGAAAAAAATAATAATGGACTAATAGAAATATCAATTCAGTATTGCAGTAGGTATGGAAATATAATAGCTGTTCTCACAGAACAGGCTTTAAATTCTACGTCATCTTCATATATAGGACTTTCTAGTGACGTCGCATAGAATCATTAAGGAAACCGTGTAAGTTGATGCTACACTACAGTATATAATATTGTGTCATGCCCAAGTGCACAAGTACCTACAACTATTAGTGCACCCGATAAACATTATTTTATGGTGCCTAAAAAAAAAGATTGGTGCAAAGTTATTAAAAGAAAGAAATCTCTTTCAAATAAAATAAACACTAGCTGCGCCCCGCGGCTTGTCCCACGAACCAGAGATTTTTGTCATAAAAATTCCAGAAAGTTATTGCACACCCCCTAGTTATTGTTATTGAGTAAAAATAAAAAATACGTGTTAAATTATTCATTCCAGAGATAAGTTGTACCTAGTTTTGAGAGAATCGAACCAAATAATTATTTTCCATACAAACTTTACCACCCCATTTAACCCCTTCAGAGGTTATTTTTTCTAAATTTTACTATCCTGTATGTTATCTTAGGTCCCAATCGATTTACATACCAAATTGCATCTAAATAACTTAAGTAGTTACGGAGATTACCGATAAAAACATTCACACAAACTTTCCCATTTATTCTAATAGTAAGATATTAAGATATTAATAAGGTTACTTAATACTTTATATAGACACTCACACCACACACCGCGTTCCATGTACCTACTTACTTACTGTGAGCGACAAACGACGAAACAGCCGAAAAACGCTTTCCGCCCCTACTGTACCGTTGACTCGCCGGGAATTGTGACGTCACAGGCGAAATGCCTCGCGCTTATTTCAAAATTCGTTTGGGGTTCAGTAAAATTGGAATAACTTTGTCATTTTTGAAGTTATTTAAATAATTCTTTCACCATATATATTGTAATTTATATGCCCTTCAATTCATGTAAGTAGTTTTTATTTTTGGAAAATTGGAAACTTCCTTATTGTCCCACTGCCGGACATTATACCCAAATACAATAAAATATTTGTTTTTGCTTCTTATTATTTTAAACCTTTAACTGGAAGGTATATTTAGTAGGTACCTACTTAATTTAATGGTTGACATACAACTCCATTACTTACATGTGTGTCTATTTTTAATTGGTTTTATTTTAGAATGTCTGCTGTGTGCTACATTCATGTTAAAATGGTTGATCATTTTAATATCAATGTAGCACACACAATGATTAAATTGGTCTATTGTTGACATGTAAAAATATCATTATCAATTTTATTATATGTACCTAATTACATGTAACAAATAAATTTATTTTTGCAGTTGATAAGAAGATTTGCACAAGAAGTACATTACTTTGTAGTTATCTGCCTGTGAAATGCTAAAGATGTCTACACAGGTAAGTAAGCTTATCTATTTTACAGAAATATTGAAATTACTTTGAAGAGATGCCTTTGTTACGGATTTTTGTTGTCTACCTCCTCTCTACCTGACACTAATAATGTATAGAGTTAAAGTTTTTTGGTTTAATGTGTAGGCCAAGCACATTGATAGTTATTTAAGGTAGAATTGCAGGTATAATGTAGAAAAGACAAAATTTAAATCGCATTGTCATCTCTAAAATAAGCTTTCTGTCGTGAAGCAACTGAGTTCCCTGTTCATAATTTATACAGTACATTAAAAAATATCAAGAAGGCATATTACTCCATAAATGATTGACAACAGAAATGCTTGGAATAAAGTTTTTCTATTCTATTTTTATTATTGAAAGTTGAACAATACATAGGTACCTCCTTGCCACATTCTTGTACCTTTCAGATGGAAAACATAGTAAATGCACATTCTGTTACCTTTCAGATAGAAACCATAGTAAATGCGTACAAGACTTTATCCAGGATACCCTCGATAGCCGGTGGCTCTCTGAACCGAGCCGGCAACAAAGTGACGGCCAAATGGTCTGTTCGAGCTGTGGACAAAGGCAAGCTTGCCAAGTACTGCTCCAGCTATGTCTTAGAAAGCAGCCTGAAGGTCATTGCTCAGAGTGACTTTGGAACTGATGTTAGTAATGAGTACGTAACTTCTACCTACATTTATATTACTTGCTAGAAAGACTATGAAATCGTGATGGATTTTTGCTAAGCTTAGCCACAAATAATATCATACTATGCTAGTCTTAGCATAACAGGTGCATTAAAAAAGCTTATGATAGGTATAACAAATTGTACCTATGTTTGATTTTTGGAAATTCCTATGTTTAACATATAATCACTACATAACATAAAATAAAGTCGCTTTCTCTGTCCCTATGTCCTTATGTCCCTATATCCCTATGTCCCTTTGAATGATTAAATCTTTAAAACTGCGCAACGGATTTTGATGCGTTTTTTTTTTAAATGGATAGAGTGATTCGAGAGGAAGGTTTATATGTATAATCAAACCGTGCGAAGCCGGGGCGGATCGCTAGTTATGTCATAATATAAGGGGTGGCGCTAGTGTACCTCCTGTTATAGTTAAACACCAATGACATTCAATACCTTCCATCTAGGCTTCTCTCCTCTGTATCTCCACAAGAGACCTACAAGGCAGTCATCCGGGAGGAAACCAACAACAAAGATGCCAAGAAGAAGCAATACCTGGAGGTTTGGAGCAAGAGCACGCTCCAGCACTGCATCGATCTGACGGCTTTGGATCTACACGGAGATGTTTACGCTGATTGTAAGTGTGTGAGCTTTTGACCAGCAGTGGACTAATTTTTGACTAATAAGTGCACATAATAGATGTACCTATTATACCGTGATTCAAAAATAGATAAACAAATGAGATACCAAAACAAGAGATGTATATTGGTGTAGGTAACTTTTTTACGACACTGAGCAAACTGCAGAAGGTTCAAACAATTTGTGGCCTTGACAGTTTTCATTCATCATTCCATTGCTCTCTCATTCGTTATTGAACTATAGTTTGTATCTTTTTCGCTGTGCTTAATTAGGTAATTAATTTTAAACAAGCAGCGCCTCTCGGTTTCACCCGCGTAATTCCCATTCCCGTGGGAATTCCGAGATGAAATATAACCTATGTGTTATTCCACACTATAATCTATCTCTGTGCCACATTTCATCCACATCCATTCAGTAGGTAGTTTTTGCTTGAAAGAGTAACAAACATCCATCCATCTACACATTCATTTTTTTTTACCACCAAGGTGGCAAACAAGCATGCGGCCCGCCTGATGGAAAATGGTTACCGCAGCTTATGGACGCCTGCAAAATTAGAGACGTTACACGCGCGTTGCCGACCTAATAGCCATACAAACTTTCGCGGTTATAATATTAGTAGGACTCTGCTAGCTTAGGGCTAGATAATTCTGTGTGGATTATCCAACACTTTTATTTATTTGAATAATAAAACCATATGACTTGGAAGCCGATGTAATCGAAAGGTATAACTCGCTTCGCATTCTGAGTGTCCTGGTTAAAAATATCCATTTCTCTAACATCTTTCATATCAACATTCTTACTCTTTTTTAGCAGAGTTCGGCTGCCTGGATTGGACCCCGGATGAGTCGGCGATAGTGTACGTGGCAGAGAGGAATCGGCCCAAACTGGAGCCCTACCTCAAGCGGAAGGCGGAAGACAATGTCAAGAACGACGGCAGTGGGGAGACCGCGCCGAGGAAGGTAGGACCTTGCTGTTGGCATTTATCATAGACCATCATAAATAATTGTTTAACTCTGAAGGTCTTACATATTAATATACATAATATGTTTTAGACCTAATCAACCAGACTCAAACTAAACAGATCAACTGATAATAGCATTTAAGACAGAGCTTCATCTAGCACGACGAGTGGCCTACGCATCGTCAACCCCGACACGTTTGTCACGCAATGACCACACGTTGTCCACGCAGCGACCACACGTTGTCCACGCAACGACTATGCGTTTGTGACTGACGCGTGTCGGACAAAATTCAACCGAAAACTGAGGTTAGACGAGTTGTCTGCGCATTACCCACTCGTTGACAACGCATTGCCCACTATGTGACCATGGGGTGGATCAACTAGTTGACTACTCATCGAGAGTGTGAGTAGTGTTGCTGCCGCGTTGGCGTGGAGTTGTTGTGCGAAGACCCTTTATCAAAGAGCATCATTTAGCCTCAAAATAAACAGATCAACTGATAATAGCATTTATCCAGAACACCCTGAACAAATATATTTTATGTTGGAACAATAAAAAAATCTATCTACGTTGAGTAACGATTAAGTATTTAGGTTAAGTTATTTCTTTAAAATACGAAACCTAGATCGAGAAGCCTTTTATTTAAAACATCTTTCTATTCCCAGGGTGAAGAGTTCCTGTACAGACAGGACTGGGGCGAGCAGTTGGTGGGCAAGTTCTCATCGGTGGTGGTCGTGTGTCGCCTGCCCGACGAGACTGTCTCCGTGCTGGACCACCTGCCGCCCGGGGACTGTCCCGGACAGGTTCGTTACAACATACAGACAGACAGTTTATATAGATACAGTATTTATGTAGGTACAGACAGGACAGCAGAGATCTGTAAAGAAATAAGCACTACATAAAGGAGTTGAGTACATAAGTCCATTGTATAAGTTTCAAATTAAATAAATGACTTTAAATAACAGAAATCCTGACTTGGACATGAAATTAAAGAGTTTCATTTGGACTTTTTGTTACAACCCGGTTGATGTTATTTTATCCTCAAATAGGTCAGTTTCGCGCCCGATGGTCGCAGCGTGGTGGGCGTGGCTTGGAACACAGAACCTCGACGTCTCGGCCTCATCTTCTGCACCAACCGGCCCAGCTACATCTTCTCTCTCACTCTGGCAGGCGAAATGAGTGAGTATACTACTTACACCCCTTAGAAATGATTTGGCTTTGATGTGAATCAGTTGAGCTACATACCTTTAGACTGTTTGCAGTTAGCTCAATTGTTTCAATGGGGGCTACCGTTTTCTTGCTCACCAGTTGGCGCCACTGTTGACTAAGGTCCTGATGTATAGCTGTAAAAGGCGACATTTTATGATCGGTGCCGAAAAAAAAAATCATATCCGCATTCATATTCATCGCCAAATAATCCAGATTTGCGATAATTTCACGAAAGATATCACTTTTCAACACGTAAATTAAACAAATTATAAATCTATGTCACGAAGCCCACTCAAACACGTGAAAAATGTGAAAATTATTTTTTTTGGACCTCACGCGACACTAGCGCCTCTATTGGCAATTTCCAAGTATATACTTGTTTTAATTTGTTTTTATTCCTTTGTTGTAGTTTTCTTAGTTAATAACGAAACTCAAGAACATTTATGGCGCAGTGGGCTAAGGTTTCCTGCGACGCAGGTGGTTGTGGGTTCTATTCCCGGTTAGCGACAAATGATTTTAAGATCAAATATTTGTTCCAGGGTTCTGGATGTTGAAAACTTGTCTATCTATGTAATATATTGAATTAAGTAGATCAGTCATCTAGGTACCTACCCATAACACAATCTCATTAGCTTGGGACTAGTTGATTCTGTGAACACATCATCATTATCAGCCTATGTAATTCCTCTGCTGGATATAGGCCACCCCTTATGAGCGCTAAAGCGCCCTGTCTTCAGCTTGCCGCGTCCAGCATCTGCCAGCAGTCTTTCGCAGATCGTCCGTCATTCCACCTGGCCTGAGGGCGTCCTACACTTTTGCCGAGACATGGTCTCCTGTGTGGATTATCCCGCATTATTTGTGTTATTTCAGAGAAGCTATCACCTGCCGGCGTAGCGGTGCGCTCGCCGCGCCGCACTCCCGCCGGCGACCTGCTGTGGCTGCAGCGACCCGCGGGCGGCCCGCACCACGCCTGTCACCAGCTCGTGCTCAGGAAACACGACTCTGTGCGTACCACATAACGTCTGTTATATCACGTAGCGGTGCGCTCGCCGCGCTGCACTCCCGCCGGCGACCTGCTGTGGCTGCAGCGACCCGCGGGCGGCCCGCACCACGCCTGTCACCAGCTCGTGCTCAGGAAACACGACTCTGTGCGTACCACATAACGTCTGTTATATCACGTAGCGGTGCGCTCGCCGCGCTGCACTCCCGCCGGCGACCTGCTGTGGCTGCAGCGACCCGCGGGCGGCCCGCACCACGCCTGTCACCAGCTCGTGCTCAGGAAACACGACTCTGTGCGTACCACATAACGTCTGTTATATCACGTAGCGGTGCGCTCGCCGCGCTGCACTCCCGCCGGCGACCTGCTGTGGCTGCAGCGACCCGCGGGCGGCCCGCACCACGCCTGTCACCAGCTCGTGCTCAGGAAACACGACTCTGTGCGTACCACATAACGCCTGTTATATCCCTAAACCATATCATTTTACCACGACTCAAAAACAGAGATATTTTTTGTAATGCAGGTGGATTTTTTTAGATTTAGAGCAAGCTGCAGTAGCTCCATAGTAGCTCATAGTATTAAATTTGACTTCTATAAGTGCTTTTTTGTAAGCCTAAATAAATAAAGATATTGATTTACTTAACGGGGAAGGGTCCTGAGGCCTGCCGTCCGGAGGGTCAGAAATACCTCGAAGTCCAAATGAAGTAAAGCAATGTATCGTCCAGGTGTTTATTGGTTACTCGCAATCAATTCGCTCTGTCTCGCAAATTGAGAAACGCGGCAAGTTTAAGGCAGATGCCAGACAGGACCAGTGCTCTGCTCGAAAGTCGCCAAAAAGTGAAGTGCCTGACAGCCCAGCCTAACCTAAGTAGCACTCTGCCTTGACCATGCCCAAGTGACAGTGAAAGTTGTCTACTTGACGTTTCTCACTACAGTTACAACTCGCTGACAGATGGTGCTGGAGACCGGACCGCACCGCGAACGAATCAATACGGCGTCTCCATCTCCGATATACTGATTTACTCCAAACAATTCGTGGTTATGACAGGTTTCATTCATCATTCCATTAGTCTCTCATTCGTTATCGAACTCTAATTTCTTCCTCCGCTTTTTTATTGGCCAAAAAAAAGGATCTGGTACATTCTATGTTCGAATGTGGTATGGAAGAAGGGACCGTGGACCACCATACTTTAACTGTCCTAAACTTCGGGACAAGTCATCTAATAAATGCTCTCCATCTCTTTCTAGGGTGAAGTGCGAACCGTGATCGACATAGTGCAGAAAGAGACGGCAATAACCAACGGTTCGTTCACGGGTCTATATTGCCAAGGCTTGCCGAAGAAATGTTTCACCACTGACGGAAGACTCGTGTTATCAACGCCGCAGGACTATGAAGTTCGCTCATACGTTGTTGATATTGGTTTGTACAATATTCTATTTTACCACAACTAGCTTAGCGCTTTGCCAACAACTACAAATACAAAAATATTTAATACAGTAAACTTAAATTAATTAACATAGCTTGGGTTTGGAATGCTCTTTTAAGTAAAGAAATACCTGTGTTACAACTAGATTAAAGAAGGTTAATGTATCTTTCAAACTGCCATGTAGGAATACGCTTCTACAAACAATTTCGGTAAATAAATTCAAACAAATTATCAAAACTATTCTTTGTAAAAAGGCTTAACTACTATAAAATATCAGATTATCTTAAGGATAAAAATGCTTGGGACGAGTTTTACTCCAACTCTAAAACAAACAACCTAACAAGGTAAAGGTTTCTTGTTTAGCTTCTTTACTTTACCTTAAAAAGATTGAAGTGAACAAGAATCAAAGTGAGCAGTAAATCAATATCTTTATTTCTTTAGGCTTACAAAATAAGCACTTAGACAACTTTATTTAGAGCACTTTATTTCATAATTTTATCTACTTTTAACATGTATTTTATGATGTGTCCAAGACTCCGGTAAAGTCTAAAATAAAAAAGCACTTTCACTATTGACTATTGATACTGTTCTTGGAAAAACTGTAAAAACTACCGACGTAAAGTTTCATCACATATTAAGTTTTTTTTTATACCACCAAGGTGGCAAACAAGCATGCGGCCCGCCTGATGTAAAACGGTTACCGCAGCCTATGGACGCCTGCAACATTAGAAGCACGTTGCCGACCCTTTAAATGTCTTAAAAGACCCTTTTTGAAGAACCCCATGTCATAGTCCTGGGGTAAAACATCGGCAGGGAGATCATTCCACCTGAGTAATCGTGGGAGGAAATTCCTCGTAAACCTAAGTAACATGAGTGTTTCCCACCAGAGGGCGATAGTATCACAGACGTCTCCCGAAGCTTCGAGGGCTCTCTGTCAGTACTCGACGTCAAGTCTGACGTCCTACTCGCCGCCTACTCCAGTCTCACCACGCCTGGACAGGTTTCTATTCATTATTATCAATTACTAGCGACCTGCCCCGGCTTCGCACGGTTTTATTATACGTATAAACCTTCCTCTTGAATCAATCTATCTATTTAAAAAAATCCGTTGCGTAGTTTTAAAGATATAAGCATACAAAGGGACAGGGATATAGGGACAGAGAAAGCGACTTTGTTTTAAACTATGTAGTGACTAGCAGCGCCTCGCGGTTTCACCCGCGTAATTCCCGTTCCCGTGTGAATTCCGGGATAAAATATAGCCTATGTGTTATTCCATAATCTATCTCTGTGCCAAATTTCATCCATATTCGTTTAGTATTTTTTGTGAGAAAGAGTATCAAACATCCATCCATCCATACTTACAAACTTTCGCGTTTATAATATTAGTAGGAATAGCATCTGCCCACCGCTTCTCACGCGTTGGTTCTATGGAAACGTCTCAAGTCAAGTCTCTTGATATTTATATCCCATGGGAAATACTTTCTATTCTCAAATGTCAAAAGTAGAGTAAATTGATCGCCATGCTCGCAATGTGGAGACTCATCTCTAGGTAGAAAAGAAACATTTCTATCCGCTCAGTCTTTCGAACGCCTTGCTCGCAACCGAAGAAAACTTTCTACTCTCTACACCCAAATGTCACTTTTATGTCATTTTAATTCTTGTCTACCTAGACAAGAAACGCCGTGCTAGCCATGATTTATGGGATGAAAAGTAGCCTATGTGTTATTCTAGGGCTAGAACTACGTCTATTCAAAATTTCAGCCGGATCCGTTAAGTAGTTTTTACGAGAAATAAGAACAAACATCCATTTATCCATACCAACTTTCGCGTTTATAATATTATTATATATGAGTACCTATTATATGGCCTATGTCCAGCTGTGGACTAATATAGGCCGATGATGACGATGATGATATTAGTATTAGATTCTGCGTTGCCCCTCTTAATATCAAAATTTTAAGCAGAAGTTATAAAAAAAAACTCTCTTCCAGCTGCACGTAGCCAAATTGCCCCCAAAAGGCAAAGAGGCCGATATATCCTGGGTGCGAGTGAGCGAGCCGACCGCGGTGCCATCTGCCGTCGCGTCAGCTACAACCAAACACTTGCAGCTGACACATGATAACGCTGATGACGTCAGTAAGTAGAGAGTCTGTCGGAAGATATATTACTTACTAGCAACCCGCCCCGGCTTCGCACAGTTTTATTATAAACCTTCCTCTTGAATCACTCTATCTATTAAAAAAACAAAATCAAAATCCGTTGCGTAGTTTTAAATATTTAAGCGTACAAAGGGACATAGGGATATAGGGACAGAGAAAGCGACTTTGTTTTATACTATGTACCTAGTCATTTACAATTTGCTAAGTGTTGGTTCTTAAAATCAAAATACCTTGCTTGCATACACCAGAATACAGAGTATTTCAACCTCCCTATCTTTCATGAAGATTCTCTACACAGTTGTCAGTAAGCCAGCCATCGCTTTTCATCAACAAAATAGCAGAAACTTAAAATATTTTTTTTTTAACAGAATCCTTTTCCGCGCTGTACATGGCTCCTGCGATCGAGGCGGGTAAGAAGGTCCCGCTAGTGGTGTGGCCTCACGGGGGCCCGCATTCTAACTTCGTCAACGCATTCTCGATGGAGGCCGCTCTCTTCAGCATGCTTGGTGAGAATAACTAGTTTTATTTTATTTAAAAACTCTTTGTTTGGACTACAGTGGTCCATAAATTGAATTAAGTACATAGAATGAAATCTACAGATTAAGGGTGCTTCCCTAAAAGAGATGAAGGTCGAGTTTTAAGTGTAATTCTCATAAATAAAAACTGACATAAAAGTATAAAGGTTATGGTATTTTGATTCGATATCTTCACAAAGTATCCTGTTGTTGAATAAAATCAATGTTGGTGTATAAAATAAATATTCCAATTCCGAACTACAAAAGCAATCTTTGTTGCGAACACGGAGTTGATAAAAAGGTTGCGAATATATAACGTCCTAATACAGTAGTAAGGTTGCATGGATGAGATCGCCCATAGCGATAAGGCCTTTTAAACTTCTAGTCTTTTATTTCTGCATATTTACATTACTGTTTATTTAGTACAAATTTCGACTACTACTAAAACTCCAGGTCCATTTATTCAAACGTCAGATAAATTCATACATGAAACCTTTATGGTGTAAAAAAGCCTCCTTTCACTATCTCCTGTTTTCTGGAAGTATGCAAGTACCTACTCTACCAAAACATCACAACACAATTCCAGGCTTGGCCTCCCTCCAAATCAACTACCGAGGCTCCACCGGCGCAGGCCAGGCCTCCCTGGCCTACCTCCCCGGCCGCTGCGGCGACGCCGACGTCAAAGACTGCGCGCACGCGACCAACGTCGCACTATCCACGCTCCCTATAGATCCCGGCAACGTGTTCCTAACGGGAGGCTCGCACGGCGGGTTTCTGGTCACTCACCTCAGCGGACAGTACCCGGGACTATACGCCGCTGTGGTCACACGCAACCCGGTCACGGATGTCGCCACTATGTTTAACTACACGGATATTAATGACTGGTAAGTTAAAATAACCAGTAATGGTTAACCGGTTTATTCTAGGTCTGGTATTGCTTGTCGGAAGTTGAATTTGATATTTATTCGTAAGAAATTCACAGAATTAAACGGACGGCAATTCAATGACAATTAAATAAGAAAATAAACAGGAAACTGTCCAGTTGTATCACAAAGAGTGGAAAAAAAAAGCAGTCCAGTAAGATATTTACACGAATTCTAGAAATACACAGAAAGGGAAATATTGGAAAGGACAATTAGATCAGCCAAAAACATATTTTGAAAAATAAAAAAAATGATTTTTTTAATTATACAGTGCCCTCTAGCCACAAAATAAGTAAACAATGTCTAAGCGGTAAATAAACTTATTTAGCCAACTCGCTTTTAAACTTGTAATGATTTAGTTTTCTAGGAGCGATACTTTGTGAAGATATCTGATACGAACACCCTAAAAGCCTGTCATCTCGCTCCAACCACAGTAAAAACTACCTAAACATTTGCTATCTCACTCAGTCGCACATTCCTTAGGTCTGGCAGTCCTAAGAGTAAACTACCGAGGATCTACCGGCCGAGGCGAAGCGTCCCTCCGTTCTCTGATCACAAAAGTCGGAAACTATGACGTAGCCGACTGCCATCTCGCTCTAACGACCGTGCAAGAGCGAGAGAGCATATCAGATGTTGTGTTGTTTGGAGGAAGCTATGGCGGATTGGTGGTGGGGCATTTGGCTTCGAGCGGTGGGTTCGAAGCTATGGTCATGAAGAATCCGTTGATAGATTTGGCTACAAAGGGACATTGCGCTGATAATTCTGATGGGTAAGCGGGTTTTCTACGTATTATTAGCGGTTTGACTGTTGTCGGGTGTATTTTTGTAGTAATAAATGCTTCAATCTGAGTTATGATAAGTAATTGCGGGTTGATTTAGGTTAAAACGTAGGTTTAGGTTTAAAGAACTTTATTCTCATACAACTACAAATAGTTTCTTATAATGAGATACTTAACTAAAGAAATAATCTAGGTTTTACAATGATTTCTGTATACCTCTGGTACCTTAAATACATTTTAGCTTATTACTGTGCATTGGTTACTGTTATACATATATAAATTTACTAACACGGTATACTGTTATAAGAATAGAATAGGTACAAATACATTTTAAAAATTTGATCTACATATGTACTAATTATTTCCTACTACAAATTTTGCAAAATAAATGCTTGATCTTTCTTTCGGTTTCCTTAAATACTAGTTATCTAAGTAGTTCTTTTCATGTGTCCTTAAATTTACAGAGTATGTACATATAATTTAAGTTTTTTTTTAAAGGTATTTATGTTAGTACATTCCTTTATATTGTTTGGTAAATTGTTAAATATCTTAGCTCCTTCTGAAAATATTGTTTTTTTACCATAATTTGTACGTGTATTAGCTACCTGTAATTTTATTTTATTTCTTAAATTATATTTATTTTCTCTTAGCTGTAATTTAATGTTTGATTGAATTGAGTTTGAAGTTATTTTTTTTATTAGAATGTATGTATTATAAATGTAAAGTTTCTCTATATTGAAAATATTAGTTTTATGGTATAATTCTTTAGTCGGCGTAAAATAGTCATAATGGTATAAAACTTTAATTACTTTGTTTTGAGTTCTTTGAAGGGGGTTTAAATTTGAAGTAGAAGCCGTTCCCCAAATTTCCACCAAATAGTCTAAATGTGATTTTGCAAGAGAGTTATAAACAATGTTACGAACTGATTTTGGTATACATTTCGAGACTTTGTACAGTGCTCCTAGTAAGGATTTCAGTTTTGCTTTGACGTGTTCAATATGGGTTTTCCATGTTAATTGATCATCGATCCACAAACCTAGATATTTTTCAACGTGAGATTGCTGAATTATATAATTATTAATAACTAAAGGAGGGAATGATGGTATTTGTTTATTTTTAGCACTAAAGATCATGAACGAAGTCTTTGATGTATTAATTGTAAGCAAATTATACTTAAGCCATTCACTTAAAACATCCAGATCAGTTTGAGCTAAATTTATTAAGTCATTGATATTTTTGCCAAAATAAAAAAGACATGTGTCATCGGCGTAAAGGGTTAGATGCCCATGTAAACCTATTGAGTTTATATTATTTATGGATATGAGAAACATTAAAGTACCTAGTATAGAACCCTGTGGAATTCCATAATTGACACTTTCAACACTGCTAGTAAAGGTATCAATCTTAACCACTTGTAACCTATTAGTCAGATATGAAGAAAACATATCTAGAGCCTTATCTCTGATGCCTATATTGTGAAGCTTTTGTAGAAGCTTAGGGTGGCTCACAGTGTCGAAAGCCTTCTTCAGGTCAATGAAAATACCTAAAGCAATGTTTTTATCATCAATATTAGTTTTAATTTTAGTTATAAGATCGATAACCGCTGTGAGGGTGCTTGACTTAGCACGGAACCCATATTGTTCGTCTATTAAAAAGTTTTTTTCTACGAGATACGCATTTAGTCTTTTGTATAAAATTCTTTCAAAGATTTTCGAAATAATTGGTAACACTGATACTGGTCTATAATTGCTCGGATCGCTCTTATCGCCTGCTTAACGTTAATTTAACGCTTAGGTTTTGACTAGACTTTTATTTAATATTTCAATAACCAGAAATTCGTAATTTACACATTTGTGGCTAGATGGCGCTGTTGACTTAGTTCTGAGGTTGTGTCGGGAATTTACTAAAACCTGACTTTATTCTACCAAGTTTAAGCTAGAATCTGCTGACAGTCAATAGTGATAAAGAACATAATTATTGCTTTTTGTTAATTTTAACTTTTATTTTTTTTAGCATTGACTTAGTTACAAGTCATTATAATTTTATTCATTTGGGTATCTAGTTTTATTCAACTGAGTACCTAAATAAAACATTTATCCTTTTTAATTTTATATTTCTAACTTTAAAATCAGTATAATTTTACTCAATTCGGTAGCTACTGTAGCTAGTTCTGTTGAATAAGGTCCCACTATGATACCTTCTCTTCCTTTTTAAACATATACCCGAGTGTTAGTAAGATTGTTAGAATGTTTTTAGAACATTTTTCTTATTAATTACTCATATTTAATGTACCTTATTAGTTTAAGTATACATGTACATGTAAGATGGCTAAAATACAGTATTAAGTATTATAGTATCCGTCTACAGGTGCGCCGTGGAAGCCGGCCTGGAGTTCTCGGAGTCGGGGCCTCTCTGCGAGGAACACTTGCTGACCATGCGACGCTGCTCGCCGCTCGCTCACGTACACAAAGTGCGCGCGCCCACCGCGCTCATGTTAGGTGAGACTATGTAAAACAACCGATTTAAAACGTTTTAAACCAAATTTTGCCGTTTTAAACCTCAAATAAATCGTTTTTAACGATTTATTTAAAACTCTCCACACACTGAAGCCGGAGGCGGAGCGGAGGCGAAGGCGTGGCGGTTTTTCCTACGGCACCGCGACACCACCGTCTGCGGTGTGTGTGTACTTAGCTTTCATAGGATTCCATAGAATAAAACTCGCATGCCTTCTCCTCCGCTCCGCCTCCGGCTTCAGTGTGTGAAGACCTTAAAAGTCTCCTACAAAAAAAAAACGGTGTTGTGCTAGATGGCAACTTTGCGTCAAGTCGCGATATTCGGTTTAAAAACAAACTCACACACTCTTGTTGACTCGAGAGTAATAACAAGAGACGGCCACGAGAGTGTGTGTGAGTTTGGTTTAAACCATTTTAAACAGAATCAAATTGATTATGATGATAATATTAGTTCTTTAGTTTACTTAATAGGCGCTCCACATTCACACAAGAACTTCGCGAGAACGCGTGAAACAGGCGAGAAGCGTGAATGTGGAAGCGATTCGCGTATTCGTCTCACGTTCTCGCCTTGTTCTCGGGCTGTTCTCCACTTTTTGTCGGTTTTTTGGCGCGAGACAAAGGAGCGCGAGAACGTGAGAACAGGCGAGAACGTGTATTGACTCCACACTCGCATGTTTCTTAGTAGCGCGGGTCATCGTCATTGAGCGCGAGAACTGTAGCAAGAACTATTTGAGAAGTTTGTGAGAGTGTGTACCCAAAGAAGTTCGCGCTACAGTTCTCGCTGAGATTCTCCGGAGATTCTTTTGTGAACGTCTCGTGTGAATGTGGAGCGCCTATAAGGACTGAATGCTTTGAAATAAAATAAAATTATCCATCTGGGTTATAGGTATCTAATGATTAACCTCTTAAAGGCGGCTTGGGTGAATGAAGACTAACAACTTTTGTTCTATGACTTTTGCCAAAACGTAATACATCTCCAGTTTTAATTTTTTTAGTTTAGGCGGGCATTTCTATCAACTCCCGCTCGCCTCACCGCAAACACTTCTTTCTTTGATATTCTAGATAATATATGTATAAGTTACCTATATACAAGGTATAACATATTACCCCTACTAAGCCGAAGGGGGGGGGTTTCAGGAACCCATGGTGATCAGTTGTGGGGGGGAGATAATTAAAAATTCCTATTTTCAGTTTCCCATACAAAAAGTTTTCATTTCCTAGTGCCAAAATAAAGTGACAACCCTATTCGCGCAACCTGTACTTACCTACTAACTTTACAGGTATGTAGGTAGGTATTTATCTTCGTAGATTTCAGCTATGGCGGGAGATTACTAGACGACCTAATAAATTCGTGATAATAATAAGATGCTAGTATGTAAGTTCCTAGGTAGTGTTGAGAAAATCTTAAAATGCTGAGTTAGGAAAGTTGTAAGTGTAGGTACAAGTTACAAACCTCATATTTTCTCGCTTGTCAGCTGTCTAGATGGCTTCTTACGAAGGGATTTATGTATGTTTTGGTAGGTCACTTGTAGGTACACAGTCACAGACAATTCACACACTTCAGCACAAGGTAGGTTTCTTTTTAGGCATTAACATGTCTCACTCACTTTAGCACTAGTTAGGTTAGTTAGTTAGTAAGTTACACATGCATGACGTAGGTATCGATACCTATGCATGTAAGTAAGGTTCGATATGCCTCCCTTCTTCCAAACAACACACATTTTATGGAAGTAAGCACACGCTTCCAACACACGCTTCCAAACAACACACATTTTATGGAAGTAAGCACACGCTTCCAACACACGCCTCTTCATCTCTTCAGCTCTGACACTCCGATGCATACACCACACCCTTAAGGTATTCTTAAGTCCTAGTTACTTGTTTTTTAGGCACGAAAGATAAAAATTGTAATTATAGCACTACACGGCACCGCGACGAAGGTCACACTAAAATAGTTCATCATTCATTCTTTTGATTTCGTTCGCCGAAAAGATGGATAATTTTTAGGGTTCATTTTCAATTTTAATAAATCCCTAGTTGGCTACATGAGTAGGAGGTATTAGGATCACAGTCGTGAAATAATAGGTATGTGGTAGAAAATTGTATGAATACGTAGGTAGGTACTGGTCTTATTTTACATAGGTATTTCACAATGTAGGTACCTACCTGCTACACACACATACACTTTGCGTGAATTCTGATAGTTGGTATACCTAATACAAAATCCCGTAGAAAACGGATTTAAGCTTTTTTTTTGATTTTATGATTTTAAACAAACGAACTTCTTTAAATTTTGGTATTAAAAAAATTACGGAACCCGTATTAAAAAATATTTCGACCCGCTTGGCAAAAACAGCACCGCCATGTGGTGTATCCAGTGTTGCCAGATGGAATTTGAAAAAAACAGTAGAAAGTTCAGTAAAAAATCAGTAGATTGGAATAAAAATCAGTAGGTAGAAATTAACGACTGAAAATTCTAGAGGTACCATATGTATTTGTGTTTCGCGAGTATTTTGACTCGCATTTTGGCTGGCGACCTTTTTTTTTTTAGGTGCATTCGTAAAAAGGAAGCGATTCTTTGCATTTTTGCAGACAATTGCAGCTAAAAAAAAAAAAGGTCGCCAAGTGGTTATTTAGTCACGGAGCTATAGGCGCGGGAAAATCAGGTAGATTTCACGAAATTTTAGAAGGCGCTCGGGACATCAGGTAGATTTCACTAAATTTTAGAAGGCGCTCGGGAAAATCAGGTAGATTTCACTAAATTTTAGAAGGCGCTCGGGAAAATCAGGTAGGTTTCACTAAATTTTTGAAATAAATCAGTAGATCGGTAGACGCCTAAAAAAGCAGGTAGATCTACTGCTAAATCGGTAGATCTGGCATCACTGGGTGTATCGCATGTTGATAGATGCCGACAGTCAATGAATGAATGAATGGTTCTCTAACTTGTCTATGATTGGCGGTTGGCTGGTTGCCATGGTTTTGCATAGTGCTACAGCCAATAAAATTTAGTCGCGTTCCTTTGTGGAAATACAAGTGTCAAAGATTAATGTAGGTACAGAACGGACAGATAAACTACATAATGACGGAATGAGTCATTTGGTAAAGTTTTTAATTAAGTTAACCGACCCATGCGACTCAGCTCGTCGTATGTCGGATGTCGTAAAAGTCGACCAAGGGGCTTCGCCAAATGAAAGGCAGCATTTTTATTGTGTGAATTACTTATACCGTTTCTTTGATCAGCAATCCCCAGCCAAGTGATTATGGCAATACCCGCCAGATTCACAGCTCTTTTCAGTAGTGGACATCAATGTGTATTCAGTCAGTAGGTTATTATGATTAGATCAACACACAAGAAAGAACAAACAGTTAGAAAAAGACATAACTGTGTTAGCGTAGTTTAGTTCGTATGTTTAACTACACGTAACTCAACCTTCAAATTGAAATGTGATTTTAGCCATGACTTACGACAATTTGCCTCAATGATGCTGTAGGCGTTTTTCTATTTCAAGAATATGAATCTGTCACTCTTTTCTACATCTATTCTGTGACCATACTGAGGTCATCGTCGCAAGTATAAGAAACAGCAGATTTTAGGGTTGTCACTTCGTAAAAAATCAGCTGGCCATGTGAAAACTTTGTTTTAGTTTTTTCAGAGATACCAATCGAAATTAGAAAAGTCGTTGAACAAAAGTTGTTCCCCGGGGGGGTAGAAATACCCAGCTTTTCGCTTAGCACATGTATATTGTTACACCATGTATAGGTCATGTACCGAACCGACATGTCTCAATCTGTGACGCCTAGACAGAGCTAAGAAGATTAGAACTGGATATTTGCTTAATAAAAAAATATTTTTTTGAGTGGGAAAAAAATCATAGTTTTTAGTCTTGATTTACCCATGTCGCCTTTTCGAGGTTAATCATTAAACACCTATAACCCTGTATATCTATCTATATTTGAAAGTGTGTTTGTCCGTCAGGCAGCGGAGACAAGCGCGTGCCGCACTACCAGGGGCTGGAGTACGCGAGGAGACTGAAAGCGAACGGTGTCAAGACCAGGTGAGGATTCTATTTTAAACAGACGACTCGAATAAAGGAGAAGGTTCTCAAGACAACTGTATTTTTTGTCTGTTATGCGATCACTTTGATCATGGGAGTTGGGGAGGCCCATTGTGTGGGACGCTACATGCGTCGACACACTTGCTCCTTCCCATCTTTCAAGGACATCCACTAGGGCTGGTGCGGCGGCAGATCTGGCCGAGGATCTCAAGAGGCGCAAATATGCAGGTCTCGACAGAACCTACGCATTTGCTCCCCTTGGATTCGAGACCCTAGGTCCGTGGGGTACCGAGGCTCTCCGGGTTTTTAAAAAATTATCTGAGCGTCTGGTCGATGCGACGCGTGATCCGAGAGCTGGTGAATATCTGGCTCAGCGCATCAGCATTGCCATACAGCGTGGTAATGCAGCCAGTGTCTTGGGGACGCTTCCGTCTGGTATTGAGCTACCTTTAGACTGTTTGCAACCGTCTGCAGTTAGCTCAATGGTTTCAATTGTAAATACTAGTTGTAATTTTTCTATTCCTTGCTTGTGATTTTTGTTATTAATACTTTTTTCTGGATGGTAACCAATTCTGATTATTATTTTAATTTGAAAGCTGGTGATTATGATACGGTCTTTTTTAGATTTGATCAAGATCTCATGAGTAGTTTTGATTAATAAAGTTTGTATGAATGGATGTTTGTGTCTTTCACGCAAAAACTATGGGTATGAATCAGATGAGCTAACTATTTGCAACCGTCTGCAGTTAGCTCAATAATAATTGTATAAACTTATTAGTTTTAATTAGTTTTAATAATTTTTTTTGTAAAATGTTGTTATTATTGTGGAGTCTGTTGTAAATAAAACACGTCCTGTTTCCTTCCAGAGTGTACATGTACGATGACAATCACTCCCTATCGTCACTTCCGGCCGAAATGGACAACCTTATAAACGGCGCTCATTGGTTCCTGACGCATTTGAAACAATAATCTATAACTATTGAGTTTAAGCACTTTTTTTTTAAAGCATTTGTTAAATAGCTAAAAGAAATTATTTTGATCAGGTATTTTCCATTTATTGCATTTCCTAGCTCTAACTTATGATAATAAAGATATAAAATGTAACTTAATCTAAGCACTGTACTGATACCAAATTATCCGGATTAAAGTATTGTATATTATGTAAAACGTAAGAAAAAAAGGTTTTTAATAAAGTTTTCTATGCCAAACTCGATTTTTATGTTACTAAATACGCACCCCTTGTTTTACAATTAAACTAGGTAGAGTACATATAAGTTGAAATTTTGAATAGAAATAGTTCTAGCCCTGTATAACACATGGCGACTTTTAATCCTTTCTAGGTACGAGCTCCCGTGGGATAGAAATAGCCTTGAGACGTTGCCATAGAAACAACGCGTGCGAAGCCGCGAGCAAATACGAGTCAATAATAATTTAATGTAGGTATTTAAATATTTCGCTGTGTCTATAACACTAATTTAATTTATTAGTGTAACTAATTTGTTATTTCCGTGCTAATTAAAAACTATTCTGGAACGAGATAAAGTTTTTATTTCATTTTTGATACAACATGCATTATAGGGTTAAATAAATGACTAAAACGCTTGAAATTATAAGTATAATAAGGTACCTATTAATAATACTAACCTTCCTATTCGAAAGTGCCTTAAAACACCTACTCTCATAAAACTCGTTCACAGCCCGACCCCATTAATAAATTACCAATAGAACACATAAAACGTGCACTTCAAACAATTGCACCCAATACACCACTTCAGATAATTATTAATGGACAAATCGCCCCCTTGACGCGGCCGGCGTGAAATAACAATAGCATGGGGCTGTAGTTCCACCAAAATATCTGTAAGGTTACCGAAAATACTTGCATTCGACTGTCAGTTACTGTCAAGTTTTAAATGAGGCAGAAAAAACCTACCTTCACCCCTGGAACTTGATAGATGGCGCTGGTCTTTCACAGCAGGAGAATTTTATAACGTTAAATTGGAATGGTTTGTAGTTTAAAGTTACAGGGTCATTACTCCTTTTCTCTTAAAACTTTAAAATGGCTTACTTAAGTGCCATTTCAATTTGTCATACTCTCAGAGTCATATCATCCTCTTCAGTTTCGTTCGAATTCCAATTAAAATTCAAAGAGCTTTGTTACCTTTAGACACTTACAGGACTTTTGGACATGTTATATAAATCATAATGAAACCTAGGAAATAAAGTGTACTCACTCACTTTGATTTTGTGTACCTAATCTTTTTAAGGTAAAGAAGCGAACAAGAAACATTTAGATACCTTGTTAACTTATGTTATATATATACGAGTTTTCCTCCAACTCTAAATAATTTATTTAGAGTTGGAGGAAAACTCGTCCCGAGTATTTTTATGCTCCAGCTAGATAATCTGATATGTTTATTATTATTATTTTACAAAGAATAGGTATTTTTGTGATTTTTAGAATTAATTAACTGTAAATTTTTACGAACCACTTATTTTTAATGAAAACTCCTACTGCCCTCTTGATAATATAAATAACATGGGGCAATAGCACCTACGTAGCACCACCAAAATAACTGACATGACCGTATGTAAAACATTCGCCTCTCAGTTGCAATCACTTGTCAATTTCCGATCCCCTTGACAAGCACCGGAAAATAACAATAGCAGAAATATGGCTTGCCGAAAACAGAAATAAAATAGATCCTCAGTCGCTATTAGATGCTGTCATGACCAGTGCTAAGGGTTGAAGATTCAGTATGGCCGGATAGGGTCAATCTACTCATAAATCAATTCCATCCGCAATTTCGTAAAACTTCGAATCGTTTATTCACTATGAATGTGAATACAAACAAATATATTATTTTGGTACAGTTGATCATAATAGTACCTACTCAGTTGGGGTAAGTGCGGCTATGGGATAAGTGCGGCAAGCATCATTATTCAAGAAATTAGCAATGAATGGGTATTTATTTTAAATATTTGGTCAGCCGGAGAAATCGTTAGACAGATATCGTTATCATAATATGCAAAATGAAGTTTTAAAACCGCCTTAATATTTCGAACTTATGAAAGAATAAATCTAGAATATTAATATAATCTAGAATATTAATTAATTATAATGTGAATGTGAGTGACATCTTATCTTGCCTCGATTTCTATAAACTGTCTTCTAGTTCTTTTTTTTGTTGTATATAATGCGTCATCGTAATTAGAATAGAATAGAATATACTATAATAGATAATTACGTAACAACTTTATAGCAAGTAGTGATAACTAGTTTCATTAAGTTCTTTATTTCATTTAGTACCTTTAAGTAAAATTACTATGAATCTATCAGTGGATTCCTTTAAATAGCCTATCAATTTCTACTGTATCGATAACTTAAGTTTAATGTGCTGATGGTTTCCCTAAAATAAATAAATAAATAAATAAATTAGGCGATATTTATTTTTAAACATTTATTTTCTATGGCTACATAATAAATTAAGTTTTTTTACTATAATATATATAATAATATAATAATATTTTTTGATATATATGATTTCATAAGATCAAGTGCCTTTTTCTTAATTCCATAATATTTTAGTTTCTCATTTAATGTACTATGATCTACATTCTACACAGTCAAAAGCCTTAGAAACATCACAGAATACACCAATAGCGTGTAAGCTGCGCTACGCTACGCCGTGCTTCGCTACGTCATGCTACGCTACGCCGTGCTTCACTACGCCATGCTTCGCTGTGCCATGCTACGCTACGCCATGCTATGGTAAGCTACGCCATACTCAAAGTCACTGACACTTAAACAAAATGATAATTTATTTAAAAATAACATGCTGATTTACAACATGACATGTCATCATAACTAGGTACTAAGTACGTCATACTAGGCATACATTATTGTAATTATTGTTAGGTTAGTTAGGTTAGTTGGGTTAGTTGGGTTAGTTAGGTTAGGTTAGGTTAGTTAGGTTAGTTAGGTTAGCTAATTAATGGGGTAATAAAGGTTAACTAACCTAACTAAACTAACCTAACCTAACTAACCTAACCTAACTAATCTCTCGGGCCCGGCAGTCTACAATAAGGAAGTTTCCGATTTTTTTATTTATATGTAAAAAAATAATACTATACTTGCATTATAGCCCACTGAAATTTTTTTTCAATTATCTTCATAAATGACGAAGTTATGATACTTTTCCCGTCCGCTTTAAAACTTCTCGGCGCGCGGCCGCTCAACAACGTCATGACGTCATAACTCCGCTCGAGTCTAGTAGTTTCTATGCGCGGTAACCTCAAACAAATCTAAAATACTAAATCAAGACGGAACGGATATTTATTACCGTTGTGGAATCTGTGCAGGACAACGTTTACATAGTTTTAATATACCTAGCTTGTATTTTTCTTAAGATTTGGTTACCTATACCATAAGAATAAGTAGGTATAACTAGTTATTATTTATTCTTATGCCTATACCTAGAGTTCAAAATCTTACCTACATAATTTTCAGTTATCAATGTTATCATCAATCATCATACCCAGAATAGAGTAGGTAGTACCTATACCTACCTACGCGATATCTCTACAACGATCTGTTTGTTATACCTACCTAGATCAATTTATGTACCTACCTTCCTTTGTGTTAATAAGGGTTATTTTCTTCGCCTTGATAGTCGAACATTGAAGAGCTTTTGGGAATGAGCAGAAATCCAAAGAATAATCCATTATCTTATGAACGTTCTAGACTTTCAAGCATAGGTAGGTATGCCAAGGTTCTCGAACGAATCGAAAGGAATAACAGAGTCAAGTGGGAATGACAGAGATAGATATAGCTTCCGGAAAACATTGGAAATAAAAGACAAGGACGGCGTAGGTTAAATGTAAGGGATAGAGTTATTTCTAGAATTGCAACGAAAAATCTATTTGGCAGTATACCGAATATTCGGCGAGCCCCCTGATCGAATAGCCGAATATTAGGCAAAAGTATACGGCCGCATTTTAGCGTCGAAACTTGTACAGGTGATTAACTTTTCGAATACAGTATATGATTATGTACCTATTTCATGTACCAATGACTACCTACTTAAATTATTGTGAGAGAAATTACCGTAGCTTTCTCGAGCAGATCTACAGCTTTAAAAGCTTCTTTTTAAATCCTAACTTAATATTATAAATGTATGAATGTATGGATGTTTGTTCTTCTTTCACACAAAAACTACTAAATTGATCGAGCTGAAATTCGGAATAGACATAAGTAGTTTTAGCCCTGTAATAACACGTAGCTACTTTTCATCCTATAAATCAGTTCCCATGCAATAGAAATAGCCTTTAGACGTTTTCATAGCAAAAACGCGTGCGAAGCCGCGGGCAGATGCTAGTAATCTACATAAATTAGAATAGAATAGAAAACACTTTATTATACTTAAACCTACCACACAAAGAAAGAAAAGAGAACATAAAAATACTACATACTAAGTCTATATAATTATAAGGGGCGGACTTATCGCTAGGTACCTAAATATAGAAATGAAAAATAAAAACTTATATAAACACAATATAATAATATTATCTATCATTATTATAATAACTTATAATATAAGTACATAATTTAACTTATAACTTAAATTATGTTCAGAAAAGTCGATAATAAATCTATATATAATAAATAAATATATAATAAATCGTATCTATATGAAATAAATTAATATACTTTACATAGACACTCGCCCACGCCACGTTCCATGTACTTTCTATGAGAAAAATAACGAAGAAACACTCGAAACAGTCGAAAAGCGCTTTCCCCCCACCTGTGCTGTTGACCCGCGGGAACTTATGACGTCACAGGCCAAATGCCTACCGCTTATTTTCTAATTCGTTTTTGATTCAGTAAAAGTGGAATAACTTTGTCATTTTTCAAGTTATCAAAATAATTCTTTCACCATATTTATTGTAATATATATGCCCTAAAACTTACATAATTAGTTTTTATTTTTGTGAAATTGGAAACTTCCTTATAGGCTACCAGATAATATCCGAAATGCAGCTTCCACCGCAGCGTTTAAGGGTCGTTTAAAGAAATGGTTGTTGGAGAAGGTTTTCTACAGCATGGGTGAATTCCTTATATTACCCGAACTGTAGTAGAGCCCCCAGTCAACTTATTAGCTAGTTCTAAGACGGTTAATGTTTATGTATTATATTATGCAATTATAGCAAATATTATTAATTTATTAAGTACATAATTATAATTAATCATAGTTATGATTTACAACCGACGTGTAAAATGATATTTTTACTAATAAATTCTTGTATTCTTGTATTCTTGTATTGTAACCTAACTAACCTAACTAACCTAATTAACCTAACTAACCTAACTAACCTAACTAACCTAACTAACCTAACTAACCTAACTAACCTAACTGCTAACCTAACCTAACCTAACCAACCTAACCTAACGAACCTAACCTCACTAACCTAACTAACCTAACTAACCTAACTAACCTAACTAACCTTTTTTTTTTTTTTTATTAGCCTGAGGGAAATGCGCACGCATATCGCACTGCCACGGGGAGACAGTACGATTATGTGGGACTCCAACCCACTAAAACCCTAAGGGTGTTTCCGCCTCTGCCGCTTGTGGTGGGAGCATGGGAACGCTTTAGCTCTCTTCCACGAACCCACCGCGGCTGCCCGAGATCGGGCCCCTCACTGGGGGTTTACACCCCCTTCACGACGCGCCAGAAACACATGCAGCGCCGCGACAACCACGGGGACCTTTACCGTCACAGGGGCGCCGGACGACCCCGTGTCCGAACGCCCTTGGTCCCCTTGCGACGGGTCAGTCGAGTGGCCCCGTCGCATACCACACGGTCGCAGAGGATAGGGAGAGCGGCCCTCTCAATACCGACACTCCTCTTCCTCTGCGACCCCACCGCGTCCGCCATCAAAACGGTGGCGACCCCGCCTAGGCCGCGGCAGGCAGGGAGAGCGGCGCACCTCGATACCGACACTCCTCTCCCGCCGCGGCCTCCACCTCTCAGTGGCCATGCTGCCCATACAGCACGGCCGCCCGCCTCAGTTGTGGTGCCTCCCATACGATACCACAACCTACTACCACTCCAACCGGGCTTAG
This sequence comes from Eupithecia centaureata, assembly GCA_944547425.1. Classification (NCBI taxonomy): domain Eukaryota; kingdom Metazoa; phylum Arthropoda; class Insecta; order Lepidoptera; family Geometridae; genus Eupithecia; species Eupithecia centaureata. The sequence goes on along the minus strand of OX155684.1, from coordinate 14,426,803 downwards.
AGGGCAAAACCCAGCGGAGCGGTCCTTCCCGGGGCCGGCCAGTTCGCCGCCTGCGTTGGCACGGCCCCATGGGTTCCTCTTGGCTTCATCGCGGGTGACGAAGCCGCGATTACTAAGCCCCCCCGCCACGGCAAGGCGGGAACCCTTCGGGGGGGGAACCTAGCTAACCTAACCTAACTAACCTAACCTAACTAACCTAACTAAACTAACTAAACTAACTAACCTAACTAACCTAACCTAACTAACCTAACTGTGGTAGCTATAAAGCAACGATTGTACCCAATGAGGGTCCAGTTCAAGCTGCACCATCTTCAGTTAAGGATTTAGATTTAGTGTTAGACAATCAAAATACTAGGAAGACTGTTATATATTCCGATAAGTTGGGTGCACGTATGGGTCTAAAACTGCGTGACCTACTTGTACAAAATGTTGTAAATAATTGTTATCCACATTCTTATTTAAATAGAATTACCGATTATACACAGAAAGATAACTCCCTAAATCAAAGCACCACTTTAATAGTTCAGCTAGGTGAAACTTGTGTAAAACAGTCACAATTGCTTAGGCTTGTTGAAGTACTTTTAGGAAAGGTAGAGAATGGACTGGGGAAACTGATTATTTGCTCCTTCCCCTACTCAAAGTCACTGACACTAAAACAAAATGATAATTTATTTAAAAATAACATGCTGATTTACAACCTGACATGTCGTCATAACTAGTTACTAGGTGCGTCATACTAGGTATAGATAATTGTAATTATAGTCGAATTTTTAGTAACTCAGGTATAAATGTTTAGCACCACTGGATAGCTTGTTCCTTAGGAATTATGCCGCACTTCCCCCATTTCGTTGGGAAAGTGCGGCTATGGACATGCTGTTAAAAATACAATGAAATACATATAAAACTACTTCAGAACTCTAAAATTGCAGGTTCCATTTGGAGATAATTCATCAGGGAACGTGATAATGAAATAAATTATTTTAAAATGTTCATAGTATAAACACAATTCGAGTGCAAAGTGAATTTAAAATAAAGTACGCCGCACTTCCCCCAACTGACCTTACAAGGGACTAAACCATTATATTCGAAGTTTTATAAATGACACGTTACGTACTACTAAATAGGTAAGTATATTAAAAATAAAAAATAAATTCTTGAAACTATAAATTCTAAACTACATACAATCTCGTAGGTAGATAGGTAGATAAACTGCCGAACGCAGCTAGGGAGAATGAAAGTTATAATGGGAAGTCCAGTCAACAACCATAGGGTGTTGATTCTAGATAAAGCTCCTAAACTAATGTGCAATTGCTCATTTGATACGTCATAACTTGAAAGAAAAATGTTTAGCAAATGGCAATTGTTACATGTTTTTTGGTTAATATTGTCTTAAATTCTAAATTAGGTTTACCTAGACACTAGCTATCTCTAATAATAAGCGAAGTCGCATACAGAAACTATCACAGGTATCTCAGTACTTCACCCCCACGCGTGGGGGTTCACTCAATTCACTCCGTGGCCACGGAGTGAGTTGGTAATATACTACCTTGCGCCGGGCGCCCCGCGCCGCCCTCATAAAATAACACACCATGACAATAGTGCCACCTGTCTACGGGGGTCGGACAATGGCGAACCGACACGTTGTCATGCTATTTCGTACTATAGGAAGTAAAGTCGTATAGTCGCTTGTACTTTAGTGGTAGTACTTCGTCTACTGTATATATATATATATATCTATACTTAGGTACTTAAGCATTACCTACTTACACATTTTTTTTATTTGGAGAGTAAGTTAAGTATTACTGTGGTAAATCCCATTCGTTGATGATGGAGAAGGTGGTATCTTCGTTATTTAAATACTGCTAAATTAAATTATTTAAATACTACCTACTTACAATTTAGTAGGTAGTACCTAGGTACTTGGATCTATTTTAAGGCAGGTAGTATTTAAGCCCGATCCGTTTAATAGTTATGGCGTGAAGAAATCAAGAAATCAGAAATCAGAAATAAAGATAGATAGATAACATTCATCTATCTATCCAGCCATCCATCCAAACTTCACATTTATATCTCTCTCTGGAAAAAGAGTTGTTACCCCTAAATGATACAGCCAGTTGGCGCTCATTGGGGGGGGGCCTATGTCCAGCAGTGGACTAATATAGGTTGATGATGATGATTGTTATCATTATAGTCTATCAAACTCAGCTATCAAGCAAGATGCAAATCGACGGATAAATAACCATTACAATTATGAATGGGGACGTAAACGCAACCGTTTTGTCAGCATAACGATCTAAGTACGAAACATCATTTTACGTTTTTAAAGAGCCCTGTAAATTCTTTACACTGAGGGTGCATCTCGTTTTAAATGTTCAACCCCTATTTTTTCGCTGCTCACTCCCCGTGACGACTATACGGTACCAGTCACCCAAATGCCATGGAATTACATCAGACCCCACTGATTACCTACCCCTACGTTCCCTAACGTTATGCATGTACAAAGGTAGGTAGGTATGTGGTAGATTGTTCACGGTCTTGAAAATCATGTGTTAAAGTCTCAAAATATCAAGAATAATGTCTAGTAGAGGCCTTGGTACTTTAAAGTTTTGTAGATCCTTACTTACTGATATTATAAACGTGAAAGTTATCACCACATAGTAAGTACCTATAAAACAAAGTCGCTTTTTCTGTCCCTATGACCCTTTGACTGCTTAAATCTTTAAAACTACACAACGGATTTTGAAGCGGTTTTTTTGATAGATAGAGTGAATCAAGAGGAAGGTTTATACGTATAATAAAACCGTGCGAAGCCGGGGCGGGTCGCTAGTAGATGTATAAATGTATGGATGTAATAAACATTAGTATCTGAAGATACTTCTAATTATATCTTTGAATTTAATATTATGATCTTAATTAATTTAATTTGTTTTTTAGTAACTATATAATTCTAATGTATTTTATTATTTCTTGTTCTTTACTTATAAGTAAAGTAAGTAACTATAAAAAATGACGTGTTATTCAAGTAATTTTACGAAATAAATGACTATTGACTATTGATGTTTGTTTCTCTTTCACGTGAAAACTACTGAACGGATCGAGCTGAAATTTTTAAAAGACGTAGTTCTAGTCCTGGAATAACAAATAGGCTAATTTTCTTTAATTTTCATGCGGGTGAAGCCGCGGGGCACAGCTTCATGTAGGTTCATAAAATGATACACTATTAGTAGGTTTTATGTACTATGTAGGTTCCTAATATGCTATAGTTTTAATTTAAAAAAAAAGGAAGTGTCCATCCCTCAATTTGATAATGCCTAGTTAGTTATATCAAATATGATTCAAGCTATTTTCAAACCTCTTATTTATCCACACGACTTATACGTATACTAATGAGATCCGAATAAGTACGCTTCACCTAGTTCATCATCATCATCAACCTATAGGTACAAGGCCACTGCTAGACATAGTCCTCCCCTCATGAGCGCCATAGCGCCCTCTTCAGTTTGCCTTGTCATCGCCTAGTCTCACGTGTGAATTAAAAATTCGGTCTAGTTCCTATCAAATTATGCAAATTACTTTTATCAGATAATTGAACCTGCAACCTAGAGACTTAGATAAATACTAGCTGGTGCCCGCGACTTCGTCTGCGCATGATTAGTATTTCGAGTACTCGCTATTTTACTTGCGTAATTCCCTTTCTCGTGGGATTTTCGGGATAAAATAAGCCTATGTGTGATTCCAGCTTATAATCTATCTCTGTGCCAAATTTCATCCAGATCCGTTCAGCAGTTTTTGTGTGAAAGAGTAACAAACATCCATCCATCTATCAATCTATCCATTCATACTTACAAACTTACGCGTTTATCAGTTCAATTCAGTTTGGTTCCCCTGGGCTATACGGGTTTTCAAAAATTTCTCACAGCATCTGAACGACGCGCGCGCGTCGTTCAAATGCTGTGAGAAATTTTTGAAAACCCGTATAGCCCAGGGGAACCAAACTGAATTCCGGGATAAAATGTATCCCATGTCCAATCGTCCCGAGTTCCATTCGAATTCATTCACTTCCGTCGTGATGCGTGGTTAACGAATTTTTCTTTCACCCTCTCTCCCAGGGGAACCTTACCGAATTCCGGGATAAAAAGTATCCCATGTCCTTCCTTGTAGTATGAACTCAAATCGTCCCAAGTTTCATTCCAAGTCATTAAAGAATTTTTTTTCACCCTCTCTCCCAGGGGAACCTTACCGAATTCCGGGATAAAAAGTATCCCATGTCCTTCGTTGTAGTATGAACTCAAATCGTCCCAAGTTTCATTCCAAGTCATTAAAGAATTTTTCTTTCACCCTCTCTCCCAGGGGAACCTTACCGAATTCCGAGATAAAAAGTATCCCATGTCCTTCCTTGTAGTATGAACTCAAATCGTCCCAAGTTTCATTCGAAGTCATTCAGCAGTTTCGGCGTGATGAGCGGTAAAGGAATTTTACTTTCATACCCTCTCCCATGGGAACCTTACTGAATTCCGGGATAAAAAGTATCCTATGTCCTTCCTCGAAGTATGACCTATAATCATGCCGAGTTTCATTTAAATCCATCAAGTAGTTTCGGCGTGATGCGCGTTTACGATACAGACAGACAGACAGACAGACAGACAGACAGACAGACAGACAGACAGACATGAATGAAAAAAATTACAGTTTTGGCTTGAGTATCGATAATAGAGTGCCCTCCAAAAAAAATTTTCAAAATATCTTCAATGTACAGATTTGGACCTGTTACAGTTTTATTATAAGTATAGATACTTGTAGTAATTACTGTAGTAGTATACCTGTAGTAATAGGACTTACTTAGGTGTATTTATCTAAGTCTGGCCTTCGCCTACGCACTACGGATCTAGTCAAAACAAAACATCCACAAAACGCCCCCAAGAGTGTAATACCGAGCCAACAATGCAATCATCTCAGAAATACGAGCTAATACCCCAATTGATTGCAAACTCACGTCTCGGACCCTCGGGGGGTCATGGAATTGGGGAAAAAGGTCGAAGACATGACCTCTGGTACCTTTACGACCTTTAGCTCATTTACTACGGGGTTACTGACTTAACGACGGCAGTTCTAAGCCCGTACGCAAACATAATTAAGTAGAGCTCTTTCTAAACGCACCAGTAAACATTCACTGCTTTTTACGCGTTAAAATCATTTTACAATTACGACTTAAATTGGAGTGGGATGATTTGGTAAAAGTATCTACCAACTTTACCTTCTAGGTACTTCTTCTTCCGGACTTTATCCCACGCTAAGTGGGGTCGGCATGTATTTTGTCAACATGTATTTTTCTTCCATTCTGCTCTGTTATCCGTCATCTCCGTATTCACACCTTAAGCATATCCTCTTTCACACAATCCATCCATCTTTTCATCGGTCTTCCTCTCCCTTCTATCCCTTTACATTAAAATCAGTCACTCTTCCTGTTACATGATTTACAGGTAACCTAGGTACCTACAAGGAATTTATTTTTTTGTTTTTCTTCGTAAATGTAGGAAGTTAAGTACCCAAGTAATAGCAAAAAGTCAAGGTACAAACAATATCGAAAATTAAAAGCTATGTGACCTACAGATCCCAAATTTGTACTGGAAGATTCCATTGAAAAATTGCGTTGTAAATAACTAACGTAAATTCAACGTAATTTTCCCTAGATTTCAGACCGCTGACTGATTTTGTTGCTATCTTGCGCTGAAAGAGGGCCACTCAGCGCTGAATTTCAGGCAAAAATCTTTACTGTTGGCGTTACGGACGCAAACTCCATGACAAGCTTATTTTATATACCTACCTATATGTTATTATTTGTTAATTTTAAAAGTATGTACAGAACAATTACGTAAATAGTTTGGCTTATATTTAAAGATGCGAATAACGTACGGAAGTACCCGCAGCTTACTTTAAGGCGTGAATGAGCAATGATAAGGAAACCACTGAAGTAGGACCATACAGAATTACAGGGACAGACTGAAGTTATTTGGTACTTAGAGAGTCTGGCTGGGGAAACTTTTCGGTTTACGTTCTTCAAACAAAAACACTACAGTAGGTACCTACCAGGCATGTAATACTAAAAAAAATGTAGCTGATGACATAGCGTCACGATATACTATACATTTTTTTACTATACATTAGCTTTTCCTAAGTTGCACTGTCTTTTACCTTTTCGCTAGTAAACGGCTGCACTTTAATGAAATTTGACAGAAAAGTAAACGGAATGCGAAGCCGCGGGCAGACGCTATTAGTAATCTATCTATACTTATAATAAAACTGTAACAGGTCCAATTCTGTACATTGAAGATATTTTGAAAATTTTTTTTGGAGGGCACTCTATTATCGATACTCAAGCCAAAACTGTATTTTTTTTCATTCATGTCTGTCTGTCTGTCTGTCTGTATCGTAAACGCGCATCACGCCGAAACTACTTGATGGATTTAAATGAAACTCGGCATGATTATAGGTCATACTACGAGGAAGGACATAGGATACTTTTTATCCCGGAATTCAGTAAGGTCCTCATGGGAGAGGGTATGAAAGTAAAATTCCTTTACCGCGCATCACGCCGAAACTGCTGAATGAGTTGGAATGAAACTCGGGACGATTTGAGCTCATACTACAAGGAAGGACATGGGATACTTTTTATCCCGGAATTCGGTAAGGTTCCCCTGGGAGAGAGGGTGAAAGAAGAATTCTTTAACCACGCATCACGACGGAATTGAATGAATTCGAATGGACATGGGATACAATTTATCCCGGAATTCAGTTTGGTTCCATTCCCATTTTCATTCCAGTCCCATTCAGGGGAACCAAACTGAATTGAACTGATAAACGCGAAAGTTTGTAAGTATGAATGGATAGATGGATGGATAGATTGATACATGGAGGGATGTTTGTTACTCTTTCATGCAAAAACTGCATAACGGATCTGGATGCATTTGGTACAGAGATTATAAGCTGGAATAATACATAGGCTTTATTCTATCCCGAAAATCTCAAGGGAAAGGGAATTACGCAAGTAAAATCGCGAGTACTCGAAATAATACTAATCATGCGCAGACGAAGTCGCGGGCACCAGCTAGTAAGTTAAATAAATTAAGATAGTTTATTCGTTTCCTACATTTAGATGTAGGTATAAAAGGGCAAGTTCCCGTCAAGGTACAAGCAGAGTCAGTTTTCCAGTTAGGTACCTACCAAAAGGTTCTAGATTTAATAAACGGTACAAAGCAATCGCCTCTAACTACCACCCTGCCTGATACCATGACTAATTGTGGGTCGCTATCAGGCATGCGGGCGCTCGCCAGCCCCATATCGACCCACGCACACCTGTTCTCTCCGGCACCCGGGCACCTGCCACTTGCCACCGCGCCGCCGCCCCGCGCAGTCACCACCACCACCATCGATCGTCTGACCACCACCGCGTCACCGATCGATCGTCCGGCATCTTGGATGGTCAACTGCGACCAACGCTGCTCTCTGGTAAGCTCTACCATCACATTTTAGAACTAGAAGTGGCAGTTCAATTGTATATTAGACGCTAGCTTTTACCAAAATATTTACGCGTAGTTTTCCAAGTCCGAGAAAAGGCTTTTTGTTCTTTCGGTCTTAGAATTAAATCAATGCGAAATTTCAGTTCGATCTGGTTGGTGGTTTTAGCATAATAAAGCGTGTGAAATTTAGTGATACCTACATGTGTATCTGAATTTCCGCATTTACTTATAAATCAGTGTCATTTTCAAATTAAAAACGTAGGCAGTGTAATCGTCGATACAATGAATCATAAACAGTGACTCATGATGGCGTAACTTTTCAGTGCGATGTAGCTCAAGATGTACATAACATCAGGGCTGTCTCCTGCGTCGGGCGAGCTGCTGGATTCCAGCATCAACTTCTACGGAGATGCTGGCGAGTGCACCGCGTACTTCGCCATCGACCACACCGTCCCAGAATCCTCGCATACTGTCGAGATCGAATATGTCTTCGAGCCCGACGCCTTCATACAAACCGACGGAGATCGCATTCTAAGAGAAAAAGTCTCTAAAGCAACGGAAAGCGAAAAAACGAACGCACAAAATGTAGTCACAGACAACTTGAAACCACAAAACCGCAAACCGGAGATTGTAGACGACGAATCAGAAGATTTAACGAACCTAACATGGCTGCAAAACATCACCAACATCATGCAAGTCCCGCAGTTTCCTCTCCCAATGTCACCAGGCCCACCGTCGAAGCCACCGGCCAAGCCTAACACGAGACTTGACAAGTTTAATCGGACGATTGCAAAATGCCAGAATGATTTCTCGGAGAACAAAGAGGAATACCAAACGAATGGTGACAAAAAGCCTCCGTACTCGTACAGCACGATCATTTGCATGGCGATGCGTTACAATGACGACAAGATGACGCTCGCTGAAATATACTCCTGGATAAAGGATAACTTCAAGTATTACCGGAAGGCGGATCCCACGTGGCAGGTGAGTTTTGTAAATTGCTTCTTACACTCTAGTTTATATGTAGAGTCATTTAAAACAACACAGAAATGTGTCTAGTGTCAGTGATTCCATAAAAAGAATGTAGGTATTTATATAATAACTAGCTGGTGCCCGCGACTTCGTCTGCGCATGATTAGTATTTCGAGTACTCGCGATTTAACTTGCGTGGAATTTTCGGGATAAAATAAAGCCTATGTGTTATTCCAGCTTATAATCTATCTCTGTGCCAAATTTCATCCAGATCCGTTCAGCAGTTTTTGCGTGAAAGAGTAACAAACATCCATCCATCTATCCATTCATACTTACAAACTTTCGCGTTTATCAGTTCAATTCAGTTTGGTTCCCCTGGGCTATACGGGTTTTCAAAAATTTCTCACAGCATCTGAACGACGCGTGTGTACGCGTCGTTGAGATACTGTGAGAAATTTTTGAAAACCCGTATAGCCCAGGGGAACCAAACTGAATTCCGGGATAAAAAGTATCCCATGTCCTTCCTTGTAGTATGAACTCAAATCGTCCCGAGTTTCATTTAAATCCATCAAGTAGTTTCGGCGTGATGCGCGTTTACGATACAGACAGACATGAATGAAAAAAATTACAGTTTTGGCTTGAGTATCGATAATAGAGTGCCCTCCAAAAAAAATTTTCAAAATATCTTCAATGTACAGAATTGGACCTGTTACAGTTTTATTATAAGTATAGATAGATAGATATGCCTGTATTTCAAGTGCGAATGACAAGTGCAAGTGACATAATGATTTCCGATAATTGTTCACGTAACATTTTGAACTAAGACACATGCGATCTTTCACATAGTCTGAGACATGCGTCTTGAGTTTTGCGATTTGAAGGCGCAGCGTCTAGAAATCGCATTTACAAGACGCAGGTGTCACTTGCACTTGTCACTCGTACTTGATACATAACAAGTGGAAGTTAGGCATGATAGTGCTGAAAATTGAGTTGGGTACCTACCTACCTAAAGCGAGATAATACCAAAAATTCAAACGTGATCTAAACGGTCCCTGTAAGTACTGTTGTGTGTGAATGATGCATATCATGATTATAGTAACCGTTGTGACAGCTGCGTCCCGTCGGTAGATCTATCAAATTGAGCGGGAACTTTTGAGCTTGATCATTGATGCTCGATCGGGGCCTGCGATTCAAAGAATAATTTAGATTATTTGTTCCCCAGGCGGAAGGGTTAAAGCTGAATTTTGTATGTCATTAAATCCGCCCTTTGATATTTTCTTTCCGTTTTGAATTTTAAATATTTATAGCGCAGTGTAGGCTACACTGCGCTATAAATATTTAAAATAGCCTTGAAATAGGGGCTTCGGTTCGTGCGAAATACAGATCTAGATTTTTTTTAATTACGCCCTGCGACCAGTTGACGATAGTATCAATTTCTTTAATTGTTAAATGCATAAATAAACAGTACTATAGTTACACAAGAAAATCTTAAAACTTGATAAGTTATGGCACAGGAGAGCAGTATCAACACATAATCGTGACATACATACACCGGACAGACCTAAAGATATAGAGTAAAAACGAATTCATATCACATAAGTGTCTTAGAGCTTCGGCCTTCGCTAAACATTGTCGGAGAGTCACTTACCAATCTTAACCATCGGGTACCTAAGATTGTGGTAAAACGAAGGACAATAAAATTCAGAAAAAGGCATGGAATACACGTGTTAACCCAATTATTTTTTAAAAATTACCTGCCGAACATACATAATACACGCATAAATAGTCACGATTATAAATAAATAATAAAGAAATAGGATATTGGTCCGTGGTACAGTAACATTCATCATGGTAGCTCCTTTGTTAAGTTTGCAGTCAATTAATAAATAGGTAATGCTGGACAATCCACACAGTAGGTACCTATTATTTGGCGCTAAGAATTAGAGCTTATGTGTAAAAGGTACCTACTAGACAAATGATATGATTAAGACAGCATTACATAACATAATATAGGTACTTTTGATTAACACCCAGAACAAAATATCTGCAGATCGTAAGTACACATTTGTTTAGGTGGGAATCGAACCCGCAACCCGCCACTGAGGTCGTCTTTACGGATGAAAGCAAGTTATTAATAAAAAAAAATATGTTTTGTTTTTACCATTGACGCAATGTAATGTATACTTACCTATCTACCTCTTACTGTTATTTTCAAACTCAATGTCTACGACCTTACACATTAAAATTAATACTTATAGGTAAAGTTGTAATACGAAACTTGGACCTGTCATAATATGTGGGTTCACGTAACGCCGCGGCCGTAGGTAGGTACGTTAGCGTAACCAACTAAGGGTTAGATTGTAGCGATATGTGGTATCCAGCATTGCTTATGTACTATCAGTATCAGACAGGAGCGTGTCACAAAAGTCCCGTGAGATTTAATAAATGGGTTATCATATCAGATAAGATTGGACGTAATTGGATTCACAGGATGGAATTGGGAGTTGGAGTGGTTGATTGATGAATTATACCTTCATGTTGTTGATAAGTCCATACGTTGCAATAATTTGATAGTGAAGACAAATATTGAATAGACTGCACGTGTTTATGCGCAAAATTGTAATGTCCGCTGGGCCCTATTCTGCTAAACCAATCGATTCCCCATGACAATCGTAGGTATCGTCAGAGAATCGCCAATAAAGACACGTTTTTGTATTCTAGGCGTACGTAGTGATTCTGCGACACGACACACGATTACCATTATCATAAGGAAGCGATTGGTTTCGCATAATTGGGCCCCTTATTCCGTATGAATTGTTGTCGTGATTTAACTGTTATTACTATCAGTTAACCATAAAAAATATCGATTGAATGATTGTAATCTCGACGGCAAATCTTTACAGAAAACGTCGAACCGAAAAACAAATCCCATGAAAACTCTTTTCCCACGCCCGGGCTCTTAATTAGTTACCTGAATTATCTCAGCCCAGAGACACAAACTGATAGATAGATGGCTCTATTAATTTAAGACTCCCTCGATCTATCCTGCTAATATTATAAACGCGAAAGTTTGTAAGTATGGATGTTTGTTACTCTTTCACGGAAAACTATTGAAAGGATATGGATGAAATTTGGCACAGAGATAGATTATGGCCTGGAATAACACATAGGCTATTTTTATCGCGGAATTCACACGGGAACGGATAGAAGAGTAGGTGTTTCAGATGCACCTATCTGACCTAGCAGACGTTGCTTGCTTTTTGGACATAAAGACATTCAGGTTTTTGATAAAGATAATTTCTTTCCAGAACTCTATCCGACATAACCTTTCTCTAAACAAAGTCTTCGTAAAAGTGGCGCGGTCTAAGCAAGAGCCAGGGAAAGGCGGATTCTGGAAGCTAGACCTTGGCCATTTGGAGAGAGGCTCCCGGATATCCAAGAGACCTCAGAAGAAAAAGAAAGCTGCACCCAAAACGGATATACCACCTGAGAAGGAAAGTCTAGTCATACATCAAGTTGAGGAGGTTCCAACCGACGGGCTAAATGCTGTTACACTGCATCTTCCAGACTTCAACCTAGGAAGTATACAACCTTTGCAAGACATAGATTTGCAAGCACATGTCGGCGCTAACGTGATAGTGGAACCTATAGAACCTCCTCCGTTGATTCCAGAGGATGTCTTCTCGTCTCTACTCATGACGCCGACGGATTGGGACGATCTACAGCTGGATATGTTGGACAATTACTTGGATGGATGTTTTAAGTAACGTAGTTGTGCTCTTATAAGGGTTGTGTAGTCTTGTGTAGTTTTTTTAATTATCTAGTCAGATTTTTAAGGGCTGAAGCGAAAGATTTGATGTTTGGGGGTTTAGATACTTTTTTTATTGTGTTAGTTTTAAGAGATGCACAAATTTAGAGTAGTGAGCAATTTAGGAAATAACGCAAGTATTTAATACTTTTGTGTTTTGGTCTCAATGGTATCACAGTTTTGCTCAAAAATGCAAGCTCATTTATTTCGGCATTTATGCCGAAGTTAAAATATGAAACAGTATTAAATTGAAGAATAAAAATATATTCTTCAGCTTAAAATCAAAATTAATTTAATTGTGAGACGAATATGTCATTTAAATTTTATATTTGGGAATAAAGAATTTTACATTCAATTCCGTCCAAAAGGCACAATTTTCTTTAGATTATAAATAATCTTTAAAGTATCTTAAATTTTAAAAGGTGTAGTAAATAAATCATGACGTATTTACCATGCAGTATTAACGCGTAGTACGTATATACCTAGGTATTGTATATTAGTTTCTATAGGTATTCGTACTGTATTATCGTAACACGTGGCAATAAAATTATTTACCTTGTATTATAATGTAACATTATGTTATAATGTTGAAGCATTATCAGATATTCCGTCCAGAATACATATAATAATGGTTTCATTGCGAGCAGTGAACCGCTGTTTCGTTGCTCAGTGTGGCGTGTTAAAGTAAAATGTTAATGTTAGGAGTAAATTTATAAAATCAATATATGTTTTGTGCTTAAGTCTAAAAGTAGATCAATGAGATAAAATCAAGATCTTAAATGTTATAGCAATATTAGAAATCAATGCGTGTGATTGGCTATCTTTTTAATATGATTTGCTAGTTGATTTTCATTAATGTCCTCGTCATTTATTCGTGCTTTGAAATGAAATCCTAGACTAGTTCAGTAAAAAAGGTCCGATATTTTTCTTTGTAAAAAACCTTATATTAATATTGTTAGGGTTTAGATTAGAAGAAAAAAAGCTTTGTTAAATTATTTATTGATTACAATCTTGAGCATAATACATAAAGCTACTCTTCCCTTTATTTATTAAAAATATCTATTATATACATCTGTTCTTTGGCACACTAGAGTATTTATTATAAAAAGAGTGGCAGATGAACTGTATTTCATAGATACTTAACTACCAAAACTTAAGCGGTAAAATTAACAAACTTGACAAACAAACAATGCCGCAGCCTTAAAATTGTATTAACATTTTGTTTCATTTACTATTAGCATTAGTAATCATAGATGTTATGAAAAATAATAGGAAGTATAATTATTACTAGGCATCCATTATTATAACACATTATTACAATATAAAAGAAATCTCGTTCGTTATAATTATCAGCCTATTTATTATTCTTTAAGCTCAAATGTAAGATAAGTACTTGCAGTATTAAATAGAAGTGTCCTTATTAATGTCGATTATTAAATAAATAACTTAATATTAGTCTTTTATTTTGCACAACCCCTCACTGACCTGGCTTTATCTACTTATGATAATTATAACATAGGTTATATATTTTTTACTATAGATAGGTAGGCAACACCCAGAAGAACCGGAACGGATACAGATCATACACAGGTTTGTCTCAAAATTTGTGTCGAAAATTTTAACTATCTTACAACACAATGTAGGAAATGCTCATACAAATAATCATTCTTATAACAAAATTTATTTAAATCTACCTTGGTTTGTGATTTAGAGCCTATAATTGTATCAAAGAACACGCTAGCCATCATAGCTACTGCCGCATTTATATTACCACTAGGCAATGTTGGCAACACTGACGCATCAGCTACGTATAACTTCTCTACCCCTAGCACTTTGAAATCAAAATCAACTACAGAAGTTTTTGATTCTGGCAAACCCATAGAACAAGTACCTATAGGATGATAACTTGTCAAAGTCAAATGTTTAACATAGCATTCGAAATATGAATCACTGAATAGTACCTCCATTTCGCAGCCAGGGAAGGGAGTTCTATTCAATCGAGCTCCTAGCTTTTTCAAAGCGTTCGTTTCTAGCATTTCCAACATTACTTTTAAACCATTTACCAGAGTATGCACGTCTTCCTGGTTTGAAAAATATTTAGGATCAAATATAGGAGGATTCTTAGGATCTTTACTCTTGATAGAGACAACACCTTTGCTTTTCGGATGCAAAAGTACAGGTAAAATAGTCGCCACATACTTATTAACATTTTTTGCAAAATAATTGTCCCAAACTGACTGTTTTATTCCTAGATTCTTGCTGAATAAACTACCTCTGTCTGATGATAATCCTACTGGCAGCACCATGAACTGAATATCGGGAATTTTGGTATTCTTAGTGGATACGAAACCAATAGCATCACAGCCTGAAGTTGTCAAAGGACCTTTTCCGTTGAAAATATAGTCAAATGCACTAAATGGGTTAATCATATCATATGTTTGTACAGACACAGGCTTCTCAAAAATAACTAAATCTAATCCGGTTGCCACATGATCTTGTAAGTTTTCTCCAACTGGTAACACTTTGACTACAGGTATATTTAGATTTTTCAAAACACTTTCAGGGCCAATTCCAGATAATTGTAGTAATTTTGGAGTATTTATTGCACCCGCCGACAATATAACGCAATATCTAGCGTGTAATTTATGCTTAATACCGTTTATATCTACGGATACTCCTGTAGCGGTGTTGCCGTTAAAAAAAACTTTTTCTACCAATGCATTTGTAATTACATGTTCGGAACGTAAATTGTCAGATGCAGTCCACCGTTTCCCTTCTTTTTGGGATAGTTTAGTTTTCATGAAACCCTCGGCAAAATCATCGTTAGTTATATTATAACCTAATTCTTTGGCTGCTTCTAATATTGAATCAGAAAGCTCGCTTTGGTACTGTATTTCATCTAAGTGTATTATGTTATTCTCTATGTATTTGAACTGTTTCTCAATGTATTCTTTAGTGTATTTCCCGTTAAACCAGTCGACGTAGTGTGATATATTGCCTCTTACGTGGATCATGTTATTGAGTTTCGCTGAGCCGCCGACTATCTTGCCTTGAGGTAGTCTGCATATCTGTAAGAGAAGTTTTATTTCAAAGAAGTACCTAAGTATCATAACCAGATAGGTACCTAAAAAAATATCTTTCGTCGTTGTGCTACCCCAATTTCAGCCCTAATTTCCGGGCACCATTACTGTTTTAATATAGGCTGATGATGATGATGATGATTACTGCTTTAAGTACTATGGCACTTACTTAGGTAGCTAGATGCTAGATATGTCGTATCACTACATAGTATAAAATAAAGTCACTTTCTCTGTCCCTATGTCCCTTTAAATCTTGAAAACTACGCAACGGATTTTGATCCTTTTTTTATTAATAGATAGATTGATTCAAGAGGAAGGTTTATACGTATAATAAAACCGTGCGTAGCAGGGGCGGGTCGCTAGGATAATCATAAAAGAATCTCCGCAGGTAGGTAAGTCATTACTACATCTTTTAGATTTCCCCACCTAATGTCTATAATAAAAAGCCCGATATGTGTGTGCCGGTGTCATTGACTTGGGATTGGGACCACTAGTCTTGACTTAGCTTGGACTTAGCATGCCTCTAGCACATTCAAGGAACTTATACCAGCACATTGCACTAGTGGTTGACACCTACGTTATCATCCATAGCAGCACACGCGAGCTGAGGAACACTCTCGAAGCTCCAGTCGAACAAGGAGCGGTGGAGGAACGGCGCCAGCACAGGCACCTCCAGCCACGGATGGCTGTTCCCACCGGCCTCTAGCACTATGAACGAGTGGTTGGTCTCCGAGGCCAGGCGGTGGGCGATCACGGAGCCTGCTGTGCCTGAGCCCACTGTTAAGTAAATACTCAGTCAGTCCTACAGAGTTGTGGAACACGATGTGCTTTATTACCTTTGGACACATTAGAAATTTCTAATTACCTAAGTAGGTAGGTAACTCTCTAATATAGATAGGAAATAAAGTTGTCACTGATTTTTGTTTAATGCACTTTTTGAAGTAGGTAAAAGATAAGAAAAAATAAGTAGTTAGGTACCAAAAATTTTAGTATCTCTAAGTTATATTTTATAGACTTGACTACGACTATTTTCCTAAAAGGCAACCCCAGTATTGGAAAGGTAGGTAGGTACCTTACCTATCAAGAGCTGTACCTACCTAGGTATTGCACACAAACTAGCGGGTACCAACTGTGGTAGCCATGGTAGGTAAGTAATTTTACTGACGGTACCTACCTATCTAACATAGAAAACATAATAAGTACCTATATTATGTACCCTATACCTAGGTACATTAAATTCTATACCTACCTAAACAAATACCTACCGACCATCTTTTTTTCCACCCTTAAATTCTCATAACTTAATAACATAGGTAATGCCCTTAAATTAAATTATAGTCCTTAGCAAATATATAATAGGTAGACCTACATTACCTACTTGCCATCCTCCATTTTTACGAGTCTAGTAAGTGAAAAGTAATAACATACTTACTTAGGTACGTAAACTTAACTATAATAGGTAGGTACCTAGGTGGGATAGTTAGTAGGTACCTACACTATTCAGCATTTGGACAAATTAAATTAACTAAGTATTTCAAATTAAAATCAAACTTACCAATAATATAATCGTATTCTTTCTGTAAATCAACAGAGTAAAGCCTATCGCTGTAGTAAACAAAATATGTAAATATTGTGAACAAATTGACACAAAAACTAAACAATACAAACTCAAAACAATATAGCGAAGACATTTTCAGGTTATTCCTATTTAAACTATGAGTAATATCACATGGTTTATTATTAAAAGATTAATTAATTGAGTAAATTCAAGGCTTGACTTGGTTTGTTTACATTTTTATCAATTTCAACATGACTTCAACTTTGTGTCATGTTCATTTGGTGTGGCCGGATCAGAAATTAAATTTCTACCATTTTTACTAGGTATTTCAATGTTTTAGTAGAAAATGATAGCAAAGAAAAACTAAATTAAATAGGTAGTTTAATTAAAACTAGACAAATTTCAATAAATTATATTTGATAATACAATATTTCCTTAAACTAATATTAATCAAAATTAAATTATGATATTTGTAAAACCTGTGGCTCAAGTTTGAGTCTGTCTATAGTTTCTTGGGGCATACAATAAGTAGGATTGACTAGTTTGATGCTAGTATTTCCTAGTAGAGATAGGCCTGCTAAGCCAAACAATGTATGGAATGGGTCGGGAATATCGCCGGGTCGGTCACTGAAACCCCCTGTCTCAGAGTCTTGACAGGCTAGGATGAACTCTTCTAATGTTTTCTTGTCTACCCAATGTATTCTGTTCAGCATCGAGAGAGATGACATCACCCACCTGTGAAAAGAATTGTACTACTTTAGCAGGTTTCTCGCAAGCTGGCAATATTGTCTCGAAGCGCGGTAGATTTGAAATAAAGTAACTTAAATTTTATCATCTGAAAATAGGCAAAATAATTTAGCACAGGACAAATTAACCTGATTTCTGATAAAAAAA
This sequence comes from Eupithecia centaureata, assembly GCA_944547425.1. Classification (NCBI taxonomy): domain Eukaryota; kingdom Metazoa; phylum Arthropoda; class Insecta; order Lepidoptera; family Geometridae; genus Eupithecia; species Eupithecia centaureata. The sequence continues at coordinate 14,408,974 of OX155684.1, read as the reverse complement.
GGAATTAACAAAAATTTTATTTATTTATTTATTAAAATGTTTAACTTACGGTGACTTTTAGTTCAACATTTTCATGTCTTAGTATAAGAAACTTAAGAGATAAAAATCAACTTAAGAGATCATAAGTTCATTTTGTTAACAACTTTGAACAGAAAAAAAACTGTGCAATTAGGCTCGAATGAAAAAACTAAAAAAACAACCAAGTAAAATATACTAAAAAAAGGTTTTTTTTATTGAGACAACTTAGTATATTTTGTAAGAAGAGAGGGGGTTATAGTACAAAAATAAGCTCTGAAAGAAACCCATAATTACCATGAATAGCATAGATCGGGTAATTTCTCCGGGCGCCCGTTAAGTCCACCGCTGGGCAACTGTCGCTCACACAACCACCACGCCAGTTCATCTGCCTTCAGCGCGTCCAGCCGCTTGCATATTGATAGAGTGCCCACGCAGCAGTAGATTAGACCTTGAAACATATTCATAGCATAAAATAATACCTACTTATGGGTGAGATATTTTATTAACAACGAAAATTACAATATTTAAATAATAATAAATAAATATTTCCGGACAGTCCACACAGTATCATCTAGCCCCAAGCTAAGCAGAGCTTGTGTTATTAGTACTAGATGACTACAATACATCAAGGAATAGAAAAAATAACAACTAGTATATACAATTGAAACCATTGAGCTAACTGCAGACAGTTGTAAACAGTCCAAAGGTAGCTCAATTGATCCATGTCAATACCAGTGTTATGGGTTAAAGAACTATTTGATCATGTATAATTTATGGGTGGAAGTCCATCCAGAAGGTGATTATCTTGTTGGAAAAATGATTGTATAATCCCTTAATCCTACTAATATTATAAACGCGAAAGTTTGTAAGTATGGATGGATGGATGTTACTCTTTCAAGCAAAAACTACAGAACGGATATGGATGAAATTGGGCAGAGATATATAGTCTGGAATAACACATAGGCTGTATTTTATCCCGGAATTCCCACGGGAACGGGAATTACGCGGGTGAAACCGGGAGGCGCTGCTAGTCTACAAATACATTTCTGTATCTGGTCTTGGTGTATTATGAAAATGTATTCCAATGAAATTTCTAAGCTGTCTTTTAAACTATTTAAGGATAGCTGTTGATTTTCCTAAACAATAGATACTTCAATAAAATCCTTAATTTTGTCAAGTGTCTGAAACCTAGGCAATTTGTTTTGGTACCAACCTGCATGGCTCTCAGAGCCTGGTTTTGAGCCAAACCCACCATCAAAGTTCATACAACTGAGCACAAACTCCACAGCTTTGTTCACATCAATGGCGTCGAGTCGCTGCAGCAACGACAGGCACATCACGGCACAGAAGGAGAAACGTGTGTCTACTTCACCCCATTTGTCTCCTGCGGGGGGATGGATTCATGGTTGAAATGTTTATTATATCATCATATGGGCATACATACAAGTGGACCAAAAGAAAAGTACACAAGCAAGAAATATAGAAGATAAGGCACACTAGCTCTGCTTAGCTTGGGGCTAGCTAGATGATGCTGTGTGGATTCTCCAGCAACTTTTTTATTTTTTAGGTTCGAGGGGTTTATTCCATCATCCTCTAGGTTTACTTTAGATTTACGGCAAACTTCTGAAGCAAAGAAGTCGAGCACTAAGACCTACTCTGTTACTTCAAGGAAGAAGTTGCTGTAGAATCGCATCAGATAGGACTCTGATTGGGTAGAAGTGTCATCCATGTCTATCCAAAAAAAGGACGGTAAAATGATTTTTATTTAATTATCTCAGAGGAAATATTGATCAGCTGGATATTATTTTTCATTCTTAATTCTACAAAATGCATAAATAAAAACAGACAAGAATATCTTAAACTAGATAAGTTATGGTACAGTACAGGCGAGGTTAACCTTAAAAAGAGTTCTCTTCCAGCAAACCTTATTGGGAGAGTCAAGTTATAGTGTTGGGTATGTGTGCATATTTTTGCACATAAAATGGTATTATTATCCTTTTTAGGACATGCTCCTCTAAAGGTCAATGTTTGTCAAGGTCTGGAAGAGGGACAATTCTTGCAATATTATCGTGAGTTTTGGTAGGATATGAGCCAGTATGGAAAAAGCAAATGTATAAATATTGTAATAATATACATAGGTGACTAATGGTGAGAAGGAAGGAAGGGAGGCCTTTGCTCAGCAGTGGGACAGTATAGGTTAGCAAAAAAAGGAAATGAGGAGCTGAATGTTACCATAAAAGCTGCCATCCTCCTGCTGCATTGTCTTGACATATTTGACCACTCCTTCCACATCAATAGCATCTAGTCGGTCAAACATAACCAGCACCTGAATCATTCAATAATTATCGTACAATCACACTTTTACATCTTACAAAGAAAAAGCTAAGGGAAGTTATTGAAAAAAAGTGATACATTTTTTTACTCCAATGTATGTCTATCGAAGACTAAGTAAATTCCTAAGAGCTATTAATTTAAGTCTATGTTGCCCTTCTACTGGGTGTAGTATAGAGAGCATTATTGTTTATTTTATGTATTATAACTAATATTTAACCACAGCTTCGCACACAGGAAATATTTCAATCCTATTTCTATCCCATTGAAATTTATTTATGGGATGAAAAGTGTGTATTATTCCAGTGCTAGAACTACATCTATTCAAAATTTCAGCTATCCATTCAGTAGTTTTTGCATGAAAGCATAGAAAGCATCCACATAAACTTTGGCATTTATAATATTAGTATGGATAAGGATTTTTCTAATATCACTACATAGTATTAAACAAAGTCGCTTTCTCTGTCCCTATGTCCTTATGTCCCATTGACTGTTTATATCTTTGAAACTACGCAACGGACTTTGATTTTTTTTATAGGTAGAGTGATTCAAGAGGAAGGTTTATATGTATAATAAAACCGTGTGAAGCCGGGGCAGGTGGCTAGTATATTACAAAATAGTACCTAGTTATTCCACAGGTTAAGCTCATTAAAATCTAAAAATGTATAATAATGTCTTACTTGCACAGCGCTCAATGTGTACAGCATGTGAGGGTCATGTCCGATACTGGCCGACACACCACCACTCTCCGCATCCTGGCAGGAGGTTATGAACTGTATGATATCCTCTTTGGGCATTCTATAACAAGTTCAAGGTTATTTGCACTCATTTTAATAAACATTTCGTTGAGGAGAATTGGAAGTAAGTTCATATCTAACTATCTTTATTAGTCAGAGATCTTTAGAAGTTGTGATGATGAATGATAAAATAATTGCGCAAGTAATTTTTGACATTTTAAGGTGTTTAACGCGTCTAAAAGTAGTTGGTGGCACCAAGTTTATAGAATAGAAGGAAACTAAAACCTGGATAAACACTTTTTGCAACCAAAACAAGGAATGCAGTTGAAAAGGCATACTTAGCAATGCAATATATTTTTTTACTTTTTATAGTACTAATGGCTGATGGTTGTTATTCCTATAGGTACAACGATACCTGGATGATTGTCCCATGAGCTCCATAGCAGTCAGAGTCCAGTAAATCCCCGACATTCGAAGATATTCCGTCATACAATATTCAAAGTCATCCTTGTTTAAGCCGTAGCCCGCTAAATAGTCTGAATGCTTCTGTAGTAAGAGAGTTCTCGGTCTGTCCTCTTTAAGGATCACGTCTTTTTTTGTAAAGGCCATTGAAATCTGTATTTTATCTGAAATTTTCTAGGAAAACAGGACAAACAGGAAAAGCAAGTGTTTTGCAAAATGATTTGTTGTGACTTTCGTTACTTTGACATTGGCAGTGACAGGTAAAATTTTTTTTTTTAGTTTAATTTGTCAATTTTTATGAACAGGCTAAAGCCATATTACAGCCATATTGCCTTGTCTGATGTTTATTTTATATTCTCAAATATTTTGTGTAAAATTACACGTTTTTACTGATCAGCCATCTTTCCGGAAGTCCTGACAGGTCATGTTTCAACTTCAACTTCTTGATTATGGCTCTGCGTCTGGTTTGGCGCAATTTTCCCAACAGATCATGTTTAAAATGTGTTGTTGTTTGACAACAGTAAAAGGATAGGCACCCCGCGATCCACTCCACCCATTCGACCTTAGAGCATTTTTTAGAACCATTCGACGGAATCAAAGATCCATCGAACAGGTTTAAGTGAATTTGGAATAAGTTACTAACATGGTTTCATTAACTTCTTTATGAAAATTTGAAAATAAATTACATTCAATCAAAGATAATAATACAAAGATATTGTGAGCAGTCGCCAAGCACGACGACGCAGAATAGCAATGCCACGGGATAAAGCTAGCTAGTACAACAAACGTAGACCACTTCTTACATACTTATAGGTACCTAAGAACTTTAAATAGAGCTGTTTTACCCAACTTTAAAAGAAAAGTTATAAGTTCTACTACACGTGGAGCGCAAGTCTTGCAACTTTCTATTCAGTTGATGGATTCGGTGTCGGCTATATTCAGGCAGAGCGTGGGTGGTTCCAAGTTTATTTAATGAATAAAAATATGAACATTTTTAGTCCTCTTTAGATAAGGTAACAGATTGATTAAAAAAAAACATTTTTCCAATCTGAAATATTTAGGTACACCGCTGCACAGAAGACATCAAACAAGTAGGTAGGTAATCAGGTATTTACGAAAAATAATATGATGATTAGGTATTAATGTAAGTAGGTTTCTATGAAAAATAATGTGATTACTTAAACTACATATTTACGCGACATATAAAATACATATTTTCGAAATTGTGCAATAACATAAAAGTTTCCATGGAAGATGGGATGCCTATGTCCAACTGTAACTAATACTTATAGGCTGATGATGATGATGATAATTGGTGATATGGAAGGAAGGTGTCTCAAGTTTGTGTGAAGGCATTAAAAAAAAAAGCTAACGCGTATAATATAAGGCCTTATTACTGTGTGGAAGTAGAAAGAAGCTAAGTAGATTTGATAGATACCTACCTACATCAAGTATTTTTCCCGGGTGTTTTTCCCGGGTGTTTTTCCCGGGTGTTTTTCACGTATAATTAAAAGTTACTAGTATTTTTGTACTATGTCATCATCATCATCAACCTATATCAGTACACAGCTGGACATAGGCCTCCCCTAATGAGCGCCATAGCGCCCTGTCTTCAGCTTGCCGCCGCTGTTGATGCCGCTGCTTTGTACTGTGTAATGTATTGTATTAAAATAAACAGGGGTCGTCGTTTAGTACCCTTATCACAAGCTCTACTTAGCTTGGGGCTAGATAATTCTGTGTGGGTTGTCTAGCATATTTTTTTATTTATCCTATGCTACGGTGCTACATGCGGTACTATGGCTACAGGAAGAACCGAAGCGCTACGGCGTAGCATGCTACGTATCTACGTGCACTGCACTGGCTACGGGCTGCGGGACAGTAGCGCTACGGCGTAGCATGCTACGTTCCAAAGTGCACTGTACTTGGCTACGGGCTGCGGGACCGTAGCGCTACGGCGTAGCATGCTACGTCCCTGCGTGCTGTGCACTGACTGCGGTGCTATGGCGTAGCATGCTAACTTCCTGCGTGCTGTGCACTGCTTACGGGAGGCATGTTTGTATTTGGAAATATAACTTACGAGTAAATTAGTTACAACGTCTTACACTAAAACTCAAAGTTATTATTAAGTCTTGGATATTATGGACTCTTGGACACGTCAGAAAATCTGTGTTACTTTGTCACATTCATACGTCTGAACGGATCTATGCCAGGGAAGGATATGGGCTACGTTAGTCAAAATGCGCGAAGCCTGGGGTACAAGTAAGTTTGTATATAATATCAAAACTAATACTTAGTAATTAAACTTAATCTGGGATATTGTTTTCCATCCAATATTACCTATTAATATCTACGACCAAAGTTGGGTACCTATCAGAGATAGATAGGTACTAGTCTTACGATATTAATTTCTCTTTATTTGGTTGATACTTTCTCCGGTCGTTATTAATACTAAATCAACGAATTAGCATTGTCATTCAACGTTGCAATGCTGCCAGCATTCTGGGAACTCTTCCTTCTGGTGACGGCTTAGATTTTTAGCAGTTTGTTTATTGTAAATTCTAGCTAGTCGTTTTGTTATTGTTTCAATAAAAATGCATTAAGTAATCTAGGATATTGTTTTCTAATATTATTAAGTTGGATACCTACCTAGCTATCCTATAGATACCATTTTTCCTCTATTCATTTCTCTTCATTTGGTTGATACTTTCTCCAGTCGTTAGCTCCTGTCGAGCTGTCAAGCACTCCAGTCAGCCGTACATAATCGAACCCAACCGTTTCTGAATACTGGAGCTCAATGCACCGACTATGACGCGGTTTGCGTAGGTAAGTTCGTACCTAATCGCGTTTTTATTCGTCTGGAACTTAATTTATGCTAATTATTGGAAGAGCGGTGGATTACTAAATTCCTAGATTTTTCAAAGTTTAGATTGTGAGATTATATTGTAAAGAAGTCTAAGTTTTTTCTATTTAATAAGCTTAATTTTTTAGAATCTAACTTTCAAAAGGGGTGCCCTTTTGAAAGTTAGATTCTAAGTAGGAATACCCTAGTCGATTAGTTAGGAAAATTAGACCCAGATCTTAGTATTCATTTTCCAAGGAAAAATAAGATTATAAATTAAAAATTATTTCTTTGTATCGTGCCGCTAGTATGAAAACACGATTAAGAAACAAAATAAAACAACTTTAATAAGCACTATTTCGTACATAACTACGTCAAGATCACAATAAAATAATTACAAAAGAAATCATTTCTGATTATGTAGGTATGTCAAATTTAAACACGCAACAAAAACAAAACAAGTGGAAATATAAGCTTTACTATTCTTTTCTTAGTCACTACATAGAATAAAACAAAGTCGCTTTCTCTGTCCCTATGTCCCTATATCCCTATGTCCCTTTGTACGCTTAAATCTATAAAACTACGCAACGGATTTTGATGCGGTTTTTTTTAATAGACAGAGTGATTCAAGAGGAAGGTTTAAGTAAACGTATAATAAAACCGTGCGAAGCCGGGGCGGGTCACTAGTTATAATAAAAAAAAAAAATTGTTTATTTCAAGTACGTGACTCGATATACGATGTACGATAATATAAACGCGAAAATTATATGGATATCATGGATTTTTGTTCCGCCTCAACGCAAAAACTATTGAAAAGATTTTAAAGTATTTTTACAAATACTAATAAGTTGGTACTAAACCGATTGGGATCACCAAAAACAATCGACGACAAAAAATCGCGAATACGTCCTTACTTACCCCTATAATATAAAGTTTGTACTATGTATTTGTTATTCCAGGCCTAGAACTATGTCTATTCAAAATTTCTGATTGATACGTTCAGTCATTTTGGCGTGAAGAGATAACAAACATCCATCTGAACTTTCTCATTAATAATATTAGTGTAATTTGTCTCGAGACGGGAACTGAACCCGCTACTTCCTGCGTCGCAGACGAACCTTCACTGTGCCACAGAGAAAATAAATTAACAATATTTATAAGAACTTTTGTTAATTATCAGCATGGATCAAAACTAATCAGAGATGTGGTGGTGGTGCAAGTATAGCGGTTCTCTATACAGCTAGAAATAAAGTTCAAAATCCGCGCACACCGGCCCAAGTTTACAACTGTCCGTTTGTTTGTCATAGATAAGGTAGCAGTTACTTTGTTATCAGAGTCAAGGGGCAATAAACAATAATGTAGATAGTGCTCAGAGTACCTATGAGGGGTGTACACTGGACACGAAGAAATTAAAAGACGAGTTTTGCTCCAACTCGAAAACTGACAAACTAACAAGGTAAAGGTAGGTAGGTACTCTTACAAACCTATAAATTCTGATGAAAACGAAGAGTAAGTTAAAAAATATTATTGTATCTAATTAAAAATACAAAAAAATATCATAGATCATTTTCTTTGTAAAAAAAATATCAAATTAGGTAATATCGTTTATAGGATTTCCGGAATCGTTTGGGCACGAAAAGTGATTCTAAGTACCTTCCTATCATTCAACTGTAACGGTAATAAACAGGTATTCCAGGAAATCATGCTTCTCGAAAACATTCTGCTTCTTAAATTTTTAGCGAAACAACAAATTAAAAGGAATATTACTAACTACCTATCCGATTTATTAAAAGATAGGTACTTAACGGAGATTGAAAACAATGTAGCATTATGGAATAAATTATACATTTGAGCTAACTTACCTATAAGTACCACAGATTTTACAATACTAACCGTACCGCACATAATGTAAGTATGTAGATATCTAAGCATTTTTAGGTGAAGGTGGGCATTTTATTAACAAAAATCGCTCATCAAGTCCAACTTTCATAAGCATTTTAATGTGTGGTAGTGGTAGCAAAACAAAGTCTTGTTGTGAGCGGTTTGTTATATGAATACTGAATCTGCATGCAGCGATTCTATCCGCATGCATGAATATCGTTTTAGTTTTTTTTTATTTATTTTTATAGAAAGTAAAACAAATATAACGCATTATCATTTTTTAATTTTTTTGCCTTTTAGTTTTACTATAATTAGCGGTAGCCTCAGGCGGTAGCATGGGACTTCGTCTACGTAGAATCTGATGCTACGAAGACGAAGTCGCGTGGTAGGCTACTGGTAATAAAAATATATACGTAAGCCTTTATTGCAAGAAGGTAACAGTAGTATCTAAGTACTTAGAAATAAGTTCTTAAAAAGATGTAGTTACAATTGTTATCCTGAAACTGGCGGTCTAATGCCTTGAATAGTAACTACCAATAGTAATGATTTTGATGCTTATTTATTTTTGATGATTAGGTAAGTTATAGTAATTTGTCTAAGTGCTTATTTTTTAAGCATTAAGAATCAAAGTGTCTTGTGAGAAAATCTGTATCCAGTGGGTTCAAAGCCTAACAAGCAATAAAGTGGTAACTAGCTAGTATCACATCTCAGTGCGCGTACGCTTGCGTGTCGACCACTGCTTTCTGTTCACTTAGTGAAACATTCCCCAGAGAGCGAGGTATTATAGCTCTTATTGCTTAGTTACTAGTGCTATCATTTTTAATAGTGTTGTGTTTTTGTGGGACTTTAGACTCTATTTAATAAGTGATGAGCATTAGGTTCCATACCGACAGTGTTTTGTTTGTGAGGTGTATACGAGACATTCCTAATTTGAGCCTTTTGACTCGTAGAATAAGGTTTAATTAGTGATTTGCATGAGAAGAAGGGTGTAAGACCAAACAGTATTATTATAATTTTAAATTTATTAAATATCTCTGTTAGTAGATACCTACTTTAATTAGGTACTATGTTAAGATGAGCTAAATTCGCAATGTAGCCCACAGCGCTATCCACAGTCATATAAACATACACTAGTGACCCGCCCAGGCTTCGCACGGCTTTATTATACGTATGAACCTTCCTCTTGAATCACTATATCTATAAAAAAGAATGCATCAAAATCCGAACACAGAAAGCGACTTTGTTTTATACCATGTACTTAATGATAATAAGAAATACATATTTGTCATTTTTGTTGTTGACTGTATGTATGTAACGAGGTAGTCAACCTTGTAGGCGTAGGGCAAATATTTATTTAGGCATACTTACCTACTCTTTTTTACATGGGCCCCTAATGAAATGAATGAAAATTATTTATTTCTCAATATCCACAAAAATTATAACTAATCTAACATTAATAATTAAAACTATCTCAACAAACTAATGAAAAAGTGTAAAAAACAGTCATAGCCTAACTAAATATTTAATACTAGCTGGTATCTCATCTCAGAAACGTCTTAGGCTGCCTGTCCATTGACGCGGAGAGAGGCAGCGGAGCGGAGAAACGAGGAAATATTAACCAATAGGATTGCATGAAATCTCCGCTCCGCTTTTTATGCAATCCTATTGGTTAATATTTCCTCGTTTCTCCTCTCCGCCAGCTCGCTCCGCGTCAATGGACAGGCAGCCTTAGTGTCGCGGTTGATGATGATGATTTCTATTAGGTACCTACTTATTGCCTTTAGTGAGCCGTGCAATTTATATATTTTATCTTGGTCATAAAACGTTTACAGAGCTGTAAAATCACGAAGAGGCGATATACCTACTTACTAGAAATTTTCTACAAAATAAATCATTGTTGAAAATTCTTTGACAAACTCAATAGACGAAATGGATCGGTAAATAATTTAAAATGGGAGATGCCACGAACTTGAGGATCCAATGTGACCCTGAGATGTGGAACTTGGTACCTATCTAGTGATTTAGGCATCAAATTGCTATAAAAATGTAGCTCGTAAAAATATCTAATAAAAATATGAATACTAATGAACCCTACATTAACTAGGTTTAGCTTTCAATTTCGATCAACAATGCTGCTTGCTATTAGGTAAAAAACACTTTAGTAATACGTACAGAGAAAATGGTTTTGTTTTCATGGAAGTATCAAATTGATTGTTTATTTTCTCTTGATATTATCTACTGAACTTCATTACGAAATTAAAAAAAACTCTTATTTTACAAAAGATCATGTTAATAGATAGATACTTATCTAATAATTTCAGCCAATAAATTCCTAATTTAATGCCTACATCCATAGGAGTAGGTATAAAATACTAAAATAACTAATTAAATACCAAGTATCTTATATTACATAATCACATCTACATCTGATATAGGAAATCTAGGTTTAATTTTTTTCAGGCAGGTACACTACGTTAGGTAGACTACACACGCACCTCATAAAACTTATAAAAACTTAACTAACGTAAGAGCCACTTTCAGCACCAGCGTCTTTTTCGTAGACTACAAGTACCAAGATGATCCTCAGATGAGCGAGGCGGTCCCTAAGGGCGAGGCCACACTGGTCCGACAGGCGCGCGACCGCTTCGCCGCCATCTTTGGTCGCGCCCCGACCGTCTGCGCCGCTGCGCCTGGTCGCGTCAACCTCATTGGTGAACACATTGACTACTGCGAGGGATACGTGCTGCCAGTGGTTTGTACCTTCTTAGAATACTGTTCTAGTTCCAAGATGATCCTCAGAAGACTAAGCCTGTCCTTAAATGTGAGTGTACGTGATGCCCGTGGCTTTGTACCTTCTTAGAATAATAATAAAAATAAATTAAAAGTAGTATATACAATTGAAGTAACTGCAGACGGTTGCAAGCAGTCTAGAGGTGGCTCAAAAGGTTCATTTCAATACCAATCGTCGCGTCCCTAAGACACTGGCTGAATTACCACGCTGTATGGCAATGCTGATGCGACCAGGAAGATCCTCAGAAGACCAAGCCTGTCCCTAAAGGCGCCAGACTTCAGCGTAAGGCAAAAAGATAATTGCTCAATCTTGAATAAGAAAACCATGAAGAAGTTCTTGCGAAAAGTTTTGATACATTAAACAACCAGCGAAGCTGCTTATTGTCCAATTATTTATCTGTCTCAATTGAGCTTCCTTTAGACTGTTTGCAACCCTCTGCAGTTAGCTCAGTGGTTTCAATTGTAAATACTAGTTGTACCTAATTATTTATATTTGTATTATATTATTATTTTGTTTGATTGATTTTAATTATATTTGTTTGATTGTAATTTTCGTTGTTAATAAAGTAATCTGATCTGTTGGTGAACACTTGGCTTTAGTCGACAGTTTATTAAATTTGATATTTTAAACATAATGTTGTCAACACTTGTCCAGTATCACTACATTTTCAGGATGCTTGAGACTGCCTCGCTTTTGTAGCGCATTTTTTGTGTGTTACGTACGGACGTCTTTCTCGCAATCATTCACTAAAAATCGCAATTTCGACATTTTTCAATAAATGTTGTACCCATTTTTAATCGGCTTAAGATGGTTCTCTCCCATCTTAAGCCGATTAAAAATGGGTACAACTTAAATGATTGTTTTTTTTATTTTTTATTAGGTAGGTATGTGGGTGATTCTCCCGGGCTTCAAAAATACATGTCCGGCTCGAAAAATCATACAAAAAGTATCCCTAGCCCTTTGATTTTTTTTATGATAGTAGATTAGATAAAAATAATAGGGGAGGCCTTTTTTAGTTTTTTAATATTCTTATTTTAAATAAGTAAAAATAAATAAAATCCTTGGAAATTATGACTTCCGTGGTGCGTCCGGACCTCATGTTCCGGTGTTAATAAATTTTTATATCATTTCCTAAAAACTCTGGTACTAATTTACATAGGTTCACAATAACCCAGATAGTTACTTGCTTATTTGACGCTATTACTACGCAAAACTAAGCTTTAGTTGACAAGTTACAACGAGATAACTTCGCGTCCGTCGTTTAGCTCTGATTTCCCTGGTGCGCACTAAATTATTCATAAATACTGTACTTTAATATCTGCGTAAATAGTTGTTAGATTGAGAGAAACTATCAGTCACGCCCCATCAGTGGTGTGTACAACAAAGGTGTATGTCTTTACGTCACTCTGTTATTTCGGTACGTAATCACTTTCCGTGGCTTGGTATCTAGAAATTCTGATTACCATGTTGACTATAAATTTGTTTATGCTAATCCTATTGTTTTATTAGTTATGATAATTTATGCCTTTTGTGTTCCTAATTTCGACTGCATATTTCAATGTAAAATAAACCAGCAAATTAAGAAAATTTCTAAGATTTTGTTATTTTTTTTGATTTCCGTGGTGTGATTTCCGTGGATTTTGCGGGTTCATTAACATCTCAATAATATTTTTTTACAGTTTTTATGATGTTTTTTAGGATAAAAGTTAATAATAAATACAAAATGAATAATTATAATATTTTTAATACAAAGATAAACATTGTTAGTGTGATTTTTGTAAAAAGTTACTTGTATTTACAGTAATGATTTAAAGATGTTTTTGTAAAAACTGATTAAAACTACAAACGTCAAATAATTGGTATTTAGCTTAATAATCTACTTACTACCGAAAACACATATTTTTATCGATAAACCAACCCATATTTGATTTTGGTGATATAAATTCTGATTTCCGTGGACACCATATTTTTAAAATTGAATAACTCCGTAACCATAAAGCCAATAAAGTTCCCTTCACTACCAAAAAATTCAAAATTAAATCTTTATTTAGAATATACTATCATGATGTGCAATTTCAACAAAAAAAAATGTGCCACAGAAGTCAGACAAAAAACGAGTTTTCGTAGAATCACCCATGTTCTTCGATTACTTCGTCAATTGTCGATTTCGGATGATTCTTCTATGGGTGCACTGCACCCATATGATATGAAAAAATAATAATATATGCAGTGTTATGGCACACCTTCTAAATTAGTATATAAAGACAAGTTATTGTCCTCTGAGGTCGGTTGTCAGCAGGGTGATCCGTTAGGACCGGCTATTTTCAGTCTCGCAATACATCCAATTATAAAACGTTTGGAGTCAAAATTTAATGTTTGGTACTTAGATGATGGCACTTTAGGAGGCGAAGTCGACTCGATATTAAAAGATCTAAGTGTTTTGATAGACGAATTCAAACAAATAGGTTTGGAGCTAAACTTTTCGAAATGTGAGTTATATATTCCCGAAACCGAAACAGCTTCTAACGTGTTAAGTATAAAGAGTCAGTTTGAAAGTTTAGCCCCAAACGTTAGGTTGATAGATAAGTCTTCACTTTGCCTCCTAGGATCTCCAATTATGGATGAGTCTTTGCCTAATTTTATTAATGAAAAAATTCTAAATTTCGTTTCATTTTCCGATAAATTGCAAAATGTTAATGTTCACGTAGCTTTTGTTATTTTACGTTTCTGCCTTTTTGTTCCTAAATTTACCTATTATCTACGATGCTCCCAACTCTGGAAATTTCCCAATCTTACACAGCAGTTGGACAGCATCATGCGCGACACTTTAATCAAAATTTTCAATATTCCTTTGGATGACCGAGCATGGCACCAGGCCACTCTTCCTATTAGATTGGGTGGTTTAGGTGTTCGAGAAATTTCTAGTGTTTCACTCCCAGGTTTTTTATCATCAGTTCATGGTACTAAAGATCTTATTCATAAAATTTTGGCAAAATGTTCTCAAAATTTTGAAATTACAGGTTACAACGAAGCACTAGGCTTATGGAAAATAGCCTGTCCTGACACCAATCTTCCAAAAGTCCTGTCTTCTCAGAGGCTATGGGATGAGCCACTTTGTGAGCTGGTACGGAAAAATCTTATTAATACGTCTACCAGCTCAATAGAACGTGCCCGTCTACTCGCCGTTTCTGAGTGGGAATCAGGACTTTGGTTACATGTTCTGCCTTCTAAAAATCTAGGTACCCTTTTAGACAACAACTCATTTCGGGTGGCCACCTCCTTGCGTTTAGGTTCCCCTTGCCTAGTTGCACACCGTTGCCAGTGTGGTGAAACCGTGGACAAGCTTGGTCACCATGCATTGGCATGTGTCTCTAGTGCAGGACGTGTGTCCCGCCATAATTCAATTAACGATATCATCCGTCGGGCCTTTACCAGCGTCAGTGTGGCAGCTACACTTGAACCACGTGGCCTTATGCGAGATGATGGTAAAAGACCTGACGGTATGACTCTGATTCCCTGGAAGATGGGTCGGCCTTTAGTTTGGGATGCCACGTGTGTAGATACTCTAGCGCCTTCACATCTGGCAGGAACATCAGCAAGGGCTGGCTCCGCAGCTTCATCAGCGGAGTCCCTCAAACGGCGAAAATATGCTAATCTTGACCGAGGTTACCTATTTGAGCCATTTGGGGTGGAAACCCTTGGTCCTTGGGGTCCTGGGGCACACGCAATTTTTAAAGATCTTACGAAACTTCTCATAGAGTCCACAGGAGATAAGAATGCTGGCTTCTATTTTGGTCAACGAATTAGCATTGCCATTCAACGTGGCAATGCTGCCAGCATTCTGGGTACTTTGCCTTCTGGTGACGGCTTAGATTTTTAAGAGTTTGTTATAATTGTATATAATAATTTAATATGTATTTGGATATAAACTTTAAAATTATGGTACCATAAAAAAAAAAAAATATGAAAAAAATATTCACGAGATTAATATTTGTCTTTGGGATTTTAAATTGACTATACAAAGACGATTATAAAAGAAATTATTCCCTCAATTATTGTCAATCTATAGAAGTTACACCAGTCAAACCAAACTTTCTAATCATGTTTTGTGTTTATTTATTGACTTTAAAATCATTTATCGAAACTTAAACAAAACAAGCAAAATTCCGAGAAAACAATCAAGGCTATCGGGCACAGGTGGCTTTTTTAACTCTGAGAAGTTAATCTCTTAATCCTTTAGGAGTTAAATTGTGTTGTTCTGTATTTCTATTGCTTTCAACAATCATTAATCAAGTTGAAACCCTTGATGAAAACAAGGGGTTGACTGAGACAGTACCATTTCGAGATGATAAATTGTAGAATGATCCTATCCTCCACTATTTGTTTGAAATAGTGGACTACTTAGTGGACTATTTGTAATTGTTAGAATTTATTTACCCCTGTCATAATGTTAAGATTTGACAAGAAATAAAAGTGCTTATTGATGTGTCCGTCAAGTTAGCAGCCACACCATGGAATTTTGAGTTAATATTTGCTATTTTGACATATTTGCATTTTTGACGCGGCAGGATTGCATTTTCAGACAGAAGCCTGAAGGTCTTTTTATATTTTTAATTAAATAAATAAGTAGGTAATGTAGGCCTAATGCTGGGCAATTCACACAGCAATAATCGTTCAAATGACCATAACTTCATTTCCAGGCCCTGCCATTCATAACGGTCGTGGTCGGCGCTCCGAACGGCACAGATCAGTGCCGGGTAACCTCAGTGCTGGTGACGGGCGAGGAGCTGCAGACCAGCTTCTCAACACCAGCTGCCGAGGTCCTGAAGCCGGGTGCTCCGGCCTGGGCTAATTATGTGAAGGGGGTGGTTGCCAACTTCCCTGGTGAGAGCTCTATACAATACGAAGCTTTTAATCTCTTCCGCTTTTATTTGTTTCATCATCATCATCCTATACTAGTCCACTGCTATAGGCCTTTATTTGTTTACTTTTTTTGTAAGCAAATGCATATGTCCAGCAGTGGACTAGTATAAGTTGATGATGATGATGAGGGATCCGGGTTTCGATTAAAATCTGTGAAATGTGTTCAGGCCGTTCTGTTTAGTAATTTTGTCGTGAAAAGAGACGAACATTCAAACTTTCTTATTAGTGTGATGTGATTTGAGTCAGCAATAAGGAGTATCTAAGAGCTAAATGCTCGTACAAGAATTTAGTTCTACGACTAAAAAGACTTTAGAGTAGAAAGGAAAGGAAAGGCATAAAATACGTCCATATGGGTCCACAGGGCATAATAGCAACGGAACTCACTTTACGATGTTGCGATGCAATCAGCTCAGCTTAAATGGAACTGGGTCGGCTACGCCTGTCACATGACAACCTCTGGGTTTGATTCATCATGATTGGGCTCCAGAGTGTGCCACAAAATCCAACAGTCAATCTTGGCAGGCTCCATCGCTGTGAAAGTGTTGCAACATAGGGAATGCTTTGTAAAAACCTCCTTTTTCATGTTTTCGAATTTGGAATTTTCGTGATAATACTTTTTGTAGATAACCTCTTTTGAATCCTTTAGGAATCCAGCGTGGTTGCCAAATTGAAAAGGACATTTTAAGCATCATATCGGATCAGTGTGAAGTGTGAAATGATGCACACGCTTGAGTGAGCGCAATGACGACGGGAGACGAGAATTAGCATTTATTTCAACCGTTTATAAAAATGGTTCTCAATTTGAATTTGTTTTTTTTATTTGAAACCATCTGACCAGTGATTGAGCTGATACTAAAAGTGCGTATTGTATTTTATACTGCGAATAAATTAATTATGTTCACATTTTAGCTTTAAATAATTTAAAGTTGGTTTACCTATAGTATTTTAAAACACGCCTTATTTTATTATATTTTTGTTTTTCAAATTGTCATGTCATTAACTACTGTCTCGGAATGTTGGGTCCACGTTTTTATAAATGAAAGCTATTATATAGTGGTCAGCTATTCTAACACATTATTAAGGGACCTTAATTTGTCTAACTCAACTGATATTCGAGATCTATTCGTTTTTGACACTTGAAACTCAACCTGGACTTCGATTGTAGGTAATCTTTTTCTTTGAATTTAACCGATAATCGACTTCAATTACACGATAAGGCAGCAGCTGCGTTAAGGGTCAAAGTGAATTTGAATCAGATATAAAGTGGATCGGCAACTTTTTGTTGCTCGTTTGCGTCGCCGTCCGAGGTGCCCTAAACAACTTAAATGTTTCACAAAACTTTCCTTAAACTGCCTCCTAACGACGCAATAGATTGAATAAATATTGTAGGATTTTGATTGATTGCTTTAGTATTTGATTACCATAATTCAATAAACTTGTTTACGTCTTACGAGTGGAAAAGCCCATTTTAAATTAAGCTAAGAACATAAATTGCTGAAAAATTACTCGAACTAAGGAACTTGGTTTCTCATAAATTTTATGATTAGTTTTTAATTTACTTAATTTTCTTACGATATTAATTAAATTAATTCATCGAAGTCTACCTACCTATTACCTACCTACATACTTAAGCTAGAATTAAATTTTAGTACCTAGGTACATTTAAGTTTTTAGAGGCACAATTGAGCTAACTGCATACTGTTGCAAACATGTAGAGGTAACTCCACTGATCTATATAAATACCTGTCGTCGCGTCCCCAAGACACTGGCTGCATTACCACGCTGTATGACAATGCTGATGCGCTGCGCCAGATACTCACCAGCTAGAGAGTCACGCGTTGTCACTTTTGATCTTCCTGCTATAAATGCTTTGCTTAGCTTAGAGCTAGATGATACTGTTTGGTTTGTCCAGCATTATTTAATATTTACTTATTTAAATGGGTATTGAAAGGCAGATGATGAGAAATGCATTTTAATAGTCAGCTTGGTACTCCGCAAGCATTCTTTATGAACTACAGTAGAGCGCCATAGCGCCCTGTCTTCTTGCCATTGAACATTGATCAATTAGTATGAATTCCAGGGCCGGTGCAAGGGTTCGATGCCGTCATAGTAACAGACGTGCCCATGGGCTCCGGGCTGTCCAGCAGTGCTTCTGTGGAGGTGGCTGTCTTCACACTGCTCGAGGGACTGTCGGGGACGGCTGTTAGGTGAGATGTTAACAGGCGAGATGCAGATATTTGTGGGATAGGATTTAAGATTGTACGAGTGGGATAGAGGATAGGTAGGACCTTTTGGCAGAGAGAAAATAAAATTATTATTTAAAAAAAAAACTAAACCCAGAACCACCATTCTCAGATCTTTTGGCAAAAGTTGCACACAAAGTTGATTATAAAATACAAGTAATTAAATAGTACCTAAATATTTTCAGTGTCAAAAAAACACACGCCCAATAGGGCAGATTACATTGCGACATTACATTCCATTATAAAAACTTAAACTTTATACATAAAACGAATACTTAACACGTGTTTCACGCAATAAATGAATTAATTGAGTTCGAAAATGAGTAAAAAACAAAAGTGGAATTTTGACAGTTTCAAACAGAATTTAATGTAGCAAAAACTACGTGGTCGATGGTAGAGTCCACTTTATAGGTTACAATTAATAAGCTTTAAAATTCTTCGACCTTTTCCGTAAAGACCTTACTTCTTATTGAACACCTAAAAATCAGACTCAACGATGCGACGCGACGCCCGTCACAATAACAAACAGTAAAGTCCCGGGCTAATAAGCCCGGAGGCCCATTGGCTCAGTAAACAGTGACGCAGTTCAAAGGCGACAAAGAAACTTCCACGAAAGTACTCTTAGTGCCACATTTAAGACGGGGTTGCGTCCCTAATCAACTCTAGCTGTTTATGTGTTAATGAAGGTAGTCCGGGAAACTTTTTACCTAAAGTGTTATATTAGGCTTAGACGTTCCGTAGGTAGTGGTAACGTTCGCACCACAGAAGAAAAATGAGATAGTAGATCGAATATAATCACTACATAGTATAAAACAAAGTCGTTTTTCTGTCCCTATTTCCCTTTGACTGCCTTAATCTTTAAAACTACCTACGCGATGGATTTTGATGCGGTTTTTTTAATAGAGAGAGTGATTCAAGAGGAAGGTTTATACGTATAATAAAGCCGTGCGTAGCGGGGGCGGGTTGCTAGTATAATACAAATAGATCTTCTTTGCCAATAAGAAATTACTCGCAGTTTTACCGTAATCATGGACGCACGAAACTGTGCTGAAATATCCGAATACTCAGAACCACTGAATTCATTCATACGATCCATTGGTTTTACGTAACTCTAAATACTCATCACCGCACTCAAAATAAATAAAATTAATCAAAACATAGTTTGTGAAATCCGAGTAATTTTTGCCATCTATAAAATAAGCTGGCTAATTTTATAGACTGTGAAAACTACTTTGTTTTATTTATTCCTATTTATTTATCAGATTGTCTGCAATTTTCTGCAATCACTGCAAAATCGCTCTACGGAGCGCAAATTTATTTGAATGGTTATTTCCGTGCGGCGCGGTAGAGATGTGGAATGTAGGAATATGGTTTGTCCTTTATACTATAGCCAGTTGGTATAGATACCAGAGAAACATGGATTTTATTAAACTATTTGAGAAATAGTTATACAGATAAATGTTTCGGAGACCATTCACAAATTTTGGAGATATTCTGAAGTGCAGTCTCAGATTTTAGTGTAACTGTGTAGTTTGGTACTGCCAAAACAAAATAGTTCTTATAATCTGTATAACCCCTCTCAAAAGATTTCTAAATTTGAATTCCACGCGTTCTATTCAGTTTGAGTTGAGCGCGCCGAATTCAAATTCAGAATATAAAACAGAATTCTAAATTCAAACTTAGATTTCTGTTTGACCGTCACTTTAATTCTTCTTCCTCAGTGCTGTAGAGAAAGCCAAGCTGTGCCAGAAAGCGGAGCACGAGTTCCCAGGAATGCCGTGCGGTATCATGGACCAGTACATAGTCACCATGGGCCGGAGTGACCACGCGCTACTCATAGACTGCAGGTAGAGGTTTTCTACATCGGTTTATAACAACCCTTCTTTGTTTTCCATAGAAAGTTTACATTTGCTTGGTGAGATGGTTGCTGTGGCGATCGCGGTGTAAGAATCAGCCTTAAGACACACCCAGTGGTTGTCGGTCGCCTAAGAAAAACCAGCAGCGGAAGGTCTAGGAATATTATAAATGCGAATGTTTGGATGAATGAATGTTAAGACTTCACGCTGAACTAGTGAACGGATAGAGTTGAAATTTAGAACAGATGCAATTTTAGGTCTGATATAAATATTGGCTACTATTCATCATAATTGAAGCCTTAGTTTCTATTCTAAATTTAAATAATATTTTGTTCACCCAGGTCCCTAGAAGCAGTCCAGGTCCCAGTAGACCTAGGCTCTGCTGTTATCCTGGTAATCAACAGCAACGTGAAGCATCAACTGACGGGCAGCGAGTACCCTCAGCGAAGGTCACAGTGCCAGCAGGCGGCGGCGCGGCTGGGCCTGCCCAGTCTCCGAGGCGCCAGGGTCGAGGACCTGGAAGGTACTGTATGACGTCACCAGCTGACTGCAGCGGCACACTCAGAGCCAGCAGGCGGCGGCGCGGCTGGGCCTGTCCTGTCTCCGAGGCGCCAGGGTCGAGGACCTGGAAGGTACTGTATGACGTCACCAGCTGACTGCAGCGGCACACTCAGAGCCAGCAGGCGGCGGCGCGGCTGGGCCTGTCCTGTCTCCGAGGCGCCAGGGTCGAGGACCTGGAAGGTACTGTATGACGTCACCATCTGACTGCAGCGGTACACTCAGAGCCAGCAGGCGGCGGCGCGGCTGGGCCTGCCCAGTCTCCGAGGCGCCAGGGTCGAGGACCTGGAAGGTACTGTATGACGTCACCATCTGACTGCAGCGGCACACTCAGAGCCAGCAGGCGGCGGCGCGGCTGGGCCTGCCCAGTCTCCGAGGCGCCAGGGTCGAGGACCTGGAAGGTACTGTATGACGTCACCATCTGACTGCAGCGGTACACTCAGAGCCAGCAGGCGGCGGCGCGGCTGGGCCTGCCCAGTCTCCGAGGCGCCAGGGTCGAGGACCTGGAAGGTACTGTATGACGTCACCATCTGACTGCAGCGGTACACTCAGAGCCAGCAGGCGGCGGCGCGGCTGGGCCTGCCCAGTCTCCGAGGCGCCAGGGTCGAGGACCTGGAAGGTACTGTATGACGTCACCATCTGACTGCAGCGGTACACTCAGAGCCAGCAGGCGGCGGCGCGGCTGGGCCTGCCCAGTCTCCGAGGCGCCAGGGTCGAGGACCTGGAAGGTACTGTATGACGTCACCATCTGACTGCAGCGGTACACTCCGAGCCAGTAGGCGGCAGTGTGACTGGGCCTGCCTAGTCTCCGAGGCGCCAGGGTCGAGGACCTGGAAGGTGCTGTATGAGGTCACGTCACCAGCCGACTGCAGCGGTGCACTCAGTGCCAGCAAGCGGCGCGGGCGGCGCGGCTGGGCCTGCCCTGTCTCCGAGGTGCCAGGGTCGAGGACCTGGAAGGTACTGTATGACGTCACCAGCCGACTGCAGCGGTACACTCAGTGCGAGCAGACGGCGGCGCGGCTGGGCAGCGTCGAGGATCAACTAATTGCGTCGAGTATACTCGGGGCCCACAAAGTTCAAAGCTCTTGTGATATCACCTGGTTACGACAACAGTTACTGACTTTAAATATCCAGCTAAAGTTTAAAGATTAAGAAAGCTACAAAAGTATGCCAGCAGCGATTATTCCTATAGATTTTCCACGAGACATTCACTTGTGAAGTACCTAAGTCCTCTTGATCTTTTGATCCGATAACTTCACGCCATAACCAGATCATTATCGCCCAAACAAAAGTTTAGGGCTTATCCCTTAAATGCTTACTCTAATTAAGGCGCCAACACGAGCCAACCTAGCGCCACCCCTTATTTTATCATATAACTAGCTGCGCCCCGCAGCGTCGCCCGCGGGGAAATTTATTTATTTGTCAAATATCATATTTTTCTCGCCGTAAAAACCATCCTTGAACTTCAACGAACATTTTAAAAAAAGATTTGGCCAAATTGGTCCAGGCGTTGTTGAGTTATGCGCTTACCAACACATTTTGCGATTCATTTTTATATTATAGATTACGTTAAAAAAGAAATTTCTAAAGTCACACGTTCAGTTTGTTATACCTAACATAAGCTTGTTTAAATTGCATCTGTAGTAGTTTCATTTGTCTATTTTAGGAAGAGATACGTAAACAGAGTTTGGTGGCCACCAAAGGCAACTTCGTATGTCTTCCTAAACTATGTTAGTTATGGTAATACAGTTGTCAACTAGGCATTCAAGTTTCCAGCTTAATGTTTAATCCAAACAGGCATGATTCAAAGGGTATATGCATCTGCGATCGTATCATCTACATTGTTTTTTTTTGTTATTATTTTTTCGCATCATTTACCAATTTTTTCTGAAGTTTCAACAGGTTTATACTCTGTCTTGATCATTTTTTTTCATTTTTTTTTTTTTTTTTTTTTTTATTTCACACAAGACACATTACAATGCAAGCTAATTGAAACAAAAAAGAAAACAGTCTTAATCTACATTGTAACATAAGAGTATGTGTGTACAGCTAAATACAGTTAAAGCAACTATTGTTATTCGTACATAATTAACAAAACAAGACAAAAAATACATGTTCACACGTGAGATACAAGCAAATAAATAAAAGAAAAACAGGAACAATATACCACACACTAAACAGTAAATATACATATGTAGTTATACAATACCAACTACCTTCCATCACCAGGCTAAGTGCTCCGCGGAGCACCAGCGATATGAGCGTCATTGAAATGGAGGATACCTTTAAGTTCTCTAATGAAATGGTTGAGTCTAGGATTAAAAATGTCAAGTTGAATGTTTGTAATGGATAGCTCATTGTACGGACGTGCCATTCTAGTAAGAGGATTGTAAAAGGAGATATTATTTTTGTAAGTGCGTAACGCAAAAAGATGGCTTTTATTTGACCTTCTCGCACTGAATTTTGTGTTAATACAGAATTGCGATATTAGATCCGGTGAGTCAATTAAAGAATGGATTCATCTACAACCTTTACTGGTCCACTGCTGGACGCAGGTCTTCCCATGATAAGCGCCTCATTGGCACTCATCATATGGGAGTAATGCCCATAATCCCAGTGAATGGTCTCCTTGAAACAAGAATGGATTATTTTATACAAATACATGAGATCGAAATATGCACGACGGGTTTCAAGTGAAGTTACATGAAATACTTTTCTCGTATGTTAAATCAGATCGATCGATCGATCACGGGATGAACCATTATTTTTTTAAACTGCCCTTGTATTAGAGCAAACAAAAATATTATAATATCAAATCAGTCAAGCTGTTTTGTAGTAAGGCGAGTAAGAAGATGGATGACGCAGCAATTGATTTCTATTAATAGATCTTCAGTCATCAAACCCTTTACTTAAGCAGTTAAAGGGTCCAAAGAAGCACGAACGCATAAGCCCAGTAATAACTTTCTTATAATAAACTAGCAACCCGCCCCGGCTTCGCACGGGTTTATTATACATATAAACCTTCCTCTTGAATCACTCTATCTATTAAAAAAACAGCATCAAAATCCGTTGCGTAGTTTTAAAGATTTAAGCGTACATAGGACATAGGGATAAAGGGACAGAGAAAGTGACTTTGTTTTATACTATGTAGTGATATAAACCTTCCTCTTGAATCACTCTATCTATAAAAAACCGCTTCAAAATCAGTTGCGTATTTTGAAATATCTAAGCATACAGAGGGACAGACAGACAGACAGCGGGAAGAGACTTTGTTTTATAATATGTAGTGATAAGATCTGTCGGTTCGTTTCCAATTTGAATTGACTGCACTGTACCAATAGTCTACGAATCACTACATAGTATATAACAAAGTCGCTTTCTCTGTCCCTATATATGCTTAAATCTTTAAAACTACGCAACGGATTTTGATGCGGTTTTTTTAAATAGATATAGTGATTCAAGAGGAAGGTTTATACGTATAATAACCGTGCGAAGCCGGGGCGGGTCGGTAGTAAATAATATGTCTTAGTATTATCATGTGGTAGATGAGTAATGGATGGTACTACTACCCTTAAAGGTAATTTATGGTATTTATTATTCCAATAATCCCTTGCCGTTATCCCCATTTAGCTCAGAAAGGCTGGGGATTTTGTACATGAGCTCCAAATTCCTCCCTGATTTAATTTAATAAGATATACACGATGACTTTAAAATGCAAACAACTAATTAAGTAGCTACTTTGAAATTCCCTGCGCAATGGATTATGTCAAGGGATTATTGGAATAACCCAGCTGACACGATTTGGTAATATGCGCTTTTCACTTGAGACGCTGTGATCAACATTACCTATCATAATATCAGCCTATATTAGTCCACTGCTGGATATAGGCCTCACTTAATGAGATCCATAGCAGTCTTCAGCTTGCCGCATCCAGCATCTGCCAGCAGTCTTTTGCATATCGTCATCCCACCTGGCCGGAGGGCGTCCGTTTGCCGAGTCGTGGTCTCCACTGAAGAACACGTTTATCCCAACGGTTTTCGGTTCTTTGCGAGATATGGCCGGCCCACTGTTATAAACTGATATGCATAAATGATGATGTAGGTATTTTATTTTGTTTTAGAACTAAAGAGGCAGAACTGCGATGAGCTGGTACAGAAAAGAGCGAGACACGTGATAGAAGAGATCTCTAGGACAGAAGAAGCCGCGAAGAGGCTGAAAGAGAGGGACTTGAAACGGGTAAGGTTTACAGAATCAATCATCATTACATAAATAGATATTTTTTATTATGCAACTAGCTACCCGCCACGGCTTCGCACGGTTTTATTATACGTATAAATTTTCCTCTTGAATCATTCTATCTAGTTATTAAAAAAAACCGCATCAAAATCCGTTTCGTAGTTTTAAGGATTTAAGCAAACAAAGGGATATAGGGACATAGGGACAGAGAGAAAGTGACTTCGTTTTATACTATGTAGTGATGATAACACCCAGAACTCTAGTACAAATAATTGCAGATATTACAAAAAAATGTCCCCTGGCGAGAATCTAACCCGCAAACTCCTGCGTCGCAGGTGGACCTTTGCCCGCTGCGCCATATCGGTCATCACAGGATGTGTGAAGATTATTATAGTAATCAAAATGAAAGCCTGATTTTTAAAAAATGTATACGAACCGACAAACTAAAAAATTACGGTTTGCCTGAATAGCATTCTGGGAAAGGCTTCGGACAACAACAGCTTCAAGAGGGTGCGGGTTCGATTCCCGCCTCGGAACAAATTTGTGTACGATTTGCAGAAATACCTACCACAAAAAACAAAATCACGACTTAGACACGTGTTTAACAGTTGTTTAGCAAAACTCACCCTACAAAACCATGTTACAAAACCAGGCTTGCCCTTTATATAGTTTCTGATTTAAATTGAATTTTATTTTCACTTCTCTTGTTCGAATATTGTAAAACAGAATTGTGTGCGCGGGGTTCAAAAATTGTTTTTCTATTTGCGATTATATTATTATCAGCCAGTAAAAAACTTTGTTCTCTGACATAAATACTCGACCTCTTCATTCCTTTCTATGTTCCGTAAACAAAGAACATACATTTTATTTGAATTTATTTTTGAAAATGGAATTGAAACTTTCTTCGTTATTGTTCGTTGTGTAATAAGAAAGAATATCATGGTAGAATGCGTACTAGTTGCGAGTAACAAAGCCTTTCTAGCGAACGTTGTGAAAGAAAATTATGTCCATGGTTCTACCGCGTTCTATATTCTCTACAATGTTATGTTGTAAAGATGGCTTATTTAAATTTACTTAAATTAAATCAAGCAAATGTTATTAGTATAAATAATGCAAATGGAACAATCTCGGTCGAAATCTTGAATGACAAAGATGTCCATGATTTTACAAAAGTTTACATTTCGTAGAGTGTTTAACTCGGGCCAAAACTAGCCTTTTTATAACATTCTCAGGACTAAACCACACCGTACCTTACAAGTAAGACATCTTCTGAACTACGGTACTGTATACTTAATACTGAACTCATTTAATTTCATCAAGACGGAACGTTTGTTTCGGTCATAAAACCACAATAGAACTAAGTTCCTTGGTTTGGCCTAATCTCAGAACTTTCGCTGACAGAAATAGATAATGTTATATAGCTAGTTAGTTAATTCATCGTCTTTCCCTTCTTCACTTCCTTTGTATAACTTACAAGTGTAACTTACAAGTAACTTACACGATTTAGAATCAAGCTAAAAACGTGAATGAAATAGTCATTACGCGGGCTCGGCTGATTTGCTAGTAAAATACTACGTGAAAAGCTTTCTGTTTCATATTAATTTAAAAGTATAACTAGGATATAAAATACTTCGTAGAAAGGTTTTCTATTTCATAATTTAAAATTTATAACTAATACGATATTTCCCAACGGGATAGGATCCTGTGTATCTAATCTTTTACACCCGAGAAAATATGAGTCTCGACTTTTAATTGGACTTCAACTAAAGTTTGTGCAATAGGGAAAATGTTACGAATACGTGAGTATAATTTAATGAACAGTTATAATACAGTTTTATTATTTATCTAACGACCTCTGTGACACGGGAGGTTCATCGTTCGAGACGGATCTCGGGACAAAGTTTTTACGAACTAGATATTTGTTCAGGCTGTTCTGGGTTTTTTCTATGTATAATAAAATATCCATTACACGAAAATTACAAGAAAGGAATATAACTTGTTGTATTAAATATATTGGTTATCTACACAGTACCTATCCATAGCAAAACCTCTGTCTAGCTTCAGCATCATCAAGCCAGATGGTGCTGTGTGTATTGTTCAGCATTATTAATCTAAATTCTATATAAACTAGTGAAGGTAACCAGACAGTCCACCGGTAACCAGTAATAAAATGCCAAGTATAATGATCGTGTATTTTAATTACTAGTATAAAGTTGCAGGTATTCTTACCTTACGTGATGTTTGTGCTATGAAAGCTCAAATTAAAGATGAACCTTCCGGCCGTTCTTTCATACAAGTTTTACCTGGTTTCTTTCATCTAACATGTCTACGTGCCGATTCTGCGACGAAACCACTGTCTTGGAACTGATTTTATAATACTGTCATAGTAAGACGATTGCTTAGCAAAATTAAATGAAATGCCCCTGTTTTTGTTTCATAAGGCCACTAAAGAGTACTTCTAATCACTTGCAAGTAACCAAGTGCATTGTAAAAAGTGAATTTATTTATCCTTCTTGTAAATGTACCACAGGTGGGCGAGCTATTCTACCAGTCCCACGACTCCCTCTGCAAGCTAATGGAGGTGTCATGTCCAGAGCTGGACCAGATCGTGGACATCCTGCGAGGACTGCCCGGCGTGTTTGGGGCTAGGATGACGGGAGGCGGGTTTGGGGGCTGCGTCATATGTCTAGTAAGTAGACGGTCGGCCTGCGATGCAAGAGATTGCAGGTTCGATTCTTGCCTCGGAACAAATTTGTATACGATCTGCAGAATTTTTTTCTGTGTGTTGTGTGATCTGTGTGTTTTTTATGTGTGTGTAAGTATAGTAAAAATATCTATCTTTGTATATACTGTATTAAGAGTATAGTATAGACCCATAACACCTGTCAAAACATTTAAAAAATCTAAGTTTTTGAAAATATCTATTGAACCTCTCCAATAAAGTAAGAACAATTTTAATATCCGTGTTGGTGGTATATCTTTTGTAGGTTTTTATTTCAAAGGAAGTATCCTCTTATTGAAGCTATTTGAAACCTGTATTACGTTTCAAATAGCTTCTATGCCCAACTAACATTTTGGTGTCAGTTACAGGTATTATTATTACTTTTAACTGTTTAACGGAGTAATAATGATCTCAGTTGTAACTATAAACTTTATAAGGTAGTTAAAATATAAATTGACTCTCGTTAACACTTATTGTTGTTTAGTTTTTTCCGTAAAGTGCCTTATAAGTATTTTGGTGTTATATTGATTATAAGGTGCAGACATTACTTTTAAAACAGAGTTAGTCAAGAGTATAAGTTCATTTTATGCTTAGCCGGTAGTATTGTCTTGGCTATAGTAATTGTAGTTACTTAAGACTATTAATACACTGTAAAGAGTACTAAAGACTGACAACATTCTTGACTAAAGATGTTGTATCTCGAAATGTGTAATAGAACACTTAACAAAGACATAAAGCTTTAATGTTCGGTCGCCATTGTTTTGGTCAATTAACTTATATATATTGAATAGGTTATTCTATATTTGACAACAAAATACTTCATTATTTATGTAACTTCTGTCATTCTACTGAAACCACATAATTTAACATGCTACTGGCTAATAAGGAAAAAAATAAAAAAATAAAAATTTGAAATTTCTTTATTATTCTTCATAATTTTTATTTAAAATCTTAATTTAATCCAGGGCGCGTTAAAATTGAGATGAGAAACATGGTATACATTTACAGTAAAATTACCGCGGCAGATTATGTTCACTTCACAATGAAAACTTTAACTCCTTAGTATTTGTATATTCTCCTCTGTCAATTCTGTTACGCCATTCACTGATAGTCACATAATTTTATTAAGTAACAAAGTTCATAGACTTCCCGTCATAAGATACAAAATACCTACGCTTGAGAATATTCTAACTAACTACTAAGCGATTAAGTGTCAAACAAGTATTTTTAATAGGTCTTGTAATATGTTAGGTGATATTTCATTCTTAACCGAAATGATTCTAACACCTATAGTATTAACCAACTCATCTACAAGACATTTATACCGGTTAAGGTATTAGCTGAGAATGAATAAACACTCTTGTGCAGGTACTTAACACCCTTATACCACCCTTATACAGGCTTTATAACACCTTTACCTGCAAAATCGTGGGCCTCTTTCGTGGTTATATGGGTAAGGACCAAAATTTTTGCATGTTTGCACAACGGAAACAAAGCAAATGTAGCACAACAGAATTTGTTAAGGTTAGTGTACATGGGTCTATAAATGATCACACTGGTATAGATTACTTACATTCTTATTGTTTCTTAACCATTGAAAAATATATAAAGGTTTAGAAAAATACAGCAAACACAAATATATTATACATTAATTTAATAACACATATTATAAGACCTAAACCTGATTGAGAGTTAAAATCGTTAAGTAATGTTGTATACCTATCTTTACAAAATTCCATTGTAACACGTCACACAACTTCGTGACATTCGTCGCATACAGGAAAAAAAAACCACATGACACAGCATTCAAAAATTCATACTGAAGAAATTAAACACCTTTATGAATACACATCAGAACTATTCAATAGTAGACAAAATAAGCTACAAGAATTAATAGTAAAAAGTAAGAAAAGTTGACGCAAAACACTTTAAAAGTCTTACAGAAAATCCAAATTTATAATGGTACACATGCACCTTCAACACGTTTTTGCAAATGAGCGAAAAACAACGTGGCGGAATTGGCCTGAATTTAGTCACAACTTAGATGACGGTGTAGCCTTTGCAACAAAACATTATTTGTTATCCTATCTTGCCATGTTCTCGATTTATGCTGTCGCACAACTGAGTGACACAACGGAACGAAATTTGGGACACGCTTTGAGATTAATATTATAAATTAAGTATAAAGTTTAACGAGACCGTAATAATAAAAACGTGAAGATAAATTCATGGTGAATGTAAATAAATCAAAAAGTCTTTGAAAAGTTTTTTAGTTTTAGAATAAAATTGCAAAAACCTGGAGGAGTCGGAGATGTGCCATTCACATTTTGTATGAAAAACGAAAATGGATTCAATATCCTTATTTACATAAAATTAATTTTACAGAAACCTAGTGAAAGAAATTTAGATATGAATAAAGCACAGGGTGCAAAATAAATTCAGCTATAATAATCAAGTATTAATAGTCACATAAGTTAACAATTTCTTTTTATATGTTGATTTGAAAGTAATGTGCCATCGTACTCACACAAAAAGTGCAAAAATTTTGGTCCTTACCCATATGTGAGTTAGAGCATGCTCTAACACCATTCTTACAGGTATTTTTAACACTAAGATACTCGATTGGAACCGTTATAAGTATAATATACAGGTTATTTTAACGCCAACGTGCTAGTTGGGTGCTTTTTAGAACACCGTGAATTGAGTCTACAGGAGCCGAAAACATAAAAATGCGAATTTGTGCGTCTTGAGTAGTCTGTAAAGAAGACTGGCGAAGTTCTTTGAATCTCAGCCTAACTGTTATATTATAACCCTCGTTAATTAACAAAATCAACGAACTTTAACACAACCTAGTTAAGCAAAAAAAAAATACTTGTAATTACTCTCCAAGGGTTAGTATTAAAGTGATAAAATTAGAACAAATAAAGAATTCAGGTACAATTGGTATTATCCGATATGTGTGTGTATATTTTATACCTTATTTTTTATGGCGCCTTATATTCAACCATGGTTAAATCCGAGAAGCTCTCTTGTCAAAATTTATAAGCTTCTTGTCGAAAACATTTCCCTCACGTCAACTGACTTTGCCATTTGACGTTTCAACGATCCATTATTAGCACAACTTTATTTCTCCTGCTTTTTGTCTTCCCCATTATATTTTTTAAAGTAGTACCATAAGTTATAACGAGTTTTTTTAGAATATAACTCTGCCATTAATGTTGCCATTCTGCTGAATTAATGTTTCATATTTGACACAATGAAAGGTTACTCAAATTAGTGGGTCTATTTACGCCAATCTTCTTTATAATAATTATCTTTAGATTGTGTTTCAGAAAAATATTTTCTCTGGTAACAGATTCGAATATTCAATGTTGTCCAAAAAAAACATGATCACAATCATGCTGGGTTGTTTATTCCGAAAAACTCGTGTATTCCATATACAAAGACTTTCTCGGAATGAAGCACAAGGGTTTCAATTCCACTTTTTTAAGCTTTACGCATAAAGCGTATATATTATATCCCTACTAATAATGTTCGACACGAAAACCATATTCTGTTTGTCATTAAAAAATGTGTACCATATAATTATATAAATATTTTTAACTTTAAAGGCTAAGTTAATTACGGAGTGGTTTATGTTCTTTTTCATTACTCATATTCCGAAAGTAGGTCTGAACATGCCTGAAGAGCGGGTTGAAAGTGATACTTTTCCGCCCTAGGGAGAATCGTTTTCAACTGACAGCTATAACGTTACTATTGAACCATGATAGCGGCAGAATAAATACTTAAGCTAAAAAAATCGCCTTAGCGATAATGCACTGAATTCAAAAAATACGAAAGACAAGGCAGTATGGCTTTCGGGACTAAATAAGTTACTTTCAACCCTTGGGTAACAATGTACCTACTATTGTTTAATTTCAGTAAATTTCAATACTCAGTTTCAATAGTTACGAGAAGCTTTGCGTTGATTGAACGTCGGAAATTCGATTATTTAAATCATAGCAGGAATTAAAAAGTAAAAATGAAAGCTTTTAGGTCCCAACCCGGTTATGCAATACTTATTAACTCAATTATTAATGGTTTATGCTATTAAGTCTACATATATGAATTAAAAAAAGCTTATGATAGGTATAACAAACTGAAAGTTTGATTTTTAGAAATTCCTTTGTTTAACGTAAAAATATAAAATAAATGGCGGTGATTAGTTTACCTCCAGTTAGAGCCTTAACCCTAAATCGTGACAACATCAAGCGAGTCACTCAATTTAAACAACTAGGGAATTCCCTTTCCACCGATCTGTAAACATAGAAAGAAAATGTACTGCTTTGGCAGTTTGAGGTGAAATGTTAATAGTTATACTTCTTCGTAGCGGGCAAATCTACAGGGATATTATTCCGATGTTCTGACGAAATGAAAGTTACTCTATTTGAAGCTTACTGCCTGTACACGCACGTAGGCTTTAGGTTAAGTATAGCAAAAATCGTTACAGGCCCTACGTGTCTTGTATAATAAATAGGTAATACTTTAAGAATGCGGCTGAGACTCCCCCGTTTTTGTAGCGCCTCAGAGCTGTTTGCTCAGTATCGAACTGATGGCTTCCACGATGTCAAAGACTTTCGAGCTTTCGAAAGCTTTTTCGTTATCAAACTGTGTAGGTATACTTGTACTAAGTATACTATTTTATCTTCGAACTGTCTTTAGAATCCATTTTCATAGTATGTAGTTACAGAACAGCCATATCTCGCGAAGAACCGACAACCGTTGGGGTAAACGTGTTCTTGAGAGGAGACCGCGAATTGGCAAACGTAGTGTATGACGCTCTCCGGCCAGGTGGGATGATGATCTGCGAAAGACTGCTAGCAGATGCGTCAAGCTGAAGACAGGGCGCTATGGCGCTCATTAAGGGAGACCTATGTCCAGGAGTGGTCTAATATTAGGCTGATGATGATGATAGAACTGTCACAGTTTGACCTTTTTATCTTGATTATCTTGAAACTCTCCTCAGTTTAGAGCAAGATGATGCTAAATTGTTTGTTTTTTTTTATATTTTCATTTACATATTTATTTATTGTCCGTTTACAGATAGAGAAATCGGAGGTGGAGAATGCGAAGATAAGCATCGTGTCGCAGTACAAAGGCAAGCCTGTGTTCTTCATCAGCCAGCCTAGTGAAGGGGCACGGTTGATTCCACTATAATAATAATAAAATTATAAATTAATATAAATTGCAATTAATAATAATTGCAACCGTCTGCAGTTAGCTCAATGGTTTCAATTGTAAATACTAGTTGTAATTTTTCTATTTCTTTGCTTCTAATTTTCGTTGTTAATAAAGCATTAATGTAAATTTAATTAATAAATTATTTTTTTAATTTATTCCTGATTTTTATTTCTTTTAAAGTAAAACTCAGTATAGCTGATAGATTACTACAAAAGTATTCATTAAGAATTCGAAAAAACTTTACTGAATTAAAAAATATGCAACCACGCCTGTTCAAGCACAACATATACATTTCTGTCTGTATTTTCATTGAAACTAAAACTATGCAAAGCATAATTTTATTCACTTGCAAGTCTGCGAGTAAATTCAATTCTACTTAGAGTAAACGAAACAAATGGGGAGATGAAATAAACCAAACATTTGTTGAATTAATCGTTATTTATTGTATTTAAGAGGACATCGAATGGTGATTTCAATAGGATTCATTTAAATTAGTTTCGATCGTACAACAAAGTTATAAATAACAGTTTATTATACACTAATATAACTATTTGCAAACAAATTAGAACTAGTTGGTATTTATAAACTTTAACTATTAAGTTTTCAAGAGTCTGGAAAACAATCAGTCTCGAAATGAAAAACAACAAAATTAGGAATCAATTGAATCAATTGAGGTAGCTCAACAGAAGTAATAGGTAATATTATCCAGGACTAAGCTCTGAAAACAATTTGACTGTTCTGTAGGTACAAGCATTGCTTTGAATGAATTAATATTTATAAACTTTATTGCACCATCAAAACGTGATAAAAATTATAGAAATAGAGCCTGTTTTATGTTAGAGGCACGTTCTTTCACGGTATCTTTTAAATAAAACCACAGGCAAATCACTATCATACATATACATAGTATAAAATAAAGTCGCTTTCTCTGTCCCTATACTACGGAACGGTATTTGATGCCGTTTTTTAATAGATAGAGTGATTCAAGATGAAGGTTTATACGGATATTAAAACCGTGCGAAGCCGGGGCGGGTCGCTAGTAAGTAATCGAATAGCTTTAAAAACCTGAACATTGTGCAGATGCAAATAATGTCAACATAAACGAAATAAAGGGAAAATAACGAAAAATTATTTATGATAATATTTAATCTGCTACGATATTAAACAGCCACAGTTCTACGACGTAGCACATTTGCTACGCCGTAGAGCTGATGCTACGATGTTAGTTGTGTCCGGTAAGCCCAGGAAACTGGAGTAGGAGTCAAAATAGCTAAATTAATTAAAATTTCGGCGGGATGAAAAGCCCTACGGCGTAGCTTGTACGGCATTGCTACTGCACGGCAAAGTAACAAACATTTAAAGAGGGACTGGTACGTCACAACACTACATAGTATAAAACAAAGTCGCTTTTTCTGTCCCTATGTCCCTATATCCCTATGTCCCTTAGAACGCTTAAATCTTTAAATCTACGCAACGGATTTTGATGCGGTTTTTTTAATAGATAGAGTGATTCAAGAGGAAGGTTTATACGTACAATAAAACCGTGCGAAGCCGGGGTGGGTCGCTAGTTTAGAATAAAATTCTAACTACAACTTGCAGCTTCAAGCGAGCCCGCGAGTTATCGTTTATCTGATGCCGTCAATGTATAATATGTAAATTAGAAGATGAATCCCATATTTAAATAAATGTAGGTATATTCAATCGTGTTGTGTGGAAGTGGTTCGGTTCAAATCTGTGCCAAGCTTAAATGTTACGTCGTAGCACCTTGTGACGACTAAAGGCAGTATTGGTATTTACTCGCCTCTAATAGGTATATCTTTATCTCTACAAAATACGAATTTCTCGCTGCTCACCGAAAATAAACTCATGTAAATTTTACAAGGATATACGTCAGTAAAACCACCCTTTTACGAGCAAATCATAACTGCAAAGATATTAAAAGTAAATAAACTTTATTTTTCATCTAGTACCCATAACACAAGCTCTGCTTAGCTTGGGGCTAGATGATGCTGTGTAGACTGTCCGGAATTATTATTATTATTATTATTATTTGATAAGCTACTTCAACAGACGGACCACGAAAATAGGGCAGATCAAAATATCAAACATTAAACCTCAGCCGTGACGGTTGCGGCGTTAGAATTGTAGTATTTCTTTTGAATATATTATGAAAATGTTTTGTGCTCTTTATTATTATAGTTTGTGTATCGTTATATAAAGCGTGTATAAATGTACCTATTGTGAAATGATTTGTTATGAATGTGTGATCATGGAAATATGTTGTGAAACATCATGAATAGAATATCGAATAAAGTTTTCTTTATGTCTCTCTATTTCAAAGGAATATACGAAATGTAATCCGATCATGTAAGTGTAATGTTATAGTGTAGTGTAATGTGTTCTGATCGCTTAAGCTTAAAAAACTTTTATGTAAGTAGTGTAAGTCTTGTTATTATTTATTAGACCAAACGGCACACAATCGCAATCACGCTGTCCCCAAAAGGAAGTGACCTCCCTATAGTAGCTCGTCTACTCTTACAAAGCTCTTTCATAAAGCCGGTAAACCTCTTTCGGCCATTTTTTACTGCAGGTTTTATTACGCCTATTTCTCAACAGTCCCATAAGAGCCATTTGGTTTAGAACCATGCATGTGGCGTTTTATGGAGCTTATGTATAAATAAGTTAAATGGTTCAATTTGTTTGACAGATTTCAGTGAGTAAATAAATTCTGTGCATTGGGAAAGGCATGGTATCTAAAACTACGCAGGTTGCTTGTTTTGTTCGAACATAGAATACAAAAATAAATGGGAAGAAGGTGGAAAATACAGCTCATGTCAATCAAGAAGCAATATCCTTAGTCATAGAGTGAAGTCCTTTTGCAGCCTCTTCAAAGCCTTCGCTTCAGTCTCTCGTGAGCAATCGTGGCGAGCACACGCCTCGTTGTCGGGAGAACCGAACTTCGATATTATTGATATCGGAAACAAGTGACAGTTAATTGTGTTTACTTTGAAAGTGCTAGATCGTTAAGTGGTTTCTCACTGAATGAACACGATTTCTTGGGTTTTACGCAGTTACGAGATTTGAATTAGAAAGGTCAGTTTTTGATGTTGACTGAGTAATTTGAATGGAATGACAAAATTATTTATAGGCCCTGAAGGATTTTGGAGATTTACAAGAGTTTCCGTGAGTGGCTCAGGACAGGACCAGATGAAAAAGTACTAGAAAGAAAAGACCTTCGTAGCATCTATGTTTACCTAACACAATCTCTGCTTACTTTATTATTAGCATTATTTATAATTTGATTTACTGTAATGGGTACTCAGCATTGGGCGAGTTACTCACAAATAATCAAAAAAAAAAAAAATTATAAATTGTCAATATTCGCAAAATCCCATGAATATACAAACAATGTGAATGTGTAGATGGTTTTATGAAAATGAGGAGCATAATATATGAGGGCGGTACCTAAACATCGACTTGCGTATATTCAGCTTGTAGAGTCTACAATATTAACAACGCAAATTACAATCAAAGAACAATAACTAATTAAAACTAGGACATATAAATTAAAACGATTGAGCTAACTGCAGACGGTTGCAAACAGTGTAAAGGAAGCTCAACTGATCCATATAGAGAGCTTGTAGAGTCTATTGTTTTATGTTCTTTATCATAAAATATCATAAAAGGATTATTTGTATTTTGTAGTCAACATTTTAGCAGACGTTTTTTGTAATGAGATCTATATATATAATTATACGATAACTCTCAGAAACGCAAGCACTTAGTTCAGGTAGGTAACTAGTCCAAATGCCCAGATGTTTAGATGTTCAATTTAACGCCGTTTCAATTTCAAATCTATTTCATCTTCGAAAATGTAGCATCGTAAATTGTAATCTTTTCGGATACTAACAAACACAACAAAAATCGTATTTGGAGCGCATTCTGAATTTATTATAAATATTTATGTACGGGTATTTATCGCGTTTATTTACCTATAACACATTATTAAATTTATTTATAATAATGTGTTCTGATCGCGTTAGTTTAAAAAACTTCATTCTGAATTTGTGCGCGGACATACATTTCAACGAATATTTTTATTAAGTATATGAAAATATCTTATATTTTTTTTAATCTCTTTAAGATTAAAAAAATATAAGATGTTTTCATTTACGTTACTTAGGTACTAGTTTTTGTATGGATAGCCATCGTGAGTAGTTAGTAGGGTTGTCACAAAGTAAATTTGTGACATGCTATAAAAAGGTGCATAGATAAATTAAGTTTTTGTAAATTTGTCCCAAACTCTCAGTTTACATCCTTTTTGAAAAAAGTAACGTTATGAAGTATAGTTAAAGTAAAGCTTGCTTAGCGTAGTCGATAATACCAACAAGTGGCTTACGGAAGACGAGATCATTGGATTTTAGCTTGCTAGTGTAGTCAAATAACTAACTCAGTAATTCAATTCAAATTTCTTTATTTCTTTAAGCTTACAAAATAAGCACTTAGACAAGTCAAATTTAATACTATAAGTACATAATTATCAAAATAATATAAGAAATAAAGTCATGTCAAAGTCAAACTCATGCTGAGGAGAATTTTTTCTCGGTCAAAGTTTGTTTTATTATTCTATTTTAGTTTTTTTTATAGAAAAATCGGCAGCCTTGTCGCTAACATCGACCACTTCCAGGCAACCTTTGAACGGACACAATCGGTTAGCTCATGGAATTGACGGTGGTGGTTATGAATAATATATTTTTGACAAAAAACACGATTTAAATAATTAGTTTCTACCCGCTGCTTCGCACGTGTTGTCTACGAAAACATTTCAAGGTATCGTAAATCAGTTATCTTTGGATATAAATACCAAAGATAACTAATTTACGATACTATTTTATTACAATATTCTAGACCTACATACGAAATTTTAGTCCAAGTCGTTATTAGGTTCTTATGGAGTGAAGAAGTAACAAACATCCATACTATCATTGACCATCTGGACTGGACCTATGTGGCATAGTGGGCGGAGATCCGCCTGCGAAGTAGGACGTACCGGCCCCCCTATTACGGATCTCGCGACCAGTTTGCAACAGGCGTAAATCGCGCAATCTTCGCTGTCAAACGTCAAATTTGTATTAGCTATCAGCAGCGACAGCGACCACAGCAATCGATCGCAACGTCTCCCTCTGCCGGACAATCGGCGAACTAAAAAATGCATTCTTATCGTCTTCTGGCTACACTTTGGTATTACGTAGGCACTTTCGACAGCAACGCGACAGCGGTAGCAAAGCAATTTTAACTGTCAATTAGCAACAACCCCAGCGGCTGTTTTGTTGGCGATTGCTTACTGATTGTGGAGAAAATATTTAGAGAATTTTGTGTTGTGATTCTCTAAGAAAATAATAAAAACCTCAAAAATTCGAAACTCGTTAAAAATAAAGTTGGGTTACAGTGTCTCGCAATTTATTACAGCTAAGAACATTAATCATTAGTCCAGCAGTGGACTAATATAGGTTGATGATGATGATGATGATGAAGAACATTAAGTATTCTATAAATTATACTATCAAGGCATTCTAAAAATCAATACTTTGTTATAAATTGATAGTTTTGTTTCAAGTAAGTGTACTTACTAAAATAAATAGGTAATTGTTTGTTTCATAGATGGCACGCGCTGTGATACTCATTGAGGGTCTAGATGGCGAAGAAAGGAGAGATGAACTTAGGTATTGAGGGATCTCTGAGATTTAGTTTGCGGCGAAATCTCCAAAATCAAGGTGATCCCTTGACAGCATCAGATATTGAATTTAGAGCCCATTACAGGCTCTAAAGAGTTATTCTCTCAATTGTGCCAAGAACTCAAACCTCATATGCCTGCACAGCAAAGACAAACAAAAGTGAG
This sequence comes from Eupithecia centaureata, assembly GCA_944547425.1. Lineage (NCBI taxonomy): Eukaryota > Metazoa > Arthropoda > Insecta > Lepidoptera > Geometridae > Eupithecia > Eupithecia centaureata. The sequence continues at coordinate 14,370,257 of OX155684.1, read as the reverse complement.
CTTGGAATGTAAGGTATGGTATCTACCTATATGTATATCTAGCTTATGAACCTTGCCTTAGTACCTATACAGTTCCTAATATATGGTTTTTGATTACAGGTTCTAACGGCCCTCTCATTTTATGCCACTGGATCATATCAAAAACCAGTTGGTATGAACTTTCTTCATGGCCTGAGTCAACCAAGCGTTTCAAATGCTGTGAAATAAGTCACCAAAGCACTGAATAATATTAGTATTTTGCAGAAATACATAAGATTTCAACAAATATGCGAAGAGAGGCAGACAATATAATAAATGGGTGTGTTTTTTGTTATTTCTAAGTTTATTGCCCAAATATCACCAACCATTAACTATTAAAACTAGTAGTACTAGTAAAATAATAATAAAAACTTTTTAAAACAAAGATTTATTGCTCAAATATCACCATAATTTATTTTATAATAACACTTTGAATTACTAACTAAACAAAGAAAATTACAATCAACAAAAGTACTTAACAAATTACAACTAGTTACAATTGAAACAATTCAGCTAAGTGTTGTGATGTTCATATGTTTTACAGATTTGTGATAGTGATTTGAATATCTTAAATGTTGATGCAACCTTATGAGGGGCCAGCCATGATGCATTCATCTGGCGTCAATCAGAAATAAACCCACCACACATTCAACAACTCTTTGCCATTAATAAAATTATGTTTATGCATATTTAATCTTTGATTTCTTTGCAGGTGACTTAAGGTATTCTTTGAGGCCTTTGCTTCTGACCCCTATTGTTAATACTAATATTATACTAAAGTCCACTGCACAGCAAGGAACACTGTGTCCTGCATAACATGGCAACGGCAACGAGACAGTCATCCTATTCCTGAGCTATCACCCACAGACTCCCAAGCTGAAAGATATCAGCAAGAACCACAAAGTGATCATGTTGAGGACCTGAATGAATCCCAGATGCTACAAAATGGCCGTCGACAAGAAGGTTGTGGAATAACTGAACGTAGCTCTGCATCACTATTTATATATAGTTATGTCACAAAAAGTTAAAGTGAACAGAAAATCAATAAACACCTTATTTCTTATATTATTTTGTCAATTATTTATAGTATATATTATTTACTTGTCTAAGTCTAATTTTATAAGCCTTACGAAATAAAGTTATTGATTTCTAATTATTAGGAAACACCTTAAGTCTAATGTCATCTTTTAATAATAAATAATATCTGATTTCTTTTTATAACTCGCGGCATCGCCCTCGAACCAGTTTTCTTTCATACAAATTTCACAAATTTATTGCACATAGGTATTTTAGTGTAAAAATAAAAATTGTGTCTTTATTCACTCCATAGATTATTTATACCAAGTTTTGAGAGAATCAAACCAGAAATAATTATTTTCCATAAAAACTTTACCACCCCATTTAACCACTTTAGAGGTAAATTTTTCAGAATGTACTCTCTTATATGTTATTCTAGATCCTAATCTATTAAAATTAAAATTTTATTCTAAATAACTTAAGTAGTTATGGAGATTGACTACCTCTAACAAACATATTCACACAGACTATATAATAGTAAGATAAGATATAGTTTTAAGCAAGACAAAACAATTATTTTTTTGATAAGTTGTTAAATAATTTGTTAAAAAAACAGTCTGCTCATGCAATGCCTATGCGATAGAGAGAGATGCCTCCGCCTGCAGGCGAGGGAGAGTCGAAAAGAGCTGTTCGTGGTGATGTTGAAAATAAAAATAACTAGATTAGAAAAGGAACAGATAGTCAAACTAGGTACAAACAAAATATCTAATATTTTTACTTATACTATATAGACTAATTTATAAACGTGAAAGTATGGATGGATGGATGTTTGTTACTTTTTCACGCAAAAACTACAAAATGGAATTGGATGACATTTGGCACAGAGATAGATTATAGTCTGGAATAACACATAGGTTATATTTAATGGAAATGGGAATTACCGCGGGTGAAACCGCGAGGCTCTGCTAGTACATATATGATATTTTTACTTAATACTATTATGATTAAAATTACTTTGAAATAATGATGTTTTACCTGATTTACTAACTACCACTTCATCCTGGTAATCAATATTTTCCGCCTCTAAAATATTTTCACTTATACTTTGAGTTGCCTGAAAATAAAAAGATTTTTTTAAATCATTGAACAGCACACTTCACTAGGTAGGTATTCAATTAATTTATAATTTTCAATTAATTTTTTGTATGGAATGTAGTATTCTATCATAAAAGAAAAGTCGGAAAATTACATTGAAGCGTACAAATGCAGGCACTCTTTGCTGGATGTTACAGCACCCTCGCCGATAATTGCCAGGATCTTTCGGTTCGTTTCTGACAATGAGTCAAGGGTATAGATGTAAATCAACCGATTTAAAACGTTTTAAACCAAATTTCGCCGTTTTAAACCGCAAACAAATCGTTTTAAACGGTTGAAAACTCGCATACAACATTGCGTCAAGTCCCGACTATAGTTGTAAAGCCGGTTTACAACCAACTAAACCAATCAGTTTAAAACGAAAAATCCCGTTTAAAACTCAAATAGGTACTTAAACCATTTTTTTAGATTTAAAACACTATCGTTTGATGATTACGTTTTTCCGTAATAAAACTAGTACTTACTTTTCTTTTTTGTTGTGTACCTAATTACCTATGGATATTGATAAAATTAGCGGTATCATATCAAATCATTCATTTCAGACAGTAGGTACCAACATACAATTTAAATACATATTCCATAATTGTTTTAAAATACAAGAATTAATAAAAAATTTAAAAAATGTAATAATTTAAAACGACAAATAAATCAATTTAATTCGGTTTTAAACCGGCCGCGACGTTGCCAGCTCGCCTACCCTACACACACATGCATATCCATAAACTCCGCGCCGCGCGTGCCGTGCACGCACATTTCTATGATATATATACATATTATGTAGGTACATAGTATTATATTGTAACGCCATGCACGCACTTTCCATGGTATATTTATAATACGCTATGATAACTGTAAATAAAAATAGAACAATTAAATTTTAAAGTTAACTTAATAGGCAACATTTCAAAGAAGGTCCTGTGACGCAGGAGGTTGCGGGTTCGATTCTCGCCTTGAGACAAATATGTTTAATGTACGATCCGCAAAATATTTGCTCCGGTTCTATCTAGGTATTATATATGTTTAGGTAATACAAAATATATTTCTATGTAGGTAATGTATTGTTGTATCCTACTAATAGGTACCTATAATAAACGCGAAAGTTTGTATGAATGGAAGTTTGTTACTCTTTCACGCAAAAAGTATTGAACGGATCTGGATGAAATTTGGCACAGAGATAGATTAAGTACTATTACTACTGTAATAAGTAATAACACGTAGGCTATATTTTATCCCGGAATTCCCAAGGGAACGGGAATTACGCGTGTGAAACCGCGAGGCGCTGCTAGTTGTTTATAATTGGGTAGAGTGAGTGGGGGGAAGATGAAAAAAGGGGTAAGACAAAAAGTCTTCAATAACACCAGATTTAAAGTACTTATGACTATGCTGGCAACATCGTTAGGGCCACCAATTTGTTACTTATCACAACTCAGTCAGTGGTTGCGGCTGAGAACGCCTGGTTGTGTGTAAAGTGCAATTTTCTAAGACAGTGTATTTTTCAGGATTCACAAAAGTGATTTCATCTTGCCCCGTGTCTTGTAAATTAAATTACAAGGCAGGTACGAGTGTTTCATTGAAACATCTGCCTATTATTTTTTGTACATATATATGTAATTACTTCTAAATCTCTCTATTTCTCGTATTTTAGAATTTATTTCAACTTTTCATCTTTCCCCATTTACATTTAACGGGGTAAGACAAACATATCAATGTTTTAATTTTGACCCTTTTTCAGATTTCATACTAAAAGCCAGATGTTCTCAAACTGTATCTTTGTGTAAGTTTCAGGAAGAAAATAAGAAATAAGAAAACAATTGCTGAAAGTAGTAAAACAAAAAAAAAACAAGAATGCTAAGAAATGTGAAATAAAAAAAGAATCCAATAGAAAAAGAAAATACTTTAAAAGTACAAAAGAAAAAAATTAAGAATTATTTATGGTGATGAAAAAGAACATTCATATAGGTTTCATGTGAAATAAAAAAGTTTTCAGTTTTTATTTCATTTTTCATTAATAGATAATATTTTTTTTTCTTCAGTCAATACATGTGCAAATTGGCTCCAAAGTTTGAGAATCTCTTCTTCAATCTTCCCCCAGTGGGGTAAGTTCGGAATATATATATTTTTTAAATTTGTTATATCTTTGTCAAAAATAGGTATTTTGGCACTACAGTCAGTTTCAACTTTTTAAATTACTTAACACTATAGACTAAGGACCATAAACTTTGCCTAAGACCTGCCTAAGACACGTTTTAACGATTTTAGATTTTTATTCGATCTTACCCCGTCACCTTTTCATCTTCCCCCTGTTTCAATTAAGTAAAAATAATATTTTTAATTACAGTTTTCTACTTTTTGGACAGCTTTATCAGGCTGTTATTGACATATTATAAAAATCTAGTCTTTACCCTTTAATTATGTCCAATTTACTTTTAGCTAAAGTTAATATCTATTCTTCTACATGGATTCAAAAACAACACTGACCATCTCATCAAAAAACCGTTCGATCTTGCCCCCACTCACTCTATAATATTTGTAGTAACGTTTAGGTAAGTATTTATTCAATAGGTACCTAATCAACATTTCAAAATTACCTATGTATTTAGGTACATAAGTAAGTACTGTGTATGATCAAAATCCCAGAAATGCGACGTTGCCGGTTCAACCATCATCATCGTGTACACGCGTCCAATCTCTACCTCTAGTGCTGACATTGAATATATTAATATATTCAATAGTCTAATATTATTAAAAAGTTTTGTTTAATTACGCACGCGAACACTAGTGCTGGCAAATATTACTAGTTTACTTAGTTAATTACTAACATTGGCATGTCACTAACTACTAAATACATTTGGTAAATCTTATATTTAGATAATTAATAATATTTGAAATACAATAACAATGTGAATGATTAAGAAAATATTTATAATAATATAAAGTCAACGTTCATTAAATTTAGTTTATATTTTTTTCAAATGACATATTAAATTTTCATCTATACTATAAAACGGGTAACATTCCAAAAAAGTCTTTATTTTTGCTTTAAATTCCTGAAAAGGACGTAGAGTTATTTCAAGGGAAAAGTTCTTACTAAGTAATAGTAATAAATGGTAAAAATTCTATGTGAATGTTTGTTATAATAATCTCCGTAAACACTTAAGTTATTTTCATGAAATTTGGTATGTAGACAGCTAAGGACCTAGAATAACACATAAGATATAAAAATTAGGAATTTTTACCCTTTGATGGGGTTAAATAGGGTGGTAAAGTTTGGATGAAAAATTATTATTCCTTAGTTTGATTCACTCAAAACTCTCTCGGTATAAATAAACTGAAAAGGAAATAATTAAACATATATTTTTTATTATTACGAAACTAGGAGGCGGCGTGCAGTAAATTTTTGAAATGTGACAACTAAATTTCCGTCATTTCAATTAATTGGGCGAAGCCACGGGTCGCAACTAACTAGTATTATATAAATCAAGTTTTAGGCATACAAATATTACAACTGTAATATTCGAAGACATACCAGACAGATGTAGGTAAGTTGCCTTTTCATATTTCAAGTTGTTTTTTCAAAACAATCTACTAATTCAACATGATGACTCGTAAAGCCGACAAGTTGAACCAAGTTTTACTAGAATTAAAGTTGGCAAAAGGGCAGATTTCACAATTAGAAGCAGAAAGAGCTGAAAATGAAATTATTCTTCTAGAAGCTCTAGATAATAACAAAAAGCTAAAAATCGAGATGTGCGCACTTCATTCTGAGAATACGTCTATTAGTGAGGAACGGGATAGGCTTCAGTTGATAATAGATAGGTTCGATGAAAAATGTGGCATTGAGTTTGAGTCCGTCCTGCATAGAACTTCAGTCCTGGAGAAACAACTGTGTGACGCCCACCAACACATCACCCAGCTGGAGGAAGCAGCCGATAGCTCTGCCACCGCGAAAACTCAAAGTTTATTTGATGAGTTGATATCCGCTCAACCATCCCAAGGCCAAGTTTATGCTGCGGGCAGCAACTTACACACTATGCAAACCATTGATTTAACCAAAGATGACTCAGTGTGTAATATGGAGGCTTGCAGCAAAAACATCAACATCAACAACACACACAACCTTAGTAAAAATAAGTTTAAAAAATATGTTAAAATAAGTAAGTTTATAGAAAAAACTAAAAAATTATTAAAAAACCAGAAAAATGTTGTATACAAACTAAAATACAAAAGAAAACTTGTAAATAAATTAGACCTGTGTACAGCACAGCTTAATTATAATCAAATTCAATATGAGGCAGACATGCAAGACCTGAGATGTAAACTTGGTCAAGCTGAGCACTCCCTAGAGCAGTACATCAGCCTCTATCAGAGAACTACTGAACAAACAAGGGAACTCAATCTGGCCATGGATGCATTACTCAGAAGCCAGGTGAGTCTGGAGGGCAGAGTTCTGGAAGGCTGCGGCTGCTGTGATCCCGGCCCAGTCTCTGACCATTCAGGTCCGGACAGCACCGTGTCAGCCGCATCCCATCTGGATCTCTGCACTTCATGCTCAGGTATAAAAACAATAATGTACTGCGATGAAATCGGAAAAAACATGGGCCAGTTCTTAAATAAGAGTATGGAACATCCTGTAATAAATAATTGCTATCAAAACTCAACTCTGCATAGTATTATGCAGAAAATTGATATTGAAACTTTTGATAAACAATCAAACTTAATAATATGCATTGGTAATAGGGGTAATGTGAACAAATCTGACCTAATTAAGTACATGGACAAACTTTGTTCTATAAATTTAAGACAAATTGTGATGTTCACATTCCCCTACAGCGACAGCTTGCCACTTTCTGAAAATAAGCTTAGATATAAGTTGAATATGACATTGCATACTATTTCATGCAATAATAATGTACATTTGATTGATATTAACAATATTGTTAATAAAAAATATTATCTGACTCAAGGTAATTATTACCTTTCCAATTTTTACAAAAGACAGATAGCAATTTCGCTATCCTATTATTTTGAAACCACAGCCAAAAACTTGGCTATAACTAATGCTTCTTTTGAGCATTGTAACAATTTACAAACCAAGACCTTGGAAATTATTCCAAGTCATTTAAATTAGAAATAAAGACAATAGAGGAAGTCTCTTGCCTTAAAAAAACAAATAATATCAATCAAAAGAAAAAACAAATTTGTAAAATTAATGCAAAGTTTACTAACTTGGTGCATCAAAATATTCAAGGATTAAGAAGTAAATTATTAGAATTGGAATTGTTCATGAACTCATTTGATATTGACATTATCTGCTTAACAGAACACTGGCTGAAAAGCTATGAGCTCATGTTCAACTTCAGCAACCACCAAGTTGGTAGTTCTTTTTGCAGATCACATGCTATTCGTGGAGGCTCTTTAATATTACTTAATAAACTACTGAAATTCAAAGACCGTAAGGACATAATATGTATGTCTGTTGAAAGCCACATTGAAGTAGCATGTGTTGAGTTGGAGCAAAGTATTGTAGTAAGTGTATACAGCCCACCATCAGCCTCCTTTGAAATATTTGAAAAAATTATGGATGATATGTTATTTAAATTATCAAATTCAAGTAAAAATCTCATAATATGTGGAGACTTCAATATTAATCTTTTAGAAGCTAACTCTCTCAGTAGCAGATTGACTAATTTATTTAATTCTTACAATCTGAGGCCGCTATTTATGGAACCTACTAGAATAACTGAAACCTCAGCAAAATGTATTGATAATATTTTTGTTTGCCTACATGATAAAATTGTTAGTAAAAATGTAATAAGTAATTTAAAATCAGACCACTTAGGTCAAATGATAAAAATCAACATTCAGATGAAAAATAATAGTTGTAAAAGGAAAATAACATATATACCAGTAACCACACATCGATTTGAACGTATGAAATCAAATTGGAATTCAAAACCAACACCTAATTACTCACATAACAACCCAAGTGAGCTATATAGCAGTTTTTTTGAGAAATTTACCTCTGCATTCAATTCCATATTTACAGCCAGATCGATTGTGGTTTCTGATAAACTTTCATTTAGTGAGTGGGCAACTGTAGGTATTCATAAGAGTAGACAAAAGTTGTATGAACTATATAGTGAAAAAAAATACAATTTTAGCGAAGAGTTCAAAGATAAAGTTAAAAATTACTCAAAAATGTTTAGAAAAGTTTGTCTGATAGCAAAGTCAAATTATATTAGCTCGAAAATTAAAAATAGCGAAAATGTTATTAAATCCACATGGAAAATAATAAATAGTGAGACTGGAAAGGTTAGTACCTATGTTAATGATTATAACTTAAAAATAAATGATTGCTCAATCAAAAACGATGTTGAAATAGCGCAAGCATTTGAAAACTTTTTTACTAACATTCCAATCTCTACTACAAAGAATTTAAACTCTTCTCAAGTGATCGCTGAGTCTTTACTCATAGATAATGTTCCTAAATCCGAAAAAAAATTTAATTTCAACCACGTCGATGAAAAAGATATTGTTAAGGTTTTTAAACTTTTAAATATTAAGAAAACTGCAGATCTCTGGGGCATTTCCGTTAAAATTATTAAACCTTTAATTGAAACTGTAGCACCAGATCTAGCTTTCATATTTAATGAGTCTATTGATTGTGGCGTATTTCCTGATCTAATGAAACATAGTAAAATAACTCCACTGTTTAAATCGGGTAGTAGGTCTGACCCCACTAACTTTAGACCAATATCAGTACTGCCAACATTTAGCAAAGTTTTTGAAAAACTTATATTACACCAATTGCTTAAACATTTCAATGGCAATGACCTGCTACATTGTAAGCAATTCGGGTTTACTCGAGGCAGGTCAACTACTGATGCCGGTGTAGAGTTGGTATCGCATATTTTTGATGCTTGGGAGAAGTCTCAAGATGCTTTAGGCATTTTTTGCGACTTGTCAAAAGCATTTGACTGTGTACATCATGGAACATTAATCAGGAAACTGCATCACTATGGAATGAATGACACCTCTTTGGCTCTTCTTTCTTCTTACTTAAGTGACAGGATACAAAGAGTTGACATTAATGGGAAACGGTCTTCGGGGTCTGTAGTTACTATGGGTGTACCGCAGGGGTCTATCCTCGGTCCTTTCCTGTTTTTAGTTTATATTAACGACTTGCCTAATATTGTAAAGAATAATCACGAGATTGTATTGTTTGCTGATGACACTTCTTTAATTTTTAAAATGAAAAGACAATCAACAAATTTCGACGATGTGAATAATGCAATCTCAAAAGTTGTCCACTGGTTTAGCGTCAATAATCTTTTGCTTAATGGAAACAAAACGAAATGTATTAGATTTATTCTACCTAATGTGAAACAAGTTAAGGCTGATATAAACGTAAAAGGAGAAAAGTTAGATATTATCGAAAGTACTGTATTCTTAGGAATCACCCTAGACAGTAAGCTTCAATGGGGCCCACATATAGATAAGCTATCAAAAAGGCTCAGTTCTGCGGCATATGCAGTCAAAAAAATCCGTCAACTTACGGACGTAGATACTTCTAGACTTGTTTATTTCAGCTACTTCCATAGTATTATGTCTTATGGTATACTGCTGTGGGGGAATGCTGCAGATATTAACACCGTTTTTGTGTTGCAGAAGAGAGCTGTTCGGGCAATCTATAATATGGGTCCCAGAGAATCCCTCCGTCATAAATTCAAAGAAATTAACATAATGACAGTACCATGTCAATATATTTACGAAAACCTGTTGTACACTCGTAGAAATATCAATAAGTTTCCTAAAAATAGCGATATACACAATGTCAATACTAGAAATAAAAATAAACTAGCTTTGCCTACAACTAGACTAAACAAGGTTAATGTATCTTTCAAAGGGCAATGTATACGCTTCTACAACAAAACTCCAAGTGAGTTGCAAAAACTATCAGTAAATAAATTCAAACAAACTGTCAAAACTATTCTTTGTAAAAAGGCTTACTATAAAGTATCTGATTATTTAAATGATAAAAAAGCTTGGGATGAGTTTTGCTCCAACTCGAAAAATAACAACCTAACAAGGTAAAGATTTCTGTTCGCGTTTTTACTTTACCTTAAAAAGATTAAAGTGAACAAAAATCAAAGTGAGCTCTTTATTTCCTAGTTTTAATTATTTATAAAATGTATTTTATGACGTGTCCAAGTGTCCTGTAAGGTCTTATGGAAATAAAGCACTTTGACTTTGACTTTGACTTTGACTAAGTAAAAAAATAATCTTTGCTTGTCAATTATACCATTACCTACCTACGGACTTTTGTAATAATTTATATTGTTTTGTTTATGTTATGTTAAGTAGTGATAAAATACCCGAAAATACCGAAAATAATACCTACTAAAGCGCCTAAACTTCCTTACTTACTTTTTGTTAACTTAGTTGAAGTTTTAAGTAGGTACTTAGGAGAAATATCCGACAAAAACGCTATAACCTATAACGCTTTATTAACTATAGTATTAAATGTTATATTTCATTTTCATACAAACTTTTGCAATCTCTAGCGCAAGACGTATGTGTGTGTATGTACCCATGGGCGGCGGCGGCACCGTTGCGCGATGTCTTTGAAGATATAACGTTGTCTCTTTCACGCGCAAGTAAAACGGACGACTACGCCATTGTTATATAGCCTAAGAGCCCACGATGGTCAGCCCTTCGTTATTTTATAAAATAAAAATAAATTATTTTTTGTACTCTATAATATTAAAGAAAAATCATTTGTATAAGTAACTTATGAAAGTAATAAAATTATTTTTATTGTATTATTATTATTTTAGTAAAGACATTTTTATATTATATCTTAAAAGATCGCAATAGACAAAGCGCCCTATCTCACTCGCACCCGCTTGAACACCTTGTTGGTACCTCGCGCTCACCTACCGCGGTTCTTCAATGTGTCTGGCAAGATGTAAAAATCATTTATACTACCTCGCTTTTGGGCTAAGACTAACGGAAGATATTTTATGGGTCCCAAGTGACATATATAAAATTCAGCCTTTATACTATAGGTACTTTAGGTACCTAACGAAAGTACAATTGAAATTTATTACGGTTTATGGTAGGGTTGCCAACTTTTATTTGAAGAAATAGAGTAGTTTTGACTTCAAAGGAGGTAAAAAGGAGTACGCACTTATAAAATAGAGTATCATTATTATATACTCATATACTCAATCAATAGGCACAAATATGCAGGTCTCGAGAGAACCTACTTTGCTCCCCTTGGAGTCGAGACCCTAGGTCGGTGGGGTACCGAGGCTCTCCGGTTTTTAAAAAAATATCTAAGCGTCTGGTCGATGCGACGTGTGACCCAAGAGCTGGTGAGTATCTGGCTCAGCGCATCAGCATTGCCATACAGCGTGGTAGGAAATGCAGCCAGTGTCTTGCGGACGCTTCAGACTGGTATTGACATGGATCAATTGATTAAATCAATTGCTACCTTTAGACTGTTTGCAACTGTCTGCAGTTAGCTCAATGGTTTCAATTGTATAGTAGTTTTTTTTCTATTCCTTGACTGTAATATTCGTTGTAAAAATTTTTTTTTCTTTATTTTCAAAAGAATTGTATAAGTTAATCTAAACATTCTAACACTCATCCATTCATACCTGCGTATTAGCAGTAGAAGAGGTCGACTTTTTTGGTTACGATAATGGGTGTGCAACATTTAATCATGACTGGTACTAACATAGTTAACATTGAATCAAAAAGAGTATTTTGGCGTACTCTATTAGTGTTATAGATTATAGAGTTCGCCTTCATCATATAGAGTACAATACTCTATTTAGAGTACGGTTGGCAACTCTAGTTTATGGGTGTCTAGGTAGCAAGAAAATATACAAAAATTGGACTTTATACTTTAACGAATTTAAGGTACTATTTTATACACCTTTACTACTTGTTACCTGCCAAAGTATCCACAATCGAAACTATATAGCCGCGGTTAGTTCTTTCTTACCTGTGTTGGACACAGCCACAGAGAAACTTTCAGCTTTTATAAAATAACGAAAGGCTAGCCGTCGTGGGCTCTTGCTCTAATAAATGTTATAAATATCTAGTACCTAAGTGTATGACCGCAGCTTCGCGCGCGTTATTTATTAGTTATTTCTATGAAAACCTTTCAAGGCTATTTCTATCCCATTTAGGTACGTAACCTACCCTAAACTGATTTATGGGATGAAAAGTAGACTTTGTGTTATTGCAGGGTCAGTCAGAAAGGTAACCTTTCTGTTGATTTTGTAAAACTGAGTAAAACGAAACATGACTAGGTAGGCAGGTACCTACATCAGGTGACCAAAAATTGCCCATAGTCAAGTTTAAAACACATTTCCTAAAATTATGAAGGCGAGTTTTCAATCGTTGAAAACGGTCTGTTTGAGGTTTAAAACTGCAAAAATTTGTTTAAAACGTTTTAAATCGGTGTGTTTACATCTATAGTACCGACATTCTTTAAAAATCAAACTCACACACTTCCACTCGATAGTACCTAACATAGAGAGACCGCCACGAGAGTGTAAGTGTGCGAGTTTGGTTTTAAACCATGTAAAATCGAATCAAATTGCTTATTTAAATAAGGTTATCAATTTTATTAGATGCCGCATTAGCAAATTTTTATACAGTTTTTATGTTCTACATCGGTAAAATCAAGAAAATAGTTAAAATTAAGAAAAACATAGTCATCAACACCACGAGTTTAAAACCAAAAAAAATGGTTTAATATGGTTTAAAACGGTTTTTTTCGTTTTAAACGGATTGGTTTAATTGGTTTTAAACCGGCCTTACATCTATAGTCAAGGGTAGCGCACCACCAGTTCCAGAAGCTACGCGTCTTCTTTCTTAAAGTGGCCCTATTTTTAGTTTTGTACTTCAAGTCTCAATATTTAATATTAAAAGAACACCGTTACTGTACCTGAGTTAACCCAAGCATAATACGTGGGCATAGTATGTAGGTACAACAAGGATTCAAACACGTATCCACCGCTGGTCAGTTTTTGTTGCACCTCCGCCGTGAGTGTTTAGCCTGGCAGCGAGATCATTCCACTCACGATCTATTTGTCTCCTTTGACCTCGCTCTCAAGCCAACGCCTTTAGCAAGGGACGAGTGCGACATTAAATGTTGCAGCAATTCCTCTAGCTGGACGCCTGATACTCGATGTTCCACTGAAATTATAAGAACATCAAAGAGTCGGTAAACAAAACCACGCATTAGAATTAATTTGAACACTTACTTTTAGATCCTAAATCCAAGAGATTTCAATTCCAATTCTATTTTCACAAAAGAAAACAATAAATTTATTTGGAGAACCCTCAGAACCACACAAAACAAAATGTAAACAAAACAAACGACGAACAGAATATAAATTTTACCACAGATAACGTTAAAACTTCAATTATTTGTTTCCTCCAATTGCTACTTGGTCGCTAGTGGCGCTAGTGTTCACGGACAATGTGCATTCTACGACAACTTTGCGATAGGCGGGCGATAGGCGGACGATAGGCTTCCGTAATACAGTTTTCTTGTAATAGTTTGCGACCGATCGCGTAGCGGTCGCAGTCGCTCGTCTGTCGCAGTCGCTACTGCAAAGTTTAAGCTAATAGGCCTACGGGTTCGATTCTCGCCCGGAACAAATGTTTACATCTATCTGCAGATGTATATATGTTCAGGGTTTTCTGGGTGTTTTCTATTTTTAAACAAATCTATAATGTATAAGTAGTAAAATACATAGTTTTTATGAGTACAGCACCTAAAAGCAACGAAGATAATAATTCTTGTATACATTTTCGCAAGCATTTGTGCAAGGCATTTTACGCCTAATGCCTAAAAAACAGATATTCTTTGAGCATTTTGCACTGAAGCCACGCTTTATATAATATCTTCACAACTTCATGTTCTTTTCATGAAAAGTGGTTGTTGCCTGTAGACGGCTAACGCTACAAAGCCATGATCACCTCCTTTTTTCTTGTTCAATTTGATGCATTGGGACTGGAAGATATGTGATTCTAAGAGGATATTCCTGAACGAATCCGACTGGACTAATTCTAGCGGCTTATTTCATTTCTCAACCTAAAATCTATTATTACCTATGAATAGGTACAGTAAATATACATAATCCGAAAGTAAAACCGAAAAAAATCCGAAAAATTTGACCAAAATAACAAATAATAAATATGTGTACTTATGCCCCACCTTGCAGTTATTTCGAGGTTTTGGTTATCCAGCCCACTAATTTAAACATAAAAGAACTTGTAAATATAAATACCTAGCGACCCGCCCCGGCTTCGCACGGTTTTATTTTACTTATAAACCTTCCTCTTGAATCACTCTATCTATTCAAAAAAACCGCATCAAAATCCGTCGCGTAGTTTTTAAGATTTAAGCGTTCAAAGGGACACCATGACATAGGGACAGAAAAAGCGACTTTATTTTATACTATGTAGTGATATAGTCATGATTAAAGATGAAAATAAGATACATCTCTTTAGCATAATTATGTTGTGTCTAGGTTCAGCAGACTATGATAATAGCTTTTTAATATTTAGATAGACACTTTTATAAATTGTGGAAATTTTACCGCTAATATTAAAATCGACCAAGTTTCGGAAAGCTTGGTTGTAAAGGCTATTGGATGTATTTTTGTTTTCTTTTCAAGCGATCATTAACGAGTCAAGATAAACTTTGCATAGTATGTACTATGTAGTTGGAGACCTAGAACTACAAAAGTCTACTATATCTCGAAAAAAAGGCATGCAAGGCCGCGAGCAGATGTTATATTATCAATTTATCCGTCGGCCGTGTTGACACGAGCCTAAGGGTGACAAAACTAAATCGAGCTGTGCTGCGCTGTACTGCGCTGTGCTATGTTTGGTCAACAGATTAACGCAGCACAGCACAGCGCAGCACAGCATGGTTAGTTTGTATCCTCATTAAAACATTAGACGAGCGAGTTGACGTTGACACAGCACAGCGCAGTACAGCGCAGCACAGCTCGATTTAGATTTGTCACCCCTAGCTCGTCTAATGTTTTAATGAGTATACAAACAAACCATGCTGTGCTGCGCTGTGCTGTGCTGCGTCAATCTGTTGACCAAACATAGCACAACGCAGTACAGCGCAGCAAAGCTCGATTTAGTTTTGTCACCCCAACGGTATGTGGAGCAACCATAGCTTAGAATGTACGTAGTGAAAAAAACCCGAATTTTCTGTGAGCATTAAGCTGAGATTATGCTGGGAACTGTTAGGGTTGTTGCTATTTTAGTTCGAAGGAGGTAATTTTTACTTGTAAGTTTTTCATCCTACCTCACTCTCTCATCTCATTCATCTCAATTTTACATAGGTTTGGCGTAGTGCCGCAAAATAGAAGCACTGTACCAAATGCCATAGAAAAAGGAGTCCAAGCGATCACGTCTCGAAACTACCTCTATAGTTATCCGGACTCATGGCTCTGGACGTAAAACAAACAATTCCGCAAATCATTTCATCACTGTCCACTTATAGGATCTGGTTATTATTCATGGGCAAGAGATGAGGTAAACATTTGCGATCGCAATCATAACTGCAATAAATCACCGCTCATGGATGCGTAACCTTCATTGGATTGTAGCTTTTATGAGTCTCAGAACTTTTTCTAGGGAGATTTGGATGTTCTCGATTCTTTGATGTTTTAAATTTGAGTGTTTGAGTTATCCTTATTAATTCATGTTTTATTGACTTTGACTATGTTGATTATATTATAATTTTTACATTAAGGAATTTGAAGTCGATTTATAGTTTTTAAAACACGTTGAATTTGTAATGTGTCCAAAAGTTCTGCAAGTGATCTAAATGAAATAAAGACTTATAAGAAAATTACAATGACAGAGATAAAAGTAAATAGAAACTAGCATTCACAATTGAAACAATTGATCTTACTCCTGACTGTTGCAAACAGTCTAGAAGTCATTTGATTCATATCAACACCAGTACTAACTCAGTCTCAAGCACTTTGAATTTGAGTTTTGTAAAAACATTTTATTTTTATAGAAAATAAATAATTAAAAAAATATAAATAATTCCGGGCAGTCCACACAGCATCATCTAGCCCTAAGCTAAGCAGAGCTTGTGTTATGGGTACTAGTGGACACAAGTAGTTCTAACTTGACTTGCTTACATCCAAACATTATTCATATAAGTGTATTATTTATTACAAGGTGCCTAGTACTCAGATAATGTTATAAGATAAATCAAATATATCTGATGCTCTCACGGGATTTTTTTCAGATACGTTTTCACAAAGCCCACAAGATCACGAAAGAAGCTTATGGAACTTTTTTAGATAGATTTTCTCAGAGTTTTTTAACGTTTTTCTATTTAATCTGAGTGGGTAGTTTACCGCCCTTCGTGATCCCTCTGTTATCTTTTTTTTACCTACTTGAGACGTGAAGGTAGATTACCGATGGCGCAGTGGGCAAAGGAACGCCTTTTTTTAGACGAGCATTACGCCGCGACAGTCGCCGCGTCAGGAAAATTTCGGGAACAGTGAAAATTGTATTTCTTTATTTTGAAAAGGTACACCACTACATCCAACAAGGTATATAGGGTGATCTCAAAGGGTGATCTCAACGATCTCAACTCAACAATCAAAAATTAATTTATTGGTTAAAAATTCTGTAAAAACTAAAATGTTTAGAGTAATAAGATTTTAATGGCTACGGTATCTGAGTTAGAGCGAAACCTCTTAGCACAAGTATTCTTTACTTAAAAGGAGGTTTCAATTTATTGATAAAATGTATGATATGAACATTGTGAACGAAATAAAAACATTTGTATTTGTATTGTATGTTGATGTTTGGTTTGTTCTCTGAATTTGAATTTGTCTGCGCACTAATTTTAACAACACGCTGTATATAATTAATATAAAATAGGAGCAAAACTTGTACTGGCACGAGTTGCGAGAAATATAACTACGCTACTTGGATCGGATGTTAACGAAGTTAGTTTAACCTGGTTCAGCCAAGTACGTAAATTGTTGGTCATGCGTAAGAGAAACGTAGTAAGGTATTTACGATACATCGCCGTAGTAAGGTAGGTATTTACGCTACGTCGTGTTGCATAACACATGAGAAACTCTAACTAAGGCAACTTCAAGAAGGCTTTTCAGGCATATTTAATAGAATAGCATAGAATAACGTTTATTTATAACAACGACACACACAACACATATATAAATAGAAGATACTACATACAATACAAGGTTGTTATATAAGGGTTCTTATGCCTTTACTCAGCATGCTAGCTTAGGCCCCGTATGACGTCAAGCCAGCGCTGGTCTTCCGGTAGGACCGCGTGGACATCACGAGCTTATAAAATACACACAAAAAACTGACAAACTATCAAATATGTACTATTTATAGCTAATATTATGATATTTACAGAAAAATTACCAAAAAAAAACAGAGTCACAAAATAATACCTATATTGGAAACTTGTTACTGTTTTAGAAGTTATCGAGTGAGAGTTTAAGCGCCTCCTACTAATTTATGTCCTCCTACCAGTGTGTCTTACCGACGCGTCAAAAAATCTTATAATAGGTATAGCAAATTGAACATTCGATTTTTTAAATTCCTTTGTAATATGATAAAGTAAGTAGCAGCCCTAGTGTACCTCTAGGTAGAGCTTTTATAGAATAAGAACTGCTTAAAACCAAAGATTCTATTATTACTTTATGCATTTACTAGCGACCCGCCCCGGCTTCGCGCGGTTTTATTATACGTTTCAACCTTCCTCTTGAATCATTCTATCTAATAAAAAAAACCGCTTCAAAATCCGTTGCGTAGTTTTAAAGATTTAAACAGTTAAAGGGACATAGGGAAATAGGGGAAGAAAAAGCGACTTTGTTTTATATTATGTAGTGATTAGTCAAAAGCCGCAATCCTGCTGGTCGCCGATCGTGGTCGTAATAATCAACCCACACTGAACCAGAGGTGTCGTAAAAGCCGATTAAGGGAACCTACATGAAGATGGACAGCTATCTCTTCCTGTGGAATCTAGACTTAGTACAAATACTAACAATACTATATTGCATTCCTGAGGAACTGAGGACGCCGAATAGGTTTTTTTTTGATTCTATTTAATTAATTAAAATATTCCCCGAATGAATGAACACTTTAATGTAGGTACTAGATTAGAAAGTATCATACAGTAAAAAAGCTTATATCTAAAAAGAAGTATAGTGCTAACTAAAGGCGGCCTTATCGCTGAGAGCGATTAATGTTAAAGAAGATTTATTTCTCTTAAAAACTATAAAAGTTCACTTAATATTAAAATAAGTTATTCATAAAAATAATGTTAAAATTACATGTTTCATTTTCATGATTCTCCTAGGCAACCTTGTTCCGCACTATAATGTAAAATTCCTTCAGAATACTTTTGTCCTAAAATATTAACAAAAAAGGTTACCTACGTCCAACTGTCCTTGAAATTATATTTATGACCATAGTTCATGTTTCTCCCAACAACAGTTACCAATTACAAGCTGAAAAATGCAGCCGTCCATCAAGTTCATTCAATATTGTAAGGATCCGTTTTCAGTCTAGTTCATGGTCAGAAAAACAAGCAAAGGTTGTGAAAGGTAGTTTATCTGAGCTAAGTTTAGACTTTGAGATGGAAATCCTAGGCTACAACGTAATAGTTACAGCAGTCTTTAAAAAAAGGAGGAGGTTCTCAATCGACTCAATCTGACTGTATTTTTTTGTCTGTTTTACATTATAACTTTTTTCTTGGCGCACCTACTGATTTTGAAAATGCTTTTTTATTTGAAAGTTTTGCTTTAGTAGCCGGCAAGAAATAGCTATAAGCGATAATGCTTTTTCTATAGCTTCATTTACCTCCTGTTTTTTAGCGATGCTATGAAATTATTTTATCAAACTTTCAACGTATTTGTATATTGGAGGTTGTGTTCTCGTAGTATTAGGGATGTGTTTACAAAAGAAATACAAATAATTTAGGTAAAAAAAAATTATTTTTCGCGGATGAAGTCGCGGGGCGCTTGTCCTTATTAATGCGTGAAATTTGAAGTCGGATTTTGTAAAAAATATCAAATTATAACATAATAACGTAAATTTTTCAGGAACCATCCGGAACCTAGTTAAGTAAATTTTCCTTTTAGTAATTATATAAACTTGATGGATCGGCACAGATTAAATTAATAATATATTTTTTATTGTTCTTTTAATATAATGTTAAGCATGTTAGTAAGTATATTTGTTTTATTTGTATCCTACCTGTTGGTTGTTATTTCCTTGCAGCCAGTGACTCGAGTCTTTTAATGAAACCCATTTTTATACATCTGTTTATTTTATTTTACACATGTTTCTAAAAACTTGTTAATCTGATGTAATTCTGCGTTTTAAAGCGCCACCCCTGTCGGTCGTGACGTTACATTACTTTGGCCTTAACTGAAAACCAGCGATGGGTGGACAGGACACACCGCAGTGTTCATCCAGCACGATGATGCTGAGTGAAAGCCATTTGCCACATAATGTATGTGCCATATTACGGCCTCCACGCAGCATATAAATATTCTGCTACACACTAAAACCTATTAAATGTATCTAGGAATATTATATAATATGTCAAGTAAAAGCGTATAATGTTCTTTGAAATTTTCCGGCCCGGAAAAGAGCCTGTAACAATTCTACGGCATTTTATACAAGTTTTACCTACCTGAAATAAACCAATTAAAAATACTTCTATAAGCCTGCC
Organism: Eupithecia centaureata; assembly: GCA_944547425.1. Lineage (NCBI taxonomy): Eukaryota > Metazoa > Arthropoda > Insecta > Lepidoptera > Geometridae > Eupithecia > Eupithecia centaureata. The sequence continues at coordinate 14,350,273 of OX155684.1, read as the reverse complement.
TATACTCTTTGGACATGACAACATAGATTACCGGGTTTATACATCCCGAAGCATAAATTAACATGTAACCCATCATGATTCCAAACGGTCCCTCTGAAATCCCACTGGGCAATGTCTTGGTCAACATTATAGGCAAATGGCAAGAGAAGAACGAAATCATGATGGCCATAATCATAGACCTTAGCCGTTTGTCCCTTCTCGTCGGGCAGTTCGATAACCTCCTTGGTCGTCTTCTAAACTTAGCTGTGAATCCTCTTTTGAATTTAAAAACAGCTCCGCCTTCATTTGTTTCCATATCATTAGTCTGTGTATCTTCTTGGGAATTGCTAGAGTTGTTCTCTTTAGTGGTTTCCTCTCTTTTAGCGGTTGATTCGCTCTGTGTGTTTGAAGATTTAGGGCCTGAAGACTTTGAAATTGATTTTTTGACGATGTACATTATCCGACTGTAGCAAACGATGATGAAGAATGTCGGGAACACAAAACCCATAACAATGAGCAGCGTTTTAGGTGAATTATTGTTTCGGTCTGGGATTATAGTGCAGAAGCTGACCTTTGGGTCCAGGCTGAACCGACCCCACCACTCAAATATTACTGGTATGAGCATTCCGAAAGCTCCCACCCATATGCAAATGATCATTATCGTGAGGTTTCGTGTTTGATAAATTCTGAGAAATAAAAACAAATGAAGAATAATAAGTATACCTATGATTTATAGTGTAAATACTACTTTGGCATTTTTGATCGAATTAAGAGTTTTTTATTGAGCACCTGTGTAATTAAAAAAATGACGTCGGAAACTGAACCTCAAAATAATAACTACCTCCGTAAGTAATTCAGATAAGATTTCTAAATTACACCATAAAAATCGAAGAGTGCAAAAAGAGTTACAAAACCTAGATCGCGCAATTGTATCAATCCATCTACCATCTGAATGATATACAAATAACCGGTTACTGTTGGCTGTAAGACCCCAAGCATGTAGGCCAGATGGGCCGGCTCGGCACCCCGGCTGTGCTATTACGCTAAAACCGCCCATCCAAATTGATATTCTTGCGCCATTTCAATGGCCATCGCGCGCGTCCTTTCCATACAATTCAAATTACGAAAGCCATTAAAAGGGCTTTCTTAGGTCAGTTTTGAAAAAAAATAGACTTATGAAACAAAACTGACATAAGAAAGCCCTTTTAATGGCCTTCGTAATTTGAAATCGTATGGAAAGGACGCGCGCGATGGCCATTGAAATGGCGCAAGAATATCAATTTGGATGGGCGGTTTCAGCGTCATAGCACACTCTATAACCATTTGAAGGAAAACCTCCTTTGCCCCCAAAATACCTATCTATTTATCGACGCGATTCGAACAAAGTACATATTATAATAGGTAGAGAAGATAATTTACAGAATACTTACTGAGGGTATTGAATAGGATGTGACACCATCACATATCTGTTTATTGTAATCGCTACAATCGAATATATAGAGGTCGCCGTCAGACCAAAGTTCATGATAGGAAATATTCGACACATCGCGATGCCTGTCGTCCAAGACTTATTGAAGAAGAGATCTGTAGCTATTGGCAAGATTGTGATCGAAAACAAGAGGTCTGCCATGGATAGGTTGATTATGAAGATGGCTGTTGCGTTTCGAATCTGGAAAGGATAACAATAATACAAAATATTAAGAGTTATTTCATTAATCAATAACTAGTTGTCGCGTGACGTTTCGTAAAAAAACATAGCATATTTTTATGCTGTGATTATGATAAGTCTCAGCTGAATTTTGTACACAGCAGCAGAGGCAGGCTCAATGAAGACTGCTCAATCTTATGCTCAGGAGATAATAATTAATATAAAAAATAATGCTGGACAATCCTCACAAGGCTGGACAATGGCCCAAGCTAAGCAGAGTTTGTATTATGGGTACCTACTAGCATCGGCCGTCATATTCGACGACGCTGAGTGGAGGCCATATTTGCCTGGACTCTGCTGCGCACACAATAAATAAAATTTGTCATTTTAGTTAAGTTTGTTAGAATGAGTTTTTTTTTGTTGTTTACTTCTTTTCTGTTTCTTTCTTATATTTTTATAAGTACAAAAATAAGTGCGCTAACAGCGTGCTATCTGTAACGGCAGACCGACACGATCAGGGAGATGTCTGGTGCAGGACCAACTTATCGTCTTTTCCGAGGCACTTTCTGACGTGTGTGTCAGCCATGGCTGCTACTGGTAATATTTTTCTGTTTTTTATAAGTTAACAAATAAAATTATTTGAAATGGTAAGTAATAATAAGTTTATGAAATAAATCCACAAGTAACTATATTTCTCTCAGAAACGTCTTGCGTCTGAGACGATTATGCTGCTACTGAGTGTAATTAGACCAATTTATAAAAGAGTATTTGGTTTATCACTTACTTTCTTGTACCTTACTAGTGCCAAGATAGTAATCAGGTTCCCTGGGATCCCAATGATCATGAATATTAAACAGCAGGCTGCCGCTACCTGGAGCAGCGGAACTGGATAGCCCATGAATATATGAACATTGGCCAACTCTTCATCGCATCTATACTCATCCAAACCTATAACAAAAACCTCTTTAAAGTAGTTTAAATACTACTGCTAAAATATAGTCTATATACTACCTACTTAATACTTTATTTTTACTTTAGAGGGTCACAGCCTATCACCGGTTTGACTGATTAAGTTTTGATTAAGGCAGACCTCGAGTCCTTAAAAGTGATCCTGCATAGAATCACTAAGGTATGGAGTTCTGCATGGTTCCGCCCTGGGGCGATTTAGTTGGACAGGATATCATTCTGGCCACTCGTCTGTATTATGTATTACAGGTTTATTTTGAGCAGTTAGCAAAATATAATCACGGCAAGGATATAATTCAGAATAATTTTATTTTTTGCATTTCAAATCAACAAATTCCCTTTGTTTAAGAACCTAGGTTTAAAACTGATCTTTAGTGCTCAAAATTTGCCCCGCTTTTATGTTTTGCAAATAAATTCTATTGAATGATACATTTTTAGGCATCAAGAATAACACTTAATGTACCTAACGCAAGAGCAAGTAGGTAGTAGTTTGTATTTCTAACCTTTGTAAAAAACTGTCCAATTTCTTTCGTGTGAAGAATTTTGATCCAAAGTTTTATTTATAAAATCACCACACATTATAAAACCTAAAAACTAAGAGAAGTACTAGAATAGATATCACAGAGCAATTTTTTTTTTTCAAATTGTTAAATTTACTGGAATGACAATAAATCAAGTTAAAAATAACACTACATTCTGCCTCGTATGGCGTACATCAATAAAATCACGTACATTTTATTGTCTAGCTGTTTGTTATATTTTCCTTATTATGTCAGGGTTTTACGTCTCTTTGCCCATAGGGATAGTTATGGATGTAAAATATTGCATGTGGTTTTTCCTTAACGAAAATAAAGAATTCATAAAACTTTACACACTATTAAATTATGTTTATCTCGGAGTATCACTACATCGTATAAAACAAAGTCGCTTTTTCTGTCCCTATGTCCATTTGAATGCTCAAATCTTTAAAACTACGCAACGGATTTTGATGCGGTTTTAAATAGATAGAGTGATTCAAGAGGAAGGTTTATGCGTATAATAAAACCGTGCGAAGCCGGGGCTGGTTGCTAGTTTTTATACAATGTAAATTCGTACACCGAAGCTCGAAAGTTTTAATTGTGTTTTTGCCTACATACGAGATAGGAATAGAACTTTCCCGAGTGTGAACATGAGTATGTTAAACGATCATGTAAACCAGATAATACAGTAAATTCAATAAGATTTAATTATAATTTAATTGTTAATAAAATTTAATAATTGAAAGAAATAATAAAGAATAAAAGGTAACAAAATATAATCTGTGGCTATAGGCCACAGATTATATTTTGATTTTATATATTGATTTTACTCACATAGTTACTTGGCCACCTTCGGGCTCCACCATCAGATCAGATCTATGCCAAATCCTTTTATCCTTTTTATTACACATACCAGAAAAGTGAAACTTTTTAATGCTATGTAAAATATAGGTATTAGGTATATTATATCCTTATTCAATTCCATTTCATCCTTCCTTCTTGTGTCAAGTGGTAATAGGTCTAAACCAGTAGTTTCACATAAACCTATTTCAGAAAGCTTTACAGAACAAATAGTAATAGTGTTTAGGAAATAAGACTTTTGTGGAAACATATCGGGACCAATGTCTGCGTAAAAGCTACAGCTTCCTCAAAATAGGACTAGGATTGGGGAAAAAATCTACGGCTGAATAATTGAGAACCTTCTCTTTTTTTAAGAAAAAATTAAAACGTATTCATCGCTATCGTTACTCAAACGCTGGGATCACTGTACTCTATAATGTTTCCTAGAACATCGCACCAGCCCAATTATTTTCGCTTACGTTGTAAGGTAATCCATGGCAATGTGAAAACATTATTTTCAGAGCCAACACCAGCAAGTCGGCTGTGGAAATAATGTAGGGGCTAATTGCATTGGGTGTGTTTTAGTAAGCAGCGAGAGCGTGAGCGGATTAATAGTTGACAAATATAAGTACAGGGCTAATGGTTATTCACTGTGCTCACTGTGGACGTTTGATATGTTTACGTCCGAATTTAATCGTACGGATCGGAAACGACCTTAGTCTTGCAAAGTGAACGCGGCCATAAGCTTTTCTCCGTCCAAAAAGCTGTTTTTGAAAATTCTCACAAGTTTCCCAAACTCTGAATAAGGCACTACAAAAACATAAATCAGCTGCAATATAATTCAAAGAAACGATTTGTAAAATTACCATTTTTTTTAAATCATTTATTTGTAAAGACATCTTTATTAACAACGAAAATTACAAGCAAAGGAATAGAAAAATTACAACTAGTATTTACAATTGAAACCATTGAGCTAACTGCAGACGGTTGCAAACAGTCTAAAGGTAGCTCAATTGATCCATGTCAATACCAGTCGGAAGCGTCCCCAAGACACTGGCTGCATTACCACGCTGTATGGCAATGCTGATGCGCTGAGCCAGATATTCACCAGCTCTCGGGTCACGCGTCGCATCGACCAGACGCTCAGATAATTTTTTAAAAACCCGGAGAGCCTCGGTACCCCGGTACGGTAGGTTTGTAAAGGGTTTGTACAGTGATTTGAACATGCCACCCTTGTAAAGTATACAACAGTGGCATGTTCAAACTTAACCATTTTCATTTTCCGTCGACAAGTATCTTTAAAAATATGAATCTACATTAGAAATGTTCACAAGTACGTTTATTTCCCTTTATTAGGCGTAGGTGTCTTTGTAGCTCGCCCTTTCTAGTAGATTCAGGTTTCGTTATTAAATGCTCGTGTTTTCACTCAAAATGAAGTTTATTTAATCCTCTCCGCTTCGTGTGTCCTTACGTCTGGGGGTCGTTATGCCCCTGTAAAATGATATTATTATTTTTGATTAACAAAAATGTTACACGTTTCTTTATTGCGACCATGTATCTACCTCTACATAAGTTATTAAAATTAAACAGTCATAAATATGTACCCTCGCGGCTATAGTACAGCTAGATAAGTACTAAATTTTAGTTAACTAAATTAACTTATCTTTGAAAGCTAACAACAAAAATCTTAAAAAATTTTAATACATTCTAAATTAATTAATACTTAATCAAGTAGCTAAAAAATACGGAATAAACATAAATAACATAAAATTAAAAATAAATGTTAACTAAGGCTTTTTCTCAGATACTATTGATACGGTGGAACAATAGAAAGAAATTAAAACTAGTATTTACAATTAGAACAGTTGAGCTAACTGTAGACATTTTTATGTAGCATAGCTCATTTTATGTGCTGATGTTGACAATTTCTATTTACCTCATCATCATCATCATTAACCAATATTAGTCCACATAGACATAGGCAATGAGCGCCATAGCGTCCTGTCTTCAGCTTGCCGCATCCAGCATCTGCCAGCAGTCGTATATTTACCTTACTGAATAAATTTGCCAATAAATGGTTATTTTCATTTTTTAAATTCATCTTAACCGCTTTGAAATATTTGCCAATATTATATCTTAATGTCCTTATGAATTTTATGAACTTCACTACAACAAAGTCGCTTTCTCTGTCCCTATATATCCTTATGTCCTGTCTATGTTTTGTATGCTTAATCTTTAAAACTACGCAACGGATTTTAATGCGGTTTTTTTAATAGATAGAGTGGTTCAAGAGGAAGGTTTATACGTATAATAAAACCGTGCGAAGCCGAGGCGGGTCGCTAGTTTAATATAAATAACAGTGAAGCTACTTAGTGCCAAAGACCCGTTCTGGTGCCGTTCTTTTAAGTGATGTGTACAAAGACGTACTTAGTACCTATCTTATTTTACTGAATTGTCATTTTACGAGGTACTTCGATGATAAATATAAACAGTGACTTTTCAGTTCACTCCGATCATGTTTCGAGTCCCGAATGTTGTGGAACAATCAGAGGTATCACTACATAGTATAAAACAAAGTCATTTTCTATGTCCCTATGTATGCTTAAATCTTTAAAACTACGCAACGTATTTCGATGCGATTTTTTTTAATAGATAGAGTGATTCAATAGAAAGGTTTTTACGTATAACAAAACCGTGTGAAGCCGGGGCGGGTTGCTAGTATTTTATATAGTACAGTACAATATCTTTTATCTTTTACAGATTCTGCAAATCAAAATCATCATCACCAATAATGTGAACCAAAATGGCGCCCCACACCCAAATCCTCTACGCGATTCTCATTACCTTCACCGACGTTCAAGCCAAGCCTACCAATGAAACAAACAAAATCGAAAACGAAACTCTAGAAATAGACAAAACATACGTCTACAATACCACAGACATCAACGAAACCATAGACTTCAAGATAGATAAGAGCAAATGCGATACAAACACAACCTTCGAAGAACCGACGGACACAAGAAAACTCGATTCTGTATATTTGAACAATATATATTCTGGTATTGACTTGATGGATGGCACCATGGCTTTGGAGTCGTTGGAATTGGATGGATCAGATCTGTATGACGTGGTGGGGAGAGAGTGTGGAGGTGCGAATGTGTGTCCTGATATGAGGGAGAGCTGGATCCATAATAAGACTATCACGATTGGATTCTTGGGAGCTTATCGACGGAGCCAGGTCAGTACCAAATAAGTATCACAGCTATTAAAAAAAGAGCGCTTATTATGAAGACAGTAAAAATACACACAAATTAAATAAAATACTATTATTATTAAACACAATTCATGTACAGTTTACTTGCGGTCTCCACACTAGGCAAAGCCTAAATCGAGGAATAGTTTTAGAATTGATACGAGAACGCTGTAGGTTGATGTGTGATAGTGTCATCTCTTTCAATAGATATTGCTTGCTTAAAAGAAAACTTTCAACTTGATTGAAAATTTGATAACTAACACAAATTTTAACAACTCTACAATGATTTGTTTTTCATTTGTTTTCTCTCGCTTCTGTTTTAAACTTTGTTGACACAATAACTAATTGGTTTTGTTCGAAATGTCATTCCCCTTTTCACAAGTTCGTTTAATTTTTATATTCATTTGGTATTTAAGCTATCACCATTATAATGGGTATAATGTGTCATAATCCTGTGATAAATTATGTATACGATGTGACGTCATACAACTTGAGACTATAAATTAACATAATTGGGTCCCTTTTAGGTAGAACCTTTGTGTGTAGGGATTATTTATAAGATGCCTCTTACTGAGTATTTGTATCATAAATTATCGTAAATAAATAATAAAATATCATATTTTGCGATCCATGGTAAAAAAATATTATCTATGTCACTCTCTTACCACAGGTTTGGAAACGAAATGTTATGCTACGCTATAATCTACCTATGTTTAGACCTTCGCTATAAGCGATAATTTTAGAATAAGGAAAAAGACTACCTCATTTAAAAGGTAAATTAGTAATCAATTAACGAACTTTATATTTTTGCCAGTAATCGACCAACGCGTTGACGGACTATCACTATATAATTTACCTACAACCACGCGTTGATGCTACGCAGTCGAATAGATTCGCAAATCCGTTTAGTCTATTATTCACTTTGACACTTTGGTGTCTAGTCTATGTGTAACGTAATCAAATGCGTGGGTTTTTAGTGCACAGTAGTAGAGATAGCGGGGGCGGGGTTTAGACAGTTATCAAAAGAAGGAGCAATATATTTATAAAAATGTTGACACGCATATTTTACGAATGTTCACATGTGTGGTCAAAATTTAATACAAGTTGTATGTAAGGTATATCTAATAATCCTCGAACATTTTGAATTCAAGATATTTCAAGTTTTCATTAGACGTGTAAAATAGTAAGCACGTCAAAAGTATATTTCTTGGTAATTCATTAATGTAGGTTTTAAAATAAGTCTCTCGCTCCTTATCCTAAAATTAAAGTTTAATATTTTAGTTTAGGAGATACGAGAAGAGAACTCATTTGTAGACAAATCTCCGAGCCGGGTACCTGTCAAATTACCACAGATGTTGTCTGAATTGTTGTCTGACGTTGTCATCATGGAAAGAAACAATTTCGCAACTAATTCCTCAGGATTATTTTAAGCGACATAAAAACTTATTTTTAAAATTATGCATGTGCTTGCATTGTTTTTAACCGATCTCATAAAAGGTTCTCAATAATTTAGTGTTATTTTGTTACACATACAAACAAATACTTTGATTTATCGGTCAGTAAACCGATTTTGCTGCTACTCTCGTCTCTCGTGATGTAGAGTATTTTCCCGAGGTCTCACAAACACTTAGCTTTTATTAAAAAATCATTCCACTTTCTATCAAATCATTTGATAATGATCTGAATTTGTTTTAGCATAATGAGTGAAGTTTTATTTTTGAACTAGCTTGTTTTGAATGAGGTTTGAACAGGGTTCTAATTTTAAATACACAATTCCTTGATTGTTGACCAAAATGAGATTCCATCATTCGACCTCTTTCATGAATAAAAAAAATTAAACTCTAAAGATTGTCGAGGTGGAAACATGCAGGAACGTAGTAATGCTAGAATCTTTAGAAACATGTACGCTTTAGATATAAGTATGTTCGACTGACCAGTGAGTTATTATTTGGGGGCATGATTTTTCTGATCACACCCGGCCATCACGTGATTCAACTATCTAGTTGATGTAGGTATGTTTCACTTACAGCAAATGCTTTTTCTTTAGTGATTTATAGATCCGTAACTCAGGTTTCAATATGAGAAGAATCACATATTATAACTGTTCGGGCAAATAATTATTTCCGGGTTTTAAAAACATATCAGAGCGCTTTGTCGATGCGACGCGTCGCATCGACAAAGCGCTCAGATATGTTTTTGCTCTCGGGTCACGCGTCGCGACGCTGGTGAGTATCTAGCGCAGCGCATCAGCATTGCCATACAGTGTGGTAATGCAGCCGGTGTCTTGGGGACACGACGGCTGATATTGAAATGGATCAATTGAGCTACCTTTAGACTGTTTGCAACCGTCTGCAGTTAGCTCAATTGTTTCAATTGTATATACTAGTTTCTTTTTATTATATTCCTTGATTGTAATTTAATGATGGAATCATTTTCAAGGCGTCCTGTGAATAGGTATATTATGTTGTCCAGACGGTGCTGGGTGCTATGCCCCTCGCGGTGGCGGCTGTCAACAGAGAACCCCGTCTCCTGCCAGGACTGAGGCTGAGGTTCGTGGCTGCAGACATCGGGCCCGCCAGGCTGCCTGTTCTCATGGACAAGGAAAGCTTGTCTTTGAGGTTAGTGCCAGTAATGAGAGAGAAATGTGGAAAATTATTATTCCTTGGTTCGATTCACTCAAAACTTGGTGTAAATAGTATTAAATAGTAGGTAAGTAAATAATCAACAATAGTATTGTTACCTAAGGGTTCACCCGAGGTAAACACTGTGCTTTTCATTACGAATACAAGGAAATATAAATAAAAACATGAGAAATCAAAATAATCAAATTGCCGCATTTTTTTTTATATATATAAGTCCATCTAGGACAGGCGAAAGCCATAAAGCCATACTGCCTTGTCTTTCGTATTTTTTGAATTCAGTGAATTGTCGCTAAGGCGATTTTTTTTTAGCTTCAGCATTTATTCTGCCAATAACATGGTTCAATAACATAGTCCCGAGACGGGGTTTGGCGCCGAAGTGTGGCGAGGGCGCCCATAGTTCGAGGGACTAAATAAGTTACTTTCACCCGAGGTAAACACTGCATTTCATTACGACGATACAAGGAAAATATAAATAAAAACGCGAGAAAACTACTACAACAGTTTTTTTTAGGTATAAATAGGATTCAATGTATTTCTACTGTTACGTGTGCAATAAATATAAATTATAATGTCTACTAGGTGTTCATAAATGAAACTCAATATTATCATGCGTAAGTATTTCTAAACGTTTGTGTTTTTCCAACTCAAACTAGGTTCGTAGTTAACCCGATTTCTTACAGTCATAATTAATTTAACAAACTACGAAAGTTTTTATAGTAACGCTCATGAAGTGGACAGATAAAGAACATAATGTATAGGTAACAATACCCACGAACAGTTTTATTATAAAGGAAAAACCGTGATGTCTTGAAAAGAACGATCCATCATGGCATGTAATCACTGATGATTTAATGTTTTGATCAGTATACATTTTCATTTTAAATCTTCCATGTTTAATATTTATTTTCTTAAAACCCTGTTCCCAAATATACAAAATAATTTATTAAACGATATACAATCAAGGTAGGCTTTATTTTTTGGTTAGCCGCAAAGGACCAATGACGAAGCTTGGCAAGCTCGGTCCCTTCGGTTATTCTACTGAATTTTATGTCCCTTTTAAAAAAACTTTTCCTTTAAAAAGCTCGTCATATATGTAAGTACATGGACAAATATTTTTAAGCCTCGAGTGGTTTTACTGCCCTAAACCCTGCCGGGATTTTTTTGTTTTTAAACCAAGCTTGTAAAACATTTATCTAAAACGAAAAAGGAAACAAAAATAATGGAAATGATAATGCTGGACAACCCAAACAACATCATCTGGCCCCAAGCTAAGCATAATATGTGTTCAAGACCTTGCAGGACTCTTGGACACGTCAGAGAGTTCATATTTTTAGAAAAATATATTAAAACTACTGAACCTTTCTTGTAGCTACTAGAAAACTGATTTAGTTTATACACCACATTGAATAAATCCATTTGCTACATAGAAAACACCACTTGAATAATGTTGGAGAAAATCGTAAAACTTGTAAGCTAGTATGAAGTTCAATAGACAGATTTGACAATAATTTAAAGTTATTTTTTTTCTCGTACCGTTTGTAGAATTTATTTTGTCCTTTGATATCGTTTTAGTCATCCAATGTCAATTCGCTTCTATGACAGAAACTTAGTCAATATTCTACATCCGATATAATTCCGCCATGCAACATCAATCAATGACAAACTTCAGGTGAGATTGTGGTCAATCCAAAATTAAGGTCTACTGACAAAAATAAGGTTACACTGAGCTCTTTTATAGAAATGTTTGAAATAACCGTTCTTTTGCCTGCTCTACTACCTCTATAATAATAATATCCTAGAACAGCTCCTTTTTCCACTAACTATATGCCAATAACCTTCCAAAAAACGATGAAACCATACAAATATGTACCTATTAATTTTGGATTATAATTGCTTTTATTATGGCACTTAAAATGAAGGAATCTTTGCCTATCTTTTCATAGATTTTTTCGCAATTAACTGAATTGATAGGTATTAAGTTTCTTGAGCTAGCAAAGCTAGAAATTTTATTGGTAGCTCGGGTTACGCTAGCAAAACACAAAGCCGTCTTGAAGCTTTTGCGGTGGTAGACCGCCTCGCCGCGCCTCTCCGCGCCTCTCCGCTGAAGTGCCGTGCTAGTGCGGTTCGACCGTTAATAGGCAATCAGATTTGGTAGTTTAATAGTGTTTGAGGTCTTTTGTACGACAGTTTTTTTGTACAGGGTGATGACTCAAATGCGGGACCTCGGCGTCGTGGCATTCTTCGGACCAGACGGCACGTGTCACACTGAAGCCAGGCTCGCATCGGCCTGGAATCTTCCTCTCATTTCACACGTAAGTAACGGGTGTCCCATGCAAGTTTTCTAAGTTTGTATCGCAATATTTCGGGAAACGTTCCACTTCCACAAACGCAATAATGTGGCATTTATGCGGATTGCTTAGTCGCGACGTCACAGTGGACGAGTGAGCCTATCTGCCTATCACCTGCGCTTAGCCACAATCATACAAACGTTTATCCCTAGGCGGGAAACGAACGCGCAACCTCATGTGTTGCTGACGGACCTACGCTCGCCGAGCCACATCGGTCGTCTAAATTAGTGTAAGTTATGCCCCCTTCTCCCTAGGTACCTCACACACGATTGCGTACGTTTTCGCTAGGTACGTACTATCTACGACGTAGTCACGGTCTGATTACAAGGGTGGATAATTTACTCTCCGTCTAATATTAAGATCATAATATACATTGTGAAACCCAATGCTTAACTTACAATGTTAACTTCATTTTCATAACATTGGCGCGTTGTTGTTTCAACAAAGTTTAGTAAACAAGGAACAATTTGCTCTACATGTGGATGGAACTTTTATAATTGTACTAAGTATCTGTCTGCGGTTTCGCACGAGTTGTTTCTATGGAAACGTTAAGTTTATTTTTATTCCGTGGGAACTCATTTATAAGATAAAAAGTCTATGTATCCCTCTACATAGTTTATGTATTATGCCAAGTAGGTATAGTGTAGTAGTAGGTATAGACCTACATTTTCTATTCCAAATTTCAGACGGATCCGTTGAGTACTTTTGGGTTAAAGAATTAATAAACAACCATTCGCATTTCTAATTTGGTGTTTTTGTCCTGTTTATTGAGAGAACTGCACATTTTATCCGTTACTACGTTACTGCCAACAGTCAACACCTATTGAGGCAATGGGCATTTTCCAGAATTTTATACGATTGCCGGGACCTATCTCGCGTAACGGGTGCAGTGAATTGCATGTATTTGATAGTCTCCTGGTCGGTGTAGCTAAATTATTATAACACTTTTATCACTACAATATAAAACAACTATAAAACAAAGTCTCTTTCTGTGTCCCTATGTCCCTATATTTGCATAAATCTTTAAAACTACGCAGCGTATTTTGATGGGGTTTTTTTAATAGCTAGAGTGATTCAAGAGGAAGGTTTATACGTTTAATAAAACCGTGCGAAGCCGGGGCGGGTCGCTAGTTAAATAATAAAGCACAAACTGACATAGGGCGCTGCGCTATGGCGCTCATTAGGGGAGGCCCATGTGCAGTAGGGGAATTATACAGGTTGATGATTATATTTACGCAGGACAATAATCGGATTCTATCATTTCAATAACGAGATATGTGAAGATCTGACCCAGATGTGGTGCACAGGTCACGCACTGGATGTGGGTCAGGGTCCGGCGCATCAGTAAATGTGTAAATAAATAAATCAGGTACGAACGAAGAGAGTTATTATACATACAAGGTGTAAAATACTAATATCGAATAACGAAACCTGAAGGGTAACAATCAAACAATCTTTTGAAAAAAAAACGCAAAATTTTTCCAAATGTTATTTTTTTTCATCTTCGTAATATACATTTTAGTACCTATAATACAAGGAAAGCATATGTATTCTAATAAATCATCTGTAAAAGCAATTATAAATAATTTAAAAACAAGAAGCCATGTATGTGATCTGCGAAAGACTGCTGGCAGATGCGGGATGCGGGAATCTGAAGACACTATTGCGCTCCTCAGGGAAGGCCAAGTCCAGAGATGATGATGATTTGCGAGGCAAAGTGTAATTTTTTTGTATAGACGTAGTTCTTACGTTACTGTTCAGACCACTTATCAGTTTTGGGATAGAAATGAGACATTTACCTTGAAAAATTTAAATAGGTACAACAAGTGCAAAGACGCGAACAGATACTCAAAACAAAGGAATTTCTAAAATTTACACTTACAGTTTCTTTAGGTTTAACAAGCTTAGTTTCATTTTGCCTGTTTTAGGAAGAGATACGAAAACAGAGTTTGGTGGCTACCAAAGGCAACTTCGTAACTCTTCCTAAACTAGACAAACTGAAACTACTACAGATGCATTAAAAAAAGCTTGACTATGATATTTTTAACAGTACGTGTGAATTTTTGAAATTCCTTTGTTTAACGGAATTAAATGAGAAAATAAGTGGGGGCGCCTCTTTAAGTGCTGTTTGCGCCTTTATAAAGTTTATTGAATTTAATCAGAAATGTAGTTATTAATCTTTTTTGGTATATGTGTATTAGGATAATATTATATTAGCTAGTTATGTATATTAATCTTATTTATTGTGTATTAGGGTTAATTACTTTGTATAATTTAAAATAAGCACCGCCATCCCATGATTTTCTCCCTAAACCTTGGTTGCCTGGAAGAAATCGCTTTAAGCGATAAGGCCGCCAATTCCATTGCCTCTCTTTAGGATAAGTTTAATTAGGGAATAAATGTTTAAATAAGGCTTTGAAATAAAGTATTATCTATCTATCAGAAATGCACGGGCACGCACAGCACGCGCGCCAAGACGAGCCTGGGCAGCACGTTTGCGCGCACGCTGCCGCCCGCCTACAAGGTCAGCAAGTCCGTGGTGGCGCTGCTAAAGGCATTCGGGTGGACCGAGTTCGCCATCGTCGCCGGGGACGACCACACTGCCGCGCAACAGCAGATGGATGCTATTAAGGTTGGTTGGAATTTTAACTTTAGGCTGTGTCCCCAGGAGGCAAACTGTGAGCGGCCGACTGAGTGAGCCGCAAATTTGTGGCGAACAAACTCAGATCAGTTTACGTGCGTATCGCAAGCACTGGAACCTGCGAGTCAACCGCTAACTGAGACAGTCGGCGCACGTGACGCTGCAAACTGCGTACATTTGGCGCAAACTAGCAACCTGTGGACACTCAATTTAAAATATATGGAAGGGCGTAATGAAGTGATACGCCACAAACTCAGTCGGCTGCTAACAGTTTGCCTACTGGGAACACAGCCTTAATGTCAGAGGAGTAGTTTAAAAACATCTGAGCGTCTGGTCGATGCGACGACGCGTGACCCGAGAGCTGGTGATTACCTGAGCGCAGCGCATCAGCATTGCCATACAGCGTGGTAATGCAGCCAGTGTCTTGCGTGCCAGTGACACGCGACGACTGACGATCAAATGATTTAAAAAAAGGTTGTTTATTGATTTTCTCTTCACTTTAATTTTTTCTCGCCCACACCTCCACAAACAAACACTGGGGATATTTCCTTCAAACTTCAGCAAACTAGTTCGAGTTTTTTTGTTTGAAATGTTCATTGTTTCCTAATCTGAACGAGTAGATTAGTTTTAATTAGTTTTTACTTGAATACAATTCATCCATATTTATCAAAGAGAAAACTGGGTGGCCCATCAACCCGTAATACAAGAGCTACGAAGTGAAATTTTGTAAGGAGGTTCCTTTTAGGACGTAGGAACAGGAACCCGATAAGAAAAGGACCCTTTTTGAAACGAAAAGGACCTTAGAATATCATCATCATCATCACCAGCCTATAATAGTCCACTGCTGGACATAGGCCTCTCCTAATGAATATGAATATGAATATGTTATTCCGAAAATCTTTAGAAATCTAAGGTAATTAAAATGGGGTCCACGGGGTACCTATTGCTAAAATCCACGTGAATAAAACCGCAAGCGGGTCAGCTAGTTGGTATATAAAACAAAAACCAAACAAATCACGACTTTATTAATAGTGACATTCTTTTATGAAATCACACACAAATTCACCGGTGGAGCCGTGTGGGATGAATTCTCAGAATTCATTTGTTACAAATCTTCCGGAACTCTCGGGATTGGCCTTTCAAAGAATCTGATTTTTCAAGTGAACTATAAACTATTTATAGAGGCAAACTCCTATTATATGCGGATTAGGCCGAACCGTTCTTTCGAAACAATTCAATGTTTCAATATTTACATAAGTTTCGAATAAAATAGCTTTGGTTTCCATCGATTTGGCTCCCAAAGGGACTTGAACCCACATCATTACGCCTACAGTCAACTTATAGTTTACAACTCGAGTGAAACGTCAATTTTATTTTATTTCTAACTGTGCCCGCGATTTCGTCCACGTAGACTATTGACTTTGGGCAGTCATATAAACCTGACATCATCATCATCATCATCATCATCATCAGCCTATATTAGTCCACTGCTGGACATAGGCCTCCCCTAATGAGCGCCATAGCGCCCTGTCTTCAGCTTGACGCATCCAGCATCTGCCAGCAGTCCTTCGCAGATCGTCATCCCACCTGGCCGGAGGGCGTCCTACACTACGTTTGCCGAGTCGCGGTCTCCACTCAAGAACACGTTTACCCCAACGGTTGTCGGTTCTTCGCAACCTGACTTATTTTCATATAAACTTTCATCCCTTATTTTTATTTTATCCCCTTTAGAATTATTACAAACTATTAAAGTCACTTTATTTATATTTGCCCAATCAAAAACCTAAAAAAAATTTTCATGCTTCTAGCTGCAACTGTAGGACACGTCAAAAGATACAAGTTATTTAAAATTAAATCAAGGAAATAAAGTGATCGCTTGATTATTGTGCACTTCGATCTTTTATAACGTAAAGTAAAGAACAGGAACAATAAACAAGAAATGTTTTCCAGGCATTGATATTTCGTCACTTCATTCTTCAGATATAATTAACCAGGTAGTACTTTAAACCTACTAGGCAGTCGCACGATTTTAAAAGTAAATCGATTTACTCGATTTCATGTTTTTTTTTTTTTTTTGAGGGTAGCCATGCCTTAGCTGGCTCTGTCTGCAAGGCGATGTCTTCATTCTTTTTTCGTGCGAGGCAGCGTACGGACGTAACAGCTCCCTCTTGTAAAATAAATTTATTCCTCATGCCGAAGTGAAGTTTCGACATGATTTAATGTTATAATGATAAAATTAAGAGAAGGAGAATAAAAAACGCCGACGAATAATAGTGTATTCGTCAGATTTGGAGTTAAGTGAACAAGGTAAGCAAAGTGCTATTATCTTTTCAAGTATTGTTGCAAAATGTTCGTAAAGCAAGAAGGTAGATTTTACCTCTGGTAGGTAACCTACTTAAGCCTGTGGGATTGACCCTGGGGTCAAAACAATGGCTGTTCTATGCTGGAGGTTAACCGAGTGTTATCACGAAGCAAATAATAGAACTAAAACTTGCAAACTTTTACGAAATACAAACTTTTGCGAAACGTACATAAAGCAAGAAGGTAGATTTTACCTCTGGTAGGTAACTACCTACTTAAGCCTGTGGGATTGACCCTGGGGTCAAAACAATGGCTGTTCTATGCTGGAGGTTAACCGAGGGTTATCACAAAGCAAATAATAGAACTAAAACTTGCAAACTTTTACGAAATACAAACTTTTGCGAAACGTACATAAAGCAAGAAGGTAGATTTTACCTCTGGTAGGTAACTACCTACTTAAGCCTGGGGGATTGACCCTGGGGTCAAAACGATGGCTGTTCTATGCTAGAGGTTAACCGAGGGTTATCACAAAGTAAACAATAGAACTAAAACTTGCAAACTTTTATGAAATGCTAACTTTTGCGAAATGTACGTAAAGCAAGAAGGTAGATTTTACCTCTGGTGGGTAACTACCTACTTAGGCCTGGAGATCCTGGAGATTGACTGTGGGTCAAAACGATGGCTGTTCTAAGGGTTATCACTACTTATCACAAAGCAAATAATAGAACTAAAACTTACAAACATTTATTTTCGCTAATTCGAACAACGATGACTGTTCTATGCTTAGAGGTTAACCGAGGGTTACCACAAAGCAAATAATAGAATAAAAACTTGCTAACATTTATTTTCGCTAATTCAAACAACGATGACTGTTCTATGCTTAGAGGTTAACCGTGGGTTTTCACAAAGCAAATATTGGAACTATTACATAACCAAGTATGCTTGCTTGCATTTATTTTCACAAATTAGAACCTCAATGGTTGTTAGAGGTTAACTGTGGGTTTAGTAAAGCACTTTATTAGAACAATTACATTACCACGTATGGTACTGACTTACATTTAGGTTCGCAAATTAGAACCACCACGGCTGCTATATGCTAGAAGTCAATCATAGATCTTCACAAAGCAAAATATTACAATAATTAAACTATGTTAGGACCACGTTTGGTGCTTTACTTGCTGACATTTATACTCTCAAATTATAACCTGCTATGCTAAAGGTTATCCATCCGTGGGTTTTCGCAAAGCGAAATATTATAAAAATTACAACAAAGTCTGGTAGTTGCTTATTTTTGCAAATTAGAACCTTGATGTTAACGGAAAGTTAACACGTGGTCTTTTATTGAATAAATGGTAACCGTGGGTTATCACAGTACCTACCATTAAATTTAATATTTATATAATTAGATTCAATATAGATCACTCTTGTTAAGTAGGTCATTGGGTTCGCCTGGTGGTTGTCTGTCGAACAACACATGGCAATTCTATTAAGCATTAAGTGCACTTTTTACGCTCGTAGGAGGTAAAATTATAATTAATTCTTAAAGCTCTCGGTGGGTTTCAAAGAGACATTGCCAAGTATGATGGATAAGTATTGGTATATATTATATGTTTTGGTTTACTTTGCCCGTTTTTTGACTTACAATTCAGAAAACTGAGCTCTCTTACAAGCACTCAATTTAAAACGTAAAATTGCTGCTACAGTATCTGATGCCACTAGGACAGACTCAGCTCAGCAGTAGTTAAGCTAAGGCACCACTGCTATTAATAGGGGCTTCTCGGTACTTATTGAAGTTATTATAAAAATTCTTATACATAAGTTATAAAATTGTAAGGGGTAACTTAGTAACTCCCGGTCTGGATCGTGATGAAATCTTATCCAGAATGAAGACCACGATGTAATTATTTGGTCAGAAGCTCTCACTAAGACTAGTTTAAAGATTAAAAGGCTATACAAATTACTATATTTACTGATATTTAAAAAATAAATAACCGCATCCGCAAAGGCACCAGTAGTGGCGTCAGTCCAACCGACGACCAGTCGCCCCCGGGTGGGGAACAGAACAGCCCTCCTTATACATATACCTCGTTATACATGAACTATGGGGGGGGAGGTAACCCCGCAGGTTGCAGGGGGCCTCAGGCAGGAGCGAGGCCGACAGCTCAGACTCTAAACTAGAGCAAGCCACGTGCTCCGGCACCGCTATTATAAAATTGGGTAAACCCTGAACATAACCAACATTTTTATAATTGTCGGCTAACCATTATAAAACTGATTGGATTCAAGTTATTCTATGAAGTTAACTAGTAGAGTTAGAGTGAGTTAGTTGAAAAGTTAACTATCTATTTATACTGTACAACAGAAAAGGGTACTTAGTCATCTTTCTTGCGATGATGAACCTGAAATGCTAGCAGCGATTAATAATTTAATCGAATTAGATACATAGGGGCTATTTTAGTTTGTGGTCGCTCTCAAGGAGTCTTTATTTTCACTAACTGTGACCACTTATTCTAAAGTTGATAAACCTTTTATGTTGAATTTAATAACTCTCATTAAATTCATTCATTTTAAGATGACCGATCATAGGATCGTGCCTAAACTGATTACTAAACACGGATCCCTAGCTGCAATAAACCTTCATTCATTCATTAATTCCTTAAAGAGGCTTATTTGCTTCTACCGGTAAATAAGGCTATTAGAAAATACTAACGCTTTATATTTATCTCAGTGACATTTTATGTATCGGAAACATGGGTTTAAAGAATTTATTCTCATAAGAATTACAATTCACTTAAAATGAGAACTTATTAACTAATCTAATTAAAATATTATTTAGTTGCGCATGCGAGCAGGACATAAATATACAATTTAAAAACTTAGGTAACCATACTATATAAAAAATAAAAAACTAACATAACTTTTATAGGTAGGTAACCAATTATCTGTTGTTAACTAAGTATAAGTATAATATATAATTAAAGTTAAGATTCCATAAACAACTTTCATGTTTTATTTTTTAGTTTTCGTTAAGTGGTGAACCCACATAGCTAAGGTACATTTATAGGTAGGTGCATAGTTCGCGGCAAGTAGTTCTACTTTAGTTAAATACATACCTATTAAATAGAACAAGGTAGGTAAGTGCCATCGAAATATGTACCTAGTTAATATCCGAAGTTAATATTACTTTATTTGAGTTAATTTATTTATTTATTTATTATTTAAAGAGGGTGGATTAGCATTCAATCGTACTAACAAGAATCGCACGACACTACACTACCGCGTTTAGCGCCAAGATAACAGGTTTGGTTTACACAGATCGACAACAACTAGATGTGACATTCATTGTTCTTGTAGCAAATGAGTTTTTAACATTTTTTTAAAGTTTTGTATGTTCTTAGTACCTTTTATTTCTTTTGGTAATTTATCGTAAATTTGAGCACTTTCGAACGTTACATTCTTTTTACCATAATTAGTTCTAGGGGAGAATAATACGATATTATTCGCATTTCTTAAACGCCGTAAGTGGGGATTTTCATTTTTAGTTTTTAATGTAATGTTAGTGTGTATGTCTTTGGATAAAATTTTACGTATAAGAATGCATGTATAATATCGGTAAGTATTATGTACGTTAAGTAATTTAGTTTCTTTATATATTTTTATCGTCGGAGTTAGATAGTCATAGTGGAATAAAGTTTTTATTAATTTGTTTTGTGATACTTGTAATAGTTTAAGATTAGTGTTTGCCGCTGACCCCCAGACCTCAATCAAATAATCGATGTGTGGTTTCACTAACGAATTATATATAACATAACGAACATTTCTGGGTAAACAACGAACTATACCACGGAGAGCACCATTTAACGCTGTCAGTTTAGATTTGACTCTCTGAACGTGTGGTTTCCATGTTAAGTGTTTGTCTAATGTAAGACCCAGAAACTTTTCACTGTCAGATCTGTTAATAATTGTGTCGTTAATTTTGAGAGGTTCAAAGTTGTCTATTTTCTTATTTTTTGCAGAGAATATTACATAGTGAGTTTTAGCTACATTAAGAGTGAGTAAGTTATATTGGAACCAGACGTTCAGAAGGTCAAGATCATGCTGAGCATCATTGACAATTGATTCAA
Source organism: Eupithecia centaureata (assembly GCA_944547425.1). Taxonomy (NCBI): domain Eukaryota; kingdom Metazoa; phylum Arthropoda; class Insecta; order Lepidoptera; family Geometridae; genus Eupithecia; species Eupithecia centaureata. The sequence continues at coordinate 14,329,013 of OX155684.1, read as the reverse complement.
TGCTTTGACCAAAATAAAATAGGCTAGTATCATCTGCGTAAAGTGACAGTTCACCCTTAAGGTTAAGTTTACTAATGTTATTTATGTATATTAAGAATAATAAAGGTCCTAAAATTGAGCCTTGAGGGACTCCATATGTAATTGGTGCTAAGGAACTTTGGAATTCAGCAACTTTAACCACTTGAAAACGACCTGTAAGATATGATTCTAAGATTTTATGAGCATTCCCAGTTACACCTATGTCCTTAAGTTTATTCAACAGGATTTTGTGACTGACAGTGTCAAATGCTTTCTTTAAGTCGATGAAAATGCCTAAGCTTATGTTCTTTTGGTCTATTTTATTTTTTATATTAGTTACTAGATCAACGGTTGCAGATAGAGTATTGGATTTTGGTCTGAATCCATATTGTTTGTTATAAAGAAAGTCAATCGATTTCACATATGATTCGAGACGGGAATAGATAACTTTTTCAAATATTTTTGATAGCACTGGGAGCACCGATATGGGACGATAGTTACCAGGATCTGACCTAGGCCCTGACTTATAAATTGGCGTTACTTTGGCGATTTTTAGTTTCTCTGGAAATGTTCCTTCCTCTAAGCAGTTGTTGATACAATCTGTGAGTATTGGGGCAATGATATGTTTGATAGCTTTTATCGATTTAGTGTTTATATTGTCAATTCCAGAACTAGTGTTTGTGTCTAAGTTATTAATCATTTTTAAAATTTCATGAGATGTAGTGAAATTTAAGTTTTCTAAACCAAACCCGTTTATGGTAGTATCAACTGTTGCCATAGTGTAAGTATTATGTTTATGATATTCTACGGGAATAGCTTGTGCTAGTGTTGAGCCAACTGTTGAGAAAAAAAACATTGAAATATTCGCAGACATCTTTTCCATTTGTGAATTCTGCAGCTCTTGTTTCTAGTTTTGCTGGTATTGAGACTTCTTGTATCTTATTGTGTGTTAGGCTATTGATCAAACTCCACATTTTTTTTGGTTTCTTCTTACAGTTAGAAAACTCACTGTTGTAATAGTTATTTTTCATTTGTTGTATTTTCTCGGATACTTTTTTTCTTTCTATGAGATAATCATTTTCAATGTTTAAATCTTCAGGGTTATGTTTATGTCGCTGATAAAGTATATTCTTCTTATTAATTTCTCCTAGTATTTCAGCATTTATCCAGTCTTGTCTCGGTGGGTTCAAAATTTTAGTTTTTTCTAGTTTACAACGTTCAACAGTTTCAGATAATGTCTTTTCAAATTGATCAAAGTAACTATTGTTAGTATTAGGCATTGCTTCTTCAGCTAATATCTGTAGTTTTTCATAATCGACTGATTTGTACTGAACTCTTCGTCTCAAAGGTGGCTGGTATTTGTTTATTTCAAAAAATATCTGCTTGTGGTCTGACATTGACGATTCAACAGTGGCTAAGTGGAATTGATTTTCCATTAAGTTAGTTAAGACGTGGTCTATCAAGCTTTTCTTTTCCATTGTTTCACGGGTACAGTGCCTTGGGGTAAGTTTATTTAAAATTCTGAATCCATTTTCCTGAATTGTATCCCTATAATCTTCTACAACATTGTTAGTTTCAAGTAAGTTCAGGTTAAAATCACCAAAGATGACAGCTCGTTTCCTCTGATTAAGCTGCAGCGAAAAAGTGTCGTTAAAGGTATTGAAATTGGTTCGACCAGGTTTATACACAGCACCGATGTCCAAAGAAAACTTTTTCACATGTATCCAAAGATATTGGTTGTCATCTTGGGATACTTCTTCTACGTGATGGTGTTTTAGATAGTTTGCAACAAAGATTGAGACGCCGCCACCGATAGTATCCCGCCTATAATTATAGTAGTGAGTATATCCAGGTATTTGAAATCTCTTGGCTTCATCTTCTGACTTTATCCATGTTTCTACTAGTATTATGACATGTATTTTTAATTTCAGAGATGTGACAATACAGCAGAGTTCATCAAATTTACCGGGTTTAACTATACTCCGGACATTCGCGTAAAGAAACTTAAGTGAATTATTGTTACATTTAAGATCATCGTAATTGTTGAGAGCTTGATATGTAATTTCACCCTGGTCACTTAGGTTGTAGAGTTTTTTGGAAGAGCGGTGACAATTTTGGGGACCCCTTTAATATATTTGATTGTAAGGTCTTTTTCACCATTTTCAGTGCGTCTACTGAGTTCTTCTTTAAGTAATTTGAATCGGTTCTGCTGGTACGGTGTCTGATCGGAAAAGATTTTCACATTGGTACCCTTCAGCTTATTTCTATTTTGAAGTATAAGCTTAGCTGTGTTTTCGGATTCAAAGCATACCTTTATAGGTCGGTTTTCAGTAGACTTATGTTTTCCAACCCGCGTGACTTTAATGGGCTCAGGGCAAGTTTCGTACACTGAGTTGATAGTTTTTAGTACTTCTACTTTATCCGATTCATCTCGCATCTTCGCATCACTGAGGTTAGATTCCTGGATCCCCGCTACAAGGATATTTCTTTTCCTCGCATTTTGGTCGTTTAGCTCGACCAATAGTTCTTCGCACGGAGTCCTGTCCAGCAGAGCCGATTGTGTCGAGCTCGTCTGTAAATTTTGAACATCAGAGACTAATGAGGCTATTTTCGTATCAGTAGTTTTTGCTGAGTCAGCTAACATTTGGATTTCAGCTTTCATATTCATTTGCTCTGAAGCTATACTGGTTATTTTTTTCTCATTCATCTCTAGGCTTGTTTTAATACCCAGCATTTCATCTTTGATACCTGCAATATCACTTCTAATCTGCCTTGTGTTTTCATTTTGTGCATTTATTGATGCATTTAACAGCGCCATCATTTCTGTCATTTGCTTTTGTAATGCTGTAAACTGTTCTGCTGTTAATGTTTCTTCCACACCATGTTTGCGTTTATTACGGAAAGTGATCGTTGATAGCTCAGAAGAAGCCGCTGTCGAAGTACTCGCTGTTGACAGATTTGGTGTCGAGCCACTCCGCTCAATATTCGTGTCACTTCCAGTAGGTCGCATCATTTTGATCTTTGGCAAAACTACAATGGTGAGTAAGTACACGGAGGCGAGTACAAGCGTAGTGTAAAATACGGTTTAGGTTATCAGAGGTTGTCTCTTTTACTCACGTAGCCTTTCGCTCTAGCAAACCGGACTTTCAGGTAAGATGGTAGTAACCGCTGCAGCACTGATTAATGAAATCACTGGTCTAGCTGGTCGAACTTAAGGTTGGATTTAGATTGCAAGCACTAATTATGATTTTTTAGAATTTCACCACACGTCTGCGTTGCAATGCGCGCACAACGCAACATACAATATACAATTATTACCACCAGAATGTAGTAAACATAGTTGAACTATTACCAATGTCTAGGTTACACAAGTAATAAAAAAAAAAAAAAAAATATTTTGCCATAGAAGTCTTTATAGAAGCTTCTTGATTTTTTATGAGCTCCTTACTACATTACAAATGGTTTTAAATTGTTACGCTAGTGCATCGTAGCTAGTGAGGAATCACGCTAAATTAATATCGACACATATCTACCTATACTTAATATCGAGTTAGGACTATTACATTGAGTTTTCCAATAGCTCAACCATTTTGCTTTCCGCACCCATACGAAATGTTCGACTATACAGTCTACAAACGAGATCCAGATACTTTGGCGATAGACGCGTTAACGATTAGATAGCAGAAAAACAACTTCTATGCATTCCCGCCATATTCTGTTGTCCTAAAGTGCTTAAGAAATTTAAGCAATGAAACAACTGGAATTGGACAGGTTTCTGGTTTCATAAAGACGGTATTAGATTTTGAAATACTATATTAGAATAATTTACATTATAAAAAAAATATATCTTTTTCAATCCCACTAAATATCACAACAAAGAAGTCCTACCTTGGGAACCGCGAAGCTCAGGACTACTTTTAAACAGCAAACCATCCCACCTCTAGCAAGTCTAGTCTAAAACTTAATGTTATCCAACGTCTTTAGTAGTATCAACGTACCACCCACAGTGGGTGGTAGCAAATTTGGGAGTTTATTGTTTCTAAACTGACGTAATCAGAACACATTATTGTAAATACCCATGAATATATAAAATATTATTGCTGGTGACTTATTGACTTCTCAACCAGTATGGATGTACCTACTCACTTTCCAAATATAACAGTTCAGCAGAGGTACTCTAATCAATCTTTTATTTGCAACGGTCAGCACTATCATTGCTTTTGGGTGGTAACATTGGATTGGACATCGTGTTAGACGTATGCTAAACGGCATTTACATACAAACAAAACCCCTCTATTCCAAAACATTTTTTAACTTGGGGTTCTCGGTTAGTGCTTGACTTTGCTGCTCATTACATCGGTCATTACGACAGTAATACCTGCTTAAGGGGCTCAAGCACTTTAGCTCATTAAAGTGTCAAACAAAAATATACCTAAATGGTAACAAATCCAATTTTCTGATCTTTTAAAAAACTCCTACTGCTGGTGAACCAGGTCTTGCAATATATCAAAGAAAATTCAAAGCTTTATCCGGCTGCTGCGCTGGATTAATGACATCAAGCTTGAGTCCTGCTGATGTAAAGTGGAGTTGACATGACCATATTTAGCACTTCTAGCGCTAGACACGCATTAGCCGCGGCTTCCGTTGAGGTCTCGTTTGACTTTTTCCAGAAAACGGTCGGATGGCATGGATCCTCACAAAACTTTGCTAGGATTTACAATTACCCTATAAGAAGGGATTTTTCCCTAAATCAAAATCTTTTATTAATGAAAAATAGCGAATTACTATTTGTACCTACTTATTTGATTATAAGTATTAGGTAACGATAAAAACAAATAGAAAATAACATAACTTACATTGTAAAATGTTTGAGGATGTCTTTCTGCAGTAGGTACCTATAGTTAGTAAAAATACTAACAAACTACCTACTAATTTTGGGTAAAGCTTGTATTATAATTCTAAATTTAAATTTTATTTTGATTTTATAAAAGCATATTTGATTGCAAATGATGCATACTCTAAACATCTACCTGGTTAATTATATCTGAAGAATGAAGTGACGAAATATCAATAGGTGATCAATTGAACTTGCAAAGTGAAGTTCGATCACTATTATATGAGTCACTTCATTCGAAGATATAAAATCACCCACCCATAGTAGGTATGATTCTACCCACCCAATAAATTTTAAATTTTCTCTGAAGAAATGAAGACATCGCCTTGCAGACAGAGCCAGCTAAGGCATGGCTACCCTCAAAAAAAAAAAAAAAAAACATGTAATCGAGTAAATCGATTTACTTTTAAAATCGTGCGACTGCCTAGTAGGTTTAAAGTACTACCTGGTTAATTATATCTTCGAATGAAGTGACTCATATAATAGTGATCGAACTTCACTTTGCAAGTTCAATTGATCACCTATAAGAATAGACAACAACAGTATTCTTATGTTCCAGGTTGGGTTGTTAGTTTCAAGTTGGAGCAAAACTCCTCCCAAACTATTTTATCGTCTAGCTCTAGATAATCTGATATTTTGTAGTAGATAAGCTTTTTTAATAATTTCGTCAATCATCACGAAACCGCATTACACAGCTCTACCTCTTATATGAAGACCCGATTTTCTGTTACATTTAATCAAAACCGAATGATTTGCCTATTCGTGATAGGGTAACAAACAGGCAGTGATTTAGAAGTAGATCCTATAAAATAAATTATCACGATTCAGCACTATTTATAATTAGTAAGTAAAGGTAATTTTGCATCTGTAATTTGTATTCTTTTATGTGTATTTTGTATTTAATTTTCGTACGTAGGGATATCAGTATGTGACTATATAGTTAAAGTAATGTACCTAACATTACAATTAAGTTTATTATGTCCACAAGAGCTATTGCCAACAACGAAACTCTATTACGCAATGTATTTTAATTTGAAAAATAATAAAATCACTACATAGTATTAAACAAAGTAGCTTTCTCTGTCCTTAAATATTTAAAACTACGCAACGGATTTTGATGCTGTTTTTTTAATAGAGTGATTCAAGAGAAAGGTATACACTATAATAAAACCGTGCGAAGCCGGGGCGGGTCGCTAGTACAAAATAATATACAAAAATTTTACGGTATAAGGTCCGTAGGATCTCAAAGCCGATTATGTTAAAAATTTCCTTTAATAAGGATTTCCGTAATGGTCCTCCTAAAGGGTCCGAGAACGTTATTTTACAAAGAACCCTTCTAAAAGGTTTCCTTGTTCGTAGGAGTTGGCGCAGAAGAACGGCATGGCGGTGACGACTGAGCATCGGTTCGCGGACTACATACCGCGGTACATCTCTAAGATGGAGGAGATCGTGGACCAGACGTACGACAAGACCAGGAGTAAGTTCAAATGCAAAGTGTTTTGAACAATTTAAATAGAAACCTACTTTTATGACATTTTGCACGCCATAATATGTTTTGGTGAAGTATGAGACACTATTCTATTAGATAAGACCTGTATTATGACCATATTTCGTGCAATAAATTAAATTAAATGAAGACCTTACAGGACACTTGGACACGTAATAAAGTTACGAATTAAAGGTGCAATAATTTGATGTTAGGACATAGACAGACATAGACATATCATTTATTTGCCATTGCTTATATAGGTATACCATATATACATTTATTGTAATATTTTTAAAATGATTACAATACTTATTCATCCTAAAATAAAAAAATAATAATAACTACTAATGGACAATAAAACATTAAGTTATAACGAAAATTACAATCAAGAAATAGAAACAAATTAAAACTACGATATACAATTTAAACAGTTGAGCTAACGCTTGCAAACAGTCCAGAGGTAGCTCAACTGAAATTACTTATGAATACTATACTATATTGATAGGTACAACTAAACATAAAATAAAAGTAAGTAGGTACCTAATCAACCAATGTGTGCTGCAGTAGTAAATGACTTCGAATTTTAATGCACATCTACATATGTATGCCTTAATTTGTAAATTATCCACAGAACTGGTTTTCCGAGAACTGAAACCCGGATAAATTTGTCCCTAATATTACTTTATTACGCCCTAGATGTTCAATTTATCGATTTACCTAATAAAGAAGTTCATTCGTCAAAACTTATGAAAGAATTTCCTATGTGTTTTTGTACGATTTTTCACTGACGCCAGTTGCTCGCTTCCTCACTTGATTTTCTTTTTTTCCGTTATCAAAGCTTTATCAAAGTCCTTTTTGTTATGAGTTTTTCTATGTACTTACTTTGTGAAAATGCTTGTCAGACTCAGGGAACGAGTTAGACTTGAGTAAATTTAGTTACGTATAAAAGTCGGGATAGTTCTTGCGAGAATGCGACCAACAAACACATTATTATAAGCTTTAAACATCAGTGAGTATAGGAAGAAATAATAAATCTATTTATACGGAACAAAAGAAAACAAATAAAGGACTTTTAAACGATTTCTATTAAATTCTTTGGTTGAAATAGACTAAGCCCTCGCAACGCATCATACGACACAAAATGTAGGAAACGTCTGACGTGCAGCAATGCCGTATAAACCCAGCCTTACTTTTAATTTTATGTACTTTTTTGTCATAAGGAAATTGATGTTAGGACGTAAACTGCATAAAAATATACAGGACAATACCGTGTGAACTGTGCCTAAGATACATAGATTGTACATAAAATCTATGTCTGGGACATAAGGTACTCCTTTTAAGGTCCATGTTTTGAATCAAGATATATCCGCCGAGGGGAATGTTTGCATAATCTGTTAGTTAATTATATTATTATGTAACTAGTGTCTGCCTAGATCCTCCAATATTATATTTTGGTGCTACATGACGCAGACAAGACTTAATTTTATTTTTACTGCGCAGCGTTAATTGCATTTTGTAATTAATCTTCATGGAGGGTCGAAACAAAAATAAACTTATTTTCCAAGCATTTTTTGGCTATAAATGTATATTTTTTCTCTTCACTTAGTTAGTGCTTTTGAGCATTTTCAACGAAAACCTGCTCGAAATGTTTTCGTTATTTGTAAGAATTCTTGAAACATATATGCAGAATTTTCAGTTTCTGTATTTTTTCTTCACTAATATTATCAACGCAAAAGTTGGTATGGATGTATTTTACTCTTTTACTCAAAAACTTTTATACATATAGTTGAAATTTAGAATAGATAAATAGAACAATATAAGAAAAGAATTTAATAGACGTATGTAGTTCTAGACCTGGAATAACTCATAGGCTACTTTTTATCCCATAAATCCCATGGGATAAAAATAAACTTGAAACGTCTCCATAGAAACAAAGCGTGAAGCCTCAGGCATATTCTAAATAAGGAGCAGGTAGTAGGTAAAAACGTTAAAAGAAAAAAAAAATATAAAACGTTAACCCATGGGTAATGTTTTTTCTTGAACTGCGCAGGAAGGTGTGTTGGGTGGGATTTGTAATCAACTTTCATACGTCATATTCACCGATAACGAAGCTAGTGATTTCTCTATAGTACAAAGAAAAAAAAAAAAAAAATTCATGTTTTTATCGAGTTCACCAGCTGTATTGACACGGGCAATGATCATACGATTTTCTTCCCTAAATTTTCTTAACCAGCCTCTTTGTTCCAGTCTACGTGTTCCTGGGAGAGCACATAGCCCTGGTGGACTTCGTGAGGGTCCTCCGCCAGAGGGGGCTGCTGGAGCGGGGGGAGTACGCCGTGGTGGCCATCGACGATGAAATCTTTGACCCTAGCTCCTCGTCCATCACTCATGCAGGTTTGTGTACACTTAGGCGGTCAATTATATTGCGCAATATTGCAAATTGTGCAATAATATTGACCGTTTAGAGTTAATATTGAACGCGTTTGGTATCAGGGTGCCTTTCAATCTTTTTGTACAATAATGCCTTAGAATAATCCAGTGCAAGTTGTTAAAATTGTGTTTTCTCTTGTAAGTGAATTTATTCTAAGTTTTATTCATTTTGTTAGAATGTAATAGAAAATCATTTATTTATAACAACTACAAACACAACACACTTATAAATAAAAGGTACATACAACGTTGTTATGAAAGGGCTCTAACTCAGCATAATACTGGCTTAGGTCGCGTTATATTGTTATATTTATTTTTTAATTTTTAAACCTGCAGTAGCTGTTTTTAAGTCAAATTTGTCAAGACATATATGTAAGACTCCTTAAGAAAGTATTCGCGCACACCAAGATATACCTACTTCATCACACTTATACGAAAGCTATGAAATATGAATTGGTGCAAGTCTATGTTTAGTAAAAAATCTATATGTATAATGTATTGTATAAAGTATATCAGTCGTCTAGTACCAAAGTACACAACAAGTACACAATCTCTGCTTATCTTAGGACTAGATGATGCTGTGTGGATTGACCATCACATTTATATATTCTTTTTTCTCGGTCTATTCTGTCCCACATCAAGGCCATTTTAAATAATTTCACAGAGTACGAACTTGTGCTATTTCTATTCTTACCTAAAGAAAAATCGCCAAGCTAGGGGCCTGATCAAGGTCGTGTGAAACTTTGCTTGATGGGGGCAGACTAGTCATTTTGTGACTCTATGAGACAGTCGGTCACTCAGCAGTGTTTGTTGTTTGTACAGTGAGGGCCACATCTTGTACTGGATTTCTTGGAGTTGCTCATTAGATCTTCGATCTAGCTTTCTATAGCTCAAATTAATGTTTACGTAATCATCGTCATCATCGTCATAATATTAGTCCACTGCTTTACATAAGCCTATGTTACCCATCTCCCCTAATGAGTGCCATAGCCAATAACGAGTATTTATCGCCTACTTTGTATTTTTATTTCCTTACGTAGTAATAAAAATTCAAGGTACGCCTTATACCCAATAAATCTATGGTTATTATGTTATCAAATCGAATAAGTATACCTAGGTACTTATTTTGTAAGTAGTCTATAGAGATAGCTACTGGTCAGATTCTAAAATGTATTTCTCTGATAAATAATAACATTACCTACTCGTACATTTCAATCAGAAACCACAGGAGTAAAACCACTTTGTCATATACACTCTTTTATATGGAAACATCGCTTCTGTTCTTACATAAATGAATCTGGAACTATCTCTCTCGTCATTACATAACAGTTTAATTATAACAGTTTAGTCATAACAGTTTATTTATTCCTTCCTGAGGGAAATACCCCGCAAATTGTATCACTTTCAAACAAACTTTCATGTACCTTATACTTTCAAACTAGACACCGATGTATAGGCTAATGGTTGTGTAATTTATGTTTTTAGTACGCTAGTAATAATAATTCAGTGGATTTTAGTAAGATTTTATTGTAGAAATTTATTTTTTTCGTTTTTATTGCGTCTTTTGGTTATGAAAACACTACCTTCGGACGTGGCGTTACACCTATCTTTGGATAGAACAAAGCGTTGTTGGGTAGACATACCTGTATTTATCTGGCACTAGCGAACTGCCGGGGTTCGCACGGGTGTATTATACATGAGCCACAAATCAATCTATCTATAAAAAAATCTAATGAAAATCGGTTGCGTAGTTTTAAAGAACATATTATACATTACATAGATTTGACGACCGATGTGGCGCGGTGGGCGAAGGTCCGCCTGCGACGCAGGAGGTTGCGGGTTCGATTCCCGCCTGGGAACAAATTTGTGCACGATCTGCAGAAATTTGTTTCGTTGGTCTGGGTGTTTAATATGTATAATAAAAAAATATCTATATATGTAGTATATTGTATTAAATATATCAGTTATCTAGTACCCATAACACAAGCTTTGAGTAGCTTACTTTGGGGCTAGATGGTGCTGTGTGGATTGTCCAGCATTATTTATTTTATTTATTTATTTTTTTTATGGACACACAGACAGCGGGAAACGGCTTTGTTTTATACTATGTAGTGACAACGCTAAGTGTAGCTAATTACCGTAACTTTCGGGACCTAGTAATTTTATAAGGTAACATTAACATATTTTAATAACCTGCCGAAACTACTACAAATATCACAGGTAGTTATAGAAACAAAATGTTTAGATTAGTACTTATACACTTACATGTTACATCGCTTTAGGGATAAAAAAACCTGTAATGATCTAAAGCTGTTTTTTCAAATAAATAAATTAAATTTTTTTGGTATCACGGCTAGCCTCTGTAGTTTTTAGAGCCTGTCATACATGAGTATCAAACAAATGAGCAAACTGACGCTTGTTAAAATTAAGGTTTTTGATGATATAAACTTTGAGATAAATTTGAGAAGCCTGCAGCTGCCAAAAAGGTTTCTTCCGGATAAAAAGGGTTATACAGAATATACAAAGCGGAATTAAATTTTAATACAAAGGGGAACACCAATGTTGACTTTCCCATAAAACCTTTTTTCAATTAGAATTTTCAGAATAAAAGAGAAAGAAAGTCCTTGAACTGAGTAATATCAAATTAATTAAGATAAATCAAAGAAAAGTGATTATTTACTGATGGGATTGAACAGTAAAATTAACAATGGCAAAGAGTTTTAAGAATATTAATAACTAGAAAAAAATATTCAAGCAAAAGTAAATACCTTCCTGTTTGAACCTTAAGTGTATTTTTCGTTGGTAGCTTAATAAATAAGTGTATATGTTGTCGTCAGAACACCTGGGTCAGAACACGAGCAGTGACATCCTGGCGTTCAGATCGGTGCTGAAGCTGACTCCTTCGTTCCCGACCAACCCTCAGTATGCGTAAGTATAGTTTGTTTGTTTTGTTTCATAAAACTTGAATCTTTTAAAACTTTAACATAACTTTTTTTATTTGTAAGTGATACGAAAAAAGAGTTTGGTGGCCACCAAGAGCAATTTCGTATCTCTTTTTAAAATGTACTATTAAAACTACAGCATTAGTTATTATAATAGGTATTACAAACTGTACGTTTGATTTTAGAAAATTCCTTTGTTTCACCTAATAACATACCACCAATAAGTTGTGGCGCCAGTTTACCTGCTGCGCCTTAAGGGTTTTATCGCTTACCGTAAACATCACCATACACACAAAAACATAAATACACAAAAGAGGCAATCACATCTAACTTATTGGCTAAGTAAACCTTACTCTAATAACTTAATCAAAAACACGATATCTACAGAAAAAGGGTCTGTTATCAGGTTGTTTACAAATCCTGCATCAGGCGGTTTATATTGTATATTATTACACTTGCGTTAAGTGGATCTCAATGCTGCGTTCCACTAGAATGCTGAATGTTCTCGATTACACTACACTCATCGCAATTTGGTGAAGTAATATTTTTTCATGACGAATCAAATTTTTTTCAAAGGTATATAGAATAGAATATACAGGATATACATTATATAGAATATACATTCAAATCGGTCAGTATGGGAAACTCTGAAACTAATAAGACATATGAAGATTTACTTCGTATGTCTTGTAGTTTCAGACTTTCCCATACTGACCGATTTAAATGTTACACCCTGTATATCCGGAAGTAGGAAGTATCCTAAGTATGGCTTTCCAAGAATTTATTTCAAAGGAATCTATCCATGGCCGTCGAGGTATCAAAGGTTGAATGGTTCTTTACCAGATTCCCTTCTCCCGTGATTTCGACAACATACTCTTGCCAAATATCTGAACATTGATTTTACAAAATCTTAAAAATCTTATCATTAATTTACTTTTGAACATTAAGAACGCCTGCATAATAATATTTAATTCAATATACGTTTATTTTAGACTAAATAAATTGCAATACTTACTAAAAATCAGTTAAAGTGTCTATATATTCGAGTCAAAATATGATTACATAAGACTTTTATATATTTTTGTATTATCAAAATTAAATTAAATAATAATATAACACTAAATATTTACAATGAGCTAGCTACCTTTAGACTGTTTGCAACCGTCTACAGTTAGCTCAATGGTTTCAATTATATATACTAGTTTTAATTTTTTGTGTTCTTTGATTGTATTTTCCCAAAGATCTCCATTAAAATCATAATCACAAATAAAATCAAACACACATCATCTTCATCAGCTCAGCGCCACAAATAAACCTAATAAACGCCATAGCACCATCTAAAGCCGCTGTGCTATTACGCTAAAACCGCCCATCCAAATTGATATTCTTGCGCCATTTCAATGGCCATCGCGCGCGTCCTTTCCATACAATTTCAAATTACGAAAGCCATTAAAAGGGCTTTCTTAGGTCAGTTTTGAAAAAAAATTGACTTATGAAACAAAACTGACATAAGAAAGCCCTTTTAATGGCCTTCGTAATTTGAAATCGTACGGAAAGTACGCGCGCGATGGCCATTGAAATGGCGCAAGAATATCAATATGGATGGGCGATTTTAGCGTAATAGCACAGCCGCACTTTGAGTTACTAAACAAAATAGATTGAGGCGCTTTCTCAATGTTCAAATACGACCAGACTGAATAAAGGGCACTGTGACTTTAGGCTGTGCTTTAGGTCTGTTACATTTAATTAGCATAGACTTAATTATGTAAATATACATTCATCTCAAACATAGTACAAGGCAAACTAATACAGTCCACAGAAATGTAGACAAACAAGTCTTGTGGGCAAACTTACACAGTTCCACATTTCTGTGGACTGTGTAAGTTTGCCTTCTTATATAAATTATATGTAATACCGTATCTTATAATATTGAAAAATATCTGACCATTCGTTTCTAAGTTGAATCTTTTATTTATTGATAATAAGATCGTAAAAGACCCTAGCAAAGAAAATTATAATAATAGATAAGAAACAAATTATGAAAACTACACTTACTACAAAAATGCATTAAGGTGATCCGATTTCCATACATTTGTATTTTCCCAAATATGAGCGATGTGGACATAATTTAACAAATAAATAACTGTTTTTGGCTTTGTTATTCGTCATTATTTGCGGCAAATTGTGTTTGATTCATGAAAACACTCGGAATAATTAGAAATAACGTGAAAATTTTAGGCCATTTCTATCAATGCGTGAGTGAACACGGATAGTGTCGTACGCCCGCTTACTTGAACATGTGAGTGTGATGGCGGCGACGGAATCGCCATCTGTGTGCTATCTAAAGAATCATCTAATAATACCATAGTCTACCGTTCTCAAAGGGTTTTTCCATCGTCCAAGTATTTATTCCTATCTATTTTTGCTGCATGTCAAATAAGATCTAGGAAGCCTACGTTCCGTTTCCATGACAACAATAAATGACACTATGTAAACAGATAAAATGTTTGCTTATAGATACCAGTTTAGAGAGTTTTACGCTGGGGCCACACTACCTTACCGTCTACCGGGCTGTTACCGCAATAATTATGACATTAAATTACCGTTTAAATTACTGCATGACCTGGTGTGGTTACACTAGAGTTTACCTAGATATGTCAATAAATAAGGCGGTAAAAATATCACGTGCGTCGCCGGTGAGCTCATATTGCACACTGGACAAACGGTAGTGGCCACAAACGCATTAATTACTGCGGTAATCTTCTTTGATGTGCGAAAAAAGACCGCCGCCGGAGCTATTGTCTACCGCCATTTGCCATATTGATTGGCATTGTAAAATTATGGCCATAAATCGTGGTTACACCTAGGTGTTGTATAAGTTATAATTAAAATAATTATCGGCATATCACGGTAGTGTGGCCCCAGCATCAGACGTGTCAGATTGTATGCAAAGCATTTCGATCATTCATCAGCGACAACCGATGTGGCGCAGTGGGCGAAGGTCCGCCTGCGACCGGTTGTGGGTTACATTCCCGTGTCGGAAAAAAATGTGTACGATCTACAGAAATTGAACATGAAATTGTTCCGTTGGTCTGGGTGTTTTCTATAAAAAAAATATCTATCTATGTAATGTATTGTATTAAACCCTAGAAAGATAATCTTATTTCATACTACGTTAGAGATAATCATGCGTAATTTTCACGCATGCGTTTTAAGTACCTGTTATTTCGAATTTCGCTAATAGAATTGGGTAGAAGGTTCATAAATAGCATAATTAAGCTCAGATGTAATAATAAAAACCAAAAATAGTATGTATTTATGTTTATTTACTAAAAGACGGACGATTAATCTAAACATCTGCATAACATTTCAAAATTAGATAACAATTTTCATTTTCTGTGAAAATGTTTCATTGCAAATAGTAATCAGTGTTTCTAAATTTAAATTATAATCAGTAAAGACCATATTTTCCATAAAAGGCCATATTAGTCACATAATCAGTCATATACAGGTTTGGCACACATCCACATTATGCTCTCTGCCAAATAACCTTTTTGCATCTTTTGGAGGAAGAATTAGCAAAAGCCTTATTTTTGTACAATATATTAAACGTTTCTTTAATTCTAGAGGCTCTGTGTTGTCTTCTGTTGAACTGGAGGACACATTTGGAAACATATCAGCGATATTATCCCGCAAATATCTTTGCAATGGAGGGGCTCTCATTAGTGTTTAGTCTTGAACGGGGATGTGAGAGCCGTTCTCAGATTTTTCATATTTTTTTCAGACTTAGAGGTTTCTCGCCCTTTCACACAACTTGTGGTGGTATATTATAAAGGCATTTATGCAGGCCACGTTAATCATGCCGTAAAATAACACCACAGGCCACCTGTTCGTCTTTCTGTTGCAAGACATCAAGGAACACTTTGTTCCAGCGTGTCTACTCCGTCTTTTGTCTGATTATAGTCATTTCCGGTTTTCCTGAAGTCTCATTTATGATTGTATCTTCATCCTCGGATGATAAAAGGTAAACCATTTTAGCCGGTTTTGGTTTGTACATGACTATTGTATGGGGTCCGTCAAAACAAAACATCGATATTCCTGGAGACCAGATATCCCCCTTATCCAGATTCAGACTTGTCATTGTTGCACCAAGATACCTAAATTATAAAATAATAAGTGAAACGACTACTTACACGGCAAAAAAACAACGACTAAAACGTAAAACACACAAATATATAAGTATTCCCATTCCTTACTTTGTTTCTAAAAGTCACGTTAAAGATAATCATGCGTAATTTTGACTCACTAGGTATCTATAATTCAAAAATGGCGATACTTATCTAAAAAATTCGAAAGGCCCAGTCGACAAATGAAATGTCCGTGATGCTTGTCCTTGGAATCCCGCTATTTAGCAAAAGAGAGCAATAATTCGAACGCGGATGCGTGAATTTTACGCAGATTATCTTTCTAGGGTTAAGTTTATCAGTCAACTAGTACCCATAATACGAGCTTTGCTCACCTTGGGGCTAGATGATGCTGTGTGGACTGTCCGGAATTATATATATATTTTTTTTATTGGACTAATCGTAACTTTTTACAGAGAGCCAAAACAAAATTTTGAACATGATTTTTTTGAACAGTTAAAGTTTTTCTTTTTTAATATTAAAACATCATTGTTTTCGTAATTTTTTGCTCTATTTTTTAAAATAATGGTCGCTGTTATAGCTATCACCCAACTTGATAAAAACTACAAAAGCCCATTTTGCATTAAAATTTTGAAGCAAAGTTAAGATAATTATCCCAATAAAAAGAAATAATATTTAAATTAAACTAGCTTTATGAAATGTTCTCAAAAGAAAATATACTTTATCAGAAATAAAAAAGCATTTTCTAAATTTTTGAAATGTGGCCGTTTTGCATTCAATGAGCGATTTGTAAAAATGCCTGAACTTAGCTGGCGTAAGAGCTAAAATAAAATAAAAATCAGTTGGTGTTGATAGTACATAATTGATTCTTTTTATTTTTGTCATACCGTTAGAAACGAGGTCAGGACCCTTTGTGGGATGTACCTACGCAGAACAGTCTACCAAAGTTTTATATAACAATCAAATAGACTTAGGAAGGCTTACAATAAGTAATTTATGACAAATATGAATTTGTTTGTACTAGGTCTATGACATTGTTCAAAATATAAAGAATAAAAATGATAAAAATCAAAAATTTTGGTAGTGTTGAAGGGATTCGAGTCCGTACTAACGGGATGTATCAAAATTTTGTGGATATTTCATTTTCAAAAAGCAAAAAGTAAATTAAATTTTCGGTGGTTTCGAACCCAGGTACGACTATACATCGTCGCACCCACCCGACTGTTCAAACCGCTAGTCCAAAGTGAGTTATTGAAATACTGTGAAAATTTGTATTACTTTTAATCTTTTATAAGTGGTCGTAAAATCGGAGCTAAAATACCTAAGTACACAAAGAACAGAGTCAAAAAAAGTGGAGACTTCCTTACGCTAATAATTTTAATGTAATTTTATTATAAAATTGGAACAACTTTCACAGTGAGTACATTTAAAATTAATGATTGTTATTGTGAACTTATTCAATTTATTTGTCAATTCCAATGATTTAACGAAATTAATAAATAGCATGAAAAGTATTTTTTTTTACCTATGTTTTGTAAGATATTCTTTAGCTAATAAGCTAGTTTGTAAATAACATTACCCTCTGCGCCTTTTTACTTAAATTGTTCAAAACGATAAAAGAAAATTTCCTCCAATTTTTTTTTAAATGTAAATAGAGCCTGTTTTTATTCTTAAAAAAAACAAGAGTCTAAAATTAGTTCGTTAACTAGTGGTTTTATTGAATTAATTTTAGATGTAATTTAGTAATGTCCCGAAAACGGAAATATTGGTCCGAAAAATATTTAGTCCTAAGGCGTCTCCAATTATCTCTGTTATTTTTCGAACAGTAGTTATTTTAGTTCCACTGAATTTATAGAGTTTGCCTGTGTGAGTGACTCGTAGCGGCCGATCACTCACACAGGCAAGATCTTTTTTGCTCTTCCCAAATACAAGCTCCCTAAATGCTTTCAACACTTGAAAAATTGCTTGGTACATAAAAAACAACATACCATTTGCGGCAAATACATTACCATTAAACAATTATGAACAATTTAATTAGAAAAAAGTGAAAAACATCAAAATTAAAAATCATCGCCATCTAGTAGCGGAGCTATGCTTAGTCCTGGACGCGAAATCATTTCCAACGACATTGATAATAATCTTCTTTAAAGAATTTGAAGTCAGTTTATAATTTAACAAAATACGTCAAATTATTTTATGGTTTTGTTTACTTCATAAACTATAGGTCGTTTTACAATGGAAGTTTAATTAAAGGTTGAATATACGAACTGCGGTTCCCAAAAACAGACCTCTGTTTTTTTTTGGGCGTTAAATTTCTTTGTTATTGTAGTGTTTTGGGGACGATTTAATTTGGTTATAACGTTGTCTGGAATTTTAGCAAGAGTTTTCTAAATATTTTCCAAGTAATTTTCAATTCTATGACTGACTTTTGAATCACCAACCTCAATCAATCTTGATATCAACTTATGTTCTGTTCGTTTATCGGAAGTTGACTTTTCAGGCTTTTTAAGTAAAATGGGCACAGTTTTTGATGACAAAATAATAGTTTAATAGTAAAAAAATATTTAAACATCAAATAAAACACAGGATGCGTCCTCGGTGGCAGCGTCAACAGATTTTTGATGGTTTTTATGCGAAATTTAATTTTTGCGATTTATGACTTTTCAGGCCTTATTATAATAACTTACTGTAAACTTGAGTATACCAAGTGTTGTGTATGTTCCTATGGTACAAATAAATTAACTAAACTATGATTTGTATTAGAAATCTGTCACAAATGATCTTTGTTTTTGTCTTGCTATTTTCCGAAAATGTTTCCATATTATTATCATTCTACGTGTTTTAAAGCCGTAACAAACGCCCGCAATATTTTCGTAGCCCATCAAAATAATTGCGTAGACCATTCGCTACGCGTTGTAGGCGCCTACGCCGTAGCGAACCGTAGCATGCCTACGCCGTAGCGAACCGTAGCAAGCCTACGCCGTAGAGAAACGTAGCATGTCTTCGTCGTAGTTAACCGTAGCATTTACGTTTCTTTACGCGCAATAACTTCCATCACCTTCATATCTTTGATCTCAGGATATTAACGCGCGTCAGTCAGAACCCTTTTGATATATTTATGGAACGTAGTTACTGGCAATTTAAATGGCTTTTTTATCTTTTCTGATGATTTTGCATCGTTCAGGCTTTCTTTATAAAAGGGTTGTGGGTTCAGTTCGCACCATGAAATAATAATGTTTGGTTTAGACCAATTATTTAATTTTGTGCGAGTAACCAACGATAATATTAGTAGTCTATGTCAGGAATAGGTTCCGTTAACAACTCTTTTCTTACATTAGGCATAGTAAAGATACTCCATAAAGATAATGAAGAAGAAAATGTACGACAGTGGTCATTTATATTATAATTATTTAATAAATTGAATATAAAGTTAAATGAAGTGTGAGAATTCTGCAGCATTTTTCATATACCTATTATTTTATCATTCTTAACCTTAGCTCCAAGGTTTATTCATTTTTTATTTCAAAATTCTTTACTAAAATTTCAGGTATTATAGTATGAACTTAAGCTAGTGTTCATTTTGATCCTAACTCTACAAACAATGTTGTTTTTTATCGTTTAGCAAGCATTTAGCTCCAGGTTAAGGGCTCACCCGGAACACAATTGTTATTTTCGATATTTCGTTCTGATATTTGTTTATTTCTGTAATATGAATGTCTGCTGTTAACAGGAAGCACTGTAAGATGATCCGGGCTCTGTCGGCGGCCCCGCCCTTCTGCGTGCCAAACTATCATAAAATATTCGAGGACGCTTCGGTAAGCATAGTCTAATAGTATATAGCATCATCATCAGCCTATATTAGTCCACTGCTGGACATAGGCTTCCCCTAATGAGCGCCATAGCGCCCTGTCTTCAGCTGATGATATAGCAAGGGACGAGAATCGCTAACACGCAGCACTATGGAATATGTAGGTCAGTTTCGGATGAAAAATCTCTTAAGTTATTGAATTACCTATATGATACTTTGATAAAATTTGGTGCAGACATGCAGTAATGTATACAGATTGAAGTGATATGTAAATTTATGTGATTTCTTATGTATTTATGTATACTTTTCACCTCATAAAGCAGTCCCATGGAATAGTAAAAGCCTTGAAACGTCACCATAGAAAAAGGCCTGCGAAGCTGCCTTTTGCCTGGTAGATGCTAGTATTTAAATAAGTTAGTGTTATGGAAGGTTTACATTATTCCAGTCCAGCGATCCAGTCCAGTGCTGGATTGCTAACTGGAAAAATGTAAACCGGCACTGGAATGAACTGAATCCAGTAAGCATTCCAGTCCAGTGACTGAATTCGTGGTCTACTTTTGAATCCAGTGCGATCAATCCAGTGCAACAGGAATAATGTAGACGGCCTATCCAGCACGTTTGAAACAGTTCCTAAACTGATCTCTTTTTGAAATCTTTATCACTGTAGTGTTCACGTTTCAACGGCTTCTAAATTACTGGAATAATGTAGACGATAAACAATCCAGTTCAGCACTGGACTGGAATAATGTAAACCGGCTTTAATAAGACGACACGTGCCCAGGTGCCCATCGAGGCGGCCCACCTGTACGACGCGGTGACACTGTGGGCGCGCGCCGCCACGGCCGCCATGCGCGCCGGCCGCCCGCCCACCGACGGAGCCACGCTCATGAAGCTACTTCGCCCCACCACCTACAGATCCGTACAAGGATTTGATGTAAGTACATCCTTACTAATATATAGCCTTGACTCAGGACTACTCTTTTTTTGTACTTTTTTATGTGACGTGACGCAATGGTTCCGACGGACGATCAGCGTTGTGATAGCTATAATCTGTAGCTATCTCAACACATGCTGAGTCGAAAATACAATTCGTTGTCCATTGGAAAAGCCTTGGACTAAAAGCCACACAACCAAAATGTTTTTGTTATAAATATGTTTTTTACGAGCATCTAAATATAAACCAATAGATGTATGAATGGGAACTTTGGGACACTAAGACAACACAGTGAAACTCATTTCGAACAAAAGTAATATCGCAAGAAATAACGCTCTTTGGTACCTAATGGAACACTTTTATTAATGTTTGCTTATAAAGCGCGAAGAAATCACAGTATTGTATCAGTCGATGCTTTTGTACCGATAATGTAGATCTTACTATTATAATAAATGGGAAAGGCTGTGTGAATATTTGTTATAAGTAATCTCCGTAATTACTTAAGTTATTTACTTAGATGAAATTTAGTACGCAGCTTGTTTAGGACCTAGAATAAGACATAGGCTGATAAAATTATCACAAATTAACCTCTGAGGGGGTTAAATAGTGTGGTAAAGTTTAAATTTAAATTTACCTTACTTTCTACGCTTTAAATATAATTTAATTAATTTTAATAATAATTTGCCTCCTCTGAAAGGATATAGGCTAAAATGTAAAATAAATTACATGTACCAACTTCATGCAAGTCTATCCCTATTTGTAGCAGGTTTATTCTTTTGGCTTCGTTCCGGACTCGTTCAAATAAGCACATGATAAGCATCTTCCAAAACATCTCTTTACAATTTTGTGAGTTAATTTTACCCAAACCGTGCGCATATTTGTTGAGAGGGAATATAAATGCCCTTTCGACCTTCCACTAGACAGAGTAAACAGTCAAAACATGTTACTGTGGGTCAATAACTGGATTATCCAGTATGTTAATCTATCAAATCAAAACATTTATTTGCCGCAAAGTAAATTCGTCACGAAAAGAGTACATTAGTCATAATTATATTTTATGACGCAAATTCGATATATTTTTAGCATTATTGTAAGTCGTCACTTTGTTTTTTCCGTATAGATAGTAAAAAGTCAAACAATAAGTAATACATATTACAGGTAGGTACACGTCAGATCTTACTTGAGAGATGATAAATATGCTCAACCCGCAGGCAGAAGTTAAAATTTTAAATAACATTACAATATCAGCTAAAATAATCACAAATGAAAATAATCAAGAACTTAAAATTATAGTGAAATTCAGACAAGTACCTCTACCTATGACGAACTTGATCCTAGCATTGTAAAACAATGCTTTCTTTTCCAAACTTAAGTTATTTTATCAAAAGCCAACTCAAATAATCTACATAGTTCCTTTGTCAAAAGAAAACTTTGTTATTTGTAAAGTTGACATGGGTACCTATGACAAAATGTTTGCTGTCGACAGCGAGGTAGAAGCAACGAAACTTCGAAAGTTGTTGTTATTAGAATATAATGTTTGTATTATACTGATGATATCTGGGCCCACTACACAATGCTATTTTCGTTAGTTTTGTCCTAGTCCTGTTAAATTACAAATAAATTATATTTTTTGCGCGAGGTGCATTGAGGCCATAAGAAGCCTGTGTGATTGCCACTTTATGCGATCAGCCGTGGCGTTCATAATTCGCCTGACTGTATAACTGATGCAGGCAAATAGATTGGTTGATGTAACGCTTTTACAAATTTATATCAGCACATGTTAGAATGGCAAATACTTATATAAATAATCACTACATAATATAAAACAAAGTCGCTTCAAGCTGCCTGTCTGTCCATATTTATGCTTAGATCTTTAAAAATACGCAAAGGACGTTGATGTGGTTTTTAATAGATAGAGTATGTAATTCAAAAGAAAGGTTTATAATTTAAATAAACTCATGTGAAGTCGAAGCACGTCACTAGTACTTGTATATAAACATTACTTTTCACAGGAATTGAAAATGAAACATTTGAACATTTGAAAATGTAACAAAAATTAAAATGATTTTGAAAGTACCTAAGTGCAATGGGTTGTTGTTAACATATACTTAAGCTTATCGATTTTAGCTGCAGGCTGTAATCGGAATAAGCAAACAAAACCCTGGTTTAACTACAAACAGAGCATGGTTGGCTGACCAGCTACGAGTTAATCGAAGGGAAACTCGACCTCAAATACACAAGAGCTGTGGAGGTTCTATTGTAAAATCAGGAACTCCCTGGAGTTCGCGAAAACGAAATTCGAAAAACTAAAACTAACAAACGAGCTGGAGGTTTTTTTTCCTTGCTCTATCATAAAAAAATGAAGTTTCATTTCATTTATTTCAAATATGGGGACACAGAGGAAGTATTTGTACAAGTGGAATTACAGTAATGTGCCGAAAGTGTCCAAATAATACTAAATTTACATTAAATATCACAAAAAGTAAACACAAAAAATTATTATTTTAAAAAAAAATTATAATTTTTAAAAAATATTAGAGCTCGAATTGTTTTACCTACTTTGAAGTCAAATAAATGACAAAGATCCTTTTGTTTATTCTTACTAGCTCTTCTACGTCTATTCAACATTTAAGCCCGATCTATTCAGTAATTTTTGAGTGAAAGAGGAAGATTCATCTATCCATACAAAGTTTTGCGTTTATAATCTTAGTAGGATTAAGTTCTCTACGATCGGCGAAGGTTCGTGTGTGAATCATTGAGAATTGTTCGGTCATTTATTTTCAGCAGAACCTTCACAGCTAGAAACATGTTATTTTGTATGCGGCTAAATTACTTGTCCATGTAACCAGCAGTAAGGTATATACATTTTATTTTGATGGTTCAGGTCAACATGGACAGTGCCGGCGATGCTGAAGGCAACTTCACAGTGATCGGGCTCGTGGCTGATCCGGCAGCGCCCGGAGGCTGGAGCGCGCAGCCTGTAGCTACCTTCAGATATGCCAACAGCTCGGTTCTGCTGCCGGTAAGTTTGAGAAACACTGATACTAGGTAACTTCACAGTGATCGGGCTGGTGGCCTGTAGCTACCTTCAGATATGCCAACAGCTCAGTTCTGCTGCCGGTAAGTTCTAGAAACACTGATATTAGGTAACAAGTTACATAGGGTGAGGCGGTATTTAGTGTGGTTTTAAGGACTCAAATGTAATAAGGTAGGTAGGATACCTACAAAGATTACCTGGAGAGATAGGATTTGCCTACATTTTCATATAAATAAAAGGTCGCGGGAATCGACAGATATCACGAAATATTTTTGATACCAAGTATTTTTGGCAAGTACAGATAAAATTTATTCTAGATAAAATCAGCTGGAATATATGGAGCGTTTTCCACCAGATTGAGCAGAAGGCATGAGCCGAATTCACGAAACTGAGTAGGATATACATAAATTAATATTAACGGGAATTCCTGCCGTTCGAGAGATTTCGATGTGTACCTATTACGCTCGCTTATACATCTGAGAATAAGTTTGATTTGTTTGCTTCCTTTGTGTATTTTCTTGTATAAGTAAGTATATGTTATTAGTGATATTATCGCTAATCGATAAAACATAATATTGCTAAGTGATGTTACAATAGAATAGAAATAACCTTTATTCGCTGACCAAATACGTAACATTTATGACGTAACATTATTTGTTTGTGTAATTTTTAATATCTCTAAAAAATAACTAAAACTCTTCAGCAACCAGTTGATAGGTCTGGTTCTCCTTCGACATAGGCCTCCCCTAGTTTTTTCCACTCATCTCTGTGAAAAGCTAATTTTCTCTATACTTTTGGTAGGTCACTTTTTCCCACCTTTTGTTGATGCACTAATAACAATATACATAGTAATAATAGAAGCTAATTTAATAGTAGTGTAGGAGTAGGACCCTCTGGTCAGGTGGAATGACGATCTGCGAAAGACTGCTTGCAGATGCGGCAAGCTGAAGACAGGGTGCTATGGCGCTCATTGGGGGAGACCTATATCCAGCTGTGGACTAATATAGGCTGATGATGAGAAATAATCATATTACAAGAACTGGGTATGAAGAAGTCGGGCGTCGAGCAACGAGATGGGCAGATATTACTAAAAACGCAGCACGAGACTAAAATAAAAAAAAAACTTTTTAACAATTTTGATGTCCAAACCAGGAATTAGTCGGGTCCAGCAACATAGCCTGGATCGGAGGCAAGCCCCCAGTCTCGCAACCAGCTTGTGGCTTCGACGGCGTCAAGTGCTCCCTTCCCCACGACCCTGGAGTCTTGTCTGCTGCAGCAGCGGTGGCCGCCGCAGCCGTCCTCGCGGTAGCTCTGCTGGCGCGGCACTATAGATACGAGCAGAAGTTGGCCTCGGTGCTGTGGCGGATCGAAGCCAAGGATCTCAAGTTCATACCGAGTAATAATGATAAGGTAGGTGTTGTGGTGCTGGCTTAGGGTTTGCTGCCCGACTTCTCGCGGGTGTCGTGGATTATAATAATGCTGGTTAAGCCACAGCATCATCAAGGCTCAAACTGAGCAGAGTGTTATGGGTACTAGTTGACAGATATACTTTATACAATACATTAACTTGGCAGATATTTTTTATTAAACATTGAAAATACCCATAACCCTGTAACAAATATGTAGATCGAAGTCAGGAATCGAATCAGCAAGCTCCTGCGTAGCATGCTTCGCCCGTCGCAACACATCGGTCGTCAAAAGGACTTCAGAACAATTGTACCACGAAACTGCGATACCCAGCCCGCATACACAGAGTGGGGCGTATGGGCATTACCCTCACATGATAAACGCCAATATGGTGCTTATAAGGTAGCTTCCAGTTGCGGACAAGTACCTGGGGGTCTACTTTTTTCAACGAAAAACGAACCTTCGATCGAAAGTTCGCGTAATTCCTACTCCGGTTTCATTTTTTTACGAAACTTCGATCGACCGAAAATTGTTTGACATTTAAATTTTCTAAACCTACTCTGTTTCACGAAAGTTCGAAACGAACATTTGATTTTGACGGATCTTTGTTCGGAGTTTTAACCTCAAATCGACGAAACCAAAAGTGGTACCTTTTGATTTTCGTTTTTCTGATTTGATAAAGAAAATTGACTGAACTTAATGAAAGATTACTTTTAATTGTACCTGCTCTTCGTGATGAACGTTTGGAGCGTAAAAGAAACCATATTTGTCGCATTATAACGAGTTCTTTATAGTGTCTTGGGTAAATTACGTCAAAAGTAGTAATTGGTCAAATTCTAGTTGTTTAATTATATGTTTTGCTTAGATACAACAGAAAATAGTTATAAAACTACAGAATACATGTAAAATTTAAAAACAAAGCGAAACATTTTGTTTATTAAAGAAAAATCCGTAATTGGCATGTTAAAAGACCTAGGGGAAGCAGGGAGAATGGCGATCACTTAAGGAAAATTTGCAATAACTTTTTTTTACAATGGTTTTATTTTAGAGAACATCATCATTTCAAAGGAACATTGGTTAAACTATCCAGTAATCAACATGCATTAAAACCACTTATCTATTTATCACACAAAATTGGTAGGGACTCGTACAAAAAAATATAGGTTTGACCGTCATTCTCCCTGAGCATGGGTAATGCCGGTCATGCAAAGGGGTAATGGCGATCAAAATTATTTGCTTATATATGACAATGGAGAACCATTTTGATTAATTATAATGATGAGATCAACGTTACTTTAACTTATAACTTAAAAGACTACAATGATATTTGAGCATAAATGACTAATCTGAATTAAATGTTTCTATGAAAATATGTGATATCTAATCTTAGGTACATAAATCACAGATGTATCCTTTAGCAGAATCCAGAACACACTACATGAGACCATTGGCCGTATGTGGTGCATCGATACCACATCTCATCGTTTTGTCCGAATTCTTTGCAAATATTGAATTTTTTTTTCTTTCATCGTCATTACCTACATCCATATCATCATAACTATCGTCGTTGCAAAGGTTAGGATGATTTTCTTGCAAAACTTTGCGTTTGTAAGACTTTCTTGTCATATTTCTTACAGCTTTTTCTTGAGGCTTAGTTTTCTCAGCTCCTTTGGTTTTACCAATTTTCTTTGCCTTGACTTGACCGGTATAACCCCAAAAGACGGTTTTGCAATCAAGCTGAATTTTAACAAAACAGAGATAAAATTATTAAGAAATGTTTACTATATTGTTTAATTTAATGTTTGAGCGCAAAGATAATGAATAGCAACATTAAATGAGTAAAATAAATCTGTACTTGCCGACAAACGCACTCAGCCGAAAATTAGATCCGGGCGGCCAGAAACAAACATACGCACCTCTCTCTCACGGGCAGCGAGCGGGCTGACCAAACTTATCGCTGCCTGCTTTTACGTCTCGCCCCCCTCCCTTCAGCCCGCGCACCGTATTTCTATGAACTGTATTTTGTTAGTTTTTTGAGTGACCGCCATAACCCCATGACCGGCATAGCCCCTGCTTACCCTACACATATCATTCATTCAATTTCATTCACGAAAATTGTCTATGAATCCGAACTTTGTGTGCGTATCCGAAAATGAAAGAGAGTAGGTTCATCACCGAAACTTCGTTTTAAATTCGTTCGTTTGCGAACCTTCGTTTCAAAGAAAGCGGGTCGACGCCCTGTACTTGTCCACAACTGGAACGTATACTTATACTGTTTAAAGCGCTCCCCTATTTACTCTTCCTTGTTCTAAACTAATTTGCGTGATTCTGACTGGTAAATGCCGCCCTTAACCAATCTTTTCCTGCATGTGCTTTTTTAGCGTAAAGCATCTCTGGGAGATCATTTCGTAAGCTGTAGTCCTTCAGACTTTTACATCTAACTAAGTGCTGTACCCAGTTCCATTTGAGCCTTGCGCTTCAACCCACAAAGGTATTAAATTTGGCTTCGTGTTTCCACCATTACATTATTATTATGTGTAATTTAACAGGCGAAATGATATCAAAGCAGCATTTAAGAGCCCTTAAATAACTACGCATTAACTCTTCAGTCATAAAGCGTAGTAAACAAATAACATACTAAGTTCTTTTTTCTAGATTTTTATGTTTCCATTTCAGTCACATCATCTTTTGATCAAAAAACATTATTCTAGATTCCAAATTTGAAAAAAGAGGACAAATGGCGTTTAAATCCTTTTAGCCCATTACCCTTCTATATCGTCTCACGTAGTTTGGGCATTATCTGAGCTGGTCTCGGTTGTCACGTATAGACCTTTGCGATCCGGGCTCAGATCAATGCGAATCTACTTGAAACAAGATTGTCCTCTTAGGCTGGCTTGCGCCTCTCGGTTTACGAAGCTAAAAGCTTGTCAGCTCCACGGGTATCGTAAACAGTGAGTCAGCTGACAAACTCGCTTCAGTTTGGCAGAGGTTAGCGAAATCAGACAGACTTACCCACGTATTAGGACAATTAGGACCCGCTATCTATAATCAACTGCTGAAACAAATGATCGTCATACACAATCTAGTGTATCTTCGTACAAAAACAAACTTAAGGTGTAGTTGATCGAGAGGGTTGAGGTCTTCCTGGACCAAAAAGTCTGATGTATAATCTAATATTAATCCGACTTCACCATTGAATGATTACTTAGTGTACCATCAGCCTATATTAATTCAAGTTGGATTTATGGATAATCACTACATAGTATAAAACAAAGTCGCTCTTTCTGTCCCTATATCCCTATATCCCTTTGAATGCTTAAATCTTTTAAACTACGCAACGGATTTTAATGCGGTTATTTGATAGAGTAATTCAAGACGAAGGTTTATACGTATAATAAAACCGTTCGAAGCCGGAGCGGGTCGCTAGTAATTAATAATTGTAATATAATAATGATTGTTATTGCGATTTTTTTTTTCATTGCGTATGTACTAACTATGTAGCAATAAATTGTTTATCTGTTTACGGTGAGGAGCAGAAGCGATGACGGATCTCTTAATTTTCAGTTTTATTTACTCCCAAATTTTATAAATAAATTTTTGCTTTCCGTGCTAGGCCACGCTCGGTATTTGCCTAAAAACTTTGATGGCAAAAACCGGAGCAACGGAGCGGATTTTTTACAAATCTACTAAAAGGTTCTCGGATATTTCTTTTATGGTCTACATTTTTCAAGGATGATGGATGTTCTTGAACAATCTCACGGTCCTTGATGTAGTTTGTTCTGAATAAAAGATTTTATGTAATAAAACAATTAAAACATCTATCGTGTTCTGTGTCTCCAATTAATGGTTTCTTTTTTATGTACAAATTTATCTCTAACATAACACATTTCACTATGACATAATTTATAATAAGGATAACAGAGGCGCTTACCCATCATGAGCGATAATTATAAGTATTATACATCACAGGGATATCACGTCGACATCTATGAAGTAAACAAAACCTTTCTGAGACATGATAATAACAAAACACGCGTTATTTTAGCTACTTGGTGATATTATCGTATTCTAATAGATCCGATGGCGCCGACAGACGTTTTATTAGACCCTTAGCATAATTTTTCCCAATATGAATAAAAAAGTTGTTTTGATCGTGGACATTAAGTATTTTTGTAAATAAAGGCCCAGAAATGCGAGAAATAATCGAGAAATAAGGGCGTAAGAGTGTTGAGAACCCACTTATGTTTAGAAATAGGGATTTTATGAAGGAGTTTTGTGAGTCAATGAGCTTAGTAACTTCATAAAAATTTCATTTCACAGGAGGTTGGTACGTTGTTTTCATTTTAGTTTATTCAGCGAACAAAATAAGGTATTTTTATGTTTTCATAAGTATTTAAAAGTTCACTTTTGGAGAAATTTACTTCAAATAACGTTATGCAAGTCTTCTTTCAGTTTTCTAAATAAGAGCAGTAATTTTTGACCTTCTTATCCACACAGCGTGCAGCGTCCCAAAGGCAAAAACAAAAACCTTTACCTACCTTTAAATCTTTATATTCATGTGCTTACTTATCTTGTCTTCACTTATTAATTCCTTTAGGTACCTCGCGTGAATTGACACAAAAATATACTGAAATTAAATCAGGAAATGTCCCAAACCATTAAAACGCTTTTTTCATTTTTAGTTGCGGCGAATGAAAAACCTCCTTTGTTCCATTAATTAGGTTACCTACTTCAAGTTTGACGAACCTCCAGTTATTTCTAGCTCACCTAGATAGGTACTTCACCGCCCTACATTAGCGGAGAGCTATTCATTACCAAGATATCCTTTACTAGCTATTGAAACAGCAACTGCGCAAAGCTATCTTATTTCCACCGCACTTGTTTGGCTTATAGATACGGTGTTTACAGTATGTAACAAAATCAAAGGATCAACCTTTCAGTAAAGATTTAGATTCGATCGTCGAATAAGTACAAACATTGAATACTAGGCGCATTTTTAAAATAAATAAATGAAAGAATATAAAAACACCTTTGGTAGAAAATAGTTTCAGCTAGCGGCTTCACACGCGTTGTTTCTGTGAAAAAGTTTATTCCAAGTCTAATTCTACATTTATGCAATACGGATTGGGCTAAGCTCAATCCATGCAAATTATCGTATTTATCACTACATAGTATAAAACAAAGTCGCTTTTTCTGTCCCTATGTCCCCATATCCCTATGTCCGTCCCTTTGAATGCTTATATCTTTAAAACTACGCAACGGATTTTGATGCGGTTTTTTTAAAAAGATAGAGTGATTCAAGAGGAAGGTTTATACGTATAATAAAACCGTGCGAAGCCGGGGCGGGTCGCTAGTAATATTATAAATTATTCATCATCACCATCGAGCAATGTCGATACGATAATCTTGGTTCTCTGTCAGACGTATACTTTTATAAGATTACGAATCCCTTCAACAAATTCCGAGCATAGCTCTTTCCATAGCTCGAATATTTTATCTACTTATGCATAGCTTTAATATTATTCGAAGACCGATGTGTCGCGGTAGGTGAAGGTCCTGCAACGCAGGAGGTTTCGGGTTCGATTTCCGCTTTGGGATAAATTTTTATCAACAAATATTTGTTTCGTAGTTCTGGGTGTTTTCTATGTAAAGTAAAAATATCTATCTTTGTAATGGTATTGTATTAAGTCAGTCAGCTTTTGTTATGGGTACTGGATTACCCATAACACAAGCTCTGCTTAGCTTGGGGCTAGATGATGCCGTGTGGATTGTCTAGCACTATTTACTTACTAGCAGCGCCTCGTGGTTTCAACCGCCTAATTCTCGTTCCCGTGGGAATTCCAGGATAAAATATAGCCTCTATTATGTTATATAATCTATCTCTGTGCCAAATTTCATCTATATCCGTTCAGTAGTTTTTTGCGTGAAAGAGTAACAAACATCCATCCAACCATACTTACAAATTTTCGCGTTTATAATATTATTAGGATAGGATAAATTATACATCATCACCATCGAGCAATATCGATAACCTTGTTTCTCTGTCAGATGTATTCGTTACGAATCCTACCCTTCAGAGAAACTCCGACCATAGCTCGAATATTGTCCATCGATCTAATATTTTGCATTGCTATTATAGCTATTAGCATAATTACGATGGTAAATAAATATTCTTTTTATTTACAATCCTGTAGGGCTCTGGATTTCAAGACGGGGAGCCCCGCCGCGCTCACACCACTATAGCGATGTACCGCGGCAACATCGTCGCTGTCAAGAGACTGCGAAAGAAGAGCATTGACGTCACACGGTCCATCAAGAAAGAACTCAAACAGGTTTGTGCTCAACTCCATGCTGCTACCTGTTATTGTTTGGGATCAGTTGAGTTGCTTCTAGATTGTTTTTCAAAAAACTACAATTGGCTCTGAATCTGTTCAATACTTGTGGGATCTGAACCGTAGGGGCTGGTAAAATTTAGAAAATATCGAAGGACCTAGGATTGAGTTTGTATGTGATGATGCTGTAGGTACCTAACAAAATACCTAAGGAAAAAAGATCTTTGCTCATTATGCGCAGGGCGAATTAAATAGCTAGGCACTGACCTGATTGTCCACACCATGCTAGGATCTCAGCTTCAGAACACAGCACTAGACACACCCACTCGAGATAAAGTTTTAGATTTAGTGTTGGTTTTTATGTTATGTAGTTATTGCACGGCAAAGAACAGTAGGAAGCAATTTGAAATTCCACTTTCCAAAATTTCACTGGATTATGTCCTTCTCGTACGGCGGCGGTTGAGTTAGAAGAGGAGGCAAACCGTTCCTTTGTTCGTTGGCAAGAAGTGACTGCACTCGTTCACCAATTTCCCAACAGAGGGTAGGAAGAAACGGCTGATGCCATCAATAATCAATAATAATCAATATCTTTATTTCTTTAGGCTTACAAAATATCCCTAATTAAAACTACCCTGCGGTTTGAGCAAAGATCGAACAATTCTGTTTGATGATTCTTTTTTTATTTGTAAATTGGTGTTTTTCATGGCTTCGTGTATCAGTTATTTTTATCGATACACCGATCAGTGGACGCCCTACGTGGAAGAAACCTAATACCAATTTGATCCATCCTTTCAACGAATCTGACCTTGATTTATTTCCTTCTCGATTTCCTGATTGAAGAGATGAAGAAACTGATGCAAAAAAAACGCGAAATGCGTATTATTCGAGACTATTTTTAAAGAACTAGTCATCATCTTGGTTAAGTATAGTAGGTAAATTATTCGTTTGAGAATTTTACCAAGTTAAGTTTCATCTTGTTACACATTAATGATTAGCAATATTTCTTTAAATTCGTAGTTTTTAAAATGCGAGTAAATAACTTATAACGCTAAAAACCAATAAGTTTTGTAAATTTTCTGAAGACCTATTCTTTATTTTATTGTTTTAACTTACATTTTAACCAACTTACGTTTCAAAAGCCCTTGATTGATCATTATCTTACGGCTTAAACGATTAATTAATCCGTTTAAGCCATAAGATTAATACTGAAAAATGTTAAAACAATAAAATAAAGAAATAGATATTCAGAATTTTTACTAAACTTTTTGGTTTTTAGCTTTGTAAGTTATTTACTCGGACAAAAACTACGAATTTAAAAGAAATATTGCTAAGTATTAATTGATCCACATTATTACTTTGCCCCAGTTTGCAGACAACTCGACAGTTTCAAGTGTATAATATTGTGAATTTTTAAACCTTTCATTCGTTACTTTCTTTTATCATCATCATCATAAGCCTATATTAGTCCACTGCTGGACTTAAATCTCCCCTAATTTTAATTTTATAAAGTCCTTAAACTTCTCAGATCCGTGAACTCCGTCACGAGAACCTGACGGCCTTCGTAGGCGTCTGCGTTGAAAGCGGCGCCTCCTGCATTGTCTCCGCGTACTGCTCCCGAGGGTCTCTGGCGCGCGTGCTGGCCGA
Source organism: Eupithecia centaureata (assembly GCA_944547425.1). Lineage (NCBI taxonomy): Eukaryota > Metazoa > Arthropoda > Insecta > Lepidoptera > Geometridae > Eupithecia > Eupithecia centaureata. The sequence goes on along the minus strand of OX155684.1, from coordinate 14,295,933 downwards.
CAGGGACCTGCATCTCGACGACATGTTCGTGGCCAGCCTGGTGAGTTCCTCAGTCTCTCATGGAGAAGTGTCTCTGGCCAGTCTTCGTAGGCGTGTGCGTGGTAAGCGGAGCCTTTTACATCGTCGTACTGTCTCTCGCACGGATGCTCTGCAATAGTAGTATAAAGACTTATCTAACTTATCTCTATCGCTCATCGATTTATAACTGCCTGGTGCGGCTAGGTGAGCCGTGATTTTTTAGAATCTTTACATAAATTTATAGACGTTATTTTATTAAAAAACAAGTGAACGTAATTTTTTTTCCAAATATCTATGAAACAAAAAAATACTTGCGGCCAAATTCTGATAGGCAACCTAGTAGATACATAATATTCTCCTTCTTATAAATAAACATAAAAATTTGGTTTTAACCAAAAAGCGATGAGCGGGCTAATCTTGCAGTCGGATCTTAGACCAATACAGGTATATCAACCAAAAATATGATGTCTGGTGTAGGTGGCTGACCTGCTGCGAGGTCTGACGTACCTGCACGACTCCACCCTGCTGTCGCACGGGAACCTCACCTCCAGCAACTGTCTGGTGGACAGCCGGTGGGTGCTGCAGATCGCTGACTACGGACTGCACAATCTCAAGAGTGAGTCACTTTGGCTTCTTTTAAATAAATAATGCTGGACAACTGGACAATCCACACAGCATCATCTAGCCCCAAGCTAAGCAGAGCTAGTGTTATGGGTACTAGATGACTGATATACTTAATTTTTGTATTTATTAGATTTTAACGAAACTCCATATCTAGTTACAGGATTGCTAAAAAATTACATCAAGGAGTGACAGTGTTCCTCATAGTAAAACAAGGTCTACAACAAAACTATAATAGATACAATATATAACTATAATACAATATACTACATAGATAAATATTTTTATATTGTACATAGAAATTACCCAGACCCACAGATTAAATATTTGCAGATCGTACAAAACTTTGTCCCAAAGCGGGAATCGAACACGCAAACTCCTGCGTCGCAAGCGGACCTTCGCCCGACGCGCCACATCGGTCGTCGCGTGTATATAAGGCATGAGGCAATAAATTAAGGCGCAAAGTGGCGCCCCCACTTATTTTATCATATAATTACGTTAAGCAAAGGAATTTCCAAAATTCAAACTTACAGTCTGTTAAACATAAGCTTTTATAATGCATCTGTAGTAGTTTTATTTTGTCTAGTTTAGGAAGAGATACGAAGTTGCCTTTAGTGGCCACAATGTATATTGTATTATGTATGATAAAGTGACTATTTTACCTCCTGTTTTCGTCTGAAATGATCACCTCAATAATTTAGCAATTACCAGATATTTTATTTTACTGCTAATAATTTATGTCTGCCATATAATAAGCGATGCCAGACACTCTGAAACCGGCTAATATTTTCAGGAATCTTATATTTCTTTCTTTATTAGCTAATTTAACCTAATTTTCATTTGAAGAGTTTTCCTGGTACGGATTCATTAAATTTGGCTGAGAGCTATTCCAATACATTATTGTTTCATTTTGAGCGTTTAAGAGTCTATTGTACTATAAATATCCACGGGTAGTTATGGCGAAAAATAGGTCAAAAATCCTATTTTTCCCCACGTGTCAACAAGTTTACACTCTGAGGTCACAGAATGACTGGAGTACTGGAGATACCCTATAACCTAATCACTACATAGTATAAAACAAAGTCGCTTTTTCTGTTCCTATGTCATTATGTTGTTTGAATGCTTAAATCTTTAAATCTACGCAACGGATTTTGATGCGGTTTTTTTTAATAGGTAGAGTGATTCAAGAGGAAGGTTTATATACTAATAATAAAACCGTGCAAAGCCGGGGCGGGTCGCTAGTAAATAAATAAATAGTGGATATTTATAATAATGTGTTCTGATCGCGTAAGTTTGAAAATCTCTAGGGCCAATTTTAATAATAGGTACTTTAAAAGGGTTCAGTATCAAAACTCTTGGTACTATTAGGATTAGAATAATCTCTATTTCTTGCACAGATACGAAGTTGCTCTTGCAAACTCCGTTTTCGTATCTCTTCCTATTATATAATAGACAAAATAAAACTAGGAAGCTTATGAATCAGTTGCTCTGATTCAGAAACATAGATATTTTATGTAAACAATGACATTTATGAATGAAAACTTAAGAAAAGCTTAAAATAATAACAGACAATAGCAGGGTAACCGCAAGCTAACAACTAAAAAGCAAAACTTAGACTTCTACAACACATAATTGCTCAAGCACAGCGAAAAAAATGCAAATTTGAGTTCGACAACGAATGAGAGGCCAATGGAATGATGAATGAAAACTGTCAAAAACACGAATAGTTTGAAGCTCCTGCAGCTTGCTCTGATGATACCAGTGTCGTAAAAAATGTTCTACCAATATTCCTGTGGTTTCTTAACTCATTTGTTTACAAAAATTATCTATGTTGTTGAATCGCGTTATAGACAGTTTGAAACAACACACACAGTTGGACAGTTCAATTGTAAATTAGTTTTTGCATTGATTGTAATTTTCTATGAGAATAAAGATTCATTTACATTAAGGAAAACCAAAGGCTTATAATTACAACGACTGATGTGGCGCGGTGGGCGAAGGTCTGCCTTCGACGCAGGAGGTTGCATTCCCAGGTTCGATTCCCATCTTGGGACAAAAAGCCCTGCTTAGGTTGAGGCTAGATGATGCTGTTTGTATCGTCCAGTATTGTACTAATATTATAACCGCGAAAGTTTGTAAGTATGGATGAATGGATGGATGTCTTGACCGACTTCCAAATAATAAAGGACATTATACTGTTCGTTCCACCAGGTGGGTGCGCAGACGCAGAAGACGCGCTGCGCATGGAGCGCCGCATGCTCTGGAGGGCCCCCGAGCTTCTGCGCGACCCGGACCCCCCGGCGAGGGGCTCCCAGCGAGGGGACGTCTACTCCTTCAGCATCATCCTCTACGAGATCCTGCTCCGGAACGGACCCTGGGGCGAGACTAACTTGACTAATGCTGGTGAGTTCAATCTCAAACTCAAAGTGCTTTTTTCTATTAGACCTCACGTTTGACTCTTGGTCACGTCAGAAAGTTCATATACCATGCACCCTGGCATCTGGTGACGGCTTAGATTTTTAGGAGTTTGTTATATAATTTACTAGCAACCCGCCCCGGCTTCGCACGTTTTTATTATACATATAAACCTTCCACTTGAATCACTTTATCTATTAAAAAAACCGCATCAAAATCCGTTGCGTAGTTTTAAAGATTTAAGAATTCAAAGGGGCATAAGGATATAGGGACATAAGGACATAGGGACAGAGAAAACGACTTTATTTTATACTATGTAGTGATTTTAATACTGCTGTAGTAAATCGTTTGTTATTGTTTCAATTAATAAGCTTGACGTATAAAACTATATTTTTTTCCTTTGGGCTTAAAAAATAAGCACTTAGACAAGTCAAAGTTTAAACTATTAATAATTATCAAAATAATTATGATAACAATATCAGAAATAAGGTGTTAAATTATTTTCTCTTTGCTTCAACATAGAGATAGCTTACATGCCATCTTAATTAAGCCACAGGCTAAATATAAATAAGCCTCCTCTCATTATTACCTGTTTAACTGAGCTGTTTAAATACAACATTCTTGATAATAATTTGTTAATATTGAGCTTTGAGCATTTAGAACATGCTCTAAGATATTGAGCGTAGGCGGCTAATAAATTATCTGCTTACATACGAGCTCTTTAAATTAATAATGATTTTAATTAAACATCAGCATTAAGTCATAAAACCCCTTTCGGGTTTCAATAAATACTTAGTATTTATTGCCACTAGTTATTGAGGCTTTAATGAAGCAGTGTTCGCAAATGCTACAGTTATTGATGAATGATAGATAGATCTATTAAGGTGGCAGCTAATACTGTTTATTACTCAACACCTTCGCTGCGAATACGTATCCTCCAGCCAAGCCTGGTGATTATTGGCACTCTTCGTTTGAGGTACTTATGGTGAGAATTCACAAACGCACTGGCATCATTGTCACGCTGAAATGGAAGGCACATTGCAAGGCATTTGTAGATCGAAATACCTAAGGGAAAATATCACTCGAGGAGTGGGAGTGAAACACACACGTCGGTGTAACAATCCTGTGCACCAAGTGACAAGTTCACAACACAACTCCGTTTGTATGCGGCATACAAGCGGTTATAATTTAAAAAGTGCCCTCCCTCTATTTTGGTTTGAATTTTTTTTTTTAACAACTTACTCGCATTCGTTCCGTTTATCTTGGTGTTTTCTATATAATATTAAAAAATATTAATCTATAATGTATTGTATTAAGTTATTTATTACAATGACATTTTATTAACAACGAAAATTACAAGCAAAGTATTAGTATTATTATTTGTATTAAGTATATCAGTCATCTAGTACCCATAACACAAGCTCTGCTTAGCTTGGGGGTAGATGATGCTGTGTGGACTGTCCAGAATTATTTATTTATTTATTTTATTCTATTGTATATACTGTATTATGTACTCATTGTTTCAACATTACTCTTTTTAAAGTACGTTCTTTTAATATTAAGTAAATCTTTTGTGTTAAATACAAACTGTAAATATTTTCGTAAGATTAAACGCGCTAGGCTTAAATTATGTTGTAATGTATTTGCATTATGTAGTCTCATTATAAGTAAACTGTAAAGTTTTAATGAGAACAAATTCTTTAAAGGACACTATCAATTTCTTAAAATATTGCTTCTACTCCCATCATTATCACTGGCCTTTTATATGAAAGGGGTCAGTTTGTATGTACATTGCAGAACATATTTTTTAGGTTTTATACTTTTTGTCATGAACCTCGGCTGGACATAGGCTTATCATCACTACTGTAACAGTCCAGTTTGTAACCTGTCCTGTTTATTGCAAATATAAAATGAAACTATTTATAAAATAGACGTCTTCATGAATCTCATCTTACGATATCGTCGTTTGAAATGCCGAACCCTTTGTTCCTTAGCCAAACATAAATATCCGTCAGCAATTTGAGAATTTAAAAGCAACTAGGCATAAATAAGCTTATCTTTGTTTAGTACAATAGACTTATTGTACCTTCAGTGCGTGCGTAGGAGACGCCCTTAAGACAAGGTGATAAATAGGAGTAAGAAGGAAGGAGGGGGATTAGTTCGGGTTTGCAGGGCTGAAAGAACGGTCTTTTGTTAATCAGTTATATTAAATTAACCTATTTAATTAAATTATTAATTTGAATATAATCAGAATAAAGCCAGTGTTGGATTTTATGACACTTTGTCATTTAATCGATTGGTGTAACGTAAATTCTGTGTGATCCAGTTCGTGTTCCTGGTTCCTGAAAAGCTAAGTTTGCATGTTTTTTATTATAAAATAAGATTGGTTTTAGATCTTTAAAATAATTATTCGTATATTGGTTGTAAAATCATCCGATAATTAAATATCTTATTTGTTGTTTAATTATAAATTATTCTTAATGTTTCTCTAACATTTGGCTAATTAAATAAAATAAATCATTAAATATCTTTAAATAACAATTTGACTTAAGCCAATCATATTTTAATGTATTTCCCTAGGAAAGGAGATTTCATCGAGCAGTTTCGTAATTTTTATGTCTTGAGTGTAATTACATTACAAGAAATCGACAGTAATTTCAGTTTATTTTATTTCAGTGTGTTTTTCCCTAGTAAAGGAGTAAGGATTCTTTTATCCGACAATTACAACATTTTAATAATTAGACACAATTCAAATAATTAACTTAAAACCAATCGTAATTTCTATCTACTAAATTTCACTATGTTTTACAGAAGAATTTAATCCAAAGAAGTCTAAATTCGAGAGATAATGATTGATACGCTAAAATTAATAGTCTTAGATGACTAAAAGTTTAGTAAAATTTATACAGTAATGTATTCTGATTTCAGATATGGTCATGAACCGATATTTGTATTAAAACAGAGTTGCATTTACCTTCATTAGGGAGAAACCCTCCCTATATTTTGATCAATCTAACTATAGCTTGGTGCGGTAGCTTGTCACCCTCAGGATAATTCCTCCGAAAGTGAGAGAGTCCTCTTTTAAAGCTATGAGAGTATCTCAGTTGGATGAATCATTATATGAAATGAAGAGTAATAAATCTACAAGTGAAATTTGAAATTAGAACTACTATAATTACCATTAGAAGCTGTAGACTTCTCGGACTAAACTCCCAATGAGGAGGTCCCTTTGTTTGTGGAAATAATTCCTAATTTATTAAAGTTTATAAAAACATTAGTTTAATTATATTTTACCTCTATTAAAGAGAAGACCTTTTGGACATTTCCTCCGTATGTGAGTGAGTCCTTCTTAAATTATGAGAATATATCTCAAATAAATCTATTATTATCTTAAGAAATTTGAATACTATTAGAAGCTGTAGACTTCTCGGACTAAACTCCCAATGAGGAGGTCCCTTTATTTATGGAAATAATTCCTAATTTATTAGAGTATTAACTCTAGCACAATAAGTTTAATTGTATTTTACTTCTATTAAAGAGAAGACCTTTAGGACATTTCCTCCGTATGTGAGTGAGTCCTTCTTAAATTATGAGAATATATCTCAAATAAAATTATTATTATCTTAAGAAATTTCAATACTATTAGAAGCTTTAGACTTCTCGTACTAAACTCCCGATGAGGAGGTCCCTTTATGCAAGGAAATAATTCCTAATTCATTAGACTCGATAATCACAAGAAGCTTAATTGTATTTTATCTCTATTAAAAGGAAGACCTTTTGGACATTTTCTCCGTATGTGAGTGAGTCCTTCTTAAATTATGAGATTCTATCTCAGATTAATTTATTATTATTTTAAGAAATTTGAACACAATCAGAAGCTGTAGACTTCTCGGACTAAACTCCCAATGAGGAGGTCCCTTTATTCATGGAAATAATTCCTAATTTACTAAAGTTAATAATCATATTAATTTAATTATATTTTACCTCTATTAAAGAGAAGACCTTTTGGACATTTCCTCCGTATGTGAGAGAGTCCTTATGAGATAATTATGAGAATATCTCAGATGAATTATTACTATCTTCTATTACATTCCTGAGTGGTTGGTGGTATGGGTGAAAGGCACACTTGTTATCACTTCAGGATGTTGGTTCTAGAATATTTGAATTTGCAAAACCCTTTTATAAGTAATATTAAAATTAAAAGAAGCAATAGCCTCTATTGATTCCAAGTGTTGGGGATGGCTTGGCGGCCTTTCCAGGAATTTTTTATAATTTCCATTCCCTCAGGAAAAGTATTGATATTTGATTATTAAGATTGATATTTAATTTAGAATAAGGAAAATATACTGAAAATTAGGAATAATATACAAGGTTAAAGTTATTGATAGGGTTAATTCATTTGTCTTTAGCACCTAAAAGAATCGAGTTACTATCACAACACAACGTAGAGTCCTACCACTATCTAGACGATCATTGGCCACATTAATCACTAGCTCTATATTCGATAGGTTAAGAAACATATGTATAATAATAGGTACAAAATCATTAGGCAGATTAAATAGGAGTTTTAAATTAAGGCGAAAAAATTTATATATAGCGGGGGGTTGCTACAATTTGGTGCCGTGACCAGGATAGATCATAACGATAGATCACCAGGATGGAAAACTAGAATAGATCACCAGGATAGCTAATACGTAGGATATTAATTATGATTGATAACTAGGATAGATCACCAGGATAGCCAACTAGAATTGATAACCAGAATAGATAGATAACCGGTATAGATAGCTTGGATAGAAATAAGTATTAGAAATAAAATAGGTTAATCAAGTACTTTATCAGAGTTAAGATCTAGGTTTAACGGTTAAATGAATGGGGGTCGTATTGAATTATAAACAGCAAGATAGAATACCTAACTATTTTATAAGAAATATCAATGTTAATTTAATAATGAAGGGTAGAATTAAAGTTTTTAGTAAGTTTAAGTTAAGTTTAATAATTATTTGAAATTAGGTAGGTAAATCAATTTCTTAATTAGACCCAGGTTTAATAGTTTATGGGAATGGGGGTCGTTAAATTTTAAATGTCAAGGTAGAGTAATTTTAAAATAGGGAATATTGGTGTTTATTATGTAAGAATAGGTAGAAATAAGATTTCAGGAAATCTAAAGTGTGAATATTTTCTCACAATTTACTGCTTAGACTAGACTTAGGTTTAATAGTTTAAAGAATGGGGGTCGTATAATTATAAATGTCACGGTAAAATTACTTTCAAATAGGGAATATTAGTATCCATTATGTAATGATAGGTAGAATTAAGATTTTAGGTAAATTTAAAGTGCGAATACTTTCGCACAATTTGCTGCTTGTGAAATGGAAGGTGCATATAAAGACAAAAAAAGAAATTTAGCGATATCTAGATACTTTTAAATTTACTTTAATTCTTAATAATGTTAGCAGCAGTAAGGAACTGATATGATTTGATTTCAGAATAGGAAGCTTAATTTTCATAGTGAATTTGGTAATGGATAATTTAATGGGAAAGGTCTGCTTGCGACACGGGATGTTGTGGGTTCGATTCCTGCCTTGGGACGGGTGTTTGTACGATCTGTGAGTGTATGTCCCGAGTTTTTGGGTGTTTTTATGTTCAGTATGGAATGTAGGTATATTTATAGAATTTTATTGTATTAGGTGTATCGACATGATCAAGTGCCTGTAGCATGGACTCTGCTTGGCTTGGGGTTGGGGGTAAGTTAAGTAACACAGAACCATCCAGGTTCTGTGTTATTTAACTTGAGTTTATTATCTATTTAATTAGAATAGAAAGCTTTTTTGTTTTGACTTACGTTTCAGAGTAGATTAAAGTTCTAGGTTGTAGGCATTAGGGATAACAAGTACCTGATAACTAATACACAGTCTTAAACCACATTGGGGTCGCTTATAAGTTATAGATTAATGTGCAAGGTTTTACAATGGATAGGAAATAATAAAAAAAAAGTAGGTTTTTAAGATTTTTAAGAACGAAGACTCTGGGGTCGGGTATATTTAAGTATTTAGAAATAAGAAATAGTCCAATAAAAAGATGAAGATTAGGTTATGATGAAATCTTTACTTGAAAAAAAATGATTTTAGTTTCGTGAAGGCAAGTTATTGGTTAAATTTCATAGATAGAAAAAAGGGATATCAAATATTTTTATGTTACAGTATTAATAATTATAAATTGAGGTAACTATAACCGGGTTTAGCACTACTTAAGTCTAAAGTTGTAGGGTATAGGCAATTTTATTTTAATTTAATAAACATTAAGTACGTATTTTATAGTGATATTGAAATAAAATTTAAATTAGGAATACATCTTTGTCCAACAGGTACCTACCTACTTCAATGTAAATAATCTTAGTTAATGTAAAAAAAAAAAAATATTAAGAATTAATTACGGGTTGAATAATGTAGGCTGATGATGATGATGATTAGGTAGCAGTGGACTGGTATATACTGATGATGACAATGATTAACAGTGGATTTATATGGATTGGTGATGATGAAGGATATTACAAATTATTATTTTTAATTAATACAGATGTTTGAAGAACAATTCAGTTTAAGGGTTTATTTAAGTAAGATGTAACTAAACTATTTTTCGTACAAAAAGAACATAGAGAATAGTAATACAATAGTATAAAAAATTTAGTTATGATATTAGGATAAAGGAAACAATATTAGATCTAAGCTGAATATTTTATAATGTTCTTAATTGGGACTGTAATTAGATATTTCCTATTGGAACTGAGCTACTGACTGGTGTTACATTAATAGATTCTTTTTGTAATTAGCTTCTTGAACATAACTCACTTCCTTAAGAATAAGAATGTTCGCACACACCAATCTAGGTTAACTAAAGTAATCTTCATTAATAATAAGGTCTAGAAGATATTTGTGGGTTTAATCTTAGATATTCAAGCGGTTCCAAGTTCAAATTAATTGCACTCTTTAGTTTATTTACTTGAAATAGTATTGGAAATAAAAACCAAATTTGATTTTAACAGATGTGTTATTATAATGCAAGTTGGGAATTTTAATGATTAGGTCATCCAAATATTCAAAAACTTACTAGGAGATTTATTTCTTTTAAGAATCGGTTACAAATTTCAAAATTAGAATAATTATTATCTGCAATTATAGAGAAAGATATTCTAATTAAATTGTTTTGGGTTGGGTTATAAAAAAAAAGAATAATTTAATTACCTTGTATTACTTTGGAGTACTTTAATTGTAAACTACTTACAAAAGCACTGCGTCACAGGTTACAAAATGGTGTGCTAATTCAATTGGGGGAATGAGTGAAACGATTGTGGAGTTTGTTAGAAAGTAATGACTGATTAGTAAATTTTATAGCATTAGCTTGTATGAGAGAAGTAAGTGAATATCTTGTGTGAATAATTAATAGTTAGACTTTTAGAATCAGGAACGGAGAGCCCATATGAATTATCATATTCAGAACCTGGGACAATCTGATGAGTTTTGAATCATACATGCACCACAAATAAATTTTATGAAGGAATACTTTTTGGTGTTAGGTTAAGAGATTATATCAGATATTTTAAATGAATATCTGAGATCGAAAGTGCAGCTGCAGCTGACTTCATAAAATTTCACACTCTACATATTAGGTCAGAACTAAGCACACTACACATTCTGGATTTGAAATGATTGATTTCGCGTAAATCAAAATTTAGTTATCAGTCGCTTTGAGATGCAGGTAACGAACAATTGTGCAGGAGTTAATGGAAATTTCGTGCGTAAACATAATGTAAGTTCACAAAGAAGCGTTCATTAACTATTCACTAGGAATGATCTCGACTCACAACCGAGATACCGAAGTCAATTGTACATACTCTGTCAAAGAGCTTGGTAAAACAATATTGATTTAATTGTTATTCTGTGTAAATTTTTAACTCGCAAATTAAATTAATCAATTTCAAAACTAGTTCTACACCCCATACACATACACACAAATATGTATGATTTAAAAGTTCAACAGATTAAGCGCTAATTAAATTGGAATGATGTTAGAAAGTAATGAGTCTCTCAACTCAAGATTTATATTTGCAAATTTCAAGTTATAGGGAAATCTTTACTTCGGTTTTCCAAAAGGAAACACCTACATAAAGATTTGGGGTCGATTGTAACAGTCCAGTTTGTAACCTGTCCTGTTTATTGCAAATATAAAATGAAACTATTTATAAAATAGACGTCTTCATGAATCTCATCTTACGATATCGTCGTTTGAAATGCCGAACCCTTTGTTCCTTAGCCAAACATAAATATCCGTCAGCAATTTGAGAATTTAAAAGCAACTAGGCATAAATAAGCTTATCTTTGTTTAGTACAATAGACTTATTGTACCTTCAGTGCGTGCGTAGGAGACGCCCTTAAGACAAGGTGATAAATAGGAGTAAGAAGGAAGGAGGGGGATTAGTTCGGGTTTGCAGGGCTGAAAGAACGGTCTTTTGTTAATCAGTTATATTAAATTAACCTATTTAATTAAATTATTAATTTGAATATAATCAGAATAAAGCCAGTGTTGGATTTTATGACACTTTGTCATTTAATCGATTGGTGTAACGTAAATTCTGTGTGATCCAGTTCGTGTTCCTGGTTCCTGAAAGCTAAGTTTGCATGTTTTTTATTATAAAATAAGATTGGTTTTAGATCTTTAAAATAATTATTCGTATATTGGTTGTAAAATCATCCGATAATTAAATATCTTATTTGTTGTTTAATTATAAATTATTCTTAATGTTTCTCTAACATTTGGCTAATTAAATAAAATAAATCATTAAATATCTTTAAATAACAATTTGACTTAAGCCAATCATATTTTAATGTATTTCCCTAGGAAAGGAGATTTCATCGAGCAGTTTCGTAATTTTTATGTCTTGAGTGTAATTACATTACAAGAAATCGACAGTAATTTCAGTTTATTTTATTTCAGTGTGTTTTTCCCTAGTAAAGGAGTAAGGATTCTTTTATCCGACAATTACAACATTTTAATAATTAGACACAATTCAAATAATTAACTTAAAACCAATCGTAATTTCTATCTATTAAATTTCACTATGTTTTACAGAAGAATTTAATCCAAAGAAGTCTAAATTCGAGAGATAATGATTGATACGCTAAAATTAATAGTCTTAGATGACTAAAAGTTTAGTAAAATTTATACAGTAATGTATTCTGATTTCAGATATGGTTATGAACCGATATTTGTATTAAAACAGAGTTGCATTTACCTTCATTAGGGAGAAACCCTCCCTATATTTTGATCAATCTAACTATAGCTTGGTGCGGTAGCTTGTCACCCTCAGGATAATTCCTCCGAAAGTGAGAGAGTCCTCTTTTAAAGCTATGAGAGTATCTCAGTTGGATGAATCATTATATGAAATGAAGAGTAATAAAAGTAATAAATCTACAAGTGAAATTTGAAATTAGAACTACTATAATTACCATTAGAAGCTGTAGACTTCTCGGACTAAACTCCCAATGAGGAGGTCCCTTTGTTTGTGGAAATAATTCCTAATTTATTAAAGTTTATAAAAACATTAGTTTAATTATATTTTACCTCTATTAAAGAGAAGACCTTTTGGACATTTCCTCCGTATGTGAGTGAGTCCTTCTTAAATTATGAGAATATATCTCAAATAAATCTATTATTATCTTAAGAAATTTGAATACTATTAGCAGCTGTAGACTTCTCGGACTAAACTCCCAATGAGGAGGTCCCTTTATTTATGGAAATAATTCCTAATTTATTAGAGTACTAGCTGGTGCCCGCGACTTCGTCTGCGCATGATTAGTATTTGGAGTACTCGCGATTTTACTTGCATAATTCCCTTTCCCGTGGGATTTTCGGGATAAAATAAAGCCTATTTCTTATTCCAGCTTATAATCTATTTCTGTGCCAAATTTCATCCAGATCCATTCAGCAGTTTTTGCGTGAAAGAGTCACAAACATCCATCCATCTATCAATCTATCCATCCATCTATCCATTCATACTTACAAACTTTCGCGTTTATCAGTTCAATTCAGTTTGGTTCCCCTGGGCTATACGGGTTTTCAAAAATTTCTCACAGCATCTGAACGATGCGTACACACGCGTCGTTCAGATGCTGTGAGAAATTTTTTGAAAACCCGTATAGCCCAGGGGAACCAAACTGAATTCCGGGATAAAATGTTTCCCGTGTCCAATCGTCCCGAGTTCCATTCGAATTCATTCAATTCCGTCGTGATGCGTGGTTAACGACATTTTCTTTCACCCACTCTCCCAGGGGAACCTTACTGAATTCCGGGATAAAAAGTATCCAATGTCCTTCCTTGTACTATGAACTCAAATCGTCCCGAGTTTCATTCCATCTCATTCAGCAGTTTCGGCGTGATGCGCGGTAAAGGAATTTTACTTTCATACCCTCTCCCATGGGAACCTTACTGAATTCCGGGATAAAAAGCATCCTATGTCCTTCCTCGTAGTATGACCTATAATCATGCCGAGTTTCATTTCAATCCATCAAGTAGTTTCGGCGTGATGCGCGTTTACGATACAGACAGACAGACAGACAGACAGACAGACAGACAGACAGACATGAATGAAAAAAATTACACTTTTGGCTTGAGTGTCGATAATAGAGTGCCCTCCAAAAAAAATTTTCAAAATATCTTCAATGTACAGAATTGGACCTGTTACAGTTTTATTATAAGTATAGATTAACTCTAGCACAATAAGTTTAATTGTATTTTACTTCTATTAAAGAGAAGACCTTTAGGACATTTCCTCCGTATGTGAGTGAGTCCTTCTTAAATTATGAGAATATATCTCAGATTAATTTATTATTATTTTAAGAAATTTGAACACAATCAGAAGCTGTAGACTTCTCGGACTAAACTCCCAATGAGGAGGTCCCTTTATTCATGGAAATAATTCCTAATTTATTAAAGTTAATAATCATATTAATTTAATTATATTTTACCTCTATTAAAGAGAAGACCTTTTGGACATTTCCTCCGTATGTGAGAGAGTCCTTATGAGATAATTATGAGAATATCTCAGATGAATTATTACTATCTTCTATTACATTCCTGAGTGGTTGGTGGTATGGGTGAAAGGCACACTTGTTATCACTTCAGGATGTTGGTTCTAGAATATTTGAATTTGCAAAACCCTTTTATAAGTAATATTAAAATTAAAAGAAGCAATAGCCTCTATTGATTCCAAGTGTTGGGGATGGCTTGGCGGCCTTTCCAGGAAATTTTTATAATTTCCATTCCCTCAGGAAAAGTATTGATATTTGATTATTAAGATTGATATTTAATTTAGAATAAGGAAAATATACTGAAAATTAGGAATAATATACAAGGTTAAAGTTATTGATAGGGTTAATTCATTTGTCTTTAGCACCTAAAAGAATCGAGTTACTATCACAACACAACGTAGAGTCCTACCACTATCTAGACGATCATTGGCCACATTAATCACTAGCTCTATATTCGATAGGTTAAGAAACATATGTATAATAATAGGTACAAAATCATTAGGCAGATTAAATAGGAGTTTTAAATTAAGGCGAAAAAATTTATATATAGCGGGGGGTTGTTACACTACATAGTATAAAAAAGTCGCTTTCTCTGTCCCTATGTATGCTTAAATCTTTAAAAGTACGCAACGGATTTTGATGCGGTTTTTTTAATAGATAGAGTGATACAAGAGGAAGGTTTATACGTATAATAAAACCGCGCGAAGCCGGCACGGATCGCTAATAGGAAATATAAAATAATCCCAACACATCTGAAATGCAGCGTCTGCAGATATGCATTTTACAGGATATGGGTGATTCTACGAAAACTCGTTTTTTGTATGACTTCTGTGGCACATTTTTTTTTGTTGAAATTGCACATCATGATAGTATATTCTAAATAAAGATTTAATTTTGAATTTTTTGGTAGTGAAGGGAACTTTATTGGCTTTATGGTTACGTAGTTATTCAATTTTAAAAATATGGTGTCCACGGAAATCAGAATTTATATCACCAAAATCAAATATGGGTTGGTTTATCGATAAAAATATGTGTTTTCGGTAGTAAGTAGATTATTAAGCTAAATACCAATTATTTGACGTTTGTAGTTTTAATCAGTTTTTACAAAAACACCTTTAAATCATTACTGTAAATACAAGTAACTTTTTACAAAAATCACACTAACAATGTTTATCTTTGTATTAAAAATATTTTAATTATTCATTTTGTATTTATTATAAACTTTTATCCTAAAAAACATCATAAAAACTGTAAAAAAATATTATTGAGATGTTAATGAACCCGCAAAATCCACGGAAATCACACCACGGAAATCAAAAAAAATAACAAAATCTTAGAAATTTTCTTAATTTGCTGGTTTATTTTACATTGAAATATGCAGTCGAAATTAGGAACACAAAAGGCATGAATTATCATCATTAATAAAACAATAGGACTAGCATAAACAAATTTATAGTCAACATGGTAATCAGAATTTCTAGATACCAAGCCACGGAAAGTGATTACGTACCGAAATAACAGAGTGACGTAAAGACATACACCTTTGTTGTACACACCACTGATGGGGCGTGACTGATAGTTTCTCTCAATCTAACAACTATTTACGCAGATATTAAAGTACAGTATTTATGAATAATTTAGTGCGCACCAGGGAAATCAGAGCTAAACGACGGACGCGAAGTTATCTCGTTGTAACTTGTCAACTAAAGCTTAGTTTTGCGTAGTAATAGCGTCAAATAAGCAAGTAACTATCTGGGTTATTGTGAACCTATGTAAATTAGTACCAGAGTTTTTAGGAAATGATTTAACAATTTATTAACACCGGAACATGAGGTCCGGACGCACCACGGAAGTCATAATTTCCAAGGATTTTATTTATTTTTACTTATTTAAAATAAGAATATTAAAAAACTAAAAAAGGCCTCCCCTGTTATTTTTGTCTAATCTACTATCATAAAAAAAATCAAAGGGCTAGGGATACTTTTGTATGATTTTTCGAGCCGGACATGTATTTTTGAAGCCCGGGAGAATCACCCATATACACTCGCACTTAATTTTGTTTATTTGTATGGATTTTGTTTTTTCTGCCCATAGCTCAAAGCTTTTGTAGGGTTTATTTTAAAAGGAGGCTTCAAACCTAGTAAATTAACCTTATTTACGAGATAATCTGTCATTTTTGTATTTGGATTGATTGGAAAGAAAGCTAGAGAGTGTCAGTAAAAAAAAAACAACTGTCACGAAATGAAAGATTTAGGTTACTGCTTGGGTTACTGTGACAAGAGTTTTATTTACAACACGTAGTATTCAGTAGTATTTATATTCTCTTTGTTTACAAACACATACACTTTCGTGACACTTTTTAACCCCAAAAGTTTCAATTAGTACTTAAGTAATAACCTGAAAGCACCTCCTTTTTTTAACTGGTAGAGTACCAATATCCAACCTACACGTAAAAATATATTTTTAGTAAAATATTTAGGTAACGAAACTACTTATTTTCCACCTCACTTATTTTCCAGAAAATATTCAGTATCTAGTTTTCCAAGAGCTATTTACACAAATATGTTACCAAAATGTTTGTAGTTCTGTATTGGAATTCACAAGCTTTTGTTAGAAGATATTATTGTAGTACCTACCTACCTACTGATAATGGCACAGAAAAAACACGTGTAATGTTTTTCAAATCTGTAAACATATATCTGAAATTTGTTTTACTGTATCTTGTCTAATAACTCTGTTAAACTTTTTTTTTATATAAAATACTATTTAACAATACTTCCAACTAGGAGTTTTAAACATAACTAATACAGGTTGTCATTGTGGAAGCCCTAAATTTGAAAAAAAAAAAAAATTATAAACAACAGCAATATAACGTAAACTGGACAATTACGACTACATCATCTAGCCCGTATGGGCAACAGATGTATGGGGCCAGATGATGATATAAGAAGTTAGATTAGTGATATACGAAGTTCTATCACTACATAGTATAAAACGTTGTTTTCTCTGTCCCTATTGATGCTTAAATCTTTAAAACTACGCAGCGGATTTTGATGCGGTTTTTTTAATAGATAGAGTGATTCAAGAGAAAGGTTTATACGTATAATAAAATCATGCGAAGCCGGGGCCGGTCGCTAGTTGTAAATAAAAGTAATATACCTACTTACTACTTAATGCTTACAATACATAGATACTCATTTGAAATTCATCTAAACCAAATTGGATTTATTTACCATTGATTTCGTCCAAAGCGACCGATAGCATTATAACGATAGTTTTTCAGAACTTGTTTCTTAGTACTGTGTGAAACTTTCCTGCAATAGATAAGTCAGGTAAGATAGTTAAGTCAGAAAAATCAGAAATTGTTATTTTTATTTATTTTATCACACATGTGCTTATTGACTTTAGTAAGGCAGAGTAGGGTAGGTACTACCTAGTGTGAAATTCACTGCAATATCCGTATAATTATTGCGTGGGTGATCTGATTTGCGCAGCTGGTCAGGCATTTGCAATCTAGGTTCCGTATTTGAGTTTCCGTATGAATGGTTTAACTAGTGCTAATACCGACGATGTTAACTTACGTCTACCTAATATACCTATGACTTTAGGTTGGTTTACACCGTTAGCGAATAGTCGTTTTGATAACTGACGTTATTTAATCGAGCCCTAATCTGAATCCAAGGTAGTTCTAATGTTTGATTATATACCATAAATAACAGGTAGAGGTACATAATTCTTATTGAAAATATAATTAATTGTACATACGATCAGACATGATTGATTATGTTACATAGTAGTTCACTTTGATGTTTAAAATTGCATGTTAATTTTAATTATATCCCTACGTTTATATAACTTTCTAGTTTAAAAATGAAAAGGTGAATGCTTTACACCTTAGAGCACAGCAAATATTGTAACCGAAATGGTTAAGTTGGTTTCTTTTTCAAGACTTAGATGTTTATTCATTCCATGCTAGCTATTAAATTTATAGTGAGGGACACAATATTAGCAGTCCGTGTCCGTCAAACACAGGTTCGACCTAGCACGGCTGCCAAAGTTCATGTTTTTGTACATTATATCTACTTATTGCTAACATAAATAAAATAAATAAATATTGTGATAAAGGATGGATATTACATGGGGTTTTCACAGTTCACCTTATGAACCTACACTAGGACAAAAGATTGAGGCGAACTGAAAATCAATCATCAATTTGTATAACGAATATCTAATTACAAAAAAAATATCACTTTATTTCTTATAGTATTTTGATGATTATGTAGTGCTTATTTTGTAAGCCTAAAAAATAAAGATACTACACTCGTCCACAGCTTGACATAATAGTCTCCGTAATACGAAGCCAAAAATAGCGGCCCAGAGCCGCCTCCATCCATTGATTCCTTGTAAACTGCAATTTTGTTGAGCTATGGCGAGACGATAAATGATTTGGTTTACATTACAGTCATGATATGATTAAAAATAGACGTTATATCCAATGTTTGATTGGATATAACGTCAATGTTTGTTTTTTAATACGTTACCAGACACGATACTTATTATTGAGATTGTCATATTTTTAATTTATAACTGCAAACTATGACAATTAAACATCAACTACATTACTAATTTTAACTAAGTATAAAATATATTTTACGTAGTTTAAAACCGTACATAACATATCACTATTGTTTCAGAAATAATCGGTCGTGTGCGACATCCGATCGGAGGTGTCTTGTTCAGACCGCCTCTGGGAGGTTTGGTGGCCAGACCCTCGGTGCTGGCAGTCCTGAACGCGTGCTGGAGCGAGCGACCAGACAGAAGACCAGATCTCCGGCTCGTCAGGCTAAGGCTCAAGGATATGCATGCTGGGATGTAAGCTAATACAATACTTTCTTGAATTATTTATATACCGAATATACCATAACTTTTTTGCCTTAATTAAGCCTTGCTCTAAGCGCTTTTATAGTCTAATTTGTAACAACTGAACTGAATTGTACTGTTAGTTACCATAAATACCTGTAAACTATGCCGAGGTAGAGATCTTAGAGAGTTGAAACTTTAAGTAGTGAACTAGGTCTAAAACACACTATGTGAACTAATAATACGTAAGACCTTCAGAAATAAGCGTTTATCTTATCTTATACAAACACTCTTTACTGCACAACACAGTAAAGAAAAACAGAACAAAAAATACTTTTTTTTTTTTTTTATTTATTTTATGGTATACAAATAAGCACTTATTTTATTCAAAAAGCTTAACTGAAACCGTGATTCGGTTTGTCTGAAAGCCTCTTAGACCAGTGTTCATCAAAGGACAGTCGGACAGTTATCACTTATAAGCTTCATTGATTTAGCTATTAATAAAAAATTATTTACTTACACTAAAACAGTTGCACAATGAGCGGCCTTTATTGCTAAAAGCGATTCCAGGCAATCTTTGGATGGACACGTGAGTAATGTAGGTACAGTACAGGTGCAGATGGTGGCGTATCATATACTAATATTACATCAAATCACTCACTCTAAAAAATCTCGAACTTTGACTATCGAATCACAAATGGGCTTGTATTTCGTTCGATTTACGCCATCGTAAATCAAACTTCAAAGCAATACTTTTCGGAAAACCTTTACATGACGACATGTTTAAAGATTTGTTTCTAAATATATTATGAACTGAAAACATTTTATCATATTTTATCGTTTTATCGCTTGGGGAAGTGAAGTGGAATATTTCGTAGAAAATTTGAAAAAGATTGAGTTTTTATTTTCCTAAAGGTTGGTAGGTATTTGAAGCTGTGGACTTGATTCCATAAATGTCGTCAAAATAATGAGAATTTTAACAGCTTCCTTTGCTATGAAAACCACATCATAATGAAGTATGATGGTTTTCATTGCGTTTTCATACGTAATCTATGTTTAGCCCACGGCTTCGCTCGTGTAGGTTACGATTGGTTTGCTCTTCATACTCTAATACTTACTCTAATAGAACTACAAATCTTTGTATACACATGAACATCGCATATGTATCGACGAAATGAGATTATAAACATTAACCTGTAACCCGTTCTTTGATCTTACAATATGACACTTAAAAAGGTAAATTTTAAACTATTCGGGTAAATCAAAAATAAGCGATAATACATTTATAAAATATTCTTTAACAACAAAGAAAATTACAATCAAGAAATAAAAACAAATTAAACGGTTTTTGATTTTCTCTACAATCCAATATTTGGTTCAGTAATGTCTTACCTACACATCAGCTTAGTTAGATGTATATCTAATACATCATAAGCCTATGGAGTAATAAGCTTTTTTGATATTTTGTATAACATACCTACTGTTTAAATAATACTAATAGGGAGCTTAAATATTCAGATGGAAGTTTATTAAAGAAGGGCACGCAATTGCGCATTTAAATGATTTTCCCTCGTTTCGTAATCTACATATATGATGTGATGTGTAATTTGTTTTTGCTTTTGTGAACATAGAATTTAAAAAAAAATCCTATTTTTTGTGTGTACTTTACTAAAATCAAATAATACTACGTTCCGGTACTTTAAATCATTAATTTCCATAGACGTTTTGTGACATTTGTCAGAATATTTCTCCTATGTAAGTCTAAGATCAATAAGTACTACATCTTTGATGTAATTAAACAGAAATAAAACACTATCAGTGGTCATAGTTTAGTAGTTTCTCGGAATTACGTAACTGTTCTTCAAACAGATAACGACTTTCCTTTTAACTAGGGTCTCCTCTCAATTACTGTAATGTCATGTCGGTTCGTTAGCTTCTGATTATATTGAGATGCGTGATAGACCGTTAACCAAGATCCTCCCTTTAGAGACAGAGAGAATAATTCACTTGTATTGATCGGACTACCTGTGATTCGCCAGTTCCCTTCATCATCAGTATTATCACTGACTTTTGCGACCTTAGCAACTGTGGCATTGACGCCAATGCGTTTTCTGGGTTGGAAAACCGAAAATGTAAATAAATGAAACAAATTTAGTTCAGACCACATTTTTTAGCCGCGTTAGAATATTTTCGATTTTTAAATATATGCTGTCTCTAATTCTATAAATGTATTTTATATGCTCTGTGGAAATAATGTGTCTAGAATAGATACTTGTGTATTATATCAAACAGTCTACTGACAGTCGTGAAATTTGATTCAATGTCATTAA
The DNA here is from genome assembly GCA_944547425.1 of Eupithecia centaureata. Classification (NCBI taxonomy): domain Eukaryota; kingdom Metazoa; phylum Arthropoda; class Insecta; order Lepidoptera; family Geometridae; genus Eupithecia; species Eupithecia centaureata. The sequence continues at coordinate 14,274,602 of OX155684.1, read as the reverse complement.
AATTTATTAAAAGTAAACTATAGTTTTATTCGAAGCCTATCAACGTCTATTCAAAATGTCAGTCCGGTCCTTTCAGTAATTTTGGCGTGGATGAAGAGGTTCATCCATCCATCATTTCGCATTTACAATGTTATTGTTAGTTTGTTCTAAACAACTCTCAGAATAATTCCGGCATATAAACTCTTTCTTGTCCCCAGGAAAACCAACATTTTCGACAACATGCTAGCAATGATGGAGAAGTATGCCTCAAACTTGGAGTCGCTGGTGGCGGCGCGGACCGACCAGCTTCTGCTTGAGAAACGGAAGACTGACGACCTGCTCAATAGAATGCTGCCCAGGTATGGACTATTATAGTAATCACTTCTCTTGCTCAAACTTGTGCCACTATAGCGTAGCTTAGAGCACATTAAATTCAAATATATTCCAAAGTTAAATTTTTTTTTTAATTTTCGGCCTAAAAATCTCAGCCAGGTAAGAAACTCTTACATAAAAGCACGACTCTTTGGTGCTTCACAAACAAAGAACGTAATAATTATGCACATTACAATTTATTTTTGAAAATGGAACTGTATTTTCTTTCTTGGTGATTGTTGGATGTTTATATATAATATTATATAATGTTATTGAAAGTGTACGTGGAAGTCGTTATATTTTCTCGGAATCGAAGATGAAAGGTAGAATATTTAAGACGGGCCAAAATCATTCTAATTCGTTCTTATCATCAACCCACGCAGCTGCGTTTGGGAGTATAACAACCACATATATAGGTAGGTACCTAATGGAATAGTTTAGTCCCTTGTGATACAGTCCATTATGTAATGTAGATGTAACAACCACCATACTGATTTAGTTCAATCGAAATAATAAGTTATCTTTTAACATGAGCTAAAAACCGTTTTCCTGTGTGAACTCAATAAGACAGGTAAAAGTAAAAAAACTGAAATAAAAAATGAGATAATAGGGCTAAATACAAAAAAGAAACTAAAATGGCGAGAATATTATAACGATGAAGCGCTACGATAGTACATAATATTGTTTTTTATTTTATTTTAATTTAATGTAAATACAAAACAAACAGCTTAGAAATACTTAAACGAGTACAAAAAATGGTGCTTTAACTAAAGCTTTACAGTTTTCACGTGTGCGAATAGTTATAAATAAGCTTTTGTACACGGAATAGTTTCGATTATCTGTTTGAATTTATATTGTAACTATAGATTCTACCTACAAACCGTCAATTGAATTGTTTTTGAGCAGGACGGTGGCGGAAGCACTGAAGAGAGGCGAGCGCGTGCAAGCCGAGAGCTTTGACTGCGTCACCGTTTACTTCAGCGACATCGTCGGATTCACCAAACTAGCTGCTACCAACACTCCTATGCAGGTCAGTCTATCTAGGACTGAAGATTCACCAAACTAGCTGCCACCAACACTCCTATGCAGGTCAGTCTATCTACTAGGACTGTAGCGACCTCCATCATGACGTGAGCTGGACGCCTGAACCACAAATGGAACTACTGTTCTCATTTCAAAAAGTAGATCACGTGATCTATAAATCAGATGACCTAAACGCTGGTCTCAACATCTGACCTATAAATAAGTATCCGTCAAAACAACTTCAACATCAATTTTTGCTGACGAACGACGAAGACTTAGTATGTGGGCCAGTTGGGCCGATCCGGTAAAGGGAATATCTTCCTTTGTTATTCCTTGCATTTAACCATTTATGGAATATCCCTCATCAACGTAATGCCAACATTTAGAAATTAAAAATAGCCTTCTTTTATGAATATTTCACAAGACGTAACTTAGCGTCATCATCAAAATGATATAGGTAGGTATGTACCTACCTATATCATTTTGATCATTTGACTGTGTACACAGTGAATTTGGTTTTTGGTTTTCAGTGTTTAGCTATCCGTAATAAAAAGATAATTAATTTGATTGCAAATCGAACGTGCTTTCTTCTCACCCGTATTACCTACGAGTATGTTATCGTTTTGATACTTACAAAATAAGTGTACCTAGGCTAATGAGTTAATTTAGTATTCAATAAATAATATACATTTATAAAAAGTATATTAATTAGTATTTACACTTTTTTTAATAACTCTTAAATTTTACATTTTACAATAGTTTCGTGCAGTAACGCGGGTGACGAACGATACATGGTAACACACTGTGTTCGATGCATCGTTTGTCAACCGCGTTACAAGCATAACTTTTTTCGGCCTCACCAAATCTATCAAATTACAACCTAAGATTTATGAGTTTCGAAGTAAATATTTAGTTACGGCTTTATCAAATTTTGAGAAGCAATTTCTGTAAAACAAACTCGGTTGGCAAACAACTAAGCAAATTAACAAAAATCTCTATAAACAAATAATAATTGAGTCCAATATTACAATCACGTCACAAAAAATTTCAAGCAAAATAAAACTACTTAAAACTCGTACCTATTGCAATTGAAACAAATGAGCTAACTGCACAAAAAGTAGTATAAAATATCTAGAGGTAAAGTAAAAGTGTTTTCAGCTTTATTCTAGGCCCATGTGGATTGGTGAAGCCAAATTGATTTTTATGGAATAATCTAGAGTCGAAAACAATTTTGAGAGGTTACATTTATCAAAAAAAAATCTTTTTGTAAAAAGTATTGAAACTGGTCTGAAATTGGCCAGATCAGCGTAGCTTCCAGATTCTTAAAGAGGCAGCTTATTAAATTTAATGAGATCAGGAAAAACTCCTGCATCGACACAACTATTTAAAATATAGAACAAATAAGGAACTAGAAATTACTAACTTCTGGTACAAAGTATAAACCAATCTATACGGTCTATTTCCAACTTTTAAACAATAGCCTCGAGATACAGTAGGTGCCCAAAGAAAAAGATCTTCGAAAAATCTGAGACTGCATTGTCTACGACTGATTGATCACATTTCACACAGATTGGTAATTCAGCACAAAGGGAAGGTTCGAATCGTGGAGATATTTCGGTTACCAAAGAATTGACAAAGTCGAGAATTAAATAATATGTAAATAATTGCAAATGCCTACTTCTTATGGGCATAAGAAGTAGGCATCTGCAATTATTCACACGACGCACCCGTTTTGATGCCTTCTGTTCATTTAGAATTAATAATGGAAGCATTTTATTATTATTTGGGACAAACACGTATTGTTTAAAAAAATCTAACAGATCGGTATACATAAACGTATACAGGTACGCCCTTTAGTATATAATCTGCTGCCGATATAATTATATACCTTACCAATTTTTTTTATCTTGGGATTATTTTGTATTCGTTCTGTACGACATCAGATATTTCATGATTTGCATTTTTTTATTTCATTTTGTATAATGAATAAAATCTACAGCGCGATATTTTGCTGAAAATATATACCTTATAAAACCTTAAGTTGGCTAAATCCCAGCTCTAAAATTAGATAATTTAGGGGCAATAAAGTTATTAACTGCCTACTCATAATATAATATTAAGGCGCAATTTTAAAACCCCTTTTCTAAAAATCCTGATGGTTACTATCAAAATTTAAAAAACGAACTTGGTTTTATCCACACATACAATAGTAAATTCGAAAATAGTTGTCTCTATATTTTTTACTACATAACTCCTGAATCTGATTTTTGTGTGTGACAGGGATATGGAATAAATACAAGGTATAACATATTACCCCTACTAAGCCGAAGGGGGGGGTTTCAGGAACCCATGGTGATCAGTTGTGGGGGGGAGATAATTAAAAATTCCTATTTTCAGTTTCCCATACAAAAAGTTTTCATTTCCTAGTGCCAAAATAAAGTGAGAACCCTATTCGCGCAACCTGTACTTACCTACTAACTTTACAGGTATGTAGGTAGGTATTTATCTTCGTAGATTTCAGCTATGGCGGGAGGTTACTAGACGAGCTAATAAATTCGTGATAATAATAAGATGCTAGTATGTAAGTTCCTAGGTAGTGTTGAGAAAATCTTAAAATGCTGAGTTAGGAAAGTTGTAAGTGTAGGTACAAGTTACAAACCTCATATTTTCTCGCTTGTCAGCTGTCTAGATGGCTTCTTACGAAGGGATTTATGTATGTTTTGGTAGGTCACTTGTAGGTACACAGTCACAGACAATTCACACACTTCAGCACAAGGTAGGTTTCTTTTTAGGCATTAACATGTCTCACTCACTTTAGCACTAGTTAGGTTAGTTAGTTAGTAAGTTACACATGCATGACGTAGGTATCGATACCTATGCATGTAAGTAAGGTTCGATATGCCTCCCTTCTTCCAAACAACACACATTTTATGGAAGTAAGCACACGCTTCCAACACACGCCTCTTCATCTCTTCAGCTCTGTGACACTCCGATGCATACACCACACCCTTAAGGTATTCTTAAGTCCTAGCATGGACGAATTATGTCCTAGTTACTTGTTTTTTAGGCACGAAAGATAAAAATTGTAATTATAGCACTACACGGCACCGCGACGAAGGTCACACTAAAATAGTTCATCATTCATTCTTTTGATTTCGTTCGCCGAAAAGATGGATAATTTTTAGGGTTCATTTTCAATTTTAATAAATCCAACATGAGTAGGAGATATTAGGATCACAGTCGTGAAATAATAGGTATGTGGTAGAAAATTGTATGAATACGTAGGTAGGTACCTGGTCTTATTTTACATAGGTATTTCACAATGTAGGTACCTACCTGCTACACATACATACACTTTGCGTGAATTCTGATAGTTGGTATACCTAATACAAAATCCCGTAGAAAACGGATTTAAGCTTTTTTTTTTGATTTTATGATTTTAAACAAACGAACTTCTTTAAATTTTGGTATTAAAAAAATTACGGAACCCGTAAAAAAATATTTCAGCCCGCTTGGCAAATACAGCACCGCCATGTGGTGAGCGGAAATGAATGAATGAATGGTTCTCTAACTTGTCTATGATTGGCGGTTGGCTGGTTGCCATGGTTTTGCATAGTGCTAAAGCCAATAAAATTTAGTCGCGTTCCTTTGTGGAAATACAAGTGTCAAAGATTAATGTAGGTACAGAACGGACAGATAAACTACATAATGACGGAAAGAGTCATTTGGTAAAGTTTTTAATTAAGTTAACCGACCCCTGCGACTCAGCTCGTCGTATGTCGGATGTCGTAAAAGTCGACCAAGGGGCTTCGCCAAATGAAAGGCAGCATTTTTATTGTGTGAATTACTTATACCGTTTCTTTGATCAGCAATCCCCAGCCAAGTGATTATGGTAATACCCGCCAGATTCACAGCTCTTTTCAGTAGTGGACATCAATGTGTATTCAGTCAGTAGGTTATTATGATTAGATCAACACACAAGAAAGAACAAACAGTTAGAAAAAGACATAACTGTGTTAGCGTAGTTTAGTTCGTATGTTTAACTACACGTAACTCAACCTTCAAATTGAAATGTGATTTTAGCCATGACTTACGACAATTTGCCTCAATGATGCTGTAGGCGTTTTTCTATTTCAAGAATATGAATCTGTCACTCTTTTCTACATCTATTCTGTGACCATACTGAGGTCATCGTCGCAAGTATAAGAAACAGCAGATTTTAGGGTTGTCACTTCGTAAAAAATCAGCTGGCCATGTGAAAACTTTGTTTTAGTTTTTTCAGAGATACCAATCGAAATTAGAAAAGTCGTTGAACAAAGGTTGTTCCCCGGGGGGGTAGAAATACCCAGCTTTTCGCTTAGCACATGTATATTGTTACACCATGTATATCGGGTACTATTCATACATAATTTTCTGCTAAATCTTTCATACAAAAATTACTCTCTATTATCTGAACTATCTCTATTAGTTTTTCATACATTTTTTTTACTCTTGAATGCCAATACAGTTCTCCATATTATATTATTACTGTATTTCGTAACGTGATCTTAGTCCATAGTCTACGGTCGTAGAACCGCAGAAAAGTATAAAGCTGTGTCCCCAGTAGGCAAACAGTGAGCAGCCGACTGAGTTTACGGCATTTTAGTTCAGTACGCCCTTCCATATATTTTAAATTGAGCGTTCACAGTTTGCTAGTTTGCGCTCACTGTACGCAGTTTGCACGCATTTTGCAGCAATACGTGCGCCGGCTGTCTCAGTTACCGGTCGACTCGCAGGTTCCAAATCTTGCGATACGCACGCAAACTGATCTGAGTTTGTAGCTGTTCGCCACAAATTTACGGCTCACTCAGTCGGCCGCTCACAGGTTGCTTACTGGGGACACATCCTTAGTCCATAGTCTACGGTCGTAGAAGCGCAGAAAAGCGCATATAGCTACGAAGTTGTAGCAGGTGCTACGATTTCGTAGAGGGCTTGTGAGGATATACAAAATTATTTAAGAGTATATTTTATGCTCGAACAATATAATAGAAGCCCAAATCAATGAAATACTATAGAAAAAACAGCCCATTTGATCACCTGTCGTGCAAATAACCTTTTGGTTCCATTCAATTCGATGTAGCATTAGCTGACTGTTTGAGAATGCCTATATCCTTGAAGTTGCCTTTGGTGGCCACCAAACTGTTTCCGTATCACTTCCTAAATTAGACAAGTACAAATACTACACGCATTAAAAAAAAGTTTATGATAGGTGTTAAATCTGTACGTGTGAATTTTGGAAATTCCTTTGAAAGGAATTCTATGACAAAATAAGTGGTGGCGCTACTTTGGCTCCTGTTTGCGTCTTAAGTATAGCTCGGCTACATCTATACTTATAATAAAACTGTAACAGGTCCAAATCTGTACATTGAAGATATTTTGAAAATTTTTTTTGGACGGCACTCTATTATCGATGCTCAAGCCAAAACTGTAATTTTTTTCATTCATGTCTGTCTGTCTGTCTGTCTGTCTGTCTGTCTGTCTGTATCGTAAACGCGCATCACGCCGAAACTACTTGATGGATTGAAATGAAACTCGGCATGATTATAGGTCATACTACGAGGAAGGACATAGGATACTTTTTATCCCGGAATTCAGTAAGGTTCTCATGGGAGAGGGTATGAAAGTAAAAATCCTTTACCGCGCATCACGCCGAAACTGCTGAATGAGTTGGAATGAAACTCGGGACGATTTGAGTTCATACTACAAGGAAGGACATGGGATACTTTTTATCCCGGAATTCGGTAAGGGCCCCCTGGGAGAGAGGGTGAAAGAAAAATTCTTTAACCACGCATCACGACGGAATTGAATGAATTCGAATGGAACTCGGGACGATTGGACATGGGATACATTTTATCCCGGAATTCAGTTTGGTTCCCCTGGGCTATACGGGTTTTGAAAAATTTCACACAGCATCTGAACGACGCGTGTGTACGCGTCGTTCAGATGCTGTGAGAAATTTTTGAAAACCCGTATAGCCCAGGGGAACCAAACTGAATTGAACTGATAAACGCGTAAGTTTGTAAGTATGAATGGATAGATGGATGGATAGATTGATAGATGGATGGATGTTTGTTACTCTTTCACGCAAAAACTGCTGAACGGATCTGGATGAAATTTGGCACAGAGATAGATTATAAGCTGGAATAACACATAGGCTTTATTTTATCCCGAAAATCCCACAAGAAAGGGAATTACGCAAGTAAAATCGCGAGTAGTCGAAATACTAATCATGCGCAGACGAAGTCGCGGGCACCAGCTAGTATGATAATAAATCTTTATTAACAACGAAAATTACAAGCAAGGAATAGAAAAATTACAACTAGTATTTACAATTGAAACCATTGAGCTAACTGCAGACGGTTGCAAACAGTCTAAAGGTAGCTCAATTGATCCATGTCAATACCAGTCGGAAGCGTCCCCAAGACACTGGCTGCATTACCACGCTGTATGGCAATGCTGATGCGCTGAGCCAGATATTAGCTGAGCTGCATATTATAAATATTTTTCTGTTTATAGGTGGTGGAGATTCTGAACGATTTGTACACGTGTTGCGATGCCATCATATCACACTACAACGTTTACAAGGTAAGAGTACTAGACCTTAAGCAAGACCAACTAAAAGCAAGACCGCCTTCAACATACACTACAGTTATAATCAGAATCAGAAGTATAACTCGCAGAATACAATAATTACATATAAGCGAGCTATGTGATGTTAATGTATTGCGATAGCAGTTGCGCACATATGTTACTTCCTTATGATAATTAATAAGGTATTCAAAAATAGTTCATTAACTTTTTTAACTTTTAAGAATTCATTTAAACTTTATAACAATACAATATAATACAAAACAATTTATGCAACAAATAATCTAACATTTTTAAAATAAGTTTCCATTCTAGTCCTTCTCTTTTTCTGGTAGTTTGTTATAATTTATTTTGCACTAGCGACCCGCCCCGACTTTGCACGGTTTTATTATACGTATAAACCTTCCTCTTGAATCACTTTATCTATTTAAAAAAACCGCATCAAAATCCGTTGCGTAGTTTTAAAGATTTAAGCATACATAGGGACATAGGGACAGAGAAAGCGACTTTGTTTTATACTATGTCGTGATAGTGATAATTGAATATGTTAAAACACTTTACGTGTATAAATCATAATAACATTGCGAGGTTTGTAGAGCAAGTACTGCTATATGTTCGAAACCTGATATACGTTAACTGTGACCACAGAATCATGGCAAATATCTTATACGTTAGTCTAGCGTTATATAAAGGTCAAAGTCCTGAATAAATAATCCCGCTCGGGACATATGTTTACTATTTACTATTACAGAGGCAAACTTTGACTCGTTGAGATGTTTTGGCGAAGGTAGCAGATCCAGCTGTAAGTTTACATACATCTGGCTTCTTCTGGCAAAAGATGATGGTATCAAAAATTTGTTTTTAGTGTTCCGTACTCATAGTTCATAGTTCATTTATTGGTAATAGAAAAATATTACATACTCATGGGGTAAAACGGGAGTCATTACAAAGACTCCGCTGTCCATCTATCCTACTTTTTTTGCTAAGAAACTTTAACTTTAATCACTTGGTATTGTTAATCACTTTTCCATTGTATAGTCTGTTTTGCTTTTACTTTCAATTCTTATATAACTACATAGTATAAAACAAAGTCGCTTTTTCTGTCCCTATGTCATTATGTCCCTTTGACCGCTTAAATCTTCAAAACTACGCAACGGATTTTGATGCGGTTTTTTTTAATGGATAGAGTGATTCAAGAGGAAGGTTTACACGTATAATAAAACCGTGCAAAGCTGAGGCGGGTCGCTAGTTAGCTTATATATTAAGAACCTTATTTGCCTCGTCAACTCATTATATTTTATGTGCTAAATGAAAAAAAACCTGTAATTGGGAGATCACGACTGGTCATACATTTATTTTCTCTCTATTTACCTCTAGTGTGTATCTTCTTTTGGTAGTTCTAAATAAATAAATAAATTCGTCTATCACCAGGCTTATATCTCATGAACCGTGATAGTTAGACAGTTGAGTTTTTCACACATGATGTAGGTATTTCTGTTAAAAAATAAGTAAAAAACATTCACATTAATATTTAAAGCTCCCATAACATAACAGATATTATGCTTTGCTGTTGCTGTTTCTATTATCTATAAAAATAGGGTGTTACTGTGTACTTCGGGCGCGTGTCCGATTTGTACTTGGCCGGTTTTATTTATAAATCTTTATTGAGAACATGTTGGTAATATAGGTAGTGCTAACTACCGCATAAGTTAAAAACAAACAAAGTACAAAAAGACAAATCAATCTAATAGTTACATACTAGAAAATCTTATTTAAAATAACCCATATTAACATAAGAATTTAAATCGGGGTAGAACGAAGCGGGTCAAAACGGGATCGGATGACAACGCACAGAACCCTTTTTATTACATTATTTCTATTGAAAAGTATTATTTCGCCTTAACTGAACTTTTGTAGCACAAATATTGAAATGTGAATGTCTACTTTTTGGACCATAAAACATTTCTTCATGAAAACACATTTTTATTTTATAAGAAAATATATTCTTCCTCCTTGTTCAGTCAGTTATAACTGAGTCGAATAAATAAATTACAAGGCACTTTCCTTTCCATGAGAGGATTCAATGAATAATTTAATGAATACAAGCTTGGTATTTCCTGAAATCGTACGCCATAGATATTTAAGTAAGTATATATATAATTCTACAATCAGAGCCACAAAGCTGGGATCTAGTTCAGAAGTGACGCACCCTATCCCGCAAACTAATCGCTTCACTATGTCAACGGTATCGTTGCAGAATTGCCACCATAGACATGTGAAGGAAACTACATATGGAGGATCGTACGACACAAAATTGAGCTTAAATAAGCTCCGTTTCTCATAAAAACTATAGAAGCTAACTAACAATGGGAATAAGAAAAATATTTTATAAATTTTCTCTAGTTTCGAAGTTGAAACTAATATAAAATCAACTACAATGTGCAAGGTGCTTCGTGGTATGATCGACGTTCCGGATCTCCACAACCTTCTGTTTCGGCTCTACCTCCCTGATAATTACGTTCGAAACAGAAACCATAGACTTTTCTCTGTGCCCTTCAGTAGAACCGTGGCTCGTGCCAACTCTCCCCTGCCTCGCACCCTCGCTGGACTCAACAGACTTCTCGACCAGAACCCAGACTGCGATATCTTCGCAGATTTTCGCAGAATGGAAGAGCTTAATGTTGGTATGCTTGAGGTTTTGCGAGCGTGAAGAATGAAAGGTTGGTTGCTTGATTTTGAAATTATTCTAAATTGTATTATTATTTTTATTGAAATATTATGAAAATCTTATTAATTATCACAATGTATTCTATTTTTCTTATATTAATTTTAATTTTGTGGATATAAATGTAAATAATTATTAATCTTAAATTTCTGTAAACTAATGTAATTGATTAATTAATCGTATTAGTTACTAAATAACTAAATCTATCAATTTCTCCGCGCAAAAAGGACCGTGCGCACTATATACATTTTTTTTAATATAAGGATTCTACGTGGCGATTTTGCCACGATAAAATTTAAATAACATTTGTAACATTCAGTTATAAAATACAAACATGATCGAAATTGCGGTATCAATAATAACGGAGAAAAAACAATGTATTCGCAATTTATTTAGTTTTCCAATTAAATTAGTTTTTCTTATTTAAGAGTTTTACTTATTTAAAAAACTATTGAAGTGCAAAGAAAACCAATCAACACTATTTCTAGTTATTTGATAATTATTTTAGTTTAAAATTTAACTTGGCCAAGTGCTTATTTGTAAGCGTAAAGAAATGAACGTAATTGATTTCTGAATATCATAATGAAGCGATTTGAGGGCAGGATTGGCTCTCTAACGCTCTGTTATTGCTCACCGCTTAGAGATTTCATCAGGCGACAAAGGCTTTGTTCACTATCCTCGAGACGCAATAATCTTAACCTACGCCCGAGGCAATAGCAATATTTCTTCAAAGGGTACAAATCAATAGTGAATTACAGGTTTCAAACTCGATATAGGTAATACCTTCGTACGTGGTGAGAAAATAAAGTACCTACTCAGATTGCCTAGGTTTCCACATAGGCAATTCTCTGAGCTTATTGTAGCGAGGTGAGACTTTACCAAAGAATCGCGTTAAGGGGTGGAAAGCTTTGTCATGTACAAAATAATTTTACGGGTTTGAATCATAGTATAAAACAAAGTCACTTTCTCTGTCCCTATTTCCCTATGTCCTTTGTATGGTTAAATCTTTAAAACTACGAAACGGATTTTGATGCGGTTTTTTTTAATAGATATAGTGATTCAAGAGGAAGGTTTATACGTATAATAAAACCGTGCGAAGCCGGGGCGGGTCGCTAGTTACTTATAAGAAAGCTGTTGCTACTTCTGTAAAGAGTTCTAATGAAAAGCAGCACCAAAATCGGTACACTCCACACCTCTTTTTTCCTCCTTTTTTGAATTCTGTTCGAAAAAAAATAAGGAATCTGTTAATCTGTGTATTGTTAATTATGTAACTATACTAGCATCTGCCCGCGGCTTCGCACGCGTTGATTCTATGGAAACGTGTCAAGGCTATTTCTATTTTGGAAACTGATTTATGGGTAGCCTATGTGGTATTCCAAGGCTAGAACTACGTCTATTTCAAATTTGAGCCCGATCCGTTTAGTTGTTTTTGCGTTAAAATATGTAGGCTTAAAACCTCTTTTATCTCACAAATCAGCTCCCATGGGATAAAAATAGCCTAGAAATGTTTCCATAGAAACAATGCGTGCGAAACGGTGGGCAGTAAGACATAATACTATGCATGTAGCTGAAACTTTTGTATTAAAGCACGTCAAGTCGCCTTTCAAGAAACAACTTTCTGAAATGCCTCACAGAAAGGGTCTGTATGTTAATATCGCTGCGTCACTTTGCGATGTCTAGCGTAGATGAAATGAAATTCCTGTCAAGATGTAGCAAATAATTGATTGTATTTACTTACTCGTGTGAGCCAATGCCAACCACAGGTTTCACCTAAGATTCTAATAACTGTGACTATAATTTACACGCATGACTACCATTTCCAATATCACAACCAATCAGCTCGAAGTTCCATGTATACCTCTTTATGAATTAATTACATTCTAAGTATATTTGACGACCGATGTGGTGCGGTGGGCGAAAGTCCGCCTGCGACGCAGGAGGTTGCGGGTTCGATTCCCACCTCGGAACAAATTTGTGCACGATCTGCAGACTTTTTTTCCGTTGGTCTGGGTGTTTTCTATGTATAATAACAAAAATATATCTATTTATTTAATGTATTAAATATATCAATTATCTAGTACCCGTAAGTAACAGAAGCTTTGAGTAGCTTACTTTGGGGCTAGATGGTGCTGTGTGGATTGTCCAGCATATTTATTTATTTATTATTTATATATGAATTGAAGAACGTCTATTAATGTCACGGTTGACAAAATTAAAATTATTCATCAAGAGGTAACAACCACTTTACGCCACGCTGTTTGGGCTGAAATTTTGTGGTAAGAAATTGTGAAATTTTGATGGCGGTATTTTTTTGTGTAGGCTACTTTTTATCACGTAAATCAGTTCCCATAGGATAGAAATGATATTTAAACGTTTCCATAGAAACAACATCCCATAGAAACGCCGTGCGAAGCCGCGGGAAGAAACTAGTTAAAAGAAATGAAATAAAAAGTTATAGAAAAGGAATAAAAATTTTGGATGATAAATGGAAAATTAAAACTTATTCACGCCACAGCACTAAAAGCGGTATTACACTACACGTTATTCAGGGCCCTAACTACCGGACCCTGAATATGGTCCGGGTCCGGGTCCGTCCCCTAAGGACCCTAAATCTTATTACACCACTCTTAGTTAGGGTCCCTGAATACCGTGTAGTGTAATACCCCTATTAGATAAGTTTGAGCTGAAATTCTGCCAATAAGCGTAAAACCAAATTAAAAAAAAAAAACATTTTCCTGTTAATCAGTTCCTATGGGATGTGATAATTATGAATAATACACGTTTCCATAGAAACAACATCCCATAGAAACGCCGTGCGAAGCCGCGGGAAGAAACTAGTTAAAAGAAATGAAATAAAAAGTTATAGAAAAGGAATAAAAATTTTGGATGATAAATGGAAAATTAAAACACAGCACTAAAAGCGGTATTACACTACACGTTATTCAGGGCCCTAACTACCGGACCCTGAATATGGTCCGGGTCCGGGTCCGTCCCCTAAGGACCCTAAATCTTATTACACCACTCTTAGTTAGGGTCCCTGAATACCGTGTAGTGTAATACCCCTATTAGATAAGTTTGAGCTGAAATTCTGCCAATAAGCGTAAAACCAAATTAAAAAAAAAAAACATTTTCCTGTTAATCAGTTCCTATGGGATGTGATAATTATGAATAATGTTTCACGTTTCCATAGAAATCACAAGTAAATAGATATAAATTTGATATCAAATTCAACAATTCCACAGTATTTTCAGTTGTCTCGATTCTACAGGTCCAATGTCTTGTCAGAATTTGTAGGATGGAATCTCAATCTACATATGTATATCTGATGTATTTCGTGGACCTTCCTGGTATCGGGGACCCAAAGGGAATAACGGCAAATTTGCAGCTTATTAACCAAGCTCACAGAAATCCAAATAATTTATTTCGATTTCTGTGACCATGCCGGATTTAGGGTACGCTCAATGTCAATCAGTCAATTTGAACTTCTTTCTGGTAACAAATCTGTTTTACACACTTTCATCGATTTGATAAAGTTATTATTAAATGTTTAGCTACTAAGTTTATTATTTTTCAGTTTGGCTTTTTATTTATAAGAATCTTTTCTTACATGTCAAGCACATACTACATCACTACATAGTATAAAACAAAGTCGCTTTTTCTGTCCCTATATTATGTCCCTTTATCCATAAGTCCCTTTGAATGCTTAAATCTTTAAAACTACGCAACGGATTTTGATGCGGTTTTCAAGAGGAAGGTTCATAATGTATAATAAAACCGTGCGAAGCCGGGGCGGGTCGCTAGTATATTTATATAAAGCTAATGTAGGGTTCATTAGTATCAGAACTATTTATTGCGTGGGAGTCTTAGCAATAGGTCTAAGTTATGCATTTAAAGTGAATTTACGAGAATTAAAATTATTTGTAGAATTTACATATAAAATAAAGGCTTATCAAGACGGGACTTAAAGTGGCTTATTCAAGTTTTCCACCTGAAAACTCATTTCTAAGAGGGAAAACGGGTAGTCAAAAATGTCAAAAACTATGAAAACTGACAGAAATAACTAATTTTTAATAATTTACATAATACTTATTAAATATACAGTACAATATCGTACCCTGTGTTTCTCTTAAACTTTCCCCTATAGCGATATCTACAAACACAGAAAAGTTGTCTGTATTTTATCGATAGCTTGTTATCCAGAGTCAACTTGTTATCTAGCCTAGAGTTCCTGCACCCGGCGGCAATAAATAGAAATACTTTAATCTGATTCATTCGTCCTTGCTCAAAGGGCGATATCCCTTTTATAGGTCAGGTCAGCACCACTACGGTTGCGGTGCAGGCAGGCTTTCGGCCCACGTTGGTTACTTAATCTGATATTCAGTGGAAACGTGTTTATTTATAGCATTATAGAGCTCAGTTTTGATTTCGCTTGATTGTACAATATGAATATGTCAAGTTTACGAAGGCAAGGTAACAAAATAATACGAATAATTCTAAAAAAATTACATTTGCTTCTTCTGATAAGAGAGTATAAAATTGAAAATCAACGCTGCTGGCATATTACATTTCAGCAAAACGCAGAATGTATTCCATTTTCCTTAGTTTTATTCGTTTTGATATGAATCCAATTAAAGCTTGTGTTTTTTTAGGCTAAGGCTATATAATGTAAATTATTTCATATTTATTCAGTCCCAAGCTAATAAGAGCTTCCGTAATGGGCACTAGACACAATAATGTGAATGTCAAATACTTACCTTTTGCTTAAATAATTGAGTACAACATTCGCCAGATATACATAGGCCTACTTAACCTTAGTTTACGATGATTTTATAGAAAAACTAGCTGTGCCCCGCAGCGTCGCCCGCGGGGAAATTTATTTATTTGTCAAATATCATATTTTTATACATAATATGCTATTCCCGATTTACGCGATCAGAACATATTATTATGAAAATTCACGGGTAATTATCGAGTTAATTTACGTATTTCAGTCATACCTTGACCACGACAGGGTGTAAACCTTTTGAAACGTTGGGAAAAATAGGTAAACAGTTCATCAGAAGCCCGTTGAATAAGCTGTGGGACACAGACACTGAGAGAAGCCTCTCCTGAGACTCAGTGGTTCAATCCTGTTTGTGAACGAGGGATTGTTTACAATTCCTCACAGCACGACTTTTAATCAAATTCAAAGTGCTTCATTTCCTTTAGAACTTTCAGGACACTTGGCCAAGTCAGAAATATCGTGTATCATTTAAAACTAGGAAATAAAGTGCTCACTTTGATTTGTTTTCTCTTCTATTTTTATAGGAAATGAAGCGAACAAGAAAGTTTATCATTGTTAGGTTGTTAGTTTTCAAGTTGGAGCAAATCTCGTCTCAAGCATTTTTATCAACTGGATAATCTCATATTCTATAGTAAGCTTTTAACAAAGAATGAAAATATTTACTGACAAGTTTTGCAATGCTGCAATGCAAACTCACTTGGATTTTTGTTGTAGAAGCGAAGGAAATTATTATGAATATTGCATCTGGAATAATAAATATATCACTTACCATCAGGTGAGATTGTGGTCAAACGAAGGTCTATTGTTGATACAAAGAATAAAAAACCTTTTCTTTTGATGGAGTCAAGGTGGCCAAACTGGTTTCCAGGCGCTCCTGCCCAAAGCTTACAACTGGTTCCACGTGGTGTCGGACTTGCGACTTGTAAATCAACAGCCTTTGCCTAGCATTAAAAAACAGTCTAGCTCTATTGAGCACCGAGCTTTTTGGATGCCAACAATCAAGTCACTGGACATTTGGAAGCCCGATATCTCTATGCTCTTTGAGACAGTTAAAGATGTGTCCTAAAATTGTGGACTTGCAGTGAGTGTGAATGCGTTTGCGGCAAACGCACAGACTTGTCTTAGTCGGGTTTGATACCAACTATTTATTTTTTACTAGCGACCCGCTCCGGCTTCGCACGATTTTATTATACGTATAAACCTTTTGAATCACTAATCTATTAAAAAAACCGCATCAAAATCCGTTCCGTAGTTTTAAAGATTTAAGCATACATAGGGACATAGGAACAAAGAAAACGACTTAGTTTTATACTATGTAGTTATTCTTTGATTGTAATTTTAGTTGTTAATAAAGAGATTTTTACTAGGTACAAAGCGATATATTTCGTTCTAGAAATGCGAAGATTACGACATACCTACCTTGGGGAAAGCCAGGACACGTTATAACTTTCAAATTGCATTTGGGCGTTGACTCGACTAGTTACTCTCTTACCTTGGAGAGCGGATGTTTAGCAAAGAGCAACATGACTTTGTATGTGTTAGCAGATAATATTATTTTAGGGGAAGTGGCGAACTGCGCACCCTAGTTAAACCTACAAACATGCTTTTGTTCTTTGAGCAAAATGTTTCATACATATGTAGCCTTTTTGAGCACAATTAGTTATTAAGGCAAACAACCAAGGCACTTTAAAATGTACGATCATTGCTTTGTACTTACCTTATATTATTTTTCTGCCCTGAATGTCTACTTAACGTTCCTTTTAAGATCGCCGGCGACATTAAGGCTGCCTGTCCACTGACGCGGAGAGAGGCAGCGGAGCGCAGAAACGAGGAAATATTAACCAATAGGATTGCCATGAAATCTCCGCTCCGTTTTTTCATGCAATCCTATTGGTTAATATTTCCTCGTTTCTCCGCTCCGCAGGCTCGCTCCGCTCCAATGGACAGGCACCCTAAAGATTTGCTTCAAACGCGTTCAAGTCCGGAGAGATGTTTGCTTGTTTGTATTTCCGTTTAGGTACTTATTGAAGTGCAGAATTAGTCTACCCGTTAGATCAACAAATCAAAAAGTTACGTCAAACGTGGAAAACGGCGCTACGCCCTTTATTTACAACTATGTGCCCCGCGGCTTCGCTCGCATATTTGTCACATTTTAGAAATTTATTGCACGCCTCCTAGGGGTAGTTTCGTAAAAATAAAAAATACGTGTCCAATTATTTACTTTGCAGTTTATTTATACCGAGTTTTGAGTGAATCAAACCAAGGAATAATAATTATTATTTTCCATTCAAACCCCTATTTAACCCCCTCAGAGGTTAAAATTTCCAAATTTTACACTACTTACTACAGATGCATTAAAAAATAGCTTATGATAGGTTTAACAAACTGTACGTGTGAATTTTGGAAATTCTTTTATTTAACGGAATATGAACAACAGACCACCTGTATCAGCAGCACTCAACAATTAAATGGTATTTTGATCAGGTGGAGACAATCGGCGACGCCTACATGGTGGTGGGCGGTCTACCAGAGAGGTGTTCTCGACACGCAGCGGAGGTGGCATCGCTGGCTTTGCATGTGCTAGATGCAATCCCTAAGATCAAGACAGCAAGACTCAATATTAGGATTGGTAAGTTGTGAACTAAGAACAACAATGTTCATGGTAAACAATCCACAACGCATCACCGAATCCAAGCTAAGCGGAGATCTAATGGGCACTAGATGCCTGATACTTAATACAATAGATTGTATAAATGCGATATTCTTAAAATATGTAAATACCCATTCATCATCATCATCAGCCCATATTAGTCCATTGCTGGAAATAGGCCTCCCCTAATGAGCGCTATAGCGCCCTGTCTTCAGCTTGACGCATCCAGCATCCAGCAGTCTTTCGCAGATCGTCATCCCACCTGGCCGGAGGGCGTCCTACACTACGTTTAAAAAAGAAAAAAATACCCATTGCTGCTCATTTATAAGCTTTACTAAGTTCTGGTATATAATTCATTATGGATTTTCCTGCTTTTCAGCAAAAACATCAGTCATATCCATAATCGTCTTATACGAGAAGTGGACATGAAAGGAAATATTCTAGTTCGGATTATGCCGGGCGGGATCTTCCCGAATATATTTTACTCTCACACGCACGGCCTTTTTAATTTTTAGGGTACCGTATCGGAAGGGTAATACGGGACCCTATTACTAAAACTTCTCTGTCCGTCTGTCTGTCTGTCATCGGGCTATATCTCATAAACCGTGATAGTCAGACAGTTGAAATTTTCACAGATGATATATTTCTGTTGCCGTCATACCAAAAAATCACTATCACTACATAGTATAAAATAAAATCGCGTTTTCTGTCCCTATGTCCCTATGTACCTATGCTTAAATCTATAACATTACGCAACGGATTTTGATCCGCTTTTTTTATAGATAGAGTGAAGAAAGAAGAAGTTCAAGAGGAATGTTTATACGTATAATAAAACCGTCTGAAGCCGGGGCGGGGCGCTACTAGAATATGTATATAAATACATATATTCTGATTTGAATAAAAAAATATTAAAGGCCCCATACAACGGTCTTGATTTGCCATGGTACGAGAGCCTTCGTTTTATTTCTTTGAAATAAAACCGATATTAGCTAGCGGATAATCACTAGCTGCGCCCCGCGGCTTCGTACTCGTGAAAATTTATGTGTGTGAAACAGTATCGTATTTATTTTTGGGCGCCCAGACATTTAAATTTTATTCAATGGACACAGTGGACCATCCGAAAACAAGAGACAGAAATGATAAAAACACGGAAAAACTCGGAGTGGACAAATGCAACCCGCCTCTTTCAGTGTTTGTCCTTGCGACTTGTTAGTAGTTATATGAACGCGCCGTCCTTAAGGGGTATTGTAACCTTTTCAAACGAAAAGGCTGGTTAGTTGGTATGATGAGGAAGCGCAAAAGATCACTGTGTATAATATTCATTATTTTCTTAGCTGTAGAGCTTATTTTCCCCTACTTTTGAGTGAATCGAACTATGTTAAGCTAAGCGACCCGCCCCGGCTTCGCAAGGTTTTATTATACGTATAATAACCTTCCTCTTGAATCACTCTATCCATTAAAAAAACCGCATCAAAATCCGTTGCATACTTTTAAACATTTATGCAGTCAAAGGGACATAGGGAAATAGGGACAGAAAAAGCAACTTTGTTTTATCCTATGTGTAGTGATTTGTACCGAGTTTTTAGTGAGTGAAACCACGGAATACCATTTTTCATAGAATCTGCTACTTACCCTGTTTTACACAATTTTCTAAATATAGAAATAGCTTCTGTGATGTGTAAAAAAAACGAATACCAATAAGGAAATCGGATCAAGGGCTTAGTTCTGAAATTGATTATTTCTGTCTCTTAGTGATAGCATAAAAATTAAATTAACTTACCTAGCTTTGCTAAGTGCGACTCACTGATACCCGTGATAGCCCAGATTTAAAGAAGCTCGTAGAAGGTAGAACCCATAAATAGGTCGGTACTATTCATAACTAGCGCCCCGCCCCGGCTTCGCACGGTTTCATTTTACGTGTAAAAATTCTCTCCTCTTGAATCACTCTATTTATTAAAAAAACCGCATCAAAATCCGTTGCGTAGTCTATATATATAAAAGAAAGTCGTGTTAGTTACTTCACTTATAACTAAAGGACGGCTGAACCGATTTAGCTGAAAATTGGCAGGGAGGTAGTTTAGAGCCAGGAGAAGGACATAGGATACTTTTTATCCCGTTCGGTACTTATAATAAAACCGTGCGAAGCCGGGGCGGGTCGCTAGTTTTAAATATTTAAGCATTCCAAGGGACATAGGGATATAGAGACAGAAAAAGCTACTTTGTTTTATAATATGTAGCTATGTAGTGATGATGTATTTTCAAATAAATTAATTTCCCGCGATTGAGCTAAAAAAATATGGAAATGACCTTTTCACTTACTATAAACACGACATCATCCTCACGTTTTTGTAATCCATATTGATTAATTTTAAAGCGAAAGCTCAAATGGATAGACGGATATTTATAACTTAGGTATTTACGCCAAAACACCTGAAAATATAAAATTGATTTTGAAACTTTGCATACCATTAAATCAGTTTATGTGGATTAGAAATAACCTTAAAACGGTTCCTTAGAAAGAACGCGTTCGAAGTCGCGGACAGAAATTAGCATTGGATAAAGACGCTTTTTCATTATCTTTTCTATTTCTGGCCTTCTCAATCTACATTTCCATGTCGTCTTATATTACAAAGTTAATTTAATTTCACCTGGTTGGTGTCTATATCAAAGTTATGTTAAAAGTAAGTTCTATATCATCAGTATATACATCAAATCTTACGAGTTTATCCACTCTCCAGTGTTTCGAATTAAGGCTGTTGTATGGGCTAACGCGCCTTTTTCAAAATGATATTTCTCCTTGATGAGTGCATGAAAATGTATGAAAAAAATATATGTTGCAAAATAGACTTTTATTTATAAGTTGTACATATGAAATGATTGAATTCATATTATTACTATATAAAAAAAATATCCAAAGTAAAGCATTTTTTGTTCTAAATTTGGATATTTCTGGCTTGGCTGAGCTGTAAATAGGATGACAAGTCAATAATATGCCATGGACTGATCTGATAAACGAACCGGAAAGTGGTTATACCTATGTGCTGTAATAGGTAACTTCATCTATTTTGGTCTTGTTTGGTTTGTCATGACTATTCTGATACTATTCTGATTCTAGATATCGAGATCTAGATATAATTATAAAAGTATTAAGTACAATCATAGATAATATGATTTAAAATCTTCCTCGGTATAAGCTTAGCCTCCTGAGGAAACCGACGTTAATTTTATTAAAAATTCGCTCAGCAAATTTTCAAAATGTGTTTATTTGAATAAAAAACTAATAATAAATCTCTATTCCGCAGGTATTCACAGTGGCCAATGCGCCGCTGGTGTAGTGGGTGTAAAGATGCCTCGCTACTGCCTATTCGGAGACACAGTGAACACTGCAGCCAGGATGGAGTCCAGCGGAGAACCTCAAAGGATCCATGTCAGCCACAGTACCTACAAGCTACTCAAGCAGCATGGCGGGTACCACTTCAAGGAAAGGGGGATCGTCAATATTAAGGTGAGGCAATCTATATAGCGTAAACATGGTGTTTTACTGCCTAGCTTGTAAACACTGCCAGGATCGAAT
Organism: Eupithecia centaureata; assembly: GCA_944547425.1. Classification (NCBI taxonomy): domain Eukaryota; kingdom Metazoa; phylum Arthropoda; class Insecta; order Lepidoptera; family Geometridae; genus Eupithecia; species Eupithecia centaureata. The sequence goes on along the minus strand of OX155684.1, from coordinate 14,252,869 downwards.
CCAGCGGACAACCGCAGCGGATCCATCTTAGCCTGAAAACGTTCAATGGTTTATAAACTTTCGCAATTTGTTTAAAATGCCTTGTTTAAAACTCCTTAAAATGGTAAACCGTTGCTCGAAAATAACTTTGTTTGACCATAATCCGTTATGGTCAGCAGATGTTAATGGATTACAAAGGTTTAGAAGAATAGGTACTTGTCTATGTCCTGTTTTATGCTAATTGCAGTCAGCGATCTATTCTTGCCTCACGTTTGTCATAGATATACCTACTTACTCAAATACCTATCGATGACTGAGGTCTCTACTTCAATTTATATTATAAATCTGAATTTGTGAATCTGGAAAAACACCTTAACAGCTTTAAAATTAGTTAGGTACTCATATTTTAATGGATTACAAAGGTTTAGAAGAATAGGTACTTGTCTATGTCCTGTTTTATGCTAATTGCAGTCAGCGATCTATTCTTGCCTCACGTTTGTCATAGATATACCTACTTACTCAAATACCTATCGATGACTGAGGTCTCTACTTCAATTTATATTATAAATCTGAATTTGTGAATCTGGAAAAACACCTTAACAGCCTCAGCTTAACAGTACTTTAAAATTAGTTAGGTACTCATAATAATTACTTGTACTTTCATTGTAAGATTATTTAAATTTCAGTGTTAGCAAATTTTAATACCATAAATGAAAACTTCTAAGCCTTAGTTAAACCACCTTTGTTTCTACTCCTTTAAGTATTGTAACATAAGCTGTTTAATTTCATGTAGATTTAAATAAAATACGGGTAGACAGGGGTTAGATAAGATATATAATTAATTTGCAAAAACTCACGTCATGGCCTGAGGGTTTTTGTTACTCCGCGGCCTCCATTTTTCAAGCTGACATGTCTATCACTCATCTACATTCACTCTCTTTGAAATACTGTTGACGAGTTTTTTATCATAACTGCGAAAAGTCAATTCAAAACCGAGCAACAGCGGTATTCTACAGCCTTCGATCCGGATAAAATAATAACCTACTACTATACATACAGCATTAGATAACAGTTTTATAAATTAATTTGTAATTTAATTTTTAATTTTTTTTTTAATTTTGCTTATAGATTTCTTAAGTATTAGATATTATATAGATCAGTTATCAAGGAAAATTTAATTTAAAGCAGGTGAAACCGCGGGAAACAGCAAATAACTAATAAACTGTGACATAGTCTGTCTACTAAGTCAAATAATAAACTAAAATGTAGGCCTTGTTGACTAATAATACTAGTACTAGTAATTTAATATTGCTTCAGTTAAAAATAAAATCCTGTCCATCCAAAGGTTGTCTGGAAGAGATCGTTTTTAGCGTAAAGGCCGCCGATTGTGCCACTTAGATGTAATTATTAGTATTAAGTTCTGTTTATACTACAAATTTTGATGGTGCAATAAAGAAGTTATCTAGTTATCTAAAATATCAATCATAAAATACAGCATGGCGGATTCGGCTGTAAAACTTGATTTGGGTTATGAAAGGACAAGAAATCTATAGATCAGTTATCAAGGCAATTAATTAAAGTTCTCGAAGATTCCCCTAAAGTTAATAAATAGTTTTGTTTGTCCCGGAGAGAGAGAATAGATCGAAGTTGGGAGGAGTCTATTGTTTACCCTTTACAAAAGGGTAGGTTAGGTACCTAAAGTTACTAGGACCTAAAATAGAAACAACCTATAGCAGTAACTTGTTCTTTATCTAAAACACGATTCAAAAACCTAGATAGGTACGTTTTTGTAAATGAGTTACAAAACAAAACAAATATCGTAGAGTAGTAGAGTAGAGCAGTAGAACCTAATTAATGTTTTTAATTTTATTTATTTTTCGGGTATCAGCAGAGCAAGCTGCAGAAATTCTAAATATTTCGTGGTTTTGACGGCTTTCATTCATCATTCCATAATTTTCTTATTTGATATTGAACTCGAACTTGCATCTTTTAAAGAACAGACGGAGTTCACGTATAGATACTTACTATTAGTTATGATATTAATTTTTAAAAGAATAGGTAGGTACCTGGCTGTATAAAAGGCATTATTCTTCTACGGAGAAATTCTAAGAACATCGTGTTTCAAAGCTGTTAGTGCACCAAAATCACTGTAATACTTGAAGTACCTACCTACCTATAACGCATATGCTGATCTGGCTACGTCATACTAGGAGCTGGCCCTACGGAACGTAGTACTTGATCTTAGGGAGCTGGTATTGGTTGAGGCTGGATAGTGAATGTCTTAATCATTTCCTTGACCCTATCACTAATCATGTCTTATCACTATTCCTATCACTTGTCTAAGTGATTATTTTGTCAGCCTAAAGAAATAAAGATTATTGATTTACATGGTCTTGTATTTATAGCTTCCATTTGATAGCAAATTGAAATGAACTGTGTCGGTAATTTGGCAGCTGGTCTATTTTATGCTTCCTGGGTTCAAAACGACGCAATTTCTCGCATAAACAACCTCTATTGGCCCTGGATTAAGACCCTTATTTGCTTAAGCGATTAACAATTTATATTCAACAGGGTAAAGGAGACATGCGGACGTGGTGGCTGGTGGGAGAATCGCATGAGAGGAGGAAAAACTCATTTTTTAGATATCGTAAGTTTCGTAATAAAATTACTTTTACAACAGTTCTTCGTGAGAATGTCAGAATATTATCGTTTGATTCCCTTTATTGTATCTCCCCTTTTATTACAAAATTATACAGGCGAAAAACTTGTTTGTGAGGAACGCTGAAACTAGGTATTACTACCTGGTTCATGGAATGAGAGGAAATTATATAAAATAAGCTTTGTAAACAACCTCAATACAGGGAGTGAAATGGGGATTTTTTTTGGAAGAGCGAAGACACGAGAATTGGCCTGATAGTTTGCGCAGATGTAATTCAAGACCTGACAGAAAATCTAATATGTAACAATAGACGTGCCAGCGCCCATGAACAACGAGCGTGGTATTCTAGATTTCGAAGGAATATTTAGACCGGCAGATATTTGGCGTTGTCCGCTCATAAAAAAACCCTTCGATAGGTACCTACCATATGCGGACACAAGGGACCATCAGTGACCGAGGAATCGCCCCTTAAAAAGGGTTACGTGCCAGTGCCCTTGTTATAAATAAATTATTATCTACTGGTCAATTCACATAGCATCATCTAGTCCCAAGCTAAGCAGACCTTGAACAAGAGTTGTGTTGAAATGTGGAGATTCTAATCTCCTTTTTTTTACATTCAATAAGATTCAAATTTTGAATCTTGTCGAATGTGAGATTCGAATGATACACTTGCCGATCAGAACATCGAATTTCAACACATGCAATACGAAGAAATTCAATTAATATATGTACTCAAATTTTAATGACTTTTTACAGAAATCGACCCGTCCCAAAGTCAAGAGATCGACGAGCCCTGGTGGGATCCTGAAGGCTCGATGATAAACATCCGCGACCGCGCCCGCCTCTCCTGCGGGGGCTCCTTCGGCCCTGGCTCAGCCCTCTCCTCCCCCGGCCCCCCCGCCCCCGCCTGCAACTGCTTCATACCCCCCCGCGACCACCACTCCGCCCCTGTGGTGCTGTTCTGCGACGACTGACGCTAACTGATGGATAACGTCAGAAATGTTCCAAGATTTGACGTAAATTGTGACAGTGGTGTTGGTACTCCGGACAGTGTACACGACTTTGATGATGATGATGGAATCAAGAAACTTGATGAAGATGTTGGGTTTCTAAGTGCAAGTGGATTTATTGTCAGTGTAGGAGGCAGTTGTGTTGAAGCTACATGTGAAAGTGTCGGTAAGAATTACGTATATAGTAATGAAAGTCCAGAGAACAGTGAACAAAGACTAGATTTAAGTACGAAAGTTAATGGCCAAAATTTAAGTGTGATAAAAAAAACAAAGTCTCGTAATGATAGAATAAAAAATAAACGAGTCAATTTTGAAAGAAAAGGAAGAGGTGACTATTTTGGGAATAATGTAAGCATGTTAATATCGATGTATCAAAAGTGTGGGCTAGAAAACAGTATTCATGTCGAGAAAGAAAATATAACTAGCGATGTATTTTTGCAACGTATATTAGTAAATCGTGCCATAGCTAATAAATGCGTAGGAAAAGTAGATTTATGTACCAAATATAAAGCAGGGAACAGCTTAGATGATTTTTATCCTGAAATAAAAGAGTTTGACGAAACGTCCACAGTAGGAAACGAAGTTGTCGATAAAGTAAATGATAAGCCGTTTAGATATATTGAAGATAGGTTTAAGAAGTTTAAGATTGTATACGAATGTAAAAATGACGAAGCTAACAGAGCTAGGAAGCTGGCTGCTCTCCAAAGATTGTACAGTGCTGATTATCACATGGAACTAGGGGGCAGATTAGAATTGGATATGGTTTGATGGCGAAGAGATGGAATGTTTATCAGTTAGGTATTATATGTGGTGTTAGTGTTAGCGATAAATAGAAATCAAAATTATGTAAACTGTATTTAGTTCATAGTTTTAAGTGAATATTTATACCTACTTCCCTAAGTATTGTTTTTGTCAATGTACCTGCTTCCGCTCGTGACGCGACTATTAAAAGTAGTAAGTAGGTACCTATCTATCCCAGTGTTTGCAGGAGTTAAGTCGTTTCTGTGTATTTCTGTGTTTCTGTGTATTGTTAGTGTTATAAATTCTTACAATACCTGCTAATTCGGCTTTGTATACATCTGTGTGGATTATTATCATTCTAAATATAAAAAACCTAAACTCATTTTCTCAAATCAAGTACTTAATTGTTAATGTGTGACGTCCTACATTCTACAGGGACATATTAGATTAGATATAAGACCAAAATCATTTCGATGTATCTATGAAAAAAATCAGATCTCGATTTAAGATAGAAGCTGAAAAAATTCAGTTTCCTTCCCTATTGTCTAAATGAAAGTTCTCCCGTCCTTTGTAATAGAGAACAAATGGGGTCCTCGAACTATTATCCCTTATATAAAACTAGGATTGAGGCCATGATCCTGCATCAATCTACATTATTATCGCATTTACCACCGGCCACAAAATAGTAACCTACTAACACAGAAGGCTCACTCGAAACCCTTCTGGGAATTCTGTCCCCATTTACTCTGAACGTAAATTAAAATATTATTAGATATATCTTTACATTTATGGCGCGTAGATAAATATTGGAAATGAAAATAACCGCCTAGGTACCTAATCAATCTTGTCTCGCTAAGGTGGATATCTTGACAAAGATAGCATGAGAGAGGCGGTCTCTAGGAAAATCATATAATGTAAGTAGTACTTAGATTTTCCTAGACACAGGAAAAATTATAGTATTATTATGTTGACATAAAAATTTCACGAGAGTTGCGAGTTACACACCCGAATTTGTTTTCTGACTAAATTGAGAACCATTATAAAGTTGAAGTTGAGTTTATTTTCTGGGTGGTTAAGGACAAAAGACTGTTTGTGCTCGATGGATAAAATATAACTCAATATTAGCTTTTGATCCAGTGAGCTTAACTTAAAGGTTACCCTTCAAATAAGCACACAGAGAGGAAAATCTGACCCTATTGGAATATTAAGTAGGTAGGAAAAACGAATCGCATTCAATAACGAAGAAAACTAAATGTTAGGATGTTAATATTAAACTGCCGTGGATCATAATATTTTTTTACTTATTTTAAAGTGCATAGTAGAAAGTGTGTCACATAGGTACGTACCTACATGCTGTTAGAAAGTTCGTAGCATTCGTTAAACCTTTATTTAAATAAAACCCGCCTAAGCCACAATGGATCATTTAAGGGGCTTTTCGGTACAGAAATTAGCAAGTCTAATACATATTATTAGTTGAATCCGGTTATTATAAAATATGGCCATCAGTCCGAGGTCTGTAATAATAAAGGATACCTACAATATTTACGTTAATATTTGCGTGACATAATTTTGAAATACCTACCTTAGACTATATTTCTTGTTTTAATGTGGAATGCGTAACAGGCCGCAGCGCGAAAAAGGCAGTTACTTAACCGTTTTTTAATTTCCTTCTATGACCTTTTACGTAACTTTTCTAGTAGTTAAGTAGTTTCACATCCAATGACTCCAAAACGACAAATAATTAGGGGGACATTTAAAAACAGTTTCTGATTTTTTTCCGGGTTTTCTTCGACTTTTGTTTGACCACAATGTCACCTGATGTTAAGTGATCATGCGATCAAAGATCTACATACTGAGGATGTTGCATTCATCATTATCATCAACATCACTATTCCACTACTTGACATAAGGCCTCCTCTGATATGCGACTCAGGCGCGGATCCAGGGGGGGGGTCATGGGGGTCATGACCCCCCCCAGTGCTGAGTCCAGGACCTAGGTAGACCACTAATTAAAATTGTAAAACATAATGTTTTTTTTTATTTCTTATCACAAAACTTATAGATTTTATGTACTTAAGTACCTTAAATATTTAATTAATTTAATATCCATTATTCGGGAACGACAGCAAAGAAATGTTGAATTTTACCGCGCCACCGCCACCTCACCTTTCATTAGATGTTACATTTCGTGTGACACTGACACTTGCGCGCGGTTTGTTTCGTCTAACCGAAGCCTAGAACTAGAATCAAGTTTTTTAAACTTACGCGATAAGAACACATTATTATAAATATTTAGGTACGGGTATTTATCGCGTTTATTTAGCTATTTTTTTATGTTTCGGTATGTAACAAAAATATTTTTTCTTTACGCCTTCTCCCGAAACGCGTTACCTATCACAAAAAGATTCTTTTCAATCCCGGAATTTCGGGATTGATAAAACACGATTCTGGGATAATTCCTGGATTGGACAATTTAGTAAAAATCAAAGTATCATATGAAATCGCTTTTATTTACTTTAAAACAAAAAGTACAAAACGCACACACTTAATTTTTAAACATCTAATATTTTTTTAAATTCTACTCTTTTACAGTAGACAGATAAAGAACCTTAATAAACTTAATAAAAACAAAATTTACCGTGAGTTAAACGTATTGTTACAACCAAAAGGCAAGTCGTTGACGAAGATTATCGATAATAAATAAATTTTACAAACCTTTTTTTTGACTACGACGCGACCGAAGAGGCGTTTTAAGGAATGCTTTTATTTTGTGTACCTACAGTTACATAAAAGATATTGTTCGATATTAAAAAGACCTAATTCTAATATAATGTAAGTTAGTTTAGATAAAAAAAATTGTGTTTACATTATGTACGGAACGCGCTTCGCTTTTTTATTATTTTTAACAATTTTAAGAATTTTACTCAATTCTTGAAATCCCGGGATTGGATAAACTTAATCCAGAAATTTTCGGGATTGAAAATAAAGGTTGATTTTCGAAATTGATCGATCCTCTAGCTATCACTTCATTTATTTCAATGGGCACGTTTTAATGGACGTGGAGAAGTGCCAGTCCGGTTAGGGGTAGTTATCGCCTTTCATTCATATTTAATGATTATGGATATTTTCCTTTTTTTAGGTATTTCATTACATTCATTGATCTAGGTACGTAACCAGAATGAACGTGTAGGTAGGGAGAGGGTGAGGAGAATCGCCTGGAAGGTAATCATACGTATGGAGGGCGATGAATTTATTAAATTTCTGCTAAATACCCATATGGTAGACAATTTTTATAACTTATAAATGTGGTTTATTAGTTAAAATTAATATGTCAAACACATTTTAATTCTTCTCCAAGGTTTTTCCCTCTCTAATTGGATTTTCTGTGATCTAGTTAACTATAAATTCTAAACCGACGTGCATGTATGAAGAAAGTACCAAATAAAAATGGTGAGACAAAAGAGGTGTGCAAGGAAAGTTGTAAGTGGAAATACGTTATCTCTGCCTACCCTCTGGGAAACAGGCGAGTCTATGTAGGTATGTAGTTCTGTATCAATTTTAGCGGAGAATAAAAGTCGGATTCTGTTTATTTTGTTTGTACTCAACTGTTATCTCTCATTTATGAATTGTCGTGGAGTGGCTTGTAGTGAAGGCGGTTTGGGTCAGGTTTTTAAACTATTTGGATGTGGTTTGAAGGTATTTTATTCTCTACGTCGTCTTCAGTTTTGTAGAGTGATTTTTAACTAAAATCTTTGCTATTTTTCTGTTTTTCTTCAATTAGTAATGATGAGTATTTTCTTACATCTTTTTCTCTATCACTTAGAGCTTCAAATAGTTGTCTTCTCCTTGTTCATCCTTCATCTTTTTCTAGTAAGTCTTTATGAAGATTATTTTATAATTTAGTTTACACTCTGTCGTGTCTGTCACCCTTTTGTGGCCTATGAGAAAGAGAGCCTTTGATTCTGTCGAAACTTGGGCTGTTCTGGAATCCTTACAGCGGTGCCAAGTAGACTATCGTTATATCGAGGTGCTGAGATGTCTGTACGATGCCGCCACTATGAGTATCCAATTAAAGGGCCAACAGTCTAAACCCATCCAATTACGCAGAGGAGTGAGACAGGGGGATGTCATAACCCTGAAACTGTTCACGAGCGCATTGGCTAGGAACTGGAAAGGTAAGGGCATTAATATAAACAGCGATTACATCTCGCACCTGCGATTTGCTGATGACAAAGTCGTAATGGCGGAGTCGCTAGAGGAGTTAAATTGATAAAAGTAATAAAAAACTAAGCGCTTTAAGTACCTACTATAAACACAATTACTTAATTAATTACTTATTAATTTAATTGTTATTATTAATTATATTAGATTATTTTTAATACCTATCAAACAAGTATTGTTTGATTTGTGTAACTGTAGGTAGAAAAACTAAAAGCATTTCTTAAACAGGTACCTCGACTCATCTTGAGTCGCGTCGTGGTCAATATTTTTGTAAAATTTATTTATTCTCGACAATCTTGTGAATGTGATTTTAGTTGAATTTTACTTTTTTTTTAAAGTAAAAAAAACTATTTTCATATGATACTTACTTCGATTATTACTAAATTGTCTACGATCCCGGGATTACCCCGGGATGGCGTTTTATCAATCCCGAAATCCCGGGATTGAAAATAAAGACCGAGATCGAATCCTCTTGTGAAAGGTAAGGCGTTTCGGGAGAAGTCATAAAGAAAAAAAAATTCATATACCTACCTAAATAAAGGTATTTTAGTACTTACAGTAAGTACTTGCATACATTGATTAAATACCTACGTTTTACTTGTATCTATGATTATAAAAATTAAATTATAGCTTCTTGTGACTTGACCACGACTTTGTGACCCCCCCCTAGCACCGAAGCTGGATCCGCCCTTGATGCGACTTATGTCTCTTATAATTGGGTGTATAATATAAATACCATATTTCTATGCTAGGCATGCATGGTGGGGATTGCAGTAGAGGTAGTAAATATATACAGAAGCTACTCTTACCTGGGTTAGATTCCCCGTGACATTATGTACTACACTAGCGACCCGTCCCTGCTTCGCACGTGTCTTAGGGCTCAAACACAAAACTGCGAGCTCGCATCGCATCGTAAATATCTGCGAGCTCGCACGATAACGTCAGATCTCATTTGCATCGCGTATTCCTGTCATATTACGTCATACTTGGTGACCCCCCTTTTAGTCCGCTCTGAGACAACTTTAGCGAAAGAGCGCGGCGCCTGAGCCGCCTTCTTTGTGTTGTAAAAAAAAACTGCTTCAGTTCTCAACTCATAGTAATTTCGAGTAAAATAGTTCCCTTCAGAGTTCATAATCGTATTAAATGGATGAATCCAGAATCTTCTTTTTCTTTTATATCTATTTAACAATAACAGCAGTGCAATTGGACCGATTTATGCAAAAATGATCCAACCCACAACCTAGTCAATTTCGAGTTTTTTTAACCAATGTAATCAGAATAAGGTATATTTTAACATATCAAAGACTCACACCTCTATGTTCACAAATGTGGAAAATCCATATGATCCAACCCACAACTGTCATGTCGAAGACCATTTTTTAAAATGTATAAGTGTTTCATGCCACTTGAATCATTTTTGTGTTGCTTTTGTTACCCTAACATATAACCGTTCTAATTTGCTACAATGATTCAAACTATAATATTAAGCAGGTCCATCAGTTCAAAGAGCTCAGAAAGCTATAGAAAGAGCTATGCTCGGAGTTTCTCTGAAGGATAGGATTCGTAAAGAATACATCCGAAAGAGAACCAAAGTTATCGACATAGCTCAAATAATTAGCAAGCTGAAGTGGTGGCAGTGGGCCGGCTATATCTCGCGAAGAACCGACAACCGTTGGGGTAAACGTGTTCTTGAGTGGAGACCGAGACTTGGCAAACGTAGTATAGGACGCCCTCCGGCCAGGTGGGATGACGATCTGCGAAAGACTGCTGGCAGATGCTGGATGCCAAGCTGAAGACAGGGAGCTATGGCGCTCATTAAGGGAGGCCTATGTTTGGCCGGTTTTTCCTATGGCACCGCGTTCGCCACGGCCTGCGGTGTGTGTGTAGGCTTTCATAGGATTCCATAGAATACAACTCGCACGCCTTTGCCTCCGCCACGCCTCCGGCTTCTGTGTGTTTCGTACTTTAACGAAAAATAAATAAATAAAATAAAATAAGTACAGGGCCAGCAGATCTAATATTAGATACCAGATGATTGCATTGATTAATTTAAGAAACCGAAGGGAAGCTGCAATAATAGACGATGTAGATGGTTTATGTGATGAACCTTATTCTGATTTGGACGAGGAGTAGGGCCAATTTTGTTTGTTTTGTCTTTTAAAACACAAAAATGATTACTAATTTTTAACACACTTTGAATCATTTTTGCATTTTAATTTTTGCACCCTACATAGCTCTTTCCATACAAAATTAATTTTGTAATAATGATCCAGGCGCAAGTTTTCCCAATTATCTACTAAACTATTACAATTTATTCTTTATATTATTTATAGCAAAAAAGTTGAGTTTACATAGCATTAAATTAAATTAAAATAACAACATTTTGTATTACAAAGCTAGAGAAATACCGCCACAAACTTAAATATCGATTATCTCGAAATGAGGTTTGTGTGGGTTGGATCATTTTTGCTTAAATCGGTTCAATTATCTTTTTGGGATCCATCTTACGCTTCCTAAAAACACGTCCAATACGGCGGACTAAACTTGAAGATATGGTTACCCTACAAAACGGTTCGCCGCAGAAATTCGCATCGCAGAAATTCGCAAATCAAGTTCGTGTGACATCGCATCAAATCGCATCAAATCGCATCGCATCGCACCAAATCGCAGTTTTGTGTGGGAGCCCTTATACATATAAACCTTCCTCTTGAATCACTCTATCTATTAAAAAAATCAGGATCAAAATCCGTTGCGTAGTTTTAAAGATTTAAGCATACATAGGGATATCGGGACAGAGAAAGCGACTTTGTTATATACTATGTAGTGATTATGTATAAGTGTCCGTACATTATGTATAAGGGTCTGTACATTATGTATAAGTGTCCGTCTAGTCAAAACCCCAGATCAGTAGAATATCTGTATTTACAGTATCAGTATTTTACAATTTAAGCTAAGCTAAATATTATTATACAATATAATATTATCTACAGTTTATTTCTATGTCAAGTATTAAATGTACTATGTTGTCTGTTGATATTAAAAGTTTTATCATATAAATTGGAGTTTTATTTTACAAGTGCTGGTGTTTTTAGTGACTAGAAATTCAAAAGATTTTTTAAATCAACCTACAAAAAATTCTATTGAAATTTAATCAAAATAATAGCAAGCTTTTTAAGACTTATTTATTATTAATTTGATAACTATCCTAACTCACTTAATAAAATATATATATGTATATAAAAAAATACAATATTTATGTAACTACATTTCCTAAAAATAATATCACTGAATCACTGTATCCTAATGAGGTAAATTATAGAGAATATCCATCTCTAAGTATACAACTTATAGTCAATTTCTAACATAAAGTATTTAATACATTTGAAGAGTAGGTACCAATTCTTTTTTTTTAATTATGTGCCACAACAACTTTATTAGATCAAATGAACATCAACCCAAGCTAGACCAAGCAGCTCTTAGATTACATTTCTTTTGTTTTTAGAAAAGACTATAAGAAGATCACATTTTGATCTATCTACACAATATACAATCTACCGATGAGAAAATAGGATTTAAATTACTTCATTTCTTTAATCCCCTTAATCTTAGTTCCATCTCTAAATATGCTCGTAAGGAGGGATCATCTACCATTTTGAGTATTTTCTCGCTGACTTCGGGCCCAGCATCCTTCATCTTTGATGTGATTGCTTCAGCCCACACAATGAAGACACAGTTGGAGCAGCCAGAGCGACAGCATGCCTGTGGGGGATGATCGATGGATGCCTGAAAAAGTGTAGAAGTATTTGCATTGTCAAAAATAATGAATTGTTCTAGACATATACTAGGTAAATTGAAACTTCTACATATGAGACATTGCAGCAGAAAATTTGCAATTAGTGTACTACCTAAATTCTCGAAAAAAAAAATCTATGTCCCAGTGTAGTAGAATATCTACCTACCTCTCTTGCAAGTTTTTCAAGCTCTCTCTCCTTTTCCAAATTTGCGGAATCTGTTGTCATCATAACAGCTTTGGACTGGATGTTGTAGCCCTGCCGTGCTAGCGTTTGGAGCGGCAATATTCGCGATTTCTGCAAAGTTAGGAAGATTACATGAGTAAATAAGCTGTAGGTATACTGTATAGGTAAATAATGTTTTTCTAATTTTTGAAGTAGTGAGCATCGTACTTACTATCATTTTAAAATACATAAATTTAACATGCCATAAATAGTATTGTGATAAATATACAACACGGAAAATGCAACAAAGGCCAAGCCAAGGCTGAATAGAAAATTACTCTTCTCTGAATTTCTGTCTGTTGAAGAAAGATTCACAACAAACAGACTTCTGTCAAACAGGAATGACAGAAGCGTGACATATGACAAATACATTACTGCATCAGAGCCGAGGAGTAAGGATAAAACCGATGGAACATATGAAGGCAATATCTTTGGAAGCAAGTGTGGTGTGAACTGTAATTAAAAAGTGATTTAGTAGTGCAGCAGGTATAATCTAATATTTCTGGGCTCAGATGATGATAAATAAAACCGGTCGTGATAATCTGCCACAGATAAATGTACCTACATAAATAAAATGAGCCATGCATGCATGCACGAGTGCACGACTCACGCATGATGATGTAGGGATCTTAGTAGGTACAAGTCATACAACTCATTACATACCTAACGGTAAAATTTTCTAGGTATATAAAGGCTGTTGGAACTTGTAAATATTTGCGATTAACAATTTTAGCATGAACGCGACTATATTAATTTTGTTTTTTCAGCCATAAAATTATTATATCAAGCAAGCAGCTTCTTGCTGTGGTAACCTGAAATAAATAGGTAGATATGCTACGCTCTCAGATTGTGTCCGTCAAGTTAACAGCACCAACCACCATGGAATTTTGAGTTTGATGATTTTTTTTAAAAATATGCCTATTAACTGTGCCATCAATGCTGAATCCAGTGCCGCAAAGCATTTAATAGACAATAGTGCTCCAGTATATAGGTACTTTAAGAGTTATTGAATATAGTGTACTAGCCACTGACCTGTATATAGACAGCGTACTTGTATCAGTCAGTGGTACTAGCACAAAAACATCGTGCCATAGACTAATTTTAGTAATGTCTGTGAACTGACTGTATGTCATGTCAAGTCAAACGAAATGTAAAAAAAAAGAAAAGTTCGATGACCGCCCGGAAACAGCGTTTTGTCCGTCATTTTTGATCGACTTTTCGGTATTTTTAGTTGAAGTTTGGCTAAAATTCGTATTGTAAATAGTGATTTGTGATATTGTGCCTTGAGCCTTTGCAATATTCAATAACGTAAGTAGAACGTGTAATACCCACTCAATGCTGCCTGTGGTGATCGGACCGTTGGCTCGCCTCTCCAGCAAAGCTCGATGTCAAAGCCGCTAAATTTTCTAAATATTAATCTATTTTTCCTTCAACACCGTTTGTTACTCTGTGTAACCTTATCTTTAGTCACTTATAAGCATCATAAGCGGTTTCATCAAGCCTAGTTTCCCTTACTAATAATCAATGAACGAGTTGGTAGCCTCAGTTGGTAGCTTAACTCTCCATTTTCCTGTTACACGATTCATTTCTTGATGGTTTTAAAACGTGTGTTTAAAATATAAAGTTATGGGCTGTAGCCAAATGATGGTAAACCTATTTAGAAGAAGGTACTTAGGTTATGCATAATTTATTTCTGCATTGCATGATTCATACCTATAATGTGAAGATAGCAATGATGTGCTATCTCTTTAAACTTCAACATTGTAGTACCACCCAACAGCTAGTACGAGATTAAAAATAAACTGCTGATTTACTTACATTTTTAATCATTTGATTTGAATCCTCTTATAGTTTTGTAGTACCATCCAATGCAGTGCAATACTAATACTAGAGTAAAAATAAATTCTCTTACATTTTATAATTTGAATCCTATTTGGCTGAAAATCAGTTTTTTTGCTTCTAGGCAAAGAAATTTCACTGAGCCATGGCCTATTTGACGTGCTGCAGCACACATAAACTTATCTGAACTAAGTTATTTTGTAAGAACTTAATTAATTTTGAAATTGAATGTTTGATGAACTAAATGTAGGTGAGTGTAGTTGAGTTTTGGACTCATCAGAAATTTTAATTATATTACTTACTTAAATAAAACTAGGTAATAAAGTAAACACTGATTTTTGTTCACTTCAATCACATAAGATAAAGTAAAGAAGCGAACAATAAACCTTTACCTTTTCAGGTTGTTAGTTTTTGAATGAAATCTATACATTTTATACTCTTTGCACACACATAGACACTTTGCTTTTTCAGTAAGTGTCTTCATATCTTTGTCCAGAAAATGTCCGGGGAACCTGACGTAGCACACACCCCTGATGAGACTCCCGAAGAAGAAATCAAGTCGACCTACAAGCCACCCCCTGAAAAGACCATTGAGGAGATCCTGGCTGCCGATCAGGAGGATGAGTCCCTCAGGAAATACAAGGAGGCGTTGTTGGGGCAGGCACAGACTGGGGTAGTCATTGTTGGTAAGTGGGTCTTACCATGGTTATAAGGAAAAAGAGTTGAGATGAAGTTTACGGACAAGACTCTGCCTGCGACGCAAGAGGTTGCGATTTAATTCCCATTTTGAACAAATTTGTTAACGATCTGCATAAATTTGTGCCGTTGGTCTGCATGTTAGGTTTACTACTCTAGTTTACGCATTTAGACTCAGTTTGGTCCATTATGCATATGTTTTGCTAGCATAGCCAGCCTAACTTCCTTCAGAAGCGCAGAATCTTCCTGGCATCTATTCATTATATCATTAGACATAAGCCAATTCTAATAAGCACCATATAGGCTGGTCTAGTCCACTGCTGGACATTGGCCTCCCCATAATGAGTCTTTATGTAGCGTTACCTTTTGTAGGTACCACATAAAAAATATTTTGGGTTTTAATTGACACTTGAAGGATCTTTTAACTATTGCATTTTACCACGGTTGGGTATCTCTACTGACATATAGCTGATTCCAATATCCTATAAGCTTAGTTTTCGACACATTGATATGTCCTTATCACACCTTATCAGTTGACAGAGTGATATCAATTTCACGGGGATAATCTTATCAGGAGTTTGTTAGTAAATAGAAAATACTTTTGATTGGTATCATGTAAATTTATTTGGTCAAGGCTCCTCAAAGTAGTACTTTCTGAATGTTGTTTTTTTAGTTCTGTTCTCACCTGGTGTTTGTTACATCTTCACGCCAAAACTAGTGAATGGATTGGGCTGAAATAAAACATAAAATCTGGAATAAAACCAATGAATAATTTTCCATGGGACATTAATAAATTTGAAAGGTACATAGAAAAAACGCATGCGAAGCCGCAGGCAGATTACATTATCAATTCAGACGTACATTATCAATTCTTACTTTATTTAAATAAAATTTAGCAAAATCCAAACCGTAGTTTCAGGCGTGAAGAAATATACATCCATTCTAACTACAGCCCTAATAAAATAACTTTGACTAACCCAAGCTACCTACCAAATGAACCTCAATAACCATAACCATCTGAATCTGTAGTCAGGTAAATACGGAAATACGCTCTGAAGCCATTCAGTGAATTGAAACTTATAACGCTTCACAGTGGCAATGATATTAAATGAACCAAAGTACCTGATAGTACTCGCATGTTACAGGAAAAAGATTAATATAGTATTGATAGTGAATATTTCTATTATAGGCTGTTTTCGACATCCAGTCGGGGATTTGAAATTGTTTTAAACGTTATCCCCACCTACCTACTACCATCCTATTAATATTATAAACGCGAAAGTTTGTAAGTATGGATGTTTGTTACTGTATCACGCAAAAACTATTGAACTGATCTGGACGAAATTTGGCACAGAGATAGATTATAGTCTTGAATAACACATAGACTATATTTTATCCCGGAATCACCACGGGAACGGGAATTATGCGATAAAGCCGCGGGGTGCATCTAGTAATATTATAAATGCGTAAGTAACTCTGTCTGTCTATTACGCTTTCACGCCTAAACTACTGGTACATTAAAAAAATCCCTTACAATCATACAATATTGCAACAAATTGATTAATTCTTATGTTAATGTTGTCAACATTTATAAAAGTACTAGCGACCCGCCCAGGCTTCGCACTGTTTTATTAAACGTATAAACCTTCCTCTTGAATCACTCTATCTATTAAAAAAAAAACCGCATCAAAATCCGTTACGTAGTTTTAAAGGTTTCAAAGGGACATAATGACATAGGGACAGAAAAAGCGACTTTATTTTATACTATGTAGTGATGAGGAAGTAACTTTGTCTGTCTGTTACGCTTTCACGCCTAAACTACGGAACTGATTTAAATAAAATTTGGTATAATACAGTAAAAAAATAATATACTTACTTCTATCGTACGAGTATTATATCATACAAGATTGCACCTAATTGATTTATTCTTTTGTTTATTGTCAACATTTTTTAAAAGTAACTATGCACACGTGCGAATACGTAGAAGACAGCTAGTTTCTTTAAAAAAAGTTCATTAAAAAAAGTGAAGCTACCCGGAAATAGCAAGTAAATCAAGTAAATCATCAATCCATAGGCTTTAATTTGATCAGAGCATAATATGCAGCTAACCTTTAATACATATATGTTACTAATGAATGAGACTTAGGAAAATGTTGAGTCTAATGTCCCTAAAATTTTTACCTCTTTGCTCTCACAATTGTTTTTTTTAAATTGAGTATGATAATATTACATACTTTTTATATACTTTTATTGACATTCAAAATTATGCTATTATCCTCAAACCACTGCTTAAAAAAGCAACTAAAATATCGCTTCGCGTTTGAACTCTTTTGCCTCATAAGCCAAAGAGTTGAATCAAAATTATAGCAGCCAAAATTTGAGTTTAGATTAAAGTCAATTACCAAAATTGACTTTAATCTAAACTCAAATTTTTAACCACCGCCCTGTGCGAAGTAAAATACCCCTGCACGTTGCATTGATGCTATGATGTTATCAACAGATGCAGGCGACCCTCGCAAGGTGATAGTGAAGAAACTGGCGCTGTGCGTGGTGGGACGAGACGATGTGGAGCTGGACCTTTCTGGAGACCTCACCGACCTCAAGAAGCAGGTGAGAACTGACATATGCTTCAGCGTTGCTAGATTTTTTTCGGGCATAGCGGGATACATAAACTTTTTAGTAAAAAAAAGCAGGGTTCTTTCGTCGAAAGGGGGACATATTAAAAAAACGTAAATAATCGGTAGTTTTTTAATAAGTAGTTATGCTTTTATCTAAGTGTCAAGAACTATCTACTTCATTGCATTAGTTTCTAAAACAATGAAAAATTGTTTTACTCTGCGCGCGTCATATAGTTTGTTTTTCTGTACCTATTTAATTCCTGTTTATAAAACTATTGTATACTACCAAGCTGAAGCTATTTAAAGAATGGCTTATATTAGTAATGAGAGCCCTTCATTAGTTTCCTTTTTAGACGAGAAGACAATTTTTTACTTTTAATAGCTAGCAAGACGTTTCTGCTTGGTTGAGCCTATTTCTTGAAAAAAAAAAACTCTGCGCATCTATCTATTCAGAACAGAACTTTACTATCATTTAGACATTAACCCATTGTAAACAATATTTCATATTTTACCCCTTTTATCGTATCTCAAAAAAGGAGATTTCCAATACCGCTGAATATTTTTATATTTCCCCGACTGATTATACTATTAATATATTTTAATCGGTAACGTAAATAACATCTTTTCTTTAGCTAAGAAACTTTTACAATGCAATGTAAGAATAAAGAATTTCTTACTTCCTACTACTTATCGTACCTGAGTATAAATAGACGGAATCTATAGTGACAACAGTAAATCTAATTCCAAGAACTGATATCATTGCTGGCGACCCAGTTTACTATTAGACGTTGATTTTCTGTGAAATTTAGAATCGGACGGTGAAGTAACCAAACTCAGTGCAGTTTGTCTCAAATACGAAGTCTTAATTAATTTTGAAATCCATATAATTCTGTACTAATACTATAAACGCGAAAGTTTGTATGTATTTATAGATGTAGATGGATGCTTGTTCCTCTTTCACGCAAAAACTACTGAACGGATCTGACTGAAATTTTGAATGGACATAGTTCTAGCCCTGGCATTGTATAGGCTACTTTCATCCTATAAATCTGTTCCCACGAGGTAGACAAAGCCTTGAAGCGTTTCCATAGAAATAAAGCGTGCGAAGGCAGATGCTAGTACATTTACAGAAAACAGACTCGTTCTCCTTATTTTCCAGACGTGACTATATTGTCTGCTTCAGCTGTGAAAATCATGATAATTTTTATTTACACAAAAACGTACAAGCGGTTTAAGATTTTACTCATTCAATATTAAGGAAAACACGATACATTTTTGTAAGATCTAAATATTTGTTCCGGGTTTCTGGGTGTTTTCTGTGTTTAATTTATATGTAACTAGCTGACCCGACATACGTTGTCCTGTCTTAATTATGAATATAGAATTCGCATTTTCCGCGTAATTTCCTTAATTTTTTCTTTCTTATGAACCTTCTCCTGATAATAACGAACAGAACAAAAAAAGAATTAGCGAAATCGGTCCAGCCGTTCAGGCGTGATGCCGTGCCCAAGGGAAATAGGGATTCATTTTTATATATATAGATGTATTGTATTAAGAAATCAATCTTCTAGTATACCCATAACACAAGCTCTGCTTATCTTGGGCCTAGATGAAACTGCAGATTTTCCAGTATTATTATTTTTATTAATTCTCAGATTTTCCTTACTGCGGTTCAAAAAAATAGATATTTTTTGTATACAAACGAGATACAAAATCAAAGGAATATTGATGGAACATTATTTTACGATTCTGGTATCACCAGAGCAAGCTGCAGGAGCTCCAAATAATTCGTGGTTTGACAGTTTTCATTCATCATTGCATTGGTCTCTCAGATTCTAAATTAGAGTATAGGTTCATTTTTCTCCTACGTTCGTCGTTCGTTATGGTTCGGATGGATGACAAAATCACGTCTTGTCGCACCCACGTGGTAAAAATAAATAAATAAATCGCGACAGTCCACACAGCATCATCTAGGTAGAAAGCTATCAGTCATACAGTCCCACCTCACCTGTTTGTAACAAATCGACGCTTAATCACCCGAGTGACAGCTGCAAAAGCCGTGCCTTAAGCTGCCTTTTGACTGGCTTCAACCCAGATTGGTATTTTTGCACTAATTTATGCGATACGCTCTTTTAACTCTCACATGTATATTCTAACAGGGATTCCATCGAAACCATAACCGAATTATTTAATTTGGGACCCTGATCATTGTGCGTCTGTTTATACCTGTCTTTTTGCGCTCACAAAACTAAAAAAAACATAAAGTTCGGGCGCGCTCTCTTTTGACATGAATTTATTTGTACGTAAACGTACGATCACTGTTCTAATCTAACACACATAGGTACGACTAATCGCACGCAATCTGAGCGCTGGAACGGGAAAAGGGAATTCAAAATCTACCAGATAACAATCGAAAATAAAAACCCGCAGAAAAAATCAATATAGAATATTTTATCTTAGATTGATTGACTCAACCTGAACCTTTACATATGACCGGGTTTTAGGTCAAGAAGGTAGTAAAAGTCGAAGAATATAATGTCCCAGAGCTTTTTATTTTATTTAAGTTATAGATCAAATTCCCATTACATTTGTCTTTATCTTCAGTACGTTACAAGTCTACCAACAGCACCTTAACCTATGCCAGTATCCATACATATCATAGATCCATAGTCCGGCTTGGCACCCCGCCAACCGGCTGGCTACAGGGTGAATCGTTTGAAGCTTTTCATATGCATTTTGTTCCCTGAGACCCGTTTGACACAAGCTATTAAACTAGTAGGTAATTGAGTATTATATTCAGCTCGCGGTTATGCACGCGTTACTATAATTTTATGTTTTTTTAGACAAAAACGATCAATCGACTTAAATTTTAATGCATTTCAAGTATAAATTATAATTGAACTAGCAGCGCCTCGCGGTTTCACCCGCGTAATTCGCGTTCCCGTGAAAATTCCGGGATAAAATATAGCCTAAGTATGTGGTACCTACTTATTCCAGACTCTGTGCCAATTTTCAGCCCGATCCATTCAGTAGGTTTAGCGTGAAAGAGTAACAAACGTCCATCCATCCACCTATCCATCTTACAAACTTTCGCGTTTATACATATACATATGTATATATACATGTAATATTAGTAGGATTTATATGGGACTTCACAGGTATCAAATAACAAAATAAATCATCAACATTGGTTCACCTAGTAAAAAGTTATCATGCTATTATACTAATGCTATGAAAAACAAATGATAAAATGAAAACTCATAAAAATAAAGTCTAATCTATAACTTTTTAAAAGTAGGAATTTTTGTACAAACAGAGTACTTATAGGAAAAATGGGGCCTATATTCAGCATTATGCTGGAAAAATGAGCCAACATTATTATTTCGAGATTTAGTGGGGTGTTTGGATCAAAGGAAAGGGCTTCACTGGGAATACCGCTGAGTCATATGGGAGAAACGAGATGAATGCAAATTATATTGTTTTTTTAAAGCGTTACACAATTCGCTTAAGTACACGAATATGTAAACCTAATTGACACTCATGTCTCTTTATTTATGTGTGAACACATCCATGTATCACACACAAATGAAAAAATTCACTGGAATTTAACGATTTTCCGGGAAACTTGGGAACTACCCAAACGTTGGAATAAAATATATGGATCGCGAAAAATTTCAGACAACTCAACATTTTCACATCATCTCCGAATCTCCGGCCAAATTCAACGTGAAAAGTTTGTAAACAAATGGCTCATATTTAGCTTACAATTCATTTTGTTCTCATATATTTTTAAACACAATCACATTGTTAGTGGAAATAAGATCTTTCTTTAGTGAATACTACTAAAAATATCTGAATTCGACGCCCAACGTGTAGGTTTTTTATTTTTGTTGTGTATTTCCTCCATGAAATATAGCTAACTAGAGTCTAAACTTGTGTTATGGGTTGTAGAAAGATAAATATCCGAAATACTTACATTAGGTAAATGTTTAGGTCTAGGTGTTCAAACATATAAAAGTCCCATCATGTCATGTCGTCTCAAATATGCGCGTCGACTTTAGTAAATAAAATTCACCGTCAGAGATGGTTGGCATAAACTAAGGATGACCTTACCACCCTACAGATGGTAAAGCAAAGGGAGGCCCCTTTGCTTCACCTTCAGGCGTCGTCCTAATTGAGAGCGATCGTACGATGACACGATGCGTTCTCGTCGTGCGATGAGTTCAAACATACAGATTCTGTGATTCAGTGTCCTAATTGAACCTCGCAAGTAATCGTGCGAGCACATAAAATGCCTAATGACGATCGTACGATGCCTTTGGTCGTGCGATCATGTAATCAAAGTGACAGATCTCTTTTGAGTGTCCTAATCAGCTACCTACGCGATGCGTTGACGCGCGAGGGGCGATATGCATCACACGATGGACATCGCGCGATCTATTAGGACACCTGTTAGGTCATCGCACGACCACTTTGATCGTAAGATGAAAAACGCATCGCACCATCGTACGATCGCTCCCAATTAGGACGACCCCTCAGATTAATACCACGATAGGCTGCTAGTGATGGGATGGTAAATCGTGAAACCAACTGTCCATTCCAAGAACACCTGGAAGAGATATAAATCCGTTGCGTAGTTTTAAAGATCTAAGCATACATAGGGACAGACAGAAATCTGGAAGTATTTTTGATTTATAATATACTAGCGACCCGCCCCGGCTTCGCACGGTTTTATTATACGTATAAACCTTCCTCTTGAATCACTCCATCTATTAAAAAAACGCATCAAAATCTGTTGCGCAGTTTTAAAGATTTAAGCGTTCAAAGGGACATAATGACATAGGGACAGAGAAAGCGACTTTATGTTATACTATGTAGTGATAATGATTGTTTTTTCTGTCTTGAGTATGGTACAACGAAGTTATCTATCTACCTCAAATAAATCATTGGTAAAATATTAGGTTTGAGTACAAACCCCAGTTACTTATAAAATCTCACACGTAAACGTAATATCCGTAGTATTTCTACAGAAAACTAGCGTTGTGTGAACGAACTCTACCCATTTCTGTGTTAGATTGCATTGGCTCGTGTCAATAGAGTCCAGTCATCCGTTAGATAAGTTTGCTGACAGACAGCGGCTGAGCGGTCAGTCAGCGTTGCGATTTAAAAACGCGGACTGCAAAAACTTGCCTAAAGATATCTTTGCGGAGTTTGAACGTCCATCCTGTTATGTTTTACCGTTTGAATTTAAGGCGTTAGAGACAATCCCATTTACGGGCAGTCAATCGAAATCTAGCACAAAGACGACCTCTGCGCAGCGAGAGACGATCCGTCTGCAAAGGAGGTTGCTGATTCGATTCCCGTCTTGGGACAAATTTTTGTACAATATGGGATGTTGGTTCATAACACAAACTTTGCAAGGCTTGGGGCTAGATGATGCTATGTGAATTTGCAATTTTATACGCACAAAACTCTGGCCCCATTTTTTGATAAAATTCGCAGTAACTACGTGTCATGTAAGCTCCTTCCAACAATGCTCAGTTCTGACAATTATATAAATACAATTGTCAGTAGTTAGAATATTGTAAATAATAATTGTAATAATTGTCAGTTAGTTGTTAATTGTTAGTAGTTCTGACAATTATATAAATTTTAATATAATACAATTATATAAATATAATTTTCAGAACAAAGTAAGCAAAGTCAGCATTGTAGGATGATGATGATAGTTATGAAATTTCATGATAGTGAGTTGTTTGAACCAGTATTTTTTTAAAAGGTAGGTATAGCCAGCAATCGCTATCACTCACTCCACTCTGATAGATACACAACACAGACTGAACCAGATAAGCAGGATCTCGCGAAACCTCGTTTATAAAACCGGTTACTGATAAGTGATAATCTAGGCTTTTCTATTTACAATGTTTTGATTCGAGGATTAAAATAATATTGTTTATCCCTTTCATGTAGGCTAAACACAGTCTTTTGATGTCTGGGGAGAAAAATTAGATGAGAAATGAACAAATGAGAAATCTAGATTTATCCGAAGGTTTTAGTCACATTTATCAGTCTACATAACGTCATCGGTTGAACATAAGTTTCCCCTAACAACGACGTCTCAAATGGTGATACTGAGCCACCTTCAATTCAACTATTTAAAAATAAATAAATAGTGGTGGCTAAGCAGAGCTTATGTTACTATGGACCGAAAGGTACAAAATCGACACGTTCCATAAATTATGAGTGTTTATACCAAAGTCAACATATAATTTAGTGTCTATGGCCAGCCTTATAAATAATGTGTGTAAGTAGCTTTTAATTAGTTTACGTGTGTTACTAGCTTTATTAATGACAGCTATGGGAACAATTTAGTTTTCTACGGTTAATTTGTAACTGGCAAGTTTTGTCTCTCTTCCCTATAATCCGAACGACTGAATGGATCGATTTTTGACTGTGCTCCTGAGTTTCATAAATACAACTTAAAATTATAACCACACGCATTTTATTTATCGTACAATGAGGATAAATAATCAATAATCTTCCAACACTCCTGTCTCGTCAAGTTCCAACTAACTTGAGGTTAAATTTAACTAGATGGCACTGCTAATTATTGACGAGCGCTAGATCGCGCAAACGAAGCGTTCCGGGTTCTCGTAGAGGTAGAATTTAAGGTTTTTGAATAAATTGGGTTTTTACCATACACTGTTCACGGCGTTTTACTGAACCTGAGACTAGTACTTTGTACATGGTCCTTCGAGCCGGATCTTGAAATTCGCAGTGAATTTGTTTTATTGATTAATCACGCCCAGCAAGAGTAGCGGATCGTTACTCGCGGGTGTTCCGGGTTCGACCACAGTGACACTTGACTGTGGTGCGGTGTCCTGTGCCGGGGTGGCAACTACTGCGCACCCCCATCATCATCGAGCCAAGGAAGGAAGAAAGACCCCACTACATCAGCGCTATCTGGTGGCGCCGGGTGGCAGAGGTTCAGTTCGTGACGACATTCGGTGACGTCACGGAGCTAACGATACACTGGACGCAGAGCTGCAGAGGGATCCGACGAGCAAGCGCATCGGTGACGTCACAAGTAGTGACGTGTTGGCCTGCGCTACTGACGTCACAACAGTGACGTAGAGGATACATCGGTCTCTGGGAGCGGCAAACGAGTGTTAGTGGTAATCGGAGTATAAACTGTGAGTACTTTTGAATTATTACAAGTTAGTGCAGTGAAAAACATAGCCGTATAATCAAGCAGTATTTGGACTTTAAATTTTTGTAGTGATTTAGACTTAGAATAATTTTGTGTAGCTAGTTGGGACTTAGAATAATTTTGTGTAGTTAGTTGGGACTTAGAATAGTTTTGTAAAAAGTGATCCGACGGGGAACCTATGCCCGATTTTTGTTAGAATTTATAAAAAAGCAAAAGACTTGTATTATTTTTCATTTTTTTTGTGACTTAGATTTTAAATTATTTCACAATGTCTGTTTCCGCACTCATAAAGGAGCAGTTAGGTTACAAATCTATGATTGATAAAGCTTATGAAAATTTTAAAAAATCCCCTAAGGAAAGATTACTTAAAGAATCACACTTACTTACTAGATTGGACAATTTGGAAGAGAAATGGAAGGTTTTCTCCGATAATCACAGAAAGTTACTCAATGTAAGTGAACCAGAGGCTAGCTCTTACTTAAAAAATGGTATATACGATCTGGTGGAGGAAACCTACATAGAATGTAAAACTGATATCAGAGATAAGTTAGAGTCCATAAAGAAACAGTCCCCTAACAAAGAAGATCCTTCTTCCGCTCGAGCTACTTCAGGGCTCGAGCAAGTTCAACTGCCAAAGATATCTATACCGACATTTAGCGGAACTTATTCTGAGTGGACTACATTTAAAGACCTATATGTTTCCTTAGTTCATAATAACGCGGCTCTAGAGAGTGTGCAAAAAATGCACTATCTCAAGGGCTATTTAACGGGAGAAGCGGAACAGTTGTTAAGGCATGTTCCTATCACAGCCGCGAATTATGAGGAGGCGTGGTCTACCCTTAATAATAGGTACGACAATAAAAAATATTTGGCGAACTGTTTACTAAAGCGTTTTGTAGGTTTACCTAACTTAGGAAAAGAGTCTAGTAATGCTATTAAAAACCTGCTTGATGTGACGAATGATACGTTGAACGGACTGAGGAATTTGGGCATAGACGTTAGCTCTTGGGACACCATTGTTATATACTTAGCTGTGTCAAAGTTGGATGCCGATACGCGCAAGCAATGGGAATCGACTATTGGATCATCC
This sequence comes from Eupithecia centaureata, assembly GCA_944547425.1. Taxonomy (NCBI): domain Eukaryota; kingdom Metazoa; phylum Arthropoda; class Insecta; order Lepidoptera; family Geometridae; genus Eupithecia; species Eupithecia centaureata. The sequence goes on along the minus strand of OX155684.1, from coordinate 14,226,790 downwards.
GACGAGCTACCAACTTTGAGACAACTAAGGGAGTTTCTAGAAACTCGGTTTAGGTCTCTTGAATTTATCGATGTAAAGGAAAAGGCTAAGAATGTCACAAATCAAAAGAAAAATGCTTTACATGCTGCCTCGGGTTCTACTGCACAAACATCCTCAGTCAGTTGCACTTACTGTAAGGGTGATCATAAAATGGCAAATTGTAAACAGTTTGCGGGACAAGATCTAACCAAACGTCGCAATTATGTACAAACCAGCAGACTGTGTTATAATTGTTTCGGTAACCACTCCGCCCAGACTTGTAGGTCACCGCTTAGGTGTCGCGTTTGCAGGAGAAAACACCACTCCTTACTTCATTCACAACCTGAATCTGCTTCTCCAGAATCAGGCAAACCTGCTTTAGAGGAAGATGTTAAGGACGCGGTGTCCGGAGTTAAGGCATCGCTAGATTCTCCTGCGTCAACGTCGAATGTTTCTGCACACTTTTCAAAACGTACCACCAACACAAAGATTCTGTTAGCTACCGCTCTCGTAAGGGTAGAAGCACGAGACGGCGAAGCACATACACTTCGAGCTCTTCTTGATCAGGGTTCGGAGGCATCTTTTGTTACAGAATCTGCAGCGCAGTTACTCGGGCTGAAGAAGATACAAAATAGGAGCAGTATTTCAGGATTGGGCGGCAACACAGGCACCTTGGCATCAAGGTACATTGTCAACATGAAGGTTCAGTCGCGCTGTGATCCTGACTTCTCTGTTCAAGTACGTGCACATGTTCTTAGTGCAATAACCAATCTTTTGCCATCAGAAAGGGTTAGTGTTACCCAAGTGGATTGGCCAGAGTTAGCAGATATTGTTCTGGCCGACCCGCAGTTCCACACTCCAAACAAAATCGATATTTTGCTCGGAGCAGACGTGTATGGCCTTCTAATTCGAGAAGGACTAATCAAGGGTCCAAAGGGAATGCCCACAGCTCAATGTACAGCCTTGGGATGGATTATTTCCGGTCCTACACATCGCTTAGATCATAATCAGAGTTTGTTGACACATTGTTATCACAACTCAATTGTCAATGATGTGCAGATCGATGAAAACGCGCTCTTGAGACGATTTTGGGAAATAGAGTCTCTCGTTCCAGAAAAGAAGATGTTGAGTGCAGACGAGCAGCGATGTGAAGAAATTTACTCGCTCACTACAGTTAAGGATGACTATGGTCGGTACGTAGTCAATCTTCCTTTCAATTCTGATGATCCACAATGCCGGTACGGTAAATCCAGAGATCTTGCAATCAAAAGGTTTCATCATCTTGAGCGGAGGTTCGAGCGAGATCCTGAAATCAAAGGGAAGTATTCTGAAGTGTTTCACGATTATTTAAACCTTGGTCACATGGAGCGTGTCCCAGCAAGCATGTTAAGAGACCCAACAGCAGTTTACCTGCCACATCATGCTGTCATACGCAACGACAAAACAACAACAAAGGTTCGAATAGTGTTCGACGCTTCTATGAAAGGTACTAATGGAGTATCATTGAATGACGATCTCATGGTAGGTCCAACTTTACAACCACCACTCCGTCACATCATTATGCGTTGGAGAACACATCCCATCAGTTTGTGTGCAGACATCGTCAAGATGTATCGGCAAGTGAAGGTGAATCCAGAGCAAGTTGATTTTCAGAGAGTGGTGTGGCGCGACGATCCTGCATCTGAAATAGAGGAGTATAGATTATTGAGAGTTACCTTTGGAACAGCTTCAGCTCCTTACCTTGCAGTGAAGTCCTTGCAGCAGGTTGCAGTCGACCACGGAGCGAAGAATCCCGAAGTTTCTGAAAAAATAAAAAGGGATTTTTACGTTGATGATTTGATGACAGGTTGTCAGTCAGTAAAGGATGGATTAGCATTACAAAAAAGCATGAACGAGGTACTGAACAGAGCAGGTTTCCAATTACAAAAATGGGTAAGTAGCTGTGATGAGTTAAACAAGCAAATTTCAAGCAAAGAAAGAAAAGCAGAGGAAAGTGAAGATTACGGACAAGGCAGTAAGGATATAAAAGAAAATGAAATTGTGAAGATTCTAGGGATCAGCTGGGATCGTGATAGCGATGAGTTTAAGTATTCAGTAATACTTCCCCCTCAGCAGACTCCAATCACAAAGAGACGGGTGATCTCGGATATCGCTCGCCTGTTCGATCCGTTGGGTTGGGCAGCTCCTTGTGTGGTGGTATCTAAAATCTTCATCCAGAAACTCTGGCTTTCCGGACTAGATTGGGACGACGAGCTCACACCTGATCTGCTGATGGAATGGCAGACATACAGGGAGAACCTTCTAGAGACGAGTAAGTTCACAATACCGCGATGGGTAAATACAAGAGCTGACGATCAAATGGTAGAGTTACATGGATATTGTGATGCGTCGTTAACTGCTTACGCTGCGGTGGTTTACTTAAGGGTTGTGGACTTTCAGGGAAATATCAAAATTGGCCTCGTCACGTCTAGAACAAAGGTGTCTCCAGTGAAACAGCAGTCGGTTCCCAGATTAGAATTGATGGGAGCGGTGTTGCTATCAGAGTTACTTGTGGAAGTTGCTAAGGTCATGAAGGTTCCAGAAATTAATGTCCATGCCTGGACCGATTCAACAGTGGTTTTGGCTTGGCTTAGCAGCCACCCAAGCCGCTGGTCTACATTCGTTGGAAACAGAGTCTCAACAATTCTCTCTCAACTCGACAACTCCGCAGGAACTTGCCTGCAGTGAGCTCTGGGCACAAGGTCCATCGTGGTTGAAAAATGAGACAATTGACTATTCAAGACCGAAGTCTATTGAGACCAAAGTAGAGCAAAGGTCCATTAAGACTTTGGTAGGACATGAACACAAAGACGAAGACTGTTTTTGGCTCAGATTTTCTTCATTCTCGAAATTAGTTCGAGTTATTGCCTATTGCAGAAGAGTTTTGAAGTGGAAAAAGAAACCTGGAGAAGACAATGAGAAAAGAGTAGGAAATTATCTTACTAAAGAAGAAATAGATGCCTCTACAAAGGTTTGTATCAGATGTGTCCAACAGAAAGAGTTTAGAGAAGAGATAGACGATGTTAGAAAATTTAATAAGGTTAAAAACAAGAGTAGCCTCAAATCTCTTTGTCCGACAATCGATGAGGACGGAATTTTACGTGTCAGTGGTCGCATCGATAACGCAGACGTACAGGAAGATCTCAAGCATCCTATTATTTTGCCTCACAAGAGTCATTTCACTGATTTGGTGATAGCGGAGGCTCACAAGGCAACATTGCATGGAGGTCCGACTCTTATGTTGCACTATTTGCGAAGAAAGTTCTGGATTATCGCAGCCAAAACTTCTGTAAAGATGTTGATCCGCAAATGTGTCATATGTAAACGATACGGAGCAGCTTCGCAAACTCAATTGATGGGCCAGCTTCCTACAAGTAGAGTTACTCCAGCTCGAGCTTTTCGTCATAGTGGCGTAGATTTTGCAGGTCCGATCAATATTCGCACAGCTAAAGGTCGCGGTCATCAGTCCTACAAGGGCTACATTTGTCTTTTCGTCTGCATGGTGACTAAGGCTGTCCACCTAGAAGCCATCAGTGATCTCTCTTCTCAGGGTTTCATAGAAGGGTTTAAGCGATTCGTTGCACGACGTGGAGTTGTCACAGACCTTTGGAGCGACAACGGCACTAATTTCGTTGGTGCTGCCAAGGAGTTGCGCCAGTTAGTGGAAGTAGAACGATCTTCTGTAGCTACTGAAATAAGGGAATGGTTAGGTAATCATGGAACAACTTGGCATTTTATCCCACCCCATGCTCAAAACTTTGGTGGATTATGGGAGGCTGGAGTAAAATCGACCAAATTCCACCTTAGACGAGTAATTGGTACTTCAACTCTCACGTATGAAGAGTTAGCGACAGTTCTGTCTCAAATAGAAGCGTGCCTTAACTCCCGACCCCTATTCATGATGCCGAACGGTCTACAAGATCCCTTACCTTTGACACCCGGTCATTTTCTCATCGGTGAACCGTTGATAACAGTCCCAGATCGCAATTACGAAGATCGGAATTTAGGGTCCTTGAAACGGTGGCAATTAACACAGCGTATGCTGCAGGAGTTTTGGCGGAGGTGGTCTCAAGAGTATTTGATGCATCTACTACACAGGTATAAATGGAACGAACGCACGCCTGAACCCAAGGTCAATGATATTGTTCTGGTGAAGGAGGACAATTTGCCTCCAGCTCGCTGGCTCTTGGGAAAGGTAGTCGAAAAACATGCTGGTTTGGACAAAATTAGTCGCGTCGTCACACTCAAATGTAACGGCTCATTAATTAAACGTCCCACATCAAAATTGTGTATATTACCTGTGTCTGATTAAATATTAAGTTTAGGTTAAGGTTAAATTACGATTGTTCTATACAGTCCATCTAATATGTAAAGTTCTTTGTTATATTACGTTAGTTTACACAGTCCACAAGGTTAAGTTTTGTTTGAAAGTAAATTTAAGTAATATTTTTGATTTTTTACCTCTCGTGTGCACCCTATCTCATGCCATGGTGGGCGGGACCTATTTTAGTATGTTAAGAACATTTAGTAATGTCCTTGGTGGGCGGTATGTCTAGTCAAGTTCCAACTAACTTGAGGTTAAATTTAACTAGATGGCACTGCTAATTATTGACGAGCGCTAGATCGCGCAAACGAAGCGTTCCGGGTTCTCGTAGAGGTAGAATTTAAGGTTTTTGAATAAATTGGGTTTTTACCATACACTGTTCACGGCGTTTTACTGAACCTGAGACTAGTATTTTGTACACTCCGTTTCGCGTTAATTTGAGAACACCACCGAGAACCTTCATTATAAAAAAAACATATAAACAGCATCACTCTGTAACTCACCGCCACGCTATGATTTACGGCTCCCGGTAATAGTGCGTGCTAAATACTAGTAATATTCGACGGCAGACCGTGCAATGGACCGTGACGTGACCGTTGCGTCACGGGAATACCACTTCCTCTTGCTTATCGAACTTTTGAAATTAAAATTAGCTTGAATTTGGTCACATGTGTTGGTAATCGTATTAAGTCATACGAACGTTATAAATGAATAATGCTGGACAGTTCACACTGCATCATCATCAAGCATGTGTTATGGGTAGAGTACCTATATAATTTATCTAGTACTACTAGATATCTTAAACTACTATTAAGAGTTAATACTAAGATAACTTATATAGGTACTTATTATGGATACAGTTTATACACACACACATAAAAAATAATAGGACATAATTTTTTAATATACAAAGAAAATAACTAGAAAACCCTGAACCCTGATATCTGCAGATAGTACAAATATTTGTCCCGAGGCGGGAATCGAATCCGCTACCTCCCGTTGCAGGCGGGCTTTCGCCCCCGCTGCCGACAGCGGTCATCGTCGGTAATAGTATCTCTTTTTACTACGTTTTTAAGGATGAATTTACCCTCGTTAAACCTCTATTTCCATATCCCAGGGCTTAACAGTTTATCTTCTTTTTTTTGAAAGTAGAAGTATTATTACTTAGTACTTTATTATTATTATTGGGTAAGGTTATTTGCCCTTGCTAGCTGGTCTACCTTTCATGAAACTCCTAGTAAGAACTGCTCGGTGTGAAAATAACTTCACCGGAAGAAAGTTACATCAACATTCCCATTGTGTTGTCTTATTGTCATATTGTTCCCAAGCGTATATTTTCAGTTATTGATACACTGAGCTTAGTTACTTGATAGTAAAAACGTGATAGGTAATTCCCATACAAAAATTGAGCGTCTCGATGACGTTACGATACTATCGAGTAACCGAACTCAAGCCACATTTTCCTATTGGGTATGGCATAGGTATCTTTTTATTTTTCAAAAGAATTTACAAAATTCACTTTCTAGTGACTTTAAATTCAACTTAGTCATAAGATAGTTTCAAAATAATAAATCATGTGATCCGTTGTGGGGAATCTTTTATTGCACTAAAGACAAGTCAAATTTCAGCGACAGATCGCGCCACTCCCCAACACAAGCTACTAATGTGAATCTAGTCATACTAAATCTATGAGACCGATAGCGTTCTGTCGCGCCACAACACACCCCGACACAGCAATATGAACCGTAGTAGTAGAAAATAAATTTTCACTTTATTTCTTACTAGCGACCCGCCCCGGCTTCGCACTGTTTTGTTATACGTATAAATCTTACTCTTGAATCACTCTATCTATTAAAAAAAATCACATCAAAATCCGTTGCGTAGTTTTAAAGATTTATCAGTCAAAGGGACATAGGGAAATAGGGACAGAAGAAGCGACTTTGTTTTATACTATGTAGTGATATTATTTTGATAATCAAGCACCTATAGTTTTAAATTTGACTTGTCTAAGTGCTATTTTGTAAGCCTAAAGAAATGGTGATTTTCTTTATTTACATACAAACATTCGCCTTCATAATATTATTAGATACGACCCGCGGCTTCGCCCGCGAACCAGAGTTTTTATACAAATTTCAGAAATTTATGACACGATCCCTAGTGGTGGCTGTGTAAAAAAATTCAAATTAATTATTCACTCCATAGTTATTTATTCCGAGTTTTGAGTGATTCGAACCAAGGAATAATTATTTTCCATACAAACTTTACCACCCCATTTTACCCCTTCAGAGGTAATTTTTTCAAAACTTTTCAGATTTTTTTGCTATAATAACTTAATGTCCTTGTAATCGTTTCCAGGTGTTCGTGGTGAAGGAAGGCGTGCAGTACAGGATACGCATCGACTTCATCGTGCAGCGGGAAATAGTGCACGGCCTCAAATACGTGCAGAAAACTTACAGACTGGGGGTGCCTGGTGAGTTTGCAAACCTTTATCAGTCAACTGCTGGATAACAGCTTCATCTGACGCCTTATTAGCTCTTAAACGTGGTCTACGGGCCTCGTAAGAAAGCTCAAGGCTGTAGAGAGCAATGTGACGCGGCGGGCGAAGGTCCGCCTGCGACGCAGGTTGCGGGTTCGATTCCCGCTTTGGAACAAAATGTTTGTACAATCTGAAAAAATATGTTCAGGGGTTTTGAGCGTTTTATAACCGAATTAGTTACTAATTTGCTCTAGTCAGTTGGTTAGAATGATTTGGGAAGACGAATCATTCATAGTTGCGGATCTTTAGTAGGCCTGGAAAAGGTCGCGGAGAAAATGATGCAAATAGCGCAAAATGGTAGTTCTCACTATTGTATCTCTACAACAAGTATTTTTAACATGATACAAAAAAAATACAAAATCATTTATTTGCCATAATATTTTTAGTTGCACTTTTCTGGTGGCCCCCGCACGAGGCAAACCTGTGTCGCGGGAAGTCTGAACACTTATCTTTTTATTTAATTTCAGTCAATAATTTGCTTTAAATATCGAGTGAGGTTTAACTAATTAAATTACCAAAAAGTATGCCTTATTGAATTATGAGTCTGGAATTCACACAATTTTAGTACTAAGCCGTGTAGATAGAGAATGAGAGATAGAGAGATTTAGAGAAACAATAATGTCATTGTCTTTCTGAATCCCATCCCTATAGACACGACTTATACTTATAATTGTGCGCTTTCTTATAAGAATTGATATCGTTTATAATATTGTAATGAATTCTATTATTCCACGCCTTCCCGAAGTGCCCGGTACGTAATTTGTATTCAGCGAACATAAGCACACTGCCATAACCGCACTGACCTTGTAGTATTGTATGCAATTACACGTTTAATTTGAACCTTATCCCATTGTTATACATAACCATTTGTGGATGTAGACCTTATCGAAATCGCATTGATGACACAGATAATGCACGCGAAATTGAGCTTTAACTCGGGCAGGATAGAAACTAGTTTACATAATATTAAAAGCACTCCATTTTTGTCCAATCTACATTGATAATTTAACTGTCGCTAATATCAGTTTTATTAAAAAAAAACCTGTAGTATGTTCATTCATTATTTTCCCCAAGCTTAAAAAATAGTCGGTTTCAAAATGCAAAACTATATCGCGATTCAAAAACGTAGATATTTTTTGTAAACACATGAATAACAAAACAAAAGGAATATTGTTGGAACATATTTTACGACACTGGTATCATCAGAACAAGCTGCAGGAGCTTCAAACAATTCCTGGTTTTGACAGCTTTCATTGATCATTCCATTGGCTTATTCGTTATCGAACTCGAAACTGCATCTTTTTTCGCTGTGCTCGTGCTTGAAGATTTTGTTTTGGTTCTTAGTTGTTAGCTTGCTGTTACCCTGCTGTTGTCTGTTATAATTATCAGTTTGTGTTAATTTTTCTCAATAAAAATATTCTAAATCAGAGTACAGATGATACCACTATCTTGGTAAATAAATTTAGTTCAAGTCAATGACGTAAGTGCTTGGCCAGATGTCGCTCAGTTCCACACCGACAATATGTAGTATGTACTCACTACATAGTATAAAACAAAGTCGCTTTCTCTGTCCCTATATCCTTATGTCCCTTTGAATGCTTAAATCTTTAAAACTACGCAACGGATTTTGGTGCGGTTTTTTTAATAGATAGAGTGATTCAAAAGGAAGGTTTATACGTATAATAAAACCGTGCGAAGCCGGGGCGGGTCGCTAGTTATTTATAAGGCAAACATGTATTAGACACATAAGTTATACACGTGCTAGTGGTTTCTATTTCGCTTCTTCTACTAGTGGACAAAAGATTGAAGCGAAATGAAAATCGATTATCACTTTGTTTCTTATATTATTTTGATAATTATGTACCTACCTATAGTATTAAATTTGACTTGTCCAAGTGCTAATATTGTAAGCCTAAATAAATAAATTGATTTACTGATAAGTTAAACATTCCATACTATACAGATATCTCCACCAATTACTAATTACTATACAGCATGGTAATGCAGCCAGTGTCTTAGGGACGCTTCCGACTGGTATTGACATGGATCAATTGAGCTACCTTTAGACTGTTTGCAACCGTCTGCAGTTAGCTCAATGGTTTCAATTGTAAATACTAGTTGTAATTTTTCTATTCCGTGCTTGCAATTTTCGTTGTTAATAAAGCTATATACCAAAACTAAGTAACTATCTTTCATATTTCTGAGCATTATGCTGAGTTAGGGCCCTTTTATTCTTTGTTAATAAATATTACTAAACAAACATTATCTAATTCCAGTTGACAAGATGACCCACATGGTCGGCTCGTACCCTCCCAAAACTGAGATCCAGTCTTACACCACGCCCCCTGAAGACGCCCCCTCCGGCCTCATGGCTCGAGGGTCTTACACCGTCAACAGCCTCTTCACTGACGACGACAAGAACGTCCATCTCCAATGGGAGTGGAGCTTCGAGATCAAGAAGGATTGGAAGGACTAGACTGCTTGGCTTTACCATGCTGGGTTGGATGTCGCTTGAATTTGGATCTACAGCTGATGTGAGAGAGTTCATTATCCAGGATTAGATACCAGTTGCGGATATCAAATAGGGTAGTTTCTTGGGTAAAAAAAGATATTCTATATGTCCTTGAGTTAGATTTTAAAGAAATATTTGACACATTTTTTCGTTTGTCAATCAAACAGAAAATTAACAAGATAAAGCACATTAAAGTTGCTGAAATGGGGGCGTGTGACGTCACGCCATGCTATAAAATTACACAAGGCGTGACGTCACGCACGCCCCGTGGAACTTTAACGGAGGATATCTTCATAATTTCTTGTATGATTGACAAAAGAAAAATTACGTTTCCAATATTTTTCGAAAATCTAACTGGAAACTAGCCTATTACATCGCGAAATAATGATGGCGTAAACTCTTGCTATTTTACATTGCAGTAATTATATTAAACTGCTTAACCAACGGCTGTTTATCTGTGCCATATAAATGATTAAGATCTCTGGAGAAATGTTCAAGGCACATGCAGTTGCTTTACCTAAGCAATGTCCAATCCAGTTATATTATTATCATTGTGTCAAAAGTGGCTGACTGAAGCAATTTTGGTAATTAATTTTTCTATAATCTTGCTCTTCCTTTTAATCGAAACAGTATTACAGATTTTCTAATTTAATCTAGAATTCTAGATACGGCTGATATCTCTTTGAATCAGATTTTTATATTGTAGTCTTATTTACCTACATGTTAGAAAAATTGCACTTTCTTGGATTGTTCTCTATTAGACTTCTGAAGTGATTTCTATAGTCACAAATTGAGTCTGACATGACGCATATAAGACTTATAACCATGCAATACTAAATATAAGACGATATTCTACCTCTCCTAAAATATAAAATTTACCTAAGCAATAATATGATGTAACAATTTTGTAGGAACGTCAGTTTACTGTTTGACACATCATGCTTTGATGAGCATTCCTAAAGCATTTTGAGCCAAGCTATGTTATCGGAGGGCTACGTAGATACATTGATTTTATAAGCTGTTTTTGTCCAATGGTTTTTCCAGTCGACTTTTGTATATTTTTGCTATTTTTGTCTCTATTCTGATACATCACAGTTTAAAATCGTTTGATAGCGTCAAGTTATAGCTTTTTTCTCTGAATTTCGATAATACACTTTTAATCTTCATCTTTTTACAATATATTTTTAATTTTCTCTGAATTGATACTCTTTGTAATGCTTAAGATTGATAAGAACCATTGGAAGTAAAGAAACTATAATATTGAATCAAATACATTCATATAAGTATAATATTTAGTATATTGGTCACGGTTTATTAAAATCAATGTGTAAGTACCAAAACGTAGTATTTATAATAAGGGAAAGGGTGCACCAAGACAAAGAAGAATATATTTTTAATATACACATTATACTACTTCTAATGAACCAGCCTGATTGGCCGTGGAGTATTATCAATGTATGGCGCACAACGGTTCCCTTTAGTTGTAGATAGAATAAGCGAATGCAAAGTACATTATCCCGGCTGAATACTCAATAATAAAATGTGGCATTTAAAATGGTGAAAAATGTATAAGGTGCCATGAAACACGTGTATAAAAATCAATGGGGTTTGTTTCTGGATCCCAAGGGAATCAATTTTTCCACTAGATTTTATTTTGTAAATTGTTATTTTTAAACAAATCACTTGATTTTGCTTTTTTATACAAATATTATGTTATAAATTATTATACAAATATTATAATATAATATCATAAATTTTACGTTTCCGAATGAAATTCTTACCAAATAAATTATTTAGATCTTTCAAAATTTATCGCGTAAAAGAACTCGATTATAAAGAAAAGAAACCAAATTTTTTCGAACACTTTCTAAAATATTCGAAATTATATAATCCTAGAACAAAACTTGACCCCTCGGGGTGCAGATTCACCCCCTTTCGACTTACATGTAACGTGGCACCCTGTATAGCTTGGGTGCTTTTGCCAAGGTGCGTATGGTTATTCCTTCTAGTGACGGTTCCACACTTCTAATCTTCATTTTGTATAATGGTGCCTTAAAATAGTACTTCAGTATTAAAAGTTAACGACCTCTTTGGTGCAGCGGGGAAGGGCCGCCTGTGAAGTAGGAGGTCGAATCCCGCCTTGGGACAAAATGTTTGTACAATCTGCAGATATTTGTTTACGAAGTTTTAAGTGTTTTCTATGTATTAAAAATATCCATCTATGTATTATTTGTATCAGTTATCCAGTACCTATAATACAAGCTATACTTATCTTGGCGTTGATACTGTATGAATTAGCCAGCATTATTACTATTTATTCAGTAATATTAATGTCAAAATTCTATTATCCGTAGAAAATACCATGCATTTTTTTCTATAGGTACCTTAAATTCACAATTGTGTATAATGTATTCCATAGTAGGTACCTACCTATAGCGATTATGAAATCTTGAATTGTGAAGTGAATAAAAGATTTAATGAAAAACATAGCTTTAGCTTCGTTACTTATATTTAATAATTGTATTATTATATTATGATAGTGATAAATGAATTAAAAATTGAATAATTGATCAAAAAGACAATGGGCATTATAATATTGGAGGCAATAATGATATTTATAGATTACCTTCACTAGATGGTCTAATTGCAATAAACGTAAGGCTTCCCTTAGGATTAAAATTATAAAAGTATTATATTTGAAATGTTATTTAAACGTACTTTTTTCAGTAGAAACCCAATCTTGACTTGTAGTGTTGTTAAAGCCTTGGGAAGTATAGTAGTACCTATATACAAAGTTTGTATATTTTTCTAGAATTACTAAGAGCAAATGTATAACGTAGATTTACCTACCTTTATATCACTTTCGTATTTAAAAATATTTACGATCGAAGACTCAAACGCAACTTTAACTCAGAAAAAAACACGTTTCTAGCAATCATCTGTTTTTGAGGTATTCGTGCGTTAGGTTTTCTCATTTTGTCAGTAATTTTTAATGGAATTAATTTCTTACAATTATAATTAATTTCATTGATAGGAGTGTAAAGTTTTATGCTATGTAATAGTTTGGCCAAAAATAAAGCTTATTTATTCAATCTCTGTTTTATTTACCTACATATAAGCGATTTTATACTGGATTTTGGTATTATATCTATTTCTGGCTATTTGAGTAAATAGATAGAAAGATAGATAAAAACTTTATTGTACCATCAAGTTATAAACATCAGAGCATCTATATTAGTAAATATTCATGAAGTTACGATCTGGAAAATTGAGTTTGACAAAAATATACTTAGGTAGTACTAATCTAAATGGAAGGTAGGTACGTACGTAATATATAATTACAAAAAAAAAATGTGCGGGCAGGAATTTTTATTTTGTGTTTTTTTGGTATAGAAAAGTGTAGATAAAAAATTACAGTGGTTGAAAATAACGGCGGACTGCAATCAAATTATTTATCTAATGTCTTACATTTCTACTCACACCTTAATTCAAAAACCTCTACATCTAAAATGGTTGAGCAACTTCTAAGGGCACACTTGCCCCTGGAATCGCAGTCGTGAAACCGCAATAGTTTCCTGCGCCTTTCATGGAAAGAGATAATCAAAGTCAAATCGATATGCGTTAGAACAGGCAGGAAACACCTGCGGTTCCACTGTTACAATATCAGAAATCTATATGCGTTTAGAAAAGGCAGGAAACAACTGCGGTTCCGCTGCTACGATTCCTACGTAGGTATTCTACAACTAGCTATGCTTTTTTTTAGTTTAATTTGTCCATCTTTTATGAACAGGCGAAAGCCATTACAGCCATATTGCCTTGTCTAATTTTTATTTTATATTCTTAAATTTTTTGTGTTAAATTACACGTACTGATCAGCTATCTTTCCGGAAGTCATCCAACTAGCTATGCATGATCTCGTCTAAGTTAACATCGTACATGCGGCTCTGCTTGGCTTGCAGTCGCAGGCCGGCTCTGCGCAGTGCTAGTGCGACTTGCATGCCGGCTCGCGCGGAGAAGCAGAATGCTGTCACGGTTGTTGGGACGTAGTTCGCGTTCAGCAACTTGAGGGGCGTTAGAACAGGCAGGAAACAACTGCGGATCCGCTGCTACGATAACAGATCTATATGCGTTAGGACAGGCAGGAAACAATTATGGATCCGCTGCTGCTACGATTCTGCTACCTTTAGCATGTCATTGTAGGTACTTGACAGCAACTTGAGGGGCGTTAGACCAGGCAGGAAACAACTTCGGATCCGCTGCTACGATAACAGATGCGTTAGGACAGGCAGGAAACAATTATTGTTCCGCTGCTACGATTCTGCTACATTTAGCATGTGTTCTAAAACTAGCTATGCATGATCTCGTCCAAGTTAACATCGTACATGCGGCTCTGCTTGGCTTGCAGCCGCGGGCCGGCTCTGCGCAGTGCTAGCGCGACTTGCATGCCGGCTCGCGCGGAGGGACAGAAAGCTGTCACGGTTGTTGGCACGTAGTTCGCATTCAGCAACTTGAGCGGCGAGATTATGGCTAGGCAGCTTTGTTCTGGAAAGGTGTAAGGTGGCTGATTAGTGGAGTGTATGTAGAAGTATTTGAATTTCTTCCTCCGTGTGACTACGGAGCTTCGTGTATGGTCGGATATCAGGATTATGGGTAGGTAGGAATAATGTGGTGCGGAGGGCGAAGGTCAGCCTGCGACGCAGGAGGTTGCGGGTTTGATTGCCACCTTGGAACAAATGCTCGTGCGATCTGCAAATATTTTTTCTATAGTTCTGGATGTTTTCTATTATATCACTACATAGTATAAAACAAAGTCGCTTTTTCTGTCCCTATATCCCTATGTCCCTTTGAATGCTTAAATCTTTAAAACTACGCAACGGATTTTGATGCGGTTTTTTTAATAGATAGAGTGTTTCAAAAGGAAGGTTTATAGGTATAATAAAACCGTGCGAAACCGGGGCGGGTCGCTAGTATTATATATAATAAAAGATTATCTATCTATGTAATCTTGTATATAACTAATTACCAAAGTTTTCTAACACCCATAACACAAGCACTTCTGAACATGGGCCTGATGGTGCTAATGCTGTACAATCATCACAGCCATAATAATAATAATAATAATCACCGGCTGCTTGAGCCTAGCTTCGCGGCCGGTGATCCACCGTTTTGATATATTTTTTACTGTAGATTAGTTTTATAATATTTTTGTATTTTCTATATAATGTATTTTTTAACGAGTATTAAAATAAATAAAGTGAAATAATAATATAATAATTAGGTAAGTAACTACCTACAGGATTTTTTTAACCTTAGGGCTATGCAGGTGATATAACTGGATGCGTCAAGCTAAATAAAGTCAGATCTCGTGGAGGCTTATATCTAGCAGTGGCCTAATAGGTTGATACCTAATAATGATTTGAAACGTCCATCATTGTATTACACTCAGGACGCTTGCTCACCTGGTAAATTCTTCCTAATATTCAGGTTCTCGATCATATAAACCCCGCTCTTGCCGAGCATGTTCGACACAGTCCTGGTAGCGAACTCTCTGGTCTGCTCCGACTCCAGCGACGGCGCGTCCGTGGCCACTCCGACCACGTGGGACATGTTCATTGATATCCACTCTGCTACCTCGAAGCTTAGACCTGGAGATTACAAAAATCAATACATATTATAAAACAAAGTCGCTTTCTCTGTCTCTATGTCCCCATGTCCTTATGTCCCTATGTCCCTTTGCTTAAATCTTTAAAACTACGCAACGGATTTTGAAGCGGTTTTTTTTTATTAGAGATAGAGTGATTCAAGAGGAAGGTTTTTAAGTATAATAAAGCCGTGCGAAGCCGGGGCTACTAGAAACGCTACTAGAAATAAAACATTCTTAAAACTGAATTTTTAAAACTCATGGTTCCTAACATTAAAGTCATTTTACCATGATTTGATGATATTCTTTCGTTTCATGGCGCATGAAACTGTGCCGAAATATTGGAAAATTCAAAACAATTTAAATTATGGTCCAATCATACTTAGTAAATACCTTAGACTTATTAATTATAGTATTGACGAAAAGCTAAACCTGTAAATCGTTATGTAGGTTCAGTTTTCCAAAATAGGAGTTGCCGGTTTGTCTTTGGGGGACTTTGGGAGATTTTCTCTACGACTGTATTTTTTTAGCGATAGATTCCTAAGAACTTTTTAGCTGGACCGATTTTGGTGATTATTTTTGAAAGCTGTGCTACTCTTGTGGTCCCTTATAAGTTTGATCTAGATACTTTACCAGTCGAAGCATTTTATGTCGTAGAACTTCGTAGCACTTGCTACAATGCTACGCCAGAACCGCGTTGCATACAAAAGAGTTCAACGCGCACTCGCTTGAACAACAAGCCATCCAAACTTTCTTTAGCTTGATGAAACTGTTAAAACCAGCGTTGCACTTTAACTTTTCATCATCATAATAATTGGCATTAACAACGGATTATATAAGAAAAGAAATATAAAATAGAACTAGCTGCGCCCAACCCATTTGAAAATTAAATAAAGGTACCTAGGTATTTGTTTTATTCCAGGCCTAGAACAAAACTTCAGCCCCAACCCTTCAGTACAGTTATGGCATGAAGACACAAACATCCACTCATCCAAAGTTTTGCATTAATAATAAGTGTCAAATACTATTGAAAATGTCTGTTTTTGAGTTACAGAACCTGGATGTCTTATAAATTATATAATACTATTAATGAAAATTCTAAACAAAGAAGAGTTTTCTTGACAAACGTAATGTAGGACGCCCTCCGGCTTGGTGGGATGACGATCTGCGAAAGACTGCTGGCAGATGCTGGAAGCGGCAAGCTGAAGACATTAGGGGCGGCCTATGTCCAGCAGTGGACTAATATAGGCTTATGATGAAGAGTTTTTACCCGGTATCTTGCAATGACAGGTCCAGATCTTCTGCTGTGGCTCCTGTGACTTCCAGCCGAACTTGAAGAGGAGTAACGTGGACTCTTTAGGATCTCTCTTCATGACCGCCCACTGCAGCGCAATGTCCAGCGTTAGCACGAAGTTCTCGTCTCCGTGGCTTAAGGAGCTTACGTCTACTATGTTTACTGAAAAAAGACAACAATTAAATTTTCTGCATATCTCACAAGGCTTCATTAGTCCCAAGGCGTTTAAAAAATCTATATAATTATCTCACAAGGCGTCATTAGTTCTAATTTGACCGAAAGTTTCTACCAAACAAATAAAATTACCTACTGTAGGTAGGTAATTTAACTTTTATTACTATTAAGGTGTCACGTCACCCTAGATCGGACAAGTTTTCGTTCGGACGAGATGTACCCTAACCCGATTATTTAGCATGTTCCTTATCCTTAGAGTCACTTTACCTAATTGATTTGTGGTATGTATCAGTTTAATATAATTATTATAAAAAAAAATAGGTTTTTAATTTTTTTTTTATATGCATTGTTCAGAGTCAGTTTTTTATTTTATTTTTAGAAATTTCAAGAATTCCTCTATGACCACTCCAAATTCTTAACTCTCGTATCGTCCACGAAAAAACAGGTGAACTTTTCCATGTTTTGAGTAGTTTTGATGATTCGAAATTTCGTCAAAGTTTCAAGCGCCATACGTTAGTTCTTCCGTGATCATGACGCATTAAACTGTGTATCGGAATACTCAAAAAAAAAAACAAAAAAAAAAAATGCTGCTAAAAACACAGCGTAATTATTGTAAGCACAGCACCATCTAGCCCCAAAGTAAGCTACTCAAAGCTTGTGTTATGGGTACTAGATAAATGAGTATATAAATTATATACATAGATATTTTTTATTGTAATTACAATGAAAACATCCAGACCAACGGAATGCCCTTAAACAGCAGCTTGTATGACTTTGTTGACATTAGGTATTAATCTTAATTTTATCTGTTTGAAATAGCTTTAGAACGGAATCAAGTGTATAGTTAATACCAACGATTGAATAAATGAATATGAATATGAACACATTTCTGCACACAGTACACAAATTTGTACCGAGGCGGGAATCGAACCAGCAAACGCTTCGCAGGCGGAATCTCGCCCGCTGCGCTACTGAAGTTGTCAACAACACATATCATGGTAAATATCCTGCTATAGAGTACGAAACACACAGAAGCCGGAGGCGGAGCGGAGGCGAAGGCGTGCGAGTTGTATTCTGTTGAATCATATGAAAGCCTACACACACACCGCAGGCGGTGACGGCGCGGTGCCATGGGAAAAACCGCCACGCCTCCGGCTTTAGTGTCTTTACCACCTGCCTTTCCTCACCTCTAGTGATGAAGTACTCAGACGGTATGACAGCGGGGTGCATCGACTCCATTGACAGCGAGTGGTCGAGATGCATCGCCGTGCCCAGGGTCGGGGCGCCACAGTTTAAGCACATTTTCCTGACAAACAAACAAAACAAAAACATCGTCTTATATTTGTAACCTACATCGAAAAAAGGTTAATTTATGTTCAGCTGCATCATGTAAACTTTTTTGTATTTTATGCTTATTTCTCTTTTTTGCTTTTGTATAGAGGACCAAGATGGTCCGTTAGACATTGTAGAAAGTACTGACTGTACTCTTATGAATCATCCGATCAAGCTATATACCTAAGCTTCAATGGGGCCCAGATTTATATAAGCTATCAAAGAGACTTCTCCAGAGTTCTCCAGCATATGCATTTAAAATATTCGTCATCTTTCAAACGTGTATTCTTTCAGACTTGTTTATTTCAGCTACTTCCATAGTATATACACCCACAGCAAGATATGTCCTATGGTAAACTGCTGTGGGGGGATCGTTCCCCGACAGTCAGTTTTTGTGCTGCAGAAGAGGGTGGTCGGTGCAATCTATAATATTGGAATTGGTTCCAGAGAATCCCTACGTGATAAATTCAATAAAATAAACATATTAATGGCACTACCATGTATTTTCAACACAGTTAAATTATTTAGCGTCCTGTGAGTTGTGGGCATGTAGCTAACAACTTACAAGTTACAGATTAGAGCCTACTCAACGCTAGGGAACAATGTGGAAGGCCCAGGATTTGATGCGACGGAAGCTTGATGCTCATCGTCCATCGCGGCCGATTGTGATGGAGAAATTAGAAATCAATAACTTTATGGCGGGGTTAAGGGCTCCCACACAAAGTTCGTGTGACATCGCACCGCATCGCAGTTTTGTGTGGGAGCCCTAAGTCCCGCCTAAGTCGAAAATTTTTGCGATATTATTGAATTACCTGTGACTGTCCAAAGCACCATAGTACGTCGATAGATGCTGCCAATCAGTTGGGCGTGTCATGTCTATTATATCTAACCCGTCTATTTCTTCCGCTACTGTTAAAAAACTTTGAAATATTATTAAAATTAAACAGTGAACATTTTTTAAACACATTTTTTTAAACTTTTTTATTTGTTTTTCTGAGTAGTGTAGTCTGACTGCTATTCCCCCAAGTCGCTGACTGAGCTCGGGTCTTAGATCAGCCATGTTTGATTGTATTTTTGTTATGATAGAATTTGAATGGAATATCATTGTTTTGGCGGTCGGATCTATTTGTAAGGTTTTTATTGTTCTTTTGTTATTGATTAGGATAAACTCGCATACATTAAGGCGTCACGCTGACTCAAACTAGGTCCGTCACTTTTTTATCTTATTATTACTATGACAAAGGAATTTTTAATTATTCATCGGACATTTTGTGGTAAGGTCAGTTGGGGTAAGTGCGGCTATGGGGTAAGTGCGGCAAGCATCATTATTCAAGATATAGCAATGTTATTGCTAAAACCGCCATCTAGTCATGACAAGAGACACAAAATTAGTTAGATAGGAACCAGAAAAAAAATTGGGAGCACCACTTTAAGGAAATAGGAGTTATCGCCATTTTTATTTCTCACTCGGATTTTAATACACATCGTAGTTGATACGTGTGCGTTGTTGTGCTACAAAAACAAGGTTTTTGCTTAGATTGGATCATCTGTAATACGTTAGTGTTTTCTTTAGATCCTAAGCTTCGTATTCATGTAGTTATTTTATTTGTATCTATGCGCAATAATCCCCGTTCAAAAATTTCACTTCAAGTTGCACTGTTTGGGAAAGTGCGGCTACCATGCTTGGGGGAAGTGCGGCTCTATGCCGCACTTACCCCAAGTCAGCGGTTTTCAACCTTATGTTTATTTATTTTATATATTTGGTAACTATAGTTACTAAAAATTCGATTATAATTACAATTATATATACCTACCTAGTACATAGTTGATAATAATAAAAACTAACCTAACCTAACTAACCTAACCTAACCTAACTAACCGTTTTTTTTTTTTTTTAAGATCCTGAGGGAAATGCGCACGCATATCGCACTGCCACGGGGAGACAGTACGATTATGTGGGACTCCAACCCACTAAAACCCTCAGGGTGTTTCCACCTCTGCCGCTTGTGGTGTGAGCGACGGGTCAGTCGAGTGGCCCCGCCGCCTGCCACACGGTCGCAAAGGATAGGGAGAGCGGCCCTCTCAATACCGACACTCCTCTTCCTCTGCGACCCCACCGCGTCCGCCATCAAACGGTGGCGACCCCGCCAAGGCCGTGGAAGGCAGGGAGAGCGGCGCACCTCGATACCGACACTCCTCTCCCGCCGCGGCCTCCATCTCTCTGCGGCCATGCTGCCCACACAGCACGGCCGCCCGCCTCAGTTGTGGTGCCTCCCATACGACACCAAAACCTACTACCACTCCAACTGGGCTTAGAGGGCAAAACCCAGCAGAGCGGTCCTTCCCGGGGCCGGCCAGTTCATCGCGGGTGACGAAGCCGCGATTACTAAGCCCCCCCGCCACGGCAAGGCGGGAACTCTTCGGGGGGGAACCTAACTAACCTAACCTAACCTTACTAACCTAACCTAACCTAACTAACCTAACCTAACTAACCTAACCTAACCTAACTAACCTAACCTAACTAACCTAACCTAACTAACCTAACCTAACTAACCTAACCTAACTAACCTAACCTAACTAACCTAACCTAACTAACCTAACCTAACTAACCTAACCTAACTAACCTAACCTAACTAACCTAACCTAACTAACCTAACCTAACTAACCTAACCTAACTAACCTAACCTAACTAACCTAACCTAACTAACCTAACCTAACTAACCTAACCTAACTAACCTAACCTAACTAACCTAACCTAACTAACCTAACCTAACTAACCTAACCTAACTAACCTAACCTAACTAACCTAATTAGAAATAGGAAATATTGTTATGTTGTTAGAAAATAAGGTTTATAGGATAGAATTTATTAATTATTGTGTTAAAATAGCTAATAAGTGTATTTATAAAAATAAGGATAGATAAGTTATGTTAACTATATATTATGTAATATATATCTTAAGCATAAATATATAAGGATAAAATAAAAGACATGAATAGTATAAATAGCACATAGATTAGTAAATATAGCAATAAGGAAAAGTAGAATATCAATTTTGTGTCACAACTTTGTTGTATTGGAATAAAAGATGTTGTTGCTTATTTCAAAACCCCACAATAAAAAAAGGCTCTGAAGTATATCAGAGGTTAGTAGTATAGACCTAGCAGACTTTCGCGGGCTACCCCATCGCGGGTAGACAGTAGGCCCACTAGGAGAAAAAAAAAAAAAAAAGAAAAAACGTAACTAACCTAACCTAACTAACCTAACCTTTTTTTTTTTTTTTTTTTTTTTTTTCTCGTGAGGAAATCCTGCATGGATATCTTCCCCCCAGGAGGAAGATTATGTCAGACTCTTACTGACTAAAACCTCACGGTTTTCTCCTTGCACCTATGTTAGGGGACACGGGTACTTATAAAATGCTTCCGCGAGCCCTAATAGTGACGTTCCACGTGTTGTAAAACCCTTCCAAAAACTGGGGAAATCATCTCTTAGTCTTAAGATTCAATCTTAAGAGGGAAGAAGGGCACCGTAGGCCCTTCTTCTTCGCCCGTTGCGCCTTCGGCGAATTGGGTCAGTAGAGGAATCCTCCCTTTCCCTCTCCGCCGCTTCTTTCTGCAGGAGAACTTCTTCGCAGAACACAACCATTGCCTGCCAACTTTCCTGGTTTTCAACCATAGCTTTTACTATTGTTGACAGAGAAAGTTCTTCCTCTATAGCAGCAGTCAAGACCTGACGCTGCTGTGCCCACGCGGGACAAGACTCAAGCGTATGCTGAGCCGTATCTTCGGTACTTCCACAGTGGTGGCATCTCTCTGTTTCTTCCCTTCCGGCAATATGATAGAGGTACCTCCCAAAACAGCCATGACCTGAGAGGACCTGTGTTAACCGGAAGGTCAGTGTTCCGTGTTGCCTTTCCAACCACTGCATCAGCACAGGTCGGATCGCCACAATAGTTTTATGACCGGCACTTGGTCGTGATAGTCTATTCTGCCACACCTCTACCAACTCCTCGTGAGACTGTGCCCGTCTTGCTTGTATTTCCCTTTGTGCAGGGCGCTGACCCCGTTCTAGCTCCTCCTCCCGCCAATAATAAACGGCCGCGAGGGTCTCAGCTTCCAATTCCCAGGGTAAGGAGCCTGCTAAAACACATGCCGCATCGAAGGAGATCGTGCGATATCCTCTGATCACCCTGATTGCCATCGCCCTTTGCGGTTTTCGCAAAAGGGCGATATTCCCGCTATTCAAGGAGTCGATCCAAACAGGAGCACCGTATAGAGCCATGGAGCGCACGACACCCATATAAAGACGGCGACAACTAGTGCTAGCACCCCTAAGGTTGGGAAGCAGCCTACTGAGTGCTACCGCTGAGCCCATCAGCTTCGGCATCAGTCGCTGGAAGTGAACACGGAAGTTCCAACGACTGTCAAGGACGAGTCCCAGGTATTTCATCGTCGACTTGACAGCGATGTTATCTCTACCCACTACTATGTAAGATCCTTCTGGAGGAGCTTTTCTTGGTCCGTGGAAACACAAAGCTTCGGATTTGTATAGGGCTACTTTGAGACCCAAGCTATTAATCCTGCTGACTACCTCAGCTACGCCTGTTGTCGCAAGCATGGATGCTTCGGCAAATGTTTTGCCCTTTGCCGTCACAAGTGTATCGTCGGCGTAACAGGTGACAGAAACTCCTGGCAGAGTCACGCCTCGCAGCACCCAGTCATAGCCAATGTTCCACAGGAGCGGTCCCAAGACAGACCCCTGTGGAATTCCGCACGACATTTGTCGCCGACACAAACCCTCTTGCCCCTCATATGTAATGTACCTCTCCGTCAGGTAGTCACCGATAATATTGCGGAGGTAATGGGGCATTTTGTGGTATTTAAGCGCTTCTTTTATGCAGTTCCAAGGCAAGGAGTTGAAAGCATTGGCAATGTCGAGTGATACTGCCAATATGACTTCGCCGCGGGCAACAGCTGCTTCTGCAAGCGTTTTAACCCTTAATATTGCACTTACCGTCGAACGCCCTACTCTAAAACCAAACTGGTTGTCATCCAGGTCAGGACCGACACAGTTAAGGTGCCCGATCAGACGACCTGCGATAACCCGCTCGAAGAGCTTGCCTATTTCATCAAGTAGCACAATCGGACGGTAGGCAGAAGGGGAGTCCGCGGGGCGCCCGTCTTTTTGTAGAAGAACCAGTAGTCCAGTTTTCCAGAGCGTTGGGAAGCGACCCTGCTGTAAACACGCAGTGAACAAGCCACGGGTTCGGGCTCCCAAGCTCTCAAATTCAATGCTTTCATTAATGGCTGTAATATTAATTTTAATTATTATTTGAGAATCTATAATTAATCATCGAATAATCTTATTTACTTTAAATATATCTTCTTCAATTGAATGATTCCAAAATCTTCCTCCTGCAGAACATTCTTATAATGAATTACCTATCTTAAGAAAATTCTAATATGGCAGATTATATGTAATGGATTTAAACCCCATTTATAAAGGAATATCCTTTTTTTAGAAATGGCAACGTGATCAAATTTAAACTTACAAAATGGAGCATCTCCTTTAATAGAACAAATTATTTTTTTCCACGATCATACTTTAATTATTCTTGTTATAATTACTATCTTAGTGGGATATTTAATAATTAATATTTTATTTAATAAATATATTAATCGATTTTTATTAGAAGGTCAAATAATTGAATTAATTTGAACTATTTTACCTGCTGTTACTTTAATTTTTATTGCTCTTCCATCTTTACGTTTATTATATCTTTTAGATGAATTAAATAATCCATTAATTACCTTAAAATCAATTGGACATCAATGATATTGAAGTTATGAATATTCAGATTTTCATAATATTGAATTTGATTCTTATATAATTCCCTCAAATGAACTTAATAATAATAGTTTTCGTTTATTAGATGTAGATAATCGTATTATTATTCCTATAAATAATCAAATTCAAATTATAGTAACTGCTACAGATGTAATTCATTCATGAACTATCCCAGCTTTAGGAGTAAAAGTAGATGCTAACCCAGGACGATTAAATCAAACCAATTTTTACATTAATCGACCCGGAATTTATTATGGACAATGTTCAGAAATCTGCGGAGCAAATCACAGATTTATGCCTATCGTAATCGAAAGTATTTCTATAAAAATTTTTATTAACTGAATTAATAACTATTCTTCATTAAGTGACTGAAAGTAAGTACTGGTCTCTTAAACCATTTTATAGTAATCTAACAATTACTCTTAATGAAAAGAATTAGTTAATTTATAACATAAATATGTCAAATTTAAATTATTACTAAAGTAATATTCTTTTATTCCTCAAATAATGCCTATTAACTGATTAATTTCTTTTGTTTTATTTATTCTAATTTTTTTAATTTTTAATATTATAAATTATTATATTTTATTATTAAATTTTGACAATAAAAATCAAGAAAATAAAATTCTTAAAAAAAAATTTCACTGAAAATGATAAGTAACTTATTTTCAATTTTTGATCCTTCAACTAACTTATTTAATCTACCTTTAAATTGATTAAGAACTTTTTTAGGATTATTATTTTTACCATATCGTCAATGGAAAAGAAAAAATGCTTATCCACCAATATGGCCAAAATGAGTTATATATATCATTGGATTGGATTTTTTTTTCTGCGTCGATCTGTTTAGTTTTTAAGGCAATCAGGCCACATTTTGGCGCTTTAGCGTTTTAAAAAATTTAAGTAAATCTTCGTTTCCCTTTTCTTAAGCGACTACAAAACGATGTTTTTGAACAGAGGTTGCATAAGTATTATATTTTTGAAGTATTTTAACTCATAAGAATGTTTTCCTTTTAACGTTTTTATATTTTTGATCACTTAAGCATATTACCTGTTTTTTACTTTTGGTGGCATTGCCTTATAAGCAATTGGATTTTTTTATTTTATTTATTCTATCGTCGTCTTAGCAATTATTCATAGCGGTCGTTAAAAACTATTTGGCGCTTAAGCAAATATAATAGGATAAGGTTTGAGTACCAATGGCGCCTAAGCAATTTTCGTTTAGCGTTAGTTACACAATTTCATTACGTTAGTAAAAGTAACATTTGTTAAATGAAATAGTCAAACCATTATTAGAAAAAAGATGGCATTTTTTTAAAGGTATAAACTATTTTAGAGATAATTTATTCTAAAAGATGTATGTAATGACTACTGTAGTGTTAGTATTATAACGCACTCACATGCAACACTCATTCATACGCACGCACACTTCAACGAGCACTCTTATCCATGCAGCACGCTCCAACTCTTGAGCTTTGCCAACCTACCTTTGAGGCCGGTGCCTCTTGCGGGGCTACCATGCAGCACGCTCCAACTCCTGAGCTTTGCCAACCTACCTGAGTCCGGTGCCTCTTGCGGGGTTACCATGCAGCACGCTCCAACTCCTGAGCTTCGCCAACCTACCTTTGAGGCCGGTGCCTCTTGCAGGGCTACCATGCAGCACACTCCAACTCCTGAGCTTTGCCAACCTACCTTTGAGTCCGGTGCCTCTTGCGGGGTTACCATGCAGCACGCTCCAACTCCTGAGCTTCGCCAACCTACCTTTGAGGCTGGTGCCTCTTGCAGGGCTACCATGCAGCACACTCCAACTCCTGAGCTTTGCCAACCTACCTTTGAGTCCGGTGCCTCTTGCGGGGTTACCATGCAGCACGCTCCAACTCCTAAGCTTCGCCAACCTACCTTTGAGGCCGGTGCCTCTTGCGGGGCTACCATGCAGCACGCTCCAACTCCTGAGCTTTGCCAACCTACCTTTGAGTCCGGTGCCTCTTGCGGGGTTACCATGCAGCACGCTCCAACTCCTGAGCTTCGCCAACCTACCTTTGAGGCCGGTGCCTCTTGCGGGGCTACCATGCAGCACGCTCCAACTCCTGAGCTTTGCCAACCTACCTTTGAGGCCGGTACCTTCCGCGAAATGACCATGCAACACGCTCCAACTCCTGAGCTTCGCCAACCAACCTTCGAGGCTGGTGTCCCCCGTGCGATAACCTTGCAGCACGTCCCAACTACTGAGATTTCCAAATCTACCTTCGAGGCCCGTACCTTTCACAAAATGACCATGCAGCATGCTCCATTGTATGGGCGCCGTCTCAATGGGCTACTGTATGTGCTTTAGCCAGGAAAGCTCCTAGACCGTACCAAGTTGAAATATTTCTATCTCACGAAGATTTCATGGGGTGGGATGGAACATCAGAAAAAT
This sequence comes from Eupithecia centaureata, assembly GCA_944547425.1. NCBI lineage: Eukaryota > Metazoa > Arthropoda > Insecta > Lepidoptera > Geometridae > Eupithecia > Eupithecia centaureata. The sequence continues at coordinate 14,200,657 of OX155684.1, read as the reverse complement.
ACTTCAAAGGCAATCTTTCGAGATTCTTCCTGCAATATATATTCCAGAATATAAATCGTTACCTCATGCAGCAAGTGTTCAAGACGTTCTGGCAGATACAGACATTGATTGAGGATATTGAAGACTGATCCTGGTACTGAAAACTGATCTCAGACTTAGTGATGATATACTGATATACTGATTTAAAATACGAAATTAATTTCTTAGTCATAGTTCCCAATTAGGTGGGTACTTATTTTTATTGATATAACGTGGTCAGTTTAGTGACAGTTCGTATTGTAGTGTAATTGTGAGTTTGGAAAAATAATAGCTATGACAATAAGAATTAGTAAGTGATTACTTTTAGCATAAGTGATCTTTGTTTGTTTTTTGCAACTGATTATTTGTAGTATTATGGAGAACTGTCGCAATGTAACTGGATTACTCCGCCCAGATTATTTGATCAATAAATAAAACTGATTGATTAGTACGTCTTGTTTTTGTGTAATAACACATAGTGGATCAGTGTACATTGACCAAAAAAGTATGGTTAACTAATATCATAAGTAAGTTTTATGTACATTAGTCATTTGTATTTTAGACAATTTTGTATTATATTTATGAAACGTGTTAGGTCTTTAGCATCTATTCTTTAAGGCATATCAACTCATTCAGCATATGTTAGCAATTTTTCTTTACTATACTTTAATAATTTAAAGTAACTTAGCATTTTATGTTTTCTGTATAAAATTTGAATGCTATTCATAAGTATTTTTAAATTATTAATTTTCTTATATTTTCGGTAGATAAGCAGTTTTTTCCTGACTAACTTTTAGAACACTTTTGCTTAAGCGACAGTTATTTCATGATATAGAAGAGCTGTACAATTAAAAATGTTTCATAAAAATAGATACAATTTTTAAATAGTAAATTACATTTTGATACACCAATTAAAATAAAAATTGTACGAGTTACGATTTTTTTTTCGAAAAAAAACATTTGAAACTTGATTTCCCACATGTAGCCTATTGGCGGTTTAGCATTTCTTCCTTTCCAGTGACGATATAGATTTTGATTAATTCCTAATCGTCATTTTATAATATGAAATTTTATTTTAGATAAACTTCACAATGAATAAAATAATAATAATAACTAACCTAACCTAACTAACCTAACCTAACTAACCTAACCTAACTAACCTAACCTAACTAACCTAACCTAACTAACCTAACCTAACTAACCTAACCTAACTAACCTAACCTAACTAACCTAATTTAACTAACCTAACCTAACTAACCTACCTGTCGCGCTCCAAACGCCATCGAAAACGCCACGAAATTCGGCCGCTCCGCATGGGAAAAATCACAAAAATAGTTTATTTTTACGCTACAGTGCAGTGCAAAACGTCATAAGTTGCGGAATGTGACGGCGCATACAGCGGTGAAATCCATTTTGCGATTAGTGATTTTTCCAAAAGGTTCCAAGTGAAAAAGTGCAAATTTACAAAATTTTCAAACTTCAAAGGCGATTTTCTCAAAATTGGCAGCGACGACCCACAATTTTTATTTGACTCCTGGAAGGACCTTCTGGAGCTCTACACGTTGGACTCTTTTGCTGATTTTTTCCGCGCAGGCGCGCGGAAATAAAGCCAAATAAACAAAAACCACGTGGCCACGTGGTACCCGATCCAGACAAGATTTCACCTTTTTGGAAGAGGAACTACGTGGACGTCACCCCATCGAGCACAGAGGCGTTTCCAGGATCAAAATTAGTTTAGTTTTGACGAAGATATACAATTTAGAAAATTTTACAAACTTTAAAGAATTATATCTCCGAAACGAAATCTTTTACGTATATTTTTAAAATCATTTTCTTATAGCTCTTCAAGCAATCTTCAACTTTTGAAAAATTTCAATTAAATTTGACAAGTACTTTTTGAGATATGATTTTTTGAAGTTTTTAGAGTTCCACGTGGTACCAGTTAGGTAACCTATTTTTATTGTTTTTTGACAGCTTCTATTGAAGCTTTAATTAGGACAGACTATTTCACAAAAAAAAACCATATTTTTTTGTGAAAAATCCAAATTTTTTAATTATTTACAGAACATTTTTGTGTTTTTTCCAATTATTTCTTTAAATAATGAAATTAAAAATAAATTGATCTCATAATTGTAACTAAGACTTAAAGTCCTTTATAACAAGCCCAAACACGGGTAACTTATCTTTAAAATTAAGAAAGTTAGACTCAGGACGGCCATTCTGGCGGCCATCTTGAATAATTTGTAACAGTGTTTTCTCCTAAACCGGAGGGCCTAGAAAGTTGGGGTTTTCTCTGTTTCTGTCATCAGTGCTTGCACAAGCTCTCTGTGAAGTCCCGACTCTAGGTAGAGTTCTGACTCTACCGACTTAGACAGAGCTCACGAAAGCACTACCAACGATATTTAACGCCTCTCACAGAAAACCCCAGTTCGACCGGTCCACCGGTTGCTGAGATACGGCTCTTCCGCACTGCGGCGGCCATTTTGTTTCGCCATATTGTTTTTACTAAAGTTGTCATAACTCCGAAACCAGAGGTCCGATTTTCATGCGGTTTTCTTCATCGTGGTGTTCAGCACTTTTGCAAGCTTTTTATTAAGGTCCTGACTCTAGGTAGAGCATCGACTCTACCAACCTAAACCAAGGCTGTAGAGGTGTTGTGCATTTCTTGTAGAAGGATCTGCAAAAAACCCCAGATAGATCGGAAGAAAGATAGCTGAGCAGTAGCACTTTTTGTCTTTGGCGGCCATTTTTTCCACCATTTTGAAAATACTAAAAATAGTCATAGCATTTCATCATCAACATGTCATCAACATGTAATTTGTTATAAATAAATCTACTTTACAATAGCTACGCAACCAGACTTCCGATTTGAATGCGGTTTTCAGTCTAGCTCATAGCATTAAGGGTTCCCTCGAGCAAAACATATAGTGAGACTCTAGGTAGAGTCATTTGTAGTTATAAGTCCTTTCTGGTCTTTTGTGAATCACCAAAGCTCCGTATCTCCTGAATCACTTTATCACGTGGTCGTGTTTCAACCAAATTATTTTAGCTCTATATTTTATAACTTTTACAAATCTGCTATCATTATTTTACAACTTATACAAATTAACTTGTCTTTCAATATCTTAATTTTACTTGATACGCGACCCTCCGACCGACAATCCTTAACGCAATGTTTGGCATCCGCACCCCGGCAAAGGGGCAGCAAGCTGCAACTAAAGAACTCCAGCACCCAACAACATCTGGGTACATACCGGGAGCGACCCTTCAAAAAAGCCCAAGCCCCGTTAAGGCACCAAGCGTCCGAAGGAGTATTGGAGAGTGGGAGTCTGGGAAACCGGACTCCATTCCTAAGCCTCTGACCCCCCCTATGAAATCGGCACTAGTGCAACCCCCGAAACCCAAAAATGCACATACACAGGCGAGCAAACCTGGAGCTGAGTTATCTGTGGAGGAGGTTGCGGGGAGCCCACCAACACAGCTGAAAGTTAAGTACACAGACCGGTTGATGGAGGCAAGGGCTTGTGTAACCAAGGTCAAGCTCAATCTATCGAACTCGCGAAACACGAAGACTGAGATTAAGAATGAGGTTACACAGGCCGTTGATAGACTCTACCAACTTATAAAAGAGTCTGAAAGTGTGAAGGGACAAGGCAAGAAGAAATCAGAAAGAGAGGCAGAACCGGAAAGGGAAAAGGGCCCAGAGAAGGATAAGGCAGAAACAGAGCTGATTAGAAGAATAGAAGAGCACACAAGACTCATAAAGGAAAATAGTGAGAAAATGGAGAGATTACAGGAGACGATGGAAAGACAAACCTATGCGAGTGTGGCGGCAGTGCAACCTAGAATAAGGATCCCAGAGCACACTGCGCTGCACTCGATAGTAGTAACAGGGAAGGATGAGACGGAAACTGGAGAAGACGTCTTAAACAGGATAAGGAAGGTAGTCAACGCTAAGGATGGCAATGTGACTGTGGAAAGGGTGAGGAAAGCGAAGGACAGAAAGGTGATTGTGGGATGCAGGACAGAAGAGGAAAGGCAGAAAGTCAAAGAAAGGCTCAGGAGCGCTGAGGAGCATCTTAGTGTCCAGGAGGTACAAAACAAGGATCCGCTAGTTATCTTCAAAGATGTACTAGCGTGCAACACCGACAAAGACATCCTCAACGCTCTCTGGAAGCAAAATCCCAGAGTACTTAAAGAGCTCCAGGAAGAAGAAAATAAGACCGAAATCCTTTATAAGAAGCGTACTAGAAATCCACTAACCAGTCACATCATTATGAGGGTGTCTCCCAAAGTTTGGCAACGTTTGGTCCATGCAGAGACCGTCATGATAGACCTCCAACGGGTGAGAGTGATGGACCAGTCTCCATTGGTACAGCGCTCACTCTGCCTTGGTTACGGTCACGGGAGACGATTCTGCAAGGAGACCATTGAGAAATGTAGCCACTGCGGGGGACCCCACATGAGATCTGAATGCGCTGACTGGCTTGCCGGCTCTCCACCAATGTGCTGCAATTGTACGCATGCAAAATTTGGGAAAACAGACCATAATGCGTTCAGCAGCGAATGCCCCATTCGCCGGAAATGGGACACGCTCGCCCGAGCCACAGTAGCCTACCAATGCTAAAGTGGACCCAAGCATCCAACAGTCCTCAGCCAGCGTAAAGGCCTACCTTATAGCTCAAGCGAATTTGCAACGCAAACAACTAGCTACGCAAGAAATCATGCTTGAGGCTAGCAAGAAACGGATGGCCTTTGCGCTGCTTCAGGAGCCCTACGTCGGTGCAACAGGCAAAATGAAGAACTACGGTGGAGCCAGGATCTTCCAGAACACAATTTATGGCAGCGGCCCAGTCAAATCGGCCATCGTCGTATTTGATAACGACATGGACGTGATCCAAGTCCCTGATCTCACCACGAACAACATCGTCGTAGTAAAAGTCAAAACGAGTGCCTGGGAGATCGTGGTTGTTTCGTTTTACTTTGAGCCTGAACACACCGACATTGAGCCATACCTGGAGCAGCTTAGGAGGATTCAAAGGCAAACCAGATCGAGAAACCTGATACTGGGGGGCGACGCGAATGCCAAGAGTTCCTGGTGGGGAAGCGGGAAAGTAGACCAAAAAGGAGAAGACCTGGCTGGTACGTTGGAGGAGATGAACTTGCAGGTACTTAACGAAGGTAACACGCCCACCTTTGATACCATCAGAGGTAACAAATCGTACACCAGCTTTGTGGACGTCACGGCCTGCACGCTGGAGATGCTTAACCTGGTGGAAGACTGGAGAGTAAATGAAGGATTGATTAGTTCGGACCACAACACGATCACATTTAAATTAAGATTAAAAAGAGCAAAAGGCATAGACATCAAGAGAACAACAAGACTGTACAATAGCAAAAAAGCAAATTGGAGCCTATTTCATGAGAAACTGGCCCAATTCTTCCAAGACAACAAAATAAATACAGAATATATTAGTAAAATCAGCAATAAACTAGAACTAGAGCAAACTATAGTAACATACATAAATAAAATAATAGAAGCAACAAAAGAATCTATGCCAAAAAAGAAAGAAAATACTAAACTTACCCTGCCGTGGTGGTCCGAAGAACTAGCAAAGCTGAAGAAAGAAGTTGCCACCAGAAAGCGTCGAATCCGTTGTGCAGCGCCGGTTCGAAGACAGAAGGTCGTCGATGAGTACCTGCAAGCAAAAGAAACATATGAGAACACAGCCAAAGGAGCTCAAGTTGAGAGCTGGAAAGAGTTTTGTAGAAAACAGGATAAGGAAGGACTATGGGAGGGTATTTACAGGGTAATTGGGCAAACAACAAAACGGCAAGAAGACAATCCCCTGGCGAAGGATGGGAGAGCGATGAGCCCGTACGAATCTGCAAAATTCCTAGCAGAAACTTTCTACCCAGAGGACTCAATAAGCCAGGATAATGAAGAACACCGACGCATACGAAGAGAAGCCAGCCAAGTAAATGACTGGGTCCATGATGAAAAACATGACCCACCATTTACAATGGACGAGCTAAGATTCGCGGTTAAGTCCTTCAATCCCAAGAAAGCCCCAGGAGGAGATGGCCTGACCTCCGACATTTGCAACGAGGCCATTGCGCACGACCCAGAAGCATACCTCACTCTGGCAAAAAAATGCCTGGAACTGCAGCATTTCCCGAACATCTGGAAGGAGGCAGTAGTAGTGGTCTTGAGGAAACCGGGCAAAGACGATTATAGCAATCCCAAGTCCTACAGGCCTATAGGCCTTCTGCCTGTTATGGGAAAAGTGTTGGAAAAGATGATCGTTGGACGTGTGAAATGGCACTTGATCCCCAAGATGAGTACTAGGCAGTATGGTTTTATGCCTCAAAGAAGTACCGAAGACTCCCTCTATGACCTGATAAACTACATACGCATCAAACGAGATCAGAAAAAACTAGTCACGATGGTCTCACTGGACATAGAGGGAGCCTTCGATAACACTTGGTGGCCAGCAATACGAGTCAGACTGGCCGAAGAGGATTGTCCCGTTAACATAAGGAGGGTCGTGGATAGTTATCTCAAGGATCGGAAAGTAAAATTAAGATATGCGGGTCAGGAATACGTAAAAAACACAAACAAAGGCTGCGTTCAGGGATCAATAGGAGGCCCCATACTCTGGAACCTCCTGTTGGACCCTCTCTTGAAGGGGCTCGAAAATAGAAACAACTACTGCCAAGCATTTGCTGATGACGTAGTCCTGGTTTTCGCCGGAGACACGGCACTGGAGGTGCAAAAACAGGCCAATTCGGCCCTCGCCTATGTTCAGGAGTGGGGTGTCAAAAACAAGTTAAAGTTTGCGCCACAGAAAACAAACGCTATGGTTATCACTAGAAAACTATAATTTGACACACCACTGCTGAGGATGGGCGGCGTCGATATAGGCATGTCCACAGACATTAAGGTCCTGGGGCTCACAATAGATAGCAAGCTTACCTTTAATAACCACGCGATCAATGTTTGCAGGAAAGCACTGAACATCTATAAGAAGCTATCTAGAGCAGCCAGGATCAGCTGGGGTCTCTACCCGGAAGTTATCCGTACCATCTATATAGCTACGGTGGAGCCAGTTATAATGTACGCCGCCAGTGTCTGGGCGCAAGAAACCAAGAAACTGGGAGTCCAAAAACACCTTAACGCTGTACAACGTGGCTTTGCCCAAAAGTTGAGCAGGGCTTATCGCACAGTCTCCCTGAGCTCGGCACTGGTGCTCTCTGGACTACTCCCGCTTGACCTGAGGATACAGGAGGCAGCTACCCTGTACGAAGCCAAGCGGGGGAAGCCGCAGCCGGTACTAAGAGACAGGGAGGTAGAGCAAATGGTGCGATACGCCAAGACCCCCCACCCGGCAGAGCATATAACTCTAGAATTCATAAACTTGGTAGACCAAAACGATGTAGACCATCATAACAACCAGGCAGTAAGAATTTATACTGATGGCAGCAAAATTGAGGGCAAGGTTGGAGCAGCATTCACCCTATGGGAAGGTGAAGCTGAGACCAAAACCCTCAAAATAAAGCTGGAATCTTACTGCACGGTCTACCAAGCAGAACTTCTGGCCATATGCAAAGCCACCGGGGAAATACTCAAGCGCTCCGAGGCTAGTTTCGGAATATACAGCGACAGTCGCGCAGCCCTGGAAACTGTGACGAACCCAAGTTCCATTCACCCTCTAGCCGTGGAAGTCCGTCAAAATCTTAGGACCATTAAAATCCAGAATAAAGAAGTGACTTTATTCTGGATTAAGGCCCACGCTGGACTGGAGGGGAATGAAAGGGCAGATCAGTTGGCTAAAGACGCAGCTCTCAAATTAAAACGAAGGCCTGACTATGACCTCTGCCCTGCTTCATTTGTCAAGCGGCAAATTCGTGTTGAAACGCTTGACAAATGGAACGAACGGTACATCAGAGGTGAAACCGCAGCGATCACAAAAATATTCTACCCCGACGCTATAAAAGCCTACAAAGTTGTTAGGAAAATAGAGCCCACTGGAGTACTGACGCAGGTTATGACAGGGCACGGTGGATTCTCTGAATATTTGGCGCGGTTTAAATGTAAGGAGGATCCATCGTGCATCTGTGAGCCGGGAGTAGCAGAAAGCGTACCACATATTCTGTTTGAATGCCCAACGACAAGTCTCAGGAGATTCGAAGCTGAACAAGCCTTAGATTGTAAAGTAGCTAGTAGCACTGTATTTAGAATAATGTTAGATAATAATTTAAGAGATAAGTTTATAGAATATTGTAATAATATAGTAAAACCTGTAATAAAAAGAAATAAAGATAAATAAGTTATGCGGTATATATATTATGATGATATATATAACTGTCATAAAATGTAAACATAGCGTAAGAAAAAAGATTATGTAGAGTAAGATACAATATAATATAAAGAAAGAATGACATAGAAGTAAAAATGTAACTAGATAAGAAAATAAATATGGCGTACAAATCCTTATCCTTCCCAACACAACATTGAAAAATTAAAATCAAACTGGATAGAAAAGAAATATATAGGCGGACATCCCAACCGCAAAAAGTATAAAAGACGATGAATGAAAGGCAATACGTATGAGAATGAAAGTGCGAGAAGAATACAAGCGAGAACTGGTATGATTGAGGTAGAAAAATTTGTAGAAACAGACTCCGATTACGTCGGAGGTATATATAAGAAAAAAAAAAAAAAAAAAAACCTAACTAACCTAACCTAACTAACCTAACCTAACTAACCTAACCTAACTAACCTAACCTAACTAACCTAACCTAACTAACCTAACCTAACTAACCTAACCTAACCTAACTAACCTAACCTAACTAACTAACCTAACCTAACTAACCTAACCTAACTAACTAACCTAACCTAACTAACCTAACCTAACTAACCTAACCTAACTAACCTAACCTAACTAACTAACCTAACCTAACTAACCTAACCTAACCTAACTAACCTAACCTAACTAACTAACCTAACCTAACTAACCTAACCTAACTAACCTACGGATGGTAGCAAGATTGAGGGTAAAGTCGGAGCGGCCTTCTCCTTGTGGAAAAGTGACGCCGAGGCAAAAACCCTCAAGCTTAAGCTATCTACTTACTGCACTGTCTACCAGGCGGAATTACTTGCCATATGCGAAGCTACCAAGGAAATCTTAAATCGTAAAGAGTTAAGCTATGGTATCTACAGTGACTCAAGAGCCGCTCTAGATACCATAACAAACCTCAAAACGACACACCCACTGGCTGTTCAAACTAGGGCAAACGTCAGAACTGGCCAAACCCAGAAAAAGGAAATATACTTTTTCTGGATAAAAGCACATGCCGGCCTAGAAGGCAATGAACGCGCTGACCAACTGGCGAAAGACGCTGCCCTCAAAAGCAAAATAAAGCCGAAATATGACCATTGCCCTATCTCCTTTATTAAAAAAGAAATACGCAAAGAATCCCTACATAAATGGAACCAGAGATACACAAACGGCAATACAGCCAAAATAACAAAATTATTTTTCCCTGACGCCATCTCCGCATTTCCCGTAATTAGAAAAATTGAATTGCACAGCTCACTGACACAGGTCTTTACAGGGCACGATGGGTTCTCAGAGTACTTGTATCGGTTCAAGTGCAAGGAGAGCCCATCGTGCACGTGCGATCCTGGGGTTTCTGAAACAGTGCCACACATCCTCTTCGAGTGTCCGGTGTATGGATTAGATAGGTACAATGTCGAACAGAGAATAGACTGTAAATTAGATATAGGAAATATTGTAATGTTGTTAGAAAATAAGGTTTATAGGATAGAATTTATTTATTATTGTGTAAAAATAGCAAATAAGTGTATTTATAAAAATAAAGATAGATAAGTTATGTTAACTATATATTATGTAATATATATCTTAAGCATAAATATATAAGGATAAAAATAAAATATATGAATAGTATAAATAGCACATGGATTAGTAAATAGCGAATAGAGAAAGAAAAATATCTGTTTTGTGGAACAACTTTATTGTATTGGAATAAAGTGCGTTGTTGTTTATTTTAAAACCCCACTATAAAAAAGGCTCTGAAGTATATCAGAGGTTAGAAGTATAGACCTAGAAGACTTTCGCGGGCTACCCCATCGCGGGTAGACAGTAGGCCCACTAGGAGGAAAAAAAAAAGAAAAAAAAAAAAAAAACCTAACTAACCTAACCTAACTAACTAACCTAACCTAACTAACCTAACTAACCTAACTAACCTAACTAACCTAACTAACCTAACCTAACTAACCTAACTAACCTAACTAACCTAACCTAACTAACCTAACCTAACTAACCTAACCTAACTAACCTAACCTAACTAACCTAACCTAACCTAACTAACCTAACCTAACTAACCTAACCGAACTAACCTAACCTAACTAACCTAACACATGGACAAGCTGTTAAAAATCCAATGAAATACATAGAAAACTACTTCAGAACTCTAAAATTGCAGGTTCCATTTGGAGATAATTCATCAGGGAACGTGGTAATGAAATAAATTGTTTAAAAATGTTCACAGTATTAACACAATTCGAGTGAAAAGTGAACTTAAAATAAAATACGCCGCACTTCCCCCATTTGACCTTACCTCTATAGGCTTTTTGTAATTAGTCATTTCGTTATTGTTTCAATTAATAAGCTTGACACGTTAAGTAATACATAGTAAAAGACGATTTTATTTCCAAAATAAGTCTTTAATAAGTCTTTTGAGTTTAAAATTTTATTTTGTAAAGTTCAAGCAGAAATGCAAAGTTGCTCTTTTACCAAATTCTTTTTTTAAATTCCTGTATTAACTGTACCTACTAGAACTTTAAAAGAGACAATAAAAACAGCATGATAAAGAATTGGCGGCGCTAGCGTGAATCTAGGTGACGCCTTAAGGCCTGTTTAGATCTACACTATCTAGAGTAGTACGAAATATTAGTGGGTATACGGTAAGTCTGCACTCTCGAAAATATACTCTGCAGAATTCAGCAGAAAAGCCGTGTAAAAATCGAAAAAAGACAAAAGACGTGATCCGTTATAATCACTACAATATTGTATAAAACAAAGTCGCTTTTTCTGTCCCTATATCCTTATGTCCCTTTGAATGCTTAAATCGTTAAAACTACGCAACGGATTTTGATGCGGTTTTTTTAGTAGATAGAGTGATTCAAGAGGAAGGTTTATATACCTAATAAAACCGTGCGAAGCCGGGGCGGGTTTCTAGTAAATTATATATAAACTAACGACCCGCCCCGGCTTCGCACGGTTTTTATTATACGTATAAACCTTCCTCTTGAATCACTCTATCATCAAAATCCGTTGCGTAGTTTTAACAATTTAAGCATTCAAAGGGACATAAGGATATAGGGACATAGGGACAGAAAAAGCGACTTTGTTTTATACTATGTAGGTAGTGATTTATAACGTAGTCACTCTCTTACTTATTGGTCATTAACAACATCCTAAACGAATCATTTATTATCGTTTTTGATAGTTAGGTAAAATAAGATTGTAATTTTCTAATTTATCAAAAAATTACAATTAAGGTAATAATAATTAAGCTATTTAAAACTAGAGGATTAAACTTTATTAACAACGAAAATTACAAGCAAAGGAATAGAAAAATTACAATTAGTATTTACAATTGAAACCATTGAGCTAACTGCAGACGGTTGCAAACAGTCTAAACTTTAGACTCTAAAGGTAGCTCAATTGATCCCATTAAAACTAGTAACTAGTTTGAAAACGATTTGTTTCTATGGAAACGTTTTAAGGCTTTTTCAATCCCATGAGAACTGATTTATGAAAAGCCTATATGTGTTATTCCAGGGCTAGAACTACGTCTATTGAAAATTTTAGCCGGATCCGTTCAGTAGTGTGCGATAAAGGACCAAACCTCCATCCATACAAACAAACTTTCGCGTAAGGATTTGCCTGTTGGATGCGTTGACAGTAAATCAGTAAATATATTATTATATCTTTATTTCTTTAGGCTTACAAAATAAACACTTAGTCAAGTCTAATTTAATACTATAGGTACATAATTAAAAAATAAAAATAAAAGAAATAAAGATATAATTGATTTTCAGTTCGCTTCAATCTTTTGTCTTTAGTGGACAAGTGGGAGCATTTGCTCATGTTGGACTGTGTTGTGCAAAATCTGCTATCTATTTACGTATTATAAATCATAATCTAGGTATAGAGATAGCACTGTTTAATAACCTGAAAGATTTTTCTGGTTAATCCTTATTGATGACTACGGTATGTTTATCAGTTAAAACTATTAGGAAAGGAAGCAAAGAAGATAGTTTTGATAGTAGAGTACCTACAGAACTAAATGATTTTGTATTAGTATCAGTTGGTTACTTTCCACCAAAGCACCAGCTAAGTTGACTTGCTATTCAATGAATCGGATTTGCACGACATTGGATAATCTAAAAATTTTTTGTGGGAATTTAAGTTCTTTGAATTCCAGTGACTCATTTATATCCAAAATTTGTAGGTATATCTGATTTATCGCATTGATAATTGCAGGTATATAAGAGTAGTTTTTCGCTATATTTGTTAAGTTCTACTTAGAGCCGATATGTTTCGGTTGGTGGCAGTTTTAGTCGCGCTGGTCGCGGCGACTGCGGCTAGGAAGGCAGTCAACAGCGCGCGTTTCGAAGGCCTTTTGAAGTCTCCAGAGGGACAAAGGTTACCGAAGAGTGTTGCTGAAGACGCTTTGCTGGATGTTGTAAGTACCACTTTCAATGTTGACGTTAAATGAAATTTGGCATAAAATAATAGTTCACCTAGTTAAGTCTTAGTACTTGCACAGACACAACCAAGTTGCCAAAATTAGACATGAACAACTTGCTCTCCGATATGGTACCTTATTGGTCCTGAAGTTCCATACTATAAGTACACACCGGTGCTAGTTCTCGAAAACAGCCGTGCCACGCTCTATTGGTACTGCTCTATCATTACAGATTGGGCTATTCTTGCGAAAAAGCCTTTTGTACTGATACATCGGTTAGAAAGATGGGCGGTGCTTGCTGATGTCACACCACATGATGTTAACCTCGTTAGATGAGAAAGATAAACTCAGCAAATATCTTGACTAGGCTAACGAGGTTGTCAGCATGTGGGATGTGGATTCAGCGATCAGTTCATGTCTTCTTAAGCGCTGTTTTTCAGCCATAATTTAATAATTAAATTAAAATAAATAATTTAATAAACGTTATGGACGGCAATTCGGTGCCAAAAATATTATTAGATACCAATAAAATGATGGACGAGAGCTTACGTTTATATAATTTATTCTCAAAAAAGACAAATAAATAGATGAGATCTTCAGGCACCTTTGTGGCACCTTTTTAAACGTTCGACAAAAAAATACTTCTGACGAAAGTGGAATCTGACGGAAACGTTCTAAATCGATGTTTTCAGCCTGGACTCATTGAGAAATACGGCTACCCAGTAGAAGTTCATGATGTGGAGACATCCGATGGGTACATCTTGGAACTACACCGGATACCTCATGAGAAAGGCGTGACTGGTGGCGTACCAGTGCTTGTGATGCACGGCCTCCTTTCGTCGTCTGCTGACTTCGTGACGCCGGGTCCTGGCAAAGGTTTAGGTAAGTTTCTTCAATTCTATTATCCTATAAATCCTCCTTGGTTCCACCTTGCCCATAGATTTTTTGATGGTTGTAGTCAGTTTTCTTATCTGTAATTCTATTGTCCTATAATTATATCCTCCCAAATATCCTCCTCTCTGAGTACAGAAACCAACTGTGCCTACTGTACTCAGAGATCCTCTTTGGTTCCACTTTGCCCTTAGATTTTTTGTTGGTTGTAGTCAGTAGTATTTATTTACGTAAAATCAACTTGGGGTTTGATCAATATTTGTAATTTTTGTAGGTATGTCTGTTTTAGTATTATTTAACATGTTTACAGTTTTAGCTTTGATGATTCATAAAAGTTAATATATATAACTAGCGACCCGCCTCGGCTTGGCTCGGCATGAGTGTATTAACATATAAACTTTCTTCTTAAATCAATCTATCTATTGAAAAAAATCGCATCAAAATCCGTTGTGTAGTTTAAAAGATCTAAGCATACATAGGGACAGACAGACAGATAAAAGGAAGCGACTTTATTTTATACTATGTAGTGATGATTTAGTCTCTTTGTTTTTGATTCATAAACGTTACTTTGGCTAAAATTGTTAAGGCAAGTAAAATTGGCCTCCATAACTTAGTAATTTTTTTATCTTCGATATTTAGCGAAATTTTTGGGAGTGTCAGATAGGTTTATCTAACCCTTACCTTGAATAGATACTTATCTATCTATTTGAATCATAGTTAACACTCCCTTGCTAGGCATTTCGCTTGTATCTTAAAACAATACGGAAGGTAAGTAACAACTATGTAGACTTTTTTATCAAAATCATATCTATTAATTTGATAAAAATAATAATGGTAATTTAACCGATAACTGTATCACTAATATCTGCTAATTATCGGTTATTTAATGCTTATTTATTTTATCTTACAAATTAATCACTTTTTGCGAATTACAAATCTGATCACGTTAGATAAAGTTTATTAAACTTAATACTACCTACTAATCTATATCGGAATACATTATTATAAATATTGACTGGTATTTATCGCTTTTTTTACCTATTTCTGACGTTTCAACAGGTTTACACTCTGTTATGGTTAAGAGATGACTAGAGTACCTACTGGACCTACCATTATTTTAAATTTCCTGTCCGGCCTTATATTAATATTTTATTTTAGTCTTCCATATCTATGTATCACTATCACTACACTACGCTGCGCTTGGTATAAATTGAGTTTCACTTAAATGGGTTGCCATTATTTCAAATTTCTTGTCTCTTACACAGCTTACATCCTCGCCGACGCAGGCTACGACGTCTGGCTTGGCAACGCCCGTGGCAACTACTACTCCCGCCGCCATAACAGACTTAACCCTGATTCCATCTTCAACAAAGACTTCTGGAGGTTCAGCTGGGATCAAATCGGCCAATTCGATCTCTCCGCTACTATCGACCACATTTTAAAACTCACTGGGAAGGAAAAGCTTCACTATATTGGACATTCCCAAGGCGGAACTTCATACTTAGTCCTGAATTCGTTGAGACCGGAGTACAATGATAAAATCATTTCGTTCCAAGGATTGGCTCCCGCTAGCTTCTTTGAGAATAATGAGGTTGAACTGTTTAAAACTCTGGCTAGTTATGAAAACGTTCTGGAGGTGAGTTTTTTGGGATACTTAGTACAATTATTTAGATTCACCAATACCATTGTAATCTTCATTCAGTTGTTTCATGTATACATACATGACCCCCATTGAGACGTTACATCATGAAATTACTTAATTTCTTCTTACTTGATCTCTCCGTTATCATTATCGCCTTAAAAGCTCTAGCAAACATCCAGAAATTGCTGTAAGATTTATCTTTTCATTGTATTTTTTATATTTCAGTCAACCGCATTCTTGATTGGCTTACACGAGATATTCGGTAATTCCGATCAAGCGAACGAGCAGTGCGCGGAGGGTTCTATTTTCAGCAGCTATTGTGGAAAAATTGTTGAAGCTCTGTATAACAGGGAATACTACAACCAGGTAAGTAGTAAAAATTACCCCTCATTTCCATAAGTGAAAGAACATCTTCGGTAAAGTTGCAGCAAAGATATCCTATGGCCTCCAAAAGAACCACGTTGGACAATGCAACGTGTACCCTGGAAAACTGAAAAAATCTGTTTTCACTGCGTATTTTAGATTTGGTGATTTATTAGCCTCATGGTATTGTAGAAACGTATTTAAAAGAGCCATACCTTTCCATAATAGACCTACCAAGTATAAATTAAAGAGTATTGTTTCGATTGTAAGTTATGCCCATCAGTTTCGACTTTTGAGTGTAGTTTGCAATGGCATATAGACATACCTCTAATCGTGTGTTTATAAATTTAGAAGTACTTGTTCGATTGTTAGCTATGCCCAACAATTTAAGACTTTTGAAGAGCAATGGCGTTTTGATATACCTACCTACAGTTGTATTAATTTTTATCACCTTTCGCAGACGATGCTTCCTGTGATCCTCGCTCACACACCAGCCGGCGCCAGCATCCGTCAAGTCGCCCACTACGGTCAGGTCATCCGCTTCAACTCCTTCCGTCGCTACAATTACAATGTCCTCACCAATATCCGAGAATATGGCTCCGCAACTCCACCTACCTACGACCTCTCTCGCATCACCGCCCCTGCCTATTTATTCTACGGCTTAGCCGATACTGAAGTCAACCACAGGGATGTACGTAAGCTGGCGGATATTCTGCCTAATGTTGTGAAAGTTTATAGAGCTTCAAGGAGTTCGTTTAATCATTTTGATTTCCTCTGGGCTGTTGACGCGAAAGAGGTTATGTATGATTTTGTTTTGGAGGCAATGAAGGACGCTGAACAAAGACTACTATAAGAGATAGAAAGGAAGTAGAGTATTTATGGATTTCATATTCTTCTTCTGTGTTATTAGTGATTATGGTGATTATGTGATATTTAATAAGCTTTTAGATTTTAGATTCATGATAAAATCGGCCAGCATATCCGTTCCTGTTGCAATAGATAAATGAAATAGAATTTTATTATAATACCATGTATAAAAAACTACTATTTTATTCTAAAAAAAAAATCTTTCAAACCATACGGGTTTTTGATTTTCGTATTAAATACGTCCCACAGCAAGGCCTATCAAAAATGCAGCTTGACTGAATAAAAATAAAATATTTCTTTGCTATCTACACAGTTTCAGTTAAGCCTTGTTTTATGGATGACCAATATATTTAAAACATGGATAGACATTTTAACTGTACATAGGTAGGTAAGGTACATAAAAAATAAAAAAATACAAATAAGACGATCAAAATTATTTTGCTGTAAATATGTTTTATTTTATTAAAAAACAAAAACTAGTTTAAAGTAGAAAAAAACATTGAAATTCTTAGAAAAACTCATTGAAAGGGCTTAGGTGAATCAAAGTATGCATGCAAAACAATGTTCTAATCTTAAAAAGTAATATGCGTAGAATAAATAGAGCTAGAAATCTAAATGAAACGTAATCTTAAGTAAAATTTTGCATGTGAACAAAATTACCAAGATATCGTTGGCAGTCTGAATGACTTGAAGCAACATAGAGGTAAACCGACTGTTTCTGGAATTTCTGAAGTCAGGCAAAATTTGCCTAGTTATAAACTGGTAGGTATTACAGATAGGTAGTAATGTTACAAAGCGATACTTTTGATACGTAAGAAAATCCATCATTAAACATTTACCTCCGCTTAAAAAAAAACAAATATAGATAGGTACCTATTGTCGTTGTTCATGTAGGTAGGTTAATAATATGTTTGCCTTAAAAACTGTAGGTATCCTAATAGTAGGGAAAATTATACAAGTACTTATTGAAAGGTTCATGCGAATTAATAACATGATAGTATATCCAGAAACAGTACTTTCTAAATAGAAACACGTCCTAAAGAGCTATATTGCACTAGTCTTAATAATTAGGTACCTACAAAACACTAAAATTAGTCGTTGGTCATGAATTCATTTTGTTCGTGGAAACATTATGATTTAAAACGATCAAATTGTATGATCCTTTAATGAATATCCGATTAGAGTAATTAATAAAGTCCAGACGGCATATCCGTGACTTTATGGACTCCGTAACTGCTAGATGTCCCCATTGGCGACATAGTTCTTTTCAAATCTGCATGCGAATGGGTTCCAGTCATCACCAAACTTGTCATACTAGCAGGTGCGTCCCTCAACATCGTTCCTGAATAGAACCCAGCATTGCTATGCCCTCTCTTAACCAAAAATGTGGAACTGTTGAAGCCTGAAGCATTAGAATTCGACAGGAAAAACTTTGGCTGATCTGATAAACATTTTATCGGAGATTCTACTTTTGTAGATCTTTCTTGTTTTGAGGGCCTGGTTGATGCTCTTACAGGGATCAAAGGAGATTCTTTTGCATCACTGCTAGTGCGGGAACACGACCTTTGCCGCTTTTCATACGGCCATACAGGCTTTTTTGGCTCAGCAAGAACCACAATATCTACCATTGAGTTAAGACCTTCGTCAATTCTGTCCAGGCTTTTCGTAAGCTTCTTAGATTCGATCAAGTTGACGATTTCATCTACTCGGCTACATTTTGAGCTAGACCGTTGCATCGAGGACATCTGAGACTCTGAGTAAAACATGCTATCTATGTATTCTCTTTGCCGGGACCCCTTCTCTGATGTTTGGAAGGATTCACTTCTTTTTATAGATGACTTTCGACTCTCTTCTCTAGATTTAGGCTTAGCTCGTTTGCGTTCTTCTTTCTCGGTGGAGTTGAAAACAGCTCTTGTTTCATTGAAATCAAAGCTAGTTATAGACGGCTTCTTTGTAACTGGATTGATACATCGTGATGCACTTAACAAAGAATCAGATCCTTCATCGCTCGAGTAAAAATTATCATCGTATATGTCTGGGGGCTTATTGTATATTCCTTCGACTACAGGTGGGACGAATAAATGCACTAAGCTTTTAGCTTTCCTGGGTGGGTAAGGAAGGATCTTACAGGGAATAATTTCAGCTTCTTCTTCGTCTTCCATACTATCGTCTGGATAATCAGCAGAGCTTTTGATCTGAATGCTGTGTCTTGTGCTAGTTATTGAATCTTCTTTTTCTGCATCACGATGTTTTCGACATTCTAAAGCGTTGATAGACACATTGATTTCAGAAGTTTGATTGCATCTTGAAGATCTATCATCAAAAGTTTCCTTGTACTGTTCTGATTCAGCATGGTTTACTATATTTCTAAGTTCTTGAATAACTTCATCTATTGTCGTTTCTTCTTCTTCATCAGAAGTTTTGGTTTCAATCTTGGGTTCTATTTTTTTATGAATGCGTTTGTTTCTCATGAGGTCGTACGTTTCATTCTTGACGTTGAATACTTCATAGACCATAGACTCTCTTTGGGGGTCGCCCTCTGGGCTGAGAGATCTTTCGGAGGAGCTTATTCCTTCATCTTCTGGGGGTGATGACTCATCTGTAAAAAGAAAAAAAATATTAAACATGTAGCAATGCTTCTAGACCTTTAAATCCTGTGTATTTTGTATTCCAATTGTATATGATGGCATTACCTCTGTTTTTATGAACCGAGTTTTTTTTCTTCACTAAATTCTTCTTTCTATTGACGCTGCCGTGCTCAGACCTGAGCGTGGATACTTCTTCTTGCAACTCACAGCATTTCTCCTTCAAGCACTTTTCCAACGACAGTAAGATCCCTTTCTCTTCTTGCAGGATCTGAGAGGCAAATATACATTACATCATCATTACATCCTACTAATATTATAAACGCGAAAGTTTGTAATTATGGATGGATGGATGGATAGATGGATGAATGTTTGTTACTCTTTAACGCAAAAACTACTGGAAGGGATCTGGATGAAATTTGGCACAGAGATAGATTATAATCTGGAATAGCATATAGGCTATATTTTATCCCAGAATTCCCACGGGAATGGGAATTACGGGGGTGAAACCGCGCTGCTAGTATATGTCATAGTTTTAATGAAAATTGTGCTACAAAAGAAATTTAGATTCTATACCTTGACTCTCTTCTCAAGTAGATCAAGCTTGTTTCTCAGGTCGTCTTTCTCTCTCAAAGCCTCTGTTGCCGTTTCGCTCAGCGTGTCAATATCAATCAGCTGCTTTTCATAGTGTTCGATCTCCTTCAAAACTTGTGTGTTCGGGGTCGGCAACTTGGCCACCGTCTGAAAAGAAAAAAAGTGACTTAGTTATATTTCGATACTCCAACGACCGAATTCTAAATTGTATTGTTATACACACCAACAGCTTAAATTGGTCCACTAGTGCGTGAGGGGACCAAATTTAGGCTGTCGGTGACCAAACGTGAGGATTATGGGTTTATGTTAAAAGCCTACATCAGGGGGAAACTTTTTTCCAGTTGCTGGGCAGTTCAGTTACCTACCTACTATGCTAGTTACTATAATGCTTCGGCGATAAAATTATTCTGTTGAGAGCGCTGCTACCTTGGTGAAATTAGTAGTCGCTTTTTAAGACAATAAAGGGAATACTTGACTTGGTTTAAATTTCTAAGCCACACGACTTCGATTATCTCTCCTATAACTTTTATAACGTTACTAAGTTTTTTGTATGTATTGTTTTATCTTTACCTTCTTCAACGTATTAATATCAATAGCAGCTTGCTCCAACTCTGCCTGGATGTACAGTTTCCGCTGAGGCGTTGGAGCGCTGATCAACAGAGCGTTTATGAACGCCAACCCAGCTGCTTGTAACTCTCCAGTACCACCTGAGCTCTGCAGCATCCCCACAAGGAATCTGAAGCGGACTGGCTCCCCGAATCGGAGGCGTAGAGTGGAGAGAGCTTCAGAGACGTGGTTGTGGCCATTTGTAGGTGGGTAGCACGCTTTTGTTAGGAGCTGGAAACGAAATTTAGCCGTTTTGAGGCTGATGATGTTCGAAAACACTTGCAATTTGTCATAGAATGTTTAGTGAAAGATGCTGATTATATGATTGTGAATAAAATCATAATGGAGTCTTGATCTAAATTACAAGACGAACATTTTAGATGAATATCTAGACTTGGTTGAATAGACTTGGATCTAGAATGACCTGAAACTTAAAACCTGGAATAACACAGGCTACTTTTCATTCCATAAATAAGTTCCCATGAGATATAAAAACGAGTAGATGGGGACTTTAACATACAAATAAGGCGTACGAAGCCACGGACATCGGCTACTCTTATATATTTTATAAATTAGTACTTGGCTCGAAGTGCGTCGTGCGTTTGGGAAAACCTAAACAGTTTGGTTCTTACGTATCTCCGAATTCCTTTGGGAAAAAATATGAATGTAAAAGTTCTGACCTGCAAAGCCAGAACCCTGGACTTGTTGACAGTCGACATGATACAGACGGTCAACGTGTAGACACCGGTGGAGCCGGCGACCAGTCTGCGCGCGCAGTCAGGGTAGCGGCTGCAGCAACTCCACAGACACTGTCTGAAAGCAAAGTGAAGAGTAGTCAATTCATTGTTATCATACGAACTTACAATTTCGAACATCTCTTCTTCCGGACCTTATCCCACGCTAAGTGGGGTCGGCTTTGAATTTTAAACATGTATTAGGTTCCAATTTTTTTATAATGGCTTGATGATGCCGTGTGCATTGTCCAGCATTATTAATTTACTATCCGAGTCTTGTATAGCATCTTTCTCTTCGTCATCATCATCAGCCTTTGTAACCCTTTCTTGTAGTAAAGCCTATTTTTTCTATTCGTCTCGGTTCTGCCTTATATATTATATATTCCGGGTTTAGCCTATAGTACAGGTACTTACAAACAAGTCTAGTCTCGTCTTACAGGTACTTACAAACAAGCTAATTCGTCCAACAATGGCCGTCGCCGCACCGCCGGCGGCCCCCTCGCCCCCTCCCCTGACTGGCTGAGTTGCACGTTGCGCAGGAGTTCCAACAAGAGAGTAACGCCATCTAGCGGCTCGCAAGTGAACTCTTGGACGAAGCTGAAAGAAAATATTTTTTTTTAATAAATCGACCATTAATGATTTACAATAAACATTTACTTTTTCAAGATTTGACACCATGATTGGCCAATTATGAACAGTAAATCAGTAAATCAATATCTTTATATGGCTTACAAAATAAGCACTTAGACAAGTCAAATTAAATAATATAGGTACATAATTATCAAGTGATAATTGATTTTCAGTTCGGTGAACAGGTGGATTGAATTCGGCGTTTCTATTATCCACTTGTTGTGTTCTAGTCTAGAGTAATATCTCGGTTTCTCAACATAGATAAGCATTTGTGCTTAACGTTGAGTATATGCTTTTCAGGACATACCCAGTAAGATAGTATTATTGTAAACAGTTTATGACGGTCAAAAATGGCATCAAGTTCAATGGCGCTTGACTTGGTATGTACCATAAACCCAATATGCGCTAACTCGACAAAATTACTAACCAATAAAACGCAATTGCTAGAATAAACATATTTTTTAATAACACCTGAAAACACTATAAAACTAATCAGAAAATAATTTGAAGGAGAATAAAAACTGTAAACACTACTGCAGCTACAGCTTCGTTATTTGACGACGTAAATAAAATTACGTAGCAATTACGGACGGGAAGCGACGTGGTGGGGAATGGGATAAAAGGTTCAGATGGGGCTGTTAAACCAGCGAAATAAAACCTACTACAGTATAAGTTTAATCCGTTCTAAATGAAGAATAAAAAAATATAGCGATAGATTGTATAATTATAGAGATATAGAGTAAGTAATTTGGCAAGCTGAAGACAAAGCACTTTGGCACTCATTCCCCTAATGAACCTGGCCCATGTCCAGCAGTGAACTAGTATAGTTTAAAGATGATGAAGTAATTTGAAAAAGTTGGACCTAAAAGTCATCACCTCCAGTCTCCAACCCCAAGTCTTGTCTTTCTATTATAGGAAGAGATTCGAAAACAGAGATTGGTGGCCACCAAGACAACTTTGTATCTCTAAATAAAACTACCTACTACATTTATATAAAAACGGAACTTTTGATATATGGATATTCTTTCGATTAACGTAATTTTATCACAAAATAAGTTTTGGCGCTAGTATACCTTAAGTACTTAAGGCTCAAACAAGAGGTATACAAGCTCGGGGTTAGTTGATGTTGGATCGATTGTCTAGCATTGTTTATTTATTTTTTCGTGAAAAATATTTTGTTCCCGCTTACGCTTAGGCTCATGGCCTAACTTAAATCCAACGGTGGACACCTAGTCACATAATCACTGTCATTAGTTGTGCATTCCGTGAATGTATATCCCAGTAATAAGTAGATAGGTGCGATTACTGGGGACAATAATAGTTAGGGAAGCGGGACACGACGACGGATAGAACTCGTAAGATAGAAATTAGAAGCATTTTCTGTAGTGTAGATAAACAAATGCAAACGTAAAATATAAGATATTTCAGTAGATACATTGAATATTACAAATAAAACATTTCTAAACAACCCACCTTTAAGAATATTAAAAATTAAATATTGTCGGACAATTTACACACCTTAATTTGTAGTCTCAAGAATGAATGAATGAATGAACACTTTATTGTACCTTTTGCAATATAAAAGCTCAAGCTAAGCAGAGCTTGTGTTATGGGTAGGTACTAGATGACTGATATACTTCTTAATATAAACATAATTATAGATTTGAATGTACATATAAAAACGTCTAGTTGAGTTAGAATAATAATAATGATAGACCATCAAATCGAACTTGAGAAGTCAGTTAATCCCTCTTTTGATTGTTCGCAATAGTCTGCAGTCAGCTAAATTGTTTCAATTGTAAATTCAAAGTACCTAGGTAATTCTAATTATTTTATGATAACTAGCTATTTTTATTTTCTAATAGAGTCGTCATAGATGTTGACGTTCATGTTTATTCGAAAAGAATCGTCATAGGTCTCATGTTTTTTCGGAAATATTTCGGTCTCTTGTGTCTGTTTTTTGTTATTTTTGTACGATCTAAATGAAAGTTTTTCCACACTTCCTTTAATCTTGTGGCCAAGAGATTAAAACCATGGGAATTTAATTCTGAAGAATTACCCATATCGACCGTAGCTTTCAAAACTAGTCTCATTACTACCTGCATTCAAATGATCCCGAAGACATTGTATAAAATAACAGGAATCTTAAATAGCTTAGTATCTTCCTTTCATAGCTTCTTTAATAGTGTTAACAGCTGCTGACTATAAACCTGAGAAATCCATTGCTATTAAGCCGTGCTCATAATTGATATAAAACTGGATACCTTCATAGATACGACTGAAAATGAACATGTAGGTAAATAGCAAAGTGGCTGTAAATGAAATGATGAAACTGTTCAATGAAGGACTTTAAAGATTATTGAAACCGTTATTTTTATTATATGACTCTGTAACGGTAAATAGAGAGAGATCTTAACTTAAACTCGAAGTCTTGGTTATTACAATTGATAAGGTTATCTGTAATAAACAGAAGACGATATTTTAATTAATGAATGTACCGAGTAAAAATAGCTTAAGATAGGTTTAACAAACTGTACGAGTGAAATTTGTAAATTCCTTTTAACGGAATTATATGATAAAATAAGTGTGGACTTTAGTGCTGTTTGCGCCTTAAAACATCCGAACATTATTCAAAAACGCATCTTTTATGACGTCTCAGATTTGAATAAAAATCGATTTGGTTGAAATTGTATGAGAGGTAATTCGATAATAAACATAGGCTACTTTTCATCTCATAAATCAGTTCTAATGGGATAGAAATACCCTTGAAACGTTCCCATAGAAACAACGTGTGCCGCAGGCAGATTGATAGTTTTAAATTTTTGTTAACATTATTTCAGTCTTATGGAAACTGGTATTATGATATTTCAAGTAATGGTGATGCAGGATCGTGGACACTAACGGTAGGGCTGGTCCACCAGTTCAAAGTCGCTCAGTGAGCTATGGAAAGAGCTATGTGAGGAGTTTCTCTGAAGGACATGATTCATAACGAATACATCCGACAGAGAACCAAAGATATCGACAAAAGCTTAAACAATTAGAAGAAGATTTGAAGCTAAAGTGGCGGTTGGCCGGCCATATCTCGCCAAGAACCGACAACTGTTGGGTTAAACTGAGTGGAGACCGCGACTTGGCAAACGTAGTGTAGGACACCCTCCGGCCAGGTGGGATGACGATCTGCGAAAGACTGTAGGCAGATGCTGGATGCGGCAAGCTGAAGACAGGGCGCTATGGCGCTCATTAGGGGAGGCCTAAGTCCAGCAGTAGACTAATATAGGTTGATGATGATGCAGGATCATACCTTGGGAAAGAGAGCCGGAGATCAGCCCTCAGCTTGGTGAGCAGTTCGCTGGGCGTCCCGAACTGACGGAGACTCATCTCCTCGCCCATGTTCATGCAAGGATTCCTGGAACGAATTGTTGTATTTCTTCAAAATGATCAGCACAATGAACACGTGTATGATGATTGTTTAAATCTTCCATATTTGGATATAAAAGATATATTTTTCTGTCATTTTAATAATATAACTTGAGGAAAAATCAAAATTTAATGAAAAACATGACAGGAGCCATGAGCCCTCCTGGAGAGAATTCTTATGAGACTTCAAGTCAAATTTTCAGCACTATTGTACGTACAATAGCGTGTTCCTCCGTGTCATTCTATTTAAATTGACAACGTATAAAGTAAAATCCTCTCTAGCAAGATCTATCACAAAATTGAGATGCCAGGAGAAGTTTCGGATTTAAGCCCAAGATCCACTTTGGCCTGCTGATTCACAGCAAAAGTAAAGACGGTACCTGAAGTCCTTGCTCTGGCTGGGCAGAGTCCTGGCTTTGCAAGGGTCCTGTCCCACCTCCAACTCGTAAAGCGCTGCTGCTCCGGTCTTCTTGCCCCATTTCTTCAGGGACGTTGCGTAGTCCTCGGGGTTGTAAATCGGAGGGCGTTGTTTGTCCTGAAATAGGGGAGATTTTTATTAGAACTTTCGAAAATACAATTTTAACGTAAATCCTAATCCTTATTTATATTATAAATAAGAAAAATGTATTGGTTTGTTTCTCCTATATGAAAATAACATTCAGGAAGTACATAGTTAATGGATGTGTACCAGGTAACTACTAGAAACATAATTACATAATATAAAACAAAGTCGCTTCCCGCTGTCTGTCCCTATGACATATGCATTGCTTTAAAACTACGCAATGGATTTTTAATGCGTTTTTTAATAGATAGAGTGATTCAAGAGAAAAGTTTACATGAAGGTATAATACAACCATGCGAAGCCGGGGCGGGTTGCTAGTTTTTTGCAACTGACCAGTAAGTACTGATAATAACTCGCAAATATATCCAAGCCTGTTTTCAAGCTGAATACCTACTAAAATATTTATAAGATCTGACATATTGTTCAATTTAATTATGATTGGGCTAGAATTATGATTGGCTGATTATATGGGTATGTTGCTACATTTAAAGCAATTATGAGACAATACCAAAGAAAACTGTATTGATTCCCATCACCATCAGATCACAGCCGCGAGTTGACATCAATTAGCAGCTATAAGAGTAATTACCTATCAAACGAGAGCAGACTAGGTTGGATGATTTCAAAAATACGGTCGTTACTTGTGAATGAGTGAATATATCACTCATCTAGTGCCTATAACATAATCTCTGCTTAGCTTGGTACTAGATTATGCTGTGTGCATTGTCTAGCTCTATTTTATTTATTTATTTTATTGATATATGCTCATATACATGATCTGTGATTTACCAACATTTATATATTACAAATGGATCCATAAACATATATTATCAATGCATAACTTTTTTATTTTACCAACTTTGGCATTCATGGTGTCGATCTTCAGTTTCTTCTTCACATGTTTAGTGTCAGCTATAATTTTTTTCTTAGCCCCTTCCAATATTATTATAACGTCAAGCATATGGCGGTGAACGCTACTTGCAAAATCTAGTCTCCAGGTAATTTGACTTATTACCGTGTAACCTCTTCAAAAACAGATAAGTAGTGTGGTGGACGGAGTGTGAGCGGTAAGCAGAGCGAGTTCGCTCTAGCTTGTGTGTCTAAAAGACCAAAAAAATCTTGGGTCTAAAAAGTTTGCTAGCCTACGAGATTTTTTTACCTACCGTTCTTTTATTTTGTTATTGTGTGCGTGATAAGTTAATGTATAGCAAAAGCATAGCATTATATGAATGCTGACAAAATCCTTAGTGAGTCAAGAGATTAATTTTAAAGAATCATTTAATTTCCACTATTTCCTATCCTTTGCAACGAAGATAGAATTAGGTATAAAGTCGAGGACGCCTTAGAACTTTAAATTGTAACCCGCGTATGTTTTCAGAGGATTTCTCAGAGGATTTCTTCAGAGGAGACTCTTAACCTACTTCAAAAATAGGAAAAGTTAGATTTTAGATATTTTTTCCCCCTTTACTCGGTCTATGAACAATTTTTTAAATCTTTTGAGAATAAACCCAAAATGGTGACCGAAAAATTTCCAAGGGATTAGTAGTTGTCCCAAAAATAGTATAAATACGACTGACTTTCAATGTGGTTTTCTGTTTTTTTCAAACATTCAAATGATTTTGATCATTCAAAATTCAAAATTCAAAATTCAAAGTGCTTTATTTCCTTAAGACCTTACAGGACATTTGGACACGTCATAAAAATCATCACAGGAAGTTCCGTTTTATCATTAAAACCGCTGACACTCACACCCCACAAACCCAGAACTCCATTCCACACAATCATCAGTCATGTTCGCAACAATAGCTTCGTTATGACAACTTCTAAACATTTAGAAAGCCAACAACAATGCTTGTTCAATTTCATATTTTCACACAAGTAGAGAAATACTATTTGAGAAATAGGTGTAGTTAGTTAAGTAGCTGTTTTTAAGTCAAATTTATCAAGACATGTTAGACTCATTAAGAAAGTATAACAAGGTTATGCCCGTGGATTCGAGCACATGTGGACAATGATTATCATACTTCATCACAATAACACGAAAGTTACGATGGATGAAATTGATGATTGAAATAATATTATTATACAGGGTGTTAGTGTGAACAGCGTTCTCCTTGAAACCAGAGGTTCAGCATCATGAGTAGAATCCAAAACCGATGAGAAAAGCTTAACACCTATTTTAGTTTTGCAAGATTTTGATATTTCATGTCTTCGCTATCGTACACGATGCCATAGTCACTCTACATACTTTAAGTACCTACCTACGTAAGTACTTATAACCGCGCCTTACTTGGATCGTAACTTCATTACTTGTGCCTTTCAAAAGACGGGATATTCGCACAGAAGGTGATCCGACACTGAGGTGCACATGTCACGTGTCGCCTGGTCGAAGTACTTGTGTCACGTGTTTGTGAGCAAACGTTTAGGGTTTATAAAAATTTTCTTTAAAAAATTGGTAAAAAACTGAATCATTTTTTATCATCCGTTTTGGATTTTCCTCATGTTGCTGAACCTCTGGTTTCAAGGACAACGGTGTTCACACTAACACCCTGTATATGCAGGTAAAATGTTGGAATGTATAACGTACCTACCTACATTATCTAGTACCCATAACACAAGCTCTGCTTAGCTTGGGACTAGCTAGATGATACTGTGATTGTCCAGCATTATTTATTTATTCAAGTTTAAGAAAAAACAAAACAAACTAAACTTTTAAAATACATTTCGTGATTTTTAAAGCATTAAATTAACTAAGAACAAAAAGGTTGCGTAACTCAAGTAGCTAATGAAATAAATGGGGTAAAGAAAAGGGAGTGCAATAGAGCATGCTGACCCATTATACACAGCGATGAAAAGGTCAAGAATGTGTTGTAGATTCATTTATATCAGTTATCTAAGTCTCACCACACAAGCTCTGCTTAGTCTAGTAGTTATCTAGCTATACTTAACATAAGATTTAAGATACTACTAAACAAAATATGTATTTTTCTAGCTTTAGATGATGTTGTGTGAATAATCCAGTTCTAATAATGTTTATACGGTATATCACTATTCCCATGGGAGCTGAAGAGGCCCTTTGTGTAAGACGACAACAAAACTAAGTACTTAGAGCCTTTTTTATATTTAAAGCCAATAAGATGTCTTTATGAATAGCCCTTCAAAATATTTTCTGAGACTTAACCCTCTCACATATTTATGTGAACAAAGGGGTCCTTGAGAACCCCAAATCAATCAAAATTAATTACCCGTTCGTAGATCTATCAATTTGAGAATGGACGTTGCTTTGTTATAATTTTAAAACTGAGAACAAGTCTCAGTTTTTTTGCGTCTCCAAGACAGAACAAATGCTTCAGACATAAAGGACTTTGTTTAACATAATGTACATCAATATACATTAATAATATAACATAAAATATCATCAAAGATAAGTTTTATATTTGCCTACGTTTTTTTTGATAGATAAACGAAAATAAACAATAACGGTATCATACAGGACATAAATAATTTACCAACTGCATAATCCTACTTCATTCTTGTAAAAAGGCTTTTAAAGACCCCACACGAAACGAAGGATAAATAAAATACAGAAATAAAATAAAGAAGCGTAGCACGGCCATCATTAACTCAACTGTCATTTATTTGCCATAAGACTGCCATAAAAACTCACAAGTGAATAATAATTTTCTTTCTCACTGTTACGTAAGGCATACGAATTGCCGGATTAATTGCAGAGTAAGAAAGGCAGGGCTATTTTCGTGATTGGCGAACGGAACGAATATGATGAGTTGGTTTTGTCTTGTTATTTGATAGCAAACTTGGTTATAAAATTTTTAGAGCCGCTCGATATGAAACTGTATCCCATTTTTCACAATAGGAAGAGATTCTCAATTGAACTGTTTGAATTTTGTGTGTAACTCTATAACTTTTTTGTACTTTAATCAATTTTGATGATGTATTTTTGATTTGAAAGCTGGTGCTTGTTACGTGGTCCCATTTAAAGTTATCAAGTTGTGACTAGTAGGTACTTGTTATATGAAATACTATTAGGTATTACATGAATCAATATATTAATAACAGGGACTTTATAGACATCAATTTAGAAGTAGAATACATTTATACGTGCCTAGGCTTTGTTTTATACTTATCTTTAATTTGTTTTTAATTTATTCATCTAATAGTACAATTTTAAATTAAAAGCTAAGTGTGTAAAGCTATGTGAATTATCCAGCATTATTATAATTTTTATATAACAGCATGTCAGCGACTCTTTGCCGCTTATGACGTGGATTGAAGAGGCCGTTAATTTTTTTCATAATAAACAAAACATTTGTATAGACCCTAAAAATACCTCATGAAACCAAGGAGACAAAATTTGTCAATAAATTACAGGTCGTTAGAGTAAGAACACACTGATGTGTAAAAAAAAGAAAGGATGATTTTATCTGATCCTATATTTTTTAGTTAATTTGGTGCCAATTTGGAACCTGCTTGATTATGATTAATGAGCGTAGGAAGCCGTAAACTTTGCTAACGAGATAGGTGTTTTTAATTTATACCTGTTGATGGTGATTAATATTGGTCAGATTCGACGTATGTGGCGCAGTGGTAAGATGTAGACGCAAGTTTGATTTCCAAAGTGGAATATCTATACTTATAATAAAACTGTAACAGGTCCAATTCTGTACATTGAAGATATTTTGAAATTTTTTTTGGAGGGCACTCTATTATCGATACTCAAGCCAAAACTGTAATTTTTTTCATTCATGTGTGTCTGTCTGTCTGTATCGTAAACGCGCATCACGCCAAAACTACTTGATGGATTGAAATGAAATTCGGCATGATTATAGGTCATACTACAAGGAAGGACATGGGATACTTTTTATCCCGGAATTCGGTAAGGTTCCCCTAGAAGAGAGGGTGAAAGAAAAATTCTTTAACCACGCATCACGACGGAAGTGAATGAATTCGAATAGAACTCGGGACGATTGGACATGGGATACATTTTATCCCGGAATTCAGTTTGGTTCCCCTGAGCTATACGGGTTTTCAAAAATTTCACTGAATTGAACTGATAAACGCGAAAGTTTGTAAGTATGAATGGATAGATAGATGGATAGATTGATAGATGGATGGATGTTTGTTACTCTTTCACGCAAAAACTGCAGAACGGATCTGGATGAAATTTGGCACAGAGATAGATTATAAGATTAACACATAGGCTTTATTTTATCCCGAAAATCCCACGGGAAAGGGAATAACGGAAGTAAAATCGCGAGTACTCGAAATACTAATCATGCGCAGACGAAGTTGCGGGCACCAGCTAGTATTTTATATAATACACATAATAATATGCTTTGGTATAGTAGGGTTATGTATCTTCCAGCATGTATCTTTATGATTTTACTAGTATACGCCCTTGGCTACGATTGCGTTGTTTCTATGGAAGCGTTTCAAGACTATTTCTATCCCATGGGAAATAATTTGTGGGATGTAAAGTAGCCTATGTGATATTCCAGGACTAGAACTACCTCTTTTCAAAATTTTAGCCCGATCCGTTCAGTAGTTTTAGCGTGAAAGAGGAACAAACATCCATCCATAAAAACTTTCGCGTTTAAATTATATTATTATATATTAGTGAGTAAGTAAGGATAAATTGGCGTCTTCACATATGACAAGAATTATAAATTTCTAAAAAGAGACGGATGTATTCTTAAATCAAAATGTGTTCAGTCCTAAATTGAAATAAAAAGTATTTAATTCCCTCATCAAACAATCATCGATCTGAATGAGATAAAATGCTTGTGGGATAATCCACGAGAAACACAATACCTAACGTAGATTTATTTCTAACTACCCACATTTCTTTTTAATTTATTCAACCAATTGAATTCAATCTCCAATCAACCTGGTAGATAGTTCACAGGCTACCATTGCTGGTGGATGTACAGTCAACGGCAAAAATCGCAGTTATACAAAACTCTATGCATGGCACCGTTAGCAAATCGACTTGTTTTCAAACAATACCTACTCAAAATAGTTCATAAAAAAAAATACCATAGGTGCTTAACATGCAAACAGAGTTAATTATTTTTCATTACTCATACTCGGAAAGTAGCTCTGAAGTTACCTGAAGAGCGGGTTGAAAGCGATAGTTTTCAGCCCCAGGGAGAATCGTTTTCAACTGACAGCTATCACTTTACTATTGAACCATGATAATGGCAGAATAAGAAAAATAACTGCTAGAGCAAAAAAAAAAAAAACGACTATGCAGTAATTCACTGAAGTCAAAAAATACGAAACACAAGGTAGTATGGCTATATGGCTTTCGCTTGAGCTAGATGGACTAATATATTAAAAAAAAAACTAGCGGCAATTCGATTCATTTGTTTTCTGATGTTTTTATTTATATTTCCTTGTATTCGTAATGAAAAGCATAGTGTTTACCTCGGGTGAAAGTAACTTATTTAGTCCCTCGAACTACTGGCGCCCTAGCTACATACGGGCGCCAAACCACGTCGCGACCCTCTATCATCATCATCATCAGCCTATATTAATATAATTAGTCCGCTGCTGGACATAGGCCTCCCCTAATGAGCGCCATAATGCCCTGTCTTCAGCGTCCCTCTATGGCTGAGTGTAACACCGACGATAGAAAAACGATTGAAATCGAGAGCGTGCGACCGATCTGTAGGTATGTTTAATTGTAATTACGGAATTTTGTGCGCTGCGATCACTTGCGTCAGAAATAATACTATTCAATCAGGATTATTGAGCATAGATCGTGGGGTTTTCGCAGAATAATGCGGATGAATAAGACAATTTTTGATGAAACTAAATGGTCGAGAGTTTGCCCAACATCAAGTATGTAAGTGTAGATATGGCTTAAGATGGAGCACGCTTTCTTAGAAAGAACTTATTCACTCTAGATTTGACTCCAAGTATGTACACTAGCGGGAAAACAGACGCAGGATGCTCATTCCACTCCCTGGCCGTGCTTATTATATAGGTAGAGCAGAATTTTTTGGTTCGACACTGCGACACTAGGGGTAGTATTTATTTGAGCGTCTGCTGGTCCGATGGTGGAAGAACGGATGTTTATCATCAGATGGTGAAGGTAGGAAAGTTCATTTCTGATAGTTCTAAAAGTCTCCACACACTGAAGCCGGAGGCGGAGCGGAGGCGAAGGCGTACGAGTTGTATTCTATTGAATCATATGAAAGCCTACACACACACCGCAGGCGGTGGCAGCGCGGTGCCATAGGAAAAAACGCCACGCCTACGCCTCCGCTCCGACTCCGGCTTCGTGTGTTTGTGTGTTTTCAACTTAAAGATCTATTAAGAAGGAGCCCTAGTCTATTTGTGAATTAAACTAGATCTAGATCACAGTACGTACTATCATGAGTATAGTTACCTTAGAGACCGGCTCTTCACTCCACCCGCCGCAGCCCGCCATACCGTCAAGGAGGGTCAGCTCACTGTAACAAACAAACAAACAAACCTTTAGAAGAACAACAAAGAAGAACCGCGAATAATCTTGTAGGAAACAAACAAACCTTTACAACAATTATAAAGAAGAACCTCGAAGGAGAGCAAGATAGAAGATATCGGCATAAAAAAGAACATGAACTCGTGGCGGGCACCATCTTAGATTGATTGATTTATGCCATATTCTTCCCGAAATTTTGGTCCACACGATTTAAAGTCTTGAAAAAAGGCCATCGTCTTACGATGGCATTTTTCCAAATTTGTCCCGCATACCAAAACTAGATTGGCTCGCGAATCTACTAAATCCCTTGCCACATACCATTTTATCAGCAATAGGTGGTGAGAAAGTTTGGCTCATGGATACCTACCTGTGTTCGTTACATCCATGCTGAAACTACCAAACGGCACAGAATTAATAAAACTTTTCCAAAAAGATATACTTAATCTTTAAAAGTTTTTGTAGAATCAATGCGTTTGCAGGCGCGGAAAAAACTAGTTTTTTATAAATTTATATCTTTTTAACCCAAAATTTCACATTAATCAATGTAATATTATATGCATGCTCGAAGAACTTTATTTCGGATGTTACGAATGCCCCAAATGTTCACAAGGAAATGAAGGGTCATCGAGTCGTAGGGCAATCAAGGGCAAATAAAGCAATTTAGTCGAAGAAATGTAGGTAATAAATTATATAGGCGTTATTGATTTAAAATAGATTGATAGTCAATAGAGTCATGGCTCTATGGGTCTTTGGAAGTCTATGTACTATTTCCAATTGAATAATAAATAATAAAATAAAGTCTGTAGTACAGGAAGGTTACACACAGTACTAAGAAATAAGATGGTTCTAAAATACTAACTATTAGTTATGCATCCTGCAATTGATATTTTTTTTAAATGATAACTTGATAAGATACAATATATAACCACAATTTCCCGAGCTCAATGTAACCAACATAATACGACGTTTCTCATACCGAAGATTTTGCAAAACAACCCAACTATCAACAATTGCAAAACATCCATTATCGGAAATCCAGCTCTTTAAATAACAGAAAATCTGTTTTCCGCGGGCGATCATTCTAATAGCGATGATGAAAGTGGGCCAGCGACGTCTAATCACAGAAATCATCGGCGGTCATTGGATCAGGAGAGAAAACGTCGGATATTTCACTGATCAGGATAGTTTTCGAATGATAACAATTCAATATATTTTTTCTCTACAAAAACTGGTAGGAAAGGTAGTTAAATAAGACATAAACTTGCGATAAAATCTAATCATGATTTTAGGGATTAGTACTAATAAGTAGATCACATAAGATTAAAAAGATAAGTTTTTTTAATCTAGATTCAATATTGGGTTCATTCGCATAAAACACAATCCTTATTTAGTTCGATGCAAACAAATGAATGCTAGGAATTTGCTAGAAATGTGTCAAGCTAAAGATTTATTTCGACTTTTAAAAAAACCAAAGCTTGATAATTATTAAACTTGGATTTTTTATATTTTTAAGAACTTCGAGTCATTAAAAGACTATTCCGGTCCTGTATTTTATCTAATGCCTACAAATATTAAAACTAAATTGAATTAAAAACAAAAATAAGCGATGTAATTTTTATTTATATTTTTAATGGCAATTTTTTGCTAATTAGGAAGACTTCTTATATCAAGAATGATGGAAAATTTTATGAACAAAAATCATTTCATTTCTTTAGCCTCGATTACCAATAACTAGTGTACCTATTCAGATGACTAGGCAATAGGTACCTATAGAGTGAGTGGGGGGAAGATGAAAAAAGGGGTAAGACAAAAAGTCTTCAATAACACCAGATTTATAGTACTTATGACTGTGCTGGCAACATCGTTAGGGCCACCAATTTGTTACTTAACACAACTCAGTCAGCGGTTGCGGCTGAGAACGCCTGGTTGTGTGTAAAGTGCAATTTTCTAAGACAGTGTATTTTTCAGGATTCACAAAAGTGATTTCATCTTGCCCCGTGTCTTGTAAATTAAATTACAAGGCAGGTACGAGTGTTTCATTGAAACATCTGCCTATTATTTTTTGTACATATTTATGTAATTACTTCTAAATCTCTCTATTTCTCGTATTTTAAAATTTATTTCAACTTTTCATCTTTCCCCATTTACATTTAACGGGGTAAGACAAACATATCAATGTTTTAATTTTGACCCTTTTTCAGATTTCATACTAAAAGCCAGATGTTCTCAAACTGTATCTTTGTGTAAGTTTCAGGAAGAAAATAAGAAATAAGAAAACAATTGCTGAAAGTAGTAGTTAAAACAAAAAATAACAAGAATGCTAAGAAATGTGAAATAAAAAAAGAATCCAATAGAAAAAGAAAATACTTTAAAAAGTACAAAAGAAAAAAATTAAGAATTATTAATGGTGATGAAAAAAAATATTCATATAGGTTTCATGTGAAATAAAAAAGGTTTCAGTTTTTATTTCATTTTTCATTAATAGATAATATTTTTTTTTCTTCAGTCAAAACATGTGCAAATTGGCTCCAAAGTTTGAGAATCTCTTTTTCTATCTTCCCCCAGTGGGGTAAGTTCGGAATATATATATTTTTTAAATTTGTTATATCTTTGTTAAAAATAGGTATTTTGGCACTACAGTCGGTTACAACTTTTTAAATTACTTAACACTATAGACTAAGGACCATAAACTTGGCCTAAGACCTGCCTAAGACACGTTTTAACGATTTTAGATTTTTATTCGATCTTACCCCGTCACCTTTTCATCTTCCCCCTGTTTCAATTAAGTAAAAATAATATTTTTAATTACAGTTTTCTACTTTTTGGACAGCTTTCTCAGGCTGTTATTGACATAATATAAAAATCTAGTCTTTACCCTTTAATTATGTCCAATTTACTTTTAGCTAAAGTTAATATCTATTCTTCTACATGGATTCAAAAACAACACTGACCATCTCATCAAAAAACCGTTCGATCTTGCCCCCACTCACTCTACATATAAAGGTATACCTAGGTAATGCACCCATAAGTTAATTTCCCATCAACCGTTTATAGCTACCTTCAAGTCATGAGTTATTTACTAGCTTTTAGTCGTTTAATTATAATTTATTATTGTAATGGAAGGAGTCAGAGGAGATGAAATATGCCTACCGGTAACTAATTAAAATGGTTTATTATATATAACAAATGAAAATATATTGGGCACACTTTCGGAATAATGTATCTTTGAAGATGGAGTGGACTACAATCGAGTTAAATATTATTGCATTTTGTCATTGAACGACCACTACCATTAAAGACCACTGTGCTACTAGTACCACTATGCTACTAGGCCCATTATACTAGTCTGTGGCGCTATGGCGCTCATTAGGGGACGCCTATGTCCAGCAGTGGACTAATATAGGCTGAAGATGATGATGAATGTGTTACTGTCCGTCCGAGCTTCATAAGTTCCTAATACGGACATGGCATGATACGGTGTAGTGGGCCTTGAAGTATAATTTTCGTTTATATTAAATATTCTAAGTAGCTACAATGTCTACAAGTTTTAAAAAAATCTAGATAGAGGCGTCAATATCGCGCGCCGCCTTTTTATATATTAAACTAGCAGCGCCCCACAGTTTCACCCGCGTAGTTCCCGTTCCCGTGGGTTCCGGGATAAAACATAGCCTATGTGTTATTCCAGACTATAATCTATCTCTGTGCCAAATTTCATCAAGATCTGTTAAGAAGTTTTTGCCTGAAAGAGTAACAAACATCCATCCATACAAACTTTCGCGTTTATAATATTAGTAGGCTGATTTTGATGAAGAAGGTAGATAACTAATTAGATAAGTAAGATGGTTCTAACGTGAACTACTTTTAAGAGGTTAAATTTCAGTGCTAGTTCCCACTGCAGCGACCAATCAAAATCAATTAATTCGATCAATTAGTGATTAAGTACCGCAAAAATTGTAAAAGTGTTACATTTCGTGACTCTAGAGTTTCGTGGCGTTTGTGCTTTTGTTTTGACCATTGAGATTATTCTGTACGTGGGAAACTGTTATTACGCTCTAGATAATGTTTGGGAGAGATAAAATAATGTCATAAATGATTGTTCAAATACAGTTGCTATCTAATCAGTAAAACTTTAAGTTTATTACTTTAGGCTTACAAAATAAGCACTTAGATAAGTTACATTCTTGTTTCTAGTGCCAGTTATTGTTATGTTTAAGAACATTAAAGGAGTAAAAAAACACATAACTTATCGAAAACTACCCTCAGAAATCTAACCAAAATATAGGTAGGTACCAGGTTTAATGATTTCATGTTTCACAAAATCCACATATAAATTAATTTATAGTGTGATATGGCATTTTATATGAATTTATAATGTGGTACCTAGTGAAATAGTATGAATTTAATAATAATATAACTTGACTAATACATAAAGTAAAACACCTTCTACCACAGTAACAAACATGGCAGCTTGTCGTATGGTGCTGTACATTTCGCGGCGTCGTAGTTGCTACGCGTTATTGCCGCAAATCGAACGGCAGCAAACAATTTTCCATTATATTTCCCGGGCTTCGTATATTAAATAATGTCTTACTGACTCACGACTCTAGAACGTGCCTAAAGTTAACGCAGGGACGTATTCAGGACGATATTCAGTTCAGTTTATTTATTCACATCACTGCATAGTATAATACAGAAGTCCCTTCACGGTGTCTGTCTTTCCCTGTATATGCTTAGATATTTAAAATTAATTTTAAATAAATTACTAAAATAAACCCTGCTATATGCATTTTAGTAATTTATTTAAAATAAATGTGTATAAATAGAGATTGCTAGACTTACAAAATGTGCACCGACCTTAATGCCCTCTTCCTAGGCACAACATTAATGTAATAAAATTTACAAATTTCATGAGCCTACAGTCAAATTAGTCAAAATTACCAATAAAGCTAATCAAATTTAAGAGAGTAAGGTATCCTTGTAAAATTAGTGTATAAAAGTAACTACAGACATAAGAATTATTCTTATGCTACAGATTATTTTACTTTTTCCAATACCCAATAAGTATATATAGTTTCATTAATTTTTAAACACTTTTGTTCCCTAATCCACACCTGTGTAAAGGACAAAAATACGTGTCCATAGTATAAATCGTCGCGAGTTTGCGGTAGGTCAACAACGGGACTTCGCTCACAATATGTTCCCGGTTATTTAATATGGCAAATAAACTATTTACGGTTTACAACTATTATTGACTCTATGGCTCAGACATTGCCGATTTATGGCGCTAACAGCCGGTTGTTAGTTGCTTTACACTAGTTGTAAACGATATTATGAAGTTAACACCTTATAGTGTTCGTTGCTTTTTTCTGATTAATACAGAGACAGATAAAGATAGGTACATACACACCTAATATGGAATCTGAATATTTGTTTATCACAAAATAACAAAAAATAAATAACAAAAAAATCGAAGCTAAAATAAATGATTTTGGTTTACTACTTCATGAACGATTAAAAATAAAATTTACACGGTTAAAATTAGGTAGTTTGTATCCTAGGAAGGAAAAAGGATACTTTTCATTAAAAATATACTATACATTGGTTATTATTAGCAAAGCTGCGGAATCAGATAGTTTTTTTATAATGGCCTAAGTCGTAAAGTCAGTCGATCGCTCTAGTTTATTAGCGGCGTCAAGTGCGTGTTTTTTCACAGACCATAAAATGAACGTTGTTAATATCAGAGTGATTTATGTGAGTCATATTTCAATTCTATCTATTGTTAATTCGTTAATGTTCATTATATGTGATAGGTGCATAGTAAAACATAAAATAAAGGGGCTTAGTAGCGAATAAATCTTTTGCGACAAATACTATTATGAAGTTTGTATTTAATTTCTTTATTGATCATCTTTCTTACATTAACATGAAGTTAGCAGTGTCTTGTAGCAAATGTGAAGCGATATTGCACACGAGAACTGCTCAGCAACTATTGCCACCACTTGTACATTAGGTTTATTAGTCCGTTGGCTTTGATTACGGTGTGTTAAGGGTCAATGATTTCTAATTACGATAGCTAAGCTAAATTTTATGGTGTGGTTGAATGGGCACCAAATTGAATTACTCTATTATTTGACCATGTGATGAATATTCCTTGAAATGGGAAACGCAATATTCCTTTTGAAATGGGAAACCGAATTACGCATTGGAACTGAACTGTTCTGAAGATAGGTATATTACAAATATATAAACATAGAACATCTTTACGTTAGGATTAGGCTTTTAGTACCTACGTACGCGCCTACCTAGCGATTATGCAAGTCTAGATTTACTGGTATCATTTACATTTTTGTACAAAAAACAAACAACTTAGCGTTCTAAATGAGTTATACCTAAACATTAAGGTTTTTTTATTTTATAACCTTATCAAATACAAAAAAATAATTAATGGCTACATATTATGTAAGTAGTTTGAAGTCGAAATAATCCTGTTAAATTATTTTTTGAGTTAATCCAGGAGTAAAGCGTCATTTGAAAACAGTTCAAAAGTAATTGCGTTAGTACCGTAGCCAATAACTATTTGGGCATTTTCGTAGAAATTTGTCCCGGTTACAAAATGGAGTGAAAAAAATAAAGATCATTTTAGGAATATCTTACTTATTTAAAATGATTCGCCTTTCCTTAGAGATTTATGTGATAGCAGCAAAATAACAAACAAATAGCATTTTCAAAGGATATTTAACTTTTAAGAGATCAGGAGGTACACCAGGTTTCCATTTGGTTACTTTTTTTAAAATCAAATAAAATAATACCACAATAATCCTCAATGAATTTAATATGTTTAATTGCTTTAAAAACATGATATTGAATAGAAAATAAAACCTAACGGTGAAGAAAAGCATTAGTTATTTTTATTTAAGCCAGAACATATCCACTTTGTTACTTTTGGGAAACTTTGCCATGAAAACATTGTGTTTTAAGCATGGTAAAGCAGTCCCAGGGACCGCATTTTTTTTCATCGAATAGCTCTTGTAATACTACAACAAAAATAAAAAAAGTATCAGCGAGTGCCCTTTAAAAAAATTGAGAAAAAAATTATTTTCCCAATTAAAAATATGAGACAGTTACAAAATGTAAAGGAGCAGTTACGTAATGGAAAACGTAAAGCTGGCTTTACAATGTTCGAAATTTTTCTCCTGAAAATCTATTATTCTTGTAGTTTTACTTTTTTCGGTATTTATTATTCCTAACACATTAATCAGAGAAATGTTGTGTCGTGGTTTATTTGTCGTGGGTTCTTCATCTTTATCAAGTGCTTCATCACCACAAAATCGTAATTTAAACATCAATAAAACTTCTAGATTTAAATTTAAATTAAGTTTTTTTCATTTTTTTTAGCATATAAACGATTTCATTTTTGAAACCTCTTTTAATCAAAAATTTTATATATAATATCTTTGGATTTAATACGCTAGAACTCTTTGATGCTTTGTCAACAATTACTGGGTGAACTTGCCTTTATATTTCCATTTCGTAACTTTATCATTCCACATATACGTAACCAAACAAAATGGAAGTAACGTTTCTACGTCACCCGATCTAAAATTGCGTCTATTTTTATTTTCAAACAGTTGAGACCTTTGGAGACTCAATAATTCATTTAACACATTATACAGTAATCATTTCGTTACTTTTATTTTACAAAAACTCAAGCCTTATCAGTCTAAATCGCAGTTACAAAACTGGAAGAAAAAAACGCCACGGTAACGCTCTGCAAGTTCAGACACGAATAATGACAGAACGCTCTTTGACAACCAATTTTAAACTGGTGGTATCGATGAGTCATGTTACCAGGAATAATAAATTCTGTGATTACAGTAGTTTTTTCAAAATAATACGGAGATATTGCAGTTACAAAATGGAATTTCCACTTATGTCCAAAATCATGGGACACAATTTAATTGATAAAAAGTTATTATTTTTGTATGAAAAGTCCCGCATTTTACGTTTAAATATGATGGTCTTCATATATTTAAACATAAATAATCCAGTTTTAGCCTTCATCCAAACCGAGTTAAAAAATAATCTAGAGTCAAAAGTCGGTCCACCGCTGTAGGACAACCATTTTTAAGGGGTCTCGGAAGCTATTTTACTCTTATTTTACAATTTTTTGTATTAAAAAAGTTCTAATAATATGTTTTTTTATCGCAAATAAAACTATAAAACATAAAATAAGGATTTTTATATCTATCAATGGACTAGTTTTTATGAAAAGTATTAATGAACTTGTAGGACACCTAAAAAAACGCAGGGACGTTTTTTAAAAAAAATGCCCATTTACGACGAGCGCAGGAGTTCGCAGAAATCAACCTGCTCTATTGTCTCTGGCTTGTGTGTGGAATTAAATTGTTTATGGTAGAGATACGAGGGAAAACTCAGGGCACTGCAAACATTACGTTAAAGGGTGAACGTTTTGTTACAATATGAGGCATTTTGATATTTTGTAATACATTCATGTTACTGACATAGAATCCATAGGCTAACGATAGTATTGGAAAATTTATCATCAATCCCTATACATATTATATCTACTCATCGAACAAATATTTTTAGGCCGAGGCGGGAATGGAACCCGTGACCTCCTGCGTCGCGGGCTGTACTTCACCCGTTGGGCCACAGAAGTCATCTTTATTAAAGAAATTACGAAAAGGTTGTGAACTATCAAATTAAACTTTTCGAATAAACTGTAAGTTTTACAAATAAACTTTGCGATGTTATTCTCTTTATACATATATTATATACACGTCATGGCTAGAAAAAGAACAAGAACTATTTATAAAGTGACTAGTTACTTTTTTATATAAAAACACCTACGTTTCTAAAGCCTTAAGATGATAATTATTATGCCTAATATTATGATCACTTAGAGTCCAGGAGCTATTTAGTTTAGTTTAGTTTTAGTTAAGTTTATTCGGAGAACAAACAGTTGTACGTATTATGTTTATATTTACTATTATATTTATATTTATTATATAATATATTTACCTACTTTTACTTAGATTTAGTACACAATGTTTAGATTTATCTCATTTTAAGTGATCTTTATGAGAAAATAAAGTTCTGACAAGTGCCTCGTTGGTATCGATCCAGTCAACTCTTTGAAGTGAGATAAACCTTGATGTGCATCGTAAACAAAGCTGTGGTTGACGAAATAGCTTCGTGTGATAGAACACTTCCAGTTTATTGCTTAGTTTCACTTGTTTTATGGATGGAAACTTTTATAGTTTAAAATGTTGGTTCGCGTCCCGTTTTATATAAATTGAATTTATTTTATGAGACAGTAGGTTCAGAATTTGTGCCCATTATTACGTCTTATTACTGTATTTTAATCAGCAACACTATAAGTTATACTATTTATTTATTTATTTATTAATCATAACATCCTAACAGGTTCGGTTAAAAGTAAGATAAAAGATAAGATAATCGTCAATTGTCATAAGAAAAGAATAGAAAAAATTCTAAGTTCATTGATGGAATACAGTGTAACTAAATGATGATATAAAATTATTGGATTTACTTATGGATATATTTATGTCTACATTTTTATATTAAACTTTTAAGGGACGCCATGATTTTTCTTCGTTGAGCAACTGAACTTCGACTTTTTTATAATAACTAATCCGCAATTAATTCTAACTTCAGTCAGACCTTCATTAAATGTAGGTATATTGGATCAAACGAAAAGCAACATCTTTCAAATAATTGAAATGAAAAATATGTTTATTACTAACTAGCGACCCGTCCCAGCTTCGCACGGTTCTATTATACGTATTAACCTTCCGCTTCAATCACACTCCATTAAAAAAACAGCATCAAAATCCGTTGCGTAGTTTTAAAGATTTAAGCAGTCAAAGGGACATATGGATATAGGGACATAGGGACAGAGAAAGCGATTTTGTTTTATACTATGTAGTGATCTATAAAAAAAGAATCATCAAAATCATTTCACCTAGAAAAAACCACAGAAAAAAAATTACCATGCTACGAAAAAAATACCCCAAAAAAACAGTCAAATTGAGAAATTCCTAGATTTTTATAAAGCCAGTTGAAAATTAACTCTATTCGTAGCATGAAGGTACCAGATAGATACGACACTGGGTCTCCTCTATGATCTTGATCGTATATGAGAGTTTTGTTCTGGTTTCATCAGGTTACATTTTATAGCTATTAGAAAGCTACCGTCTAGGTATTAGCTATGAATAACTTTCAAAACAGGACCAAAACATGTTTAACACAAATTATATAATTAAACAAGATAAGACGTTTTAACATACGTACAGAGCCGCATCTCTGTAAGTTTAATATATAAATTGCTTTTAATTTTTAAGCTTTACTTTTTATACATTGCAGTATTGTCTTGAAAATTCAATCTGGGAAATGCAGGATAGTGGGTTTGAGATATTGCTAGATCAGAGTTGTTTTTTTATTATGTTTTATTGTATCTAAATAGTTAGGTCGGAATTTAACCTAAAATTCGAGTGTGGTAGTAACACAGTATTGATAATACCTTCTCTACAATCCAGGGATGAAAATAAAAATATCTGTGCATGTAATACTGATATACATCAGTTATCTAGTACCCATAACACAAGCTCTGGTTAGCTTGAGGCTAGCTGATGATGAGTGAATTTTCCAGCATTATTTATGTATTGGTTTAATAAAATCCAAAGTTTAACAAAGCCCAAGTCACTGTATCATAATCAGATATAATCAGTCCAATTATAATTGGACTGATTATATATGTTTATTGATGCGTCATTGTAAGTAGTATTCCCTACTTTTAACCTTTTGCACCCCAACAACCAAAAAATCTAAATGATTGATTTATACATAATATTAGGAACACAATTCCGCTTTTACTTAGTATAAATAAACAAAAAAGATAATGGAATATGCCTACATTCCATCAACATTCTTCAACAGCGTTTGCAATTCTGTTGTCTTCAATGTAATTTGGTATGGTAATTTAATACGTGCAACTTTTGCAAAGCTTGTTTATGTATTTATGCGACTTTATTGATAATCACATTTGATTCTGGGTGGTATTTATCTTAAAATAAAAGTCTATGATATCACACTAATAACTTGGTTAAGAGATATTTCAACAAAAGAAAGTATTTTTCTCTTTGTTGGATAAAACTTCGCTTTGTTATAGTTTTTTGGTCGTAGGTTTTACTGTAAAAGTTACTAGCGACCCGCTCCGGCTTTGCACGGGTGTATTGTACATAAAAACCTTGCTTTTGAATCAC
Source organism: Eupithecia centaureata (assembly GCA_944547425.1). NCBI lineage: Eukaryota > Metazoa > Arthropoda > Insecta > Lepidoptera > Geometridae > Eupithecia > Eupithecia centaureata. Next base: position 14,156,176 of record OX155684.1, on the reverse strand, counting down.
GCTATCTGTTAAAACCGCATCAAAATTCGTTGCGTAGGTTTAAAGATCAAAGCATACATACAGACAGACAACGGTAAGTGACTTTGTTTTATACTACGAGTATGTAGTTAGATAAATCATGTTATCAAATAACATGATTTATTTTGTCCTTTTATTTTTTCAATTACTTACCTATAGCAACACCAATGAATATGAATGAATGAAAAACAAAAACCAAGAAACCGAAATAATTACATCGACTTCGTTACAGTGTATTTAAAACGCTTAGCGTTTGATCAATATTAATGAGAAAGTAAAAGATAAGGCCTAAGATTGATCAGCTATTTCTGGGATACATTATGGGATACACATAATTAATTAATGCTCATTAACAGCACCTTAATTAATAGACGGTCATTTTAATGCCTCTAACAGTATACATAAACGGCTACCATAAATAAAGTCAAGCGACGCGGCGACGGGTGTAAAATGCATTTTTCTCGTACATTAGTTACATGAGAATATATTATTATCTAGCGGATACATCTAACTGCGTTTCTCAACCGTGCGCACGATTCGATCGATTCGTAAATGTGATGGATAAATAGTTAAAGATATCAACTTAACAAAATTACCTTTTATTTTTTTTACATTTAGCTAGGTACACATAACACATTGTTCTGAATCTCATTCTGCTTGCTCTCAATAGGTCATGGCTGAAAATCAGTGCTTTTGCTTCCTTGGCAAAATATCACACTGAGCCAAGGCCTTTTTGACGTACTGCAGCACACATACACATTATACCTTGTTTTGAATTTTTGTTTGTTGTTATTATTTAAATTAATCCTATTAACTTTTGTCTATTTCTACTATTGTAATGTTTTTGTTGTATTTTGTATGTGTGTGTCTGTAGCCAAAATAAAATTCTTATCTATCTATCTATTTTAATTCTAGGGACTTTTATCTACTTATCTGTCTGGCTTTGCACGCGTTGTTTCTATAGAAACGTTTCAAGGCTATTTCTATTCTATGGAAACTGAGTTATGGGATGAAAAGTTGCCTATAATTTATTCCGGGGTTAGAACGAAATATGTCTATTCAATCAGATCCATCCAGTAGCTAGTTTATGCGTGATATAGTAATAAACAACCATACCTATTTCTATCTATACCAACAATCGCGTTTATAATATTGGTAAAGATAAGGATATACTTAGGTATACTTTTTATGCGTCTTATATTCTAATAAGCCATTCTGCAAAAACATATCAAATAAATAATTCGGATTATTAATTATTAATTTACCGAATTATTATTTTTTAATTAAATTTAAAAAATAATAATTCGGCCCTAGAGGCGATAATAATTTTAAGAATTAATTTATAAGTAACTACCTATTGTATCTCATTATAGAAGAACTATTTTGTTTTTATGAGAATAAATATCTTTAAACCTAATAATACTGGACTGGACATTCCACATCTAGTACCCATAAGACAAGCTCTGCTAAGCTTAGGGCTAGATGATATTATGTGAATTTTCCTTATTGAGCATTATTTATTTTAAACCGAGAAAAGTTTGAGAGACACTGTCCGAGACCGGTCCGAAGCACAATGTGCGACTAAGTGTTAATATTGTATGAAAACGGCAGCTGCCTGCTTGATAAAGTTCACTTGATAACTTAGTCGCCAATAGATACCTACTTATGTAGGATCGAAGAATGCCAAGTTACTTATTTCCAACTTAAGTTTCCATTGACCGGAGGCCGTTAGCTATCCATACTCCGTGCTATAATTATATCCTAAGTAATATTATAAACGACGCTAAGTTTGTTTATATGTTTGTTCCTCATTCACGCAAAAACTTCTGAACGGATCCGGATGAAATTTTGAAAAATGTGTAGTTTTCTAATTTATTGTTTAAAAATAGTTATTAAGTATACTTTTTATAGGTAGACCATTTTATATGAGGCTCCCTTAAAACACCTTCAAGGGCCGGGAAAATGTCTAGTAGTATTATCTATAATAATAGGTATATAATATTTAGATAGGTATCTTTCTCTAAAACAATGAACATAATTTTTACTGATTTTTTTTAGTGTTTGAATGATTATTTCTTCCATTCAATAAAAAAATGGAGATTTTAGCAAATACCTACCTGTCTATATTGCTCAGTTATAAAATATTAGCTAAAAGAATCGCTTCTCAGGTCATTCTTAATATGAACGTGCTCTATGAAGTCACACACGCTTGAAACGTGCCCTACGATGGTTGTAAGTTGTAAGTTTGGGTACATAAATTGGAGTAAAAGTTCAAGAAACAATCTTTACTCTTTTACAGTATCTATGTTCTCTCACGTTAGGCATGTTTATCACAAAACGGAATAGTTCTCCAGAAGCTCAGCAATAATTCTATATTTAGAACTGTGGCTCCATTAATCAAAGTCCTTCTGAAGCACAATAAATATAAACATCACATCGCAAGTCCTAGCAACTGTCCATTTGAAAGGACATCGTCTTTATTAGTTGTTTCATAGGGTTGTTAGCCACTACAAGTATTTTATCCTAGGCAACGTATATACGACCACTATTTTTCTTTTACAAGTGGAGAAAAGTATCTCGACTAGCTATCTATTCTGAGCCACTAGTGAAAGAAAAAATAGAAGAATATTCTCTTGTGTTGAAAAGATGAGAAAATCAATTACCACCTTATAAAACGGGGGGATGTGGCGGCAAAAAAATCATTAAAACCGGTTCATTCATTAAAATGGATGATAGTCCCGTGAAAACTATTACATACATTTGTACATACATATCTCTCATCATATCTACCAGTGCAGCACAACCATCTGAAAAGTACAGCGGAAACTGCTTCTTGTACCGACCGGTCTATAGAGCCTACATATTATTCCCTTCTGCGTCCCCTTGCTATCATACATTCTGTGCCTGTGACTCAATAAGGCATTCGATTAGCAACTCTATGGCGGACATGATAGACGAGCTTTGTTAGGAGACTAATGGAACTTTAGTAAGATATTTGGATAGTCTGATTTAGTGCTTATTTACTGTTTACTTTAGGTTGGAAACTTATAAAATACTAGCGACCCGCCCCGGCTTCACACAGTTTTATTATACACTAGCTGGTACCCGCGACTTCGTCTGCGCATGATTAGTATTTCGAGTACTCGCGATTTTACTTGCGTAATTCACTTTCCCGTGAGATTTTCGGGATAAAATAAGCCTATGTGTTATTCCAGCTTATAATTTATCTCTGTGCTAAATTTCATACAGATCCGTTCAGCAGTTTTTGCGTGAATGAGTAACAAACATCCATCCATCTATCAATCTATCCATCCATCTATCCATTCATACTTACAAACTTTCGCGTTTATCAGTTTAATTCAGCTTGGTTCCCCTGGGCTATACGGGTTTTCAAAAATTTCTCACAGCATCTGAACGACGCGCGCGCGTCGTTCAAATGCTGTGAGAAATTTTTGAAAACCCGTATAGCCCAGGGGAACCAAACTGAATTCCGGGATAAAAGGTATCCCATGTTCAATCGTCCCGAGTTCCATTCGAATTCATTCACTTCCGTCGTGATGCGTGGTTTAAGAATTTTTCTTTCACCCTCTCTCCCAGGGGAACCTTACCGAATTCCGGGATAAAAAGTATCCCATGTCCTTCCTTGTAGTATGAACTCAAATCGTCCCGAGTTTCATTCCAACTCATTCAGCAGTTTCGGCGTGATGCGCGGTAAAGGAATTTTACTTTCATACCCTCTCCCATGGGAACCTTACTGAAATCCGGGATAAAAAGTATCCTATGTCCTTCCTCGTAGTATGACCTATAATCATGCCGAGTTTCATTTCAATCCATCAAGTAGTTTCGGCGTGATGCGCGTTTACGATACAGACAGACAGACAGACAGACAGACAGACATGAAAGAAAAAAATTACAGTTTTGGCTTAAGTATCGATAATAGAGTGCCCTCCAAAAAAAATTTTCAAAATATCTTCAATGTACAGAATTGGACCTGTTACAGTTTTATTATAAGTATAGATAAACCTTTCTCTTGAATCACTCTATCTATTAAAAAAAACCGCATCAAAATCTGTTGCGGAGTTTTAAAGATTTAATCATACAAAGGGACATAGGGACAGAGAAAGCGACTTTGTTTTATACTATGTAGTGATAAAGGTTCTAAGAGTCTAGTTGCTCCCCGGGGCTTCGCCTGCGTGATTATTGATATGTCGGAAGAACGTTTACAATTGTACTTAGAATTTAAGATTTTTTTTTTATCTTTACCTTTACGATATCATATTCAGATGTTTATTGTTAGACATTTCTAAAGATGATCGTCTAGTTTTATTTATTTATGATTTATTTCTAAAATACCTTTACATTGTTATTTATATATTATATTATTATGTTTTGCTATTTTTTTAGGTTGCTATTTAAAAACTGTACCTATATCAAAGTCTACTATAAATATTCAGCGTGATTGATAATGTTCTGAAAATAGCAATGATGAGTAATTGGAATCCCTACATAAAAAACAACTTCTCAAGTAAATAATTTAATAAACAATACTAAACTTACTATGTTTGCAAATCCTAGATGTAGGTGTAACGAACGGACTGCGAGGAAGTTATCAAAATTACCATCCCACATCATCTAGCAACATCATCTAGTCCCAAGCTAAGCAGAGCTAGTGTTATGGGTACTAGATGACTGATACACATAATACAATACATTACCTACATAGATAGATATTTTTATAATACATAGAAAACACCCAGAACATTAATTGAGAGTACAGGTTTTTTTACAGAGGCTATTCTACGTCTACCTATAAAAGAATAAAAATAATCAAGACGATCGTTACGGGATGACTCTTAGGATTATTCGGCCTGAGTATTTTACAAACAAATGTCTCAAATATTATAAAGATGTTAAATAAAAACATAAAAATGGCAGTCTGGTTATATTCAAGACATGTTTCGCAGGTCTTTTTAGATTTTAATCGTAAACTAGAAAACTGGCCAAGTCCATTTTAATCATAATTATTATCAAAGTTGTTTCATACGAATTTCTTTTTTCTTTAGTAGTCGTTAAGATTACATCTGTATTGCTAGAAAATAGTTTTGTCTAGTTTTGCTAGAAAAATAGTCTAGTTTAATAGAATCAGGTATAACAAAATGGTCTTTTAGAATATGCTGATAGTACCTTCTATAAGGTACAGGTAAGTTTACTTTTGTCGTTCTTTGAATAAGGCTCTGGTTAGACGAATTATCGTTTTGTTTTAATCTTGAGGTGTCAGTCTTTAATTGTAGGGGATGGTTGAGACTCTGTAGCCCTAAGAGAACTATTAAATAGGCTCTACGTTGTACATTCTGAATTGTAGTGTATGGCTAAGAAGTGCTGCAACACTCAAAAATTTACATAACCTTATACGTAGGTAGCTCAACTTCCCGTTTAGGACGCTATTTTTTATTGGGTTGGCAGAGTATCGAGATTTAAAATTTAAAAAATACTTTTCTATGACTTGTAGGCATATAATATCAACGAATGTTGTTTATACAATATTTTTGTTAAATAGGTAATATACAACTCATCTACAATGTTAATATAATACCATATCTACTATCAAAAAGGCATTATTTCAACGTGAGTTCTCAATATACGAGAGATATCAGTGTAGATAGCAGTTGGTTAGTTACTGGAATAAGAAGTGGCATTACTTTAGCGCGCGGCGTCTTGATTGCAGATTACAAAATGATATCGCCTCGAGGTGGCAGATAGGTGGTTAAATGTAGTTACTGACATTACAAATAAAATAAATACCTCTGAGTTTACGCACGTGAAGAACCAGTCTTGTGCCAACGGCGTTTTTAAATCAGATTAACATAAAACATAACATTCATTTCTAAAAATATCTATTTATCTATGTAGTTTACTGGAAAAAGTACACTATACCTATAACTTATCTACTAATAACAAAAGCTCTGCTAGCTTGGGGCTAGATATATTGCTGTATTAATTACTCAGCATTCAGTACAATAGGGTACTAAACAAACCTAAGCTTTATTTTAGGATCTAGGGTTTATTTTTTTAGCTTTACAGATGTACTTTATATAAACTGTAAAAAAGAAGGAAACTAAAAGTAATAAAAAACTAATAACTACTTAGTTAGATTGACCAAATATACAAAACAAAATGTGGAAAGTGATAAAATGTAAGTAAATTTGATGAATTGCGGGGAAAACAACAGGCACTGTTTTATTTATAACTGTTGCGCTTCAGTAGCTTCTCGTATCTCTGGTCCTTGAAGTGAATCCTTACTATCTTTAGTACGTTACTACAAACGTGAAAGTTTGTATGGACATATTTAACAGAAATATAAATTGGCATTTCAGTCTACGTAGGTAGTAAGCACATTCGCACAAAGCCGGGCGGGTCACTAGTGATCTTATAACACTAGATGATCCCGTTACCTCACCTCGCAAAGTGAGATGAATCTACGCGACGGGGCCATTTGTAACGCTGGACTGAGTTGTAGACGCAGTGGCAAAAAGCAGTTGCGCAACTGTATAGGTAGGTTGATTATTTATACTCTGGAATGTCGGAATGTCTAATTGTCTAATGAATGAGTAATAGTCACGATTGCAACTTTTGGACATGCCATTATGGTAGTTTTGGTGTTACGTACTTAAATAATTTAATGTTTTGTATGTTTGTAAATCTTTAAAACTTGGGTAAACATAGTAAAAAATGGCAATCGCTAAAAAACGTCACTCTATATTACCTAACAAGTGATATAATATACATAACCATTGTAATAAAAAAATCGAGCATTCTTCCCAGGAATTAACAAAGTAGTTGACAGTTCCCGCTCAGTGGAAGTGTTTTTTTATTTGAAAGTCAACCATCCCCTCTTTTGTCCATGCTTTTCGAATGCCCTAAGCAGTATTTCCCCTCTAGGTTATTTTAAGAATATTAAGAAAACTTTCAGCTTTTATCTTACGTTGCATATAGGATTAAGATAAAATTCATGATAAATGCGTTATAATATGTTACTGATTAGTGAGTGCAGGTATCAATAAACGTATTATGAAATGCCATAAAATAAAAAGTTATGCTACTGTATGTGCTACACTGTGTGCAGTCCCGTTTCTGTTGACGTGTCGTATTGGCGTGCTATCGATCACGTGCAACTGGATGGAGTGAATTATTTAGCATTTTAGACTATATTAGTTACAGATAGATGTTTTTCCGAATATTCTACAAGATTACATGAATTCCGACGATTCTCCTGACTCGGCGGCGTTCAAGGGTTGCCAGATGGCTGGGATTTTCGGGATTGTCCCGGATATGGCCCCGTCCCGTGTCCAGTAATAAGGCCTAATTGTCCCGGATTTCGAAATTCTAAGAACTGTGATTTTTAGGACAGGCGGACCGTAGACCTCGCCTCATAAAACCTGGATATTAGACCACTCACCACCACCTTTTTAAGAGGCGCACCGGCTCCTGTCATTAACGGAAATTAGAACACTCGCATTGACATGACCGGTTTTTTTTTGTAATTATCCCGGACGTGGTAAGTTTCGATCTGGTAACGTTCAGCTTGGACTGATGTGAGTTGACTGAAATTATGCTGGAAGATTTTCATCGGAAACTATTACGTGCTTTTTTTATTTCCCTTCATACATAATAATATTCCGAAGAAACTATAGTCCAAATTGGTCGGTAAGTTGAATTGACGTTAAGTGAAGGCTTATAACTGATAGTTTCACGCACGATTAAACATGTGCTGCAACTAAATTTCATCTTTACTAATATTATAAACGCGAAAGTTTGTATGGATTTTTGTACCTCTTTCACGCAAAAACTACTGAAGGGATCGGGCCTAAATTTTGAACGGTCGTATTTCTGGCCTTGAAATAACACAAATAATTTCATCCCATAATTCAGTTCCATAGGAAAGAAATAGTTTTCGAGACGTTTCCTAAGAAATAACGCGTTTTAAGATTTCTTTTTATTTATTTTTCATTGAAAATGGTCGAGCTTTTAGTCTCTATATCACATAAGTGAAGCTGCGGGCAGATACTAGTTATAAAATAACAAGCCTTCAAAGTTTACCAATTCCAACTGACCCGAAACTAAAGGCGTAAGGTCAATGTTACAAATGTAACATGTGCCTGTGTATTATTTATTCACAAAGAAAATATTACAACATCTACAACATGGGGTCAATTGGGGTCAAAGGTCAAAGTATATTAATAATAATTCATTTGTTTTGACAAAACAACTGTCTAACATATAGAATCTGTAGGATCCTGAACTAGTCTTAGCTGTATTTATTTATTTTTACAATTAGGTTAGCCTATGGCGAGTACACTAAAACGTATGAAGTACCGTATTTAAATTACTTTGTAAAATTAAGTGTACTATCCTATTACAGGCCGCATTACTTATAATATACTTCCTAAGCACTCTTAAGCTAGACAAAAAAATATTAAACTATAAATTGTGGAAAGCCGGAAATTTTACAGGGAGACTACATAATTCTACAAATTCTTGTATCTACTAAGTTATACAAAAAAAATTAAGTGAGTGGGTACATAATTTGTATGTTATGTATTTTAGGATCCAGGGCTTCTCCTTTTATAGTTCTACATAATTATTATTGTGTCTTACTTAAGTTACATAAATAAAAAAAATTAAGTTAAAAGTAGTCAATGTGTCAATGCAAAAATAATATAATAATTAAGGTCCAGATTGATAGCCTGGAAGGGATTCGTGTTAAAAATGCAACGTTCGAAAATTTCCTAGATAAAAGAAATACTTGATTGCCATTTTCAGAAGTAACATTTTACTTATGGCCAATGAACGTAGTGATATCCGGATTTTACCCTACCTACTTGAAATACTTGAGCTATCAGAGCATATGCAGATTGCAAACTATCTAGAGGTAGCTAAACTTAGCTTAAGTAAGCTAAAAAGTGATATCTTTAAACTGGGGTAATGCTAATGATATCGCTTACAATGACCATAAACTACAAAAACCATGGAGAGGTAAAGACCGCTAGCAAATGTGCTGTCATTACGAATGAGTGTCAAGTGTCAATGTCAGTTTCGCGGTAAAAGCTCGGTAAACGATATTACCCATCATATAGGTTTATGATCGTTCTCGAAGTCGTTTAGCATTTTAAACAAAGAATACATTCCTATCACCATCATCATCATCCTATATTCGTCCACGCCTGGACATAGGCCTCCCCTATTGAATACATTCCTATACCACATACCATTTCCTATTTCAATTTTACTTGTACGAGATAAGTTAAATGGAAATAAGAAATCGTAATCTGATCAAAAGTTTAGTAATATAAGATACTCCATCAAACTCAGCTGTTGCAATAAGCCTCCCCAAAAAAAGGGGGGGGGGGGGTTCTATTTATCACTACATTACACAGTAAAACAAAGTCTATTCTCGATATTTATCTGTTTACCCCTATATATAGGTACTCACTTAGATCTTTATCTACGTTGTTTTTTTAAAGATAATGTAGTTCAAGAGGAATGTTTAATACCTACACCCGTGCGAAGTCGGGGCGGGTCGCTAGTTTATTTAATTATGCTAAACACTTCGGTTGACAGTCGGATTTTGTTGGCAGTGGAGGTGTTTATAAAATACACAGACTCTTCAAGCTCTCATGTTAAGTAGAGATGGAGCCTGTGACTTTTATTATTTGTTCTATCGGCTACCTTTGAGTTTGGACCTTTACGAAACCCAAAAAAAATTTATTAAAAGAAATACTATATCTACTGAAAGTAGCAAGAGCTAGCATCATCTTTGGTTATAATTATCACATACATAAATAACAAGATCAAGTGAGAAAGCTAAAAAGTATTTAAATAATGTATTGTACCTAATGATGACGGAACCCTATTTTTATTAAGAGCACTTACATTATTGAGACCAGAAAAAATATAGTCACATAAATAACGAGATTAAGAGAGAAAGCTCAGAATTTCAAGTAAAAAGGATTAACAGACACCAGATCTTCTTCAAAGAAAGCAGCGCCAAATAAACAGGTATAGTTCTACCAAAATATCTGTAAATTCACTTCACAGACCACGCGCGTCTCTTGTACCATGCGGTTTAACTAACTCTTAGCTAACCTGTATGTCGGTGAACTTGATAGCAACCAGTGGTAAGTTGAGCGATAAGTTCTAATTTAATTTTTTGATGACAGATAAAAATTAATAGTTTAAAATTGGAATTGTCTACATAATTATTTTGTAAGCCTTAATATTTTTTTTATTAATTATAAGTGTGTGTGTAATTATAAGTGTGTGTGTGTGTGTTGAAATCCGAGACACATACATAATTAAAATAAGATCTATCAATTCGTAAAATATCGGCAGTTGCTGACTTTGACTTACTGTAAATTTCTTTTATTAAGAATATTATTCGAAAATTATTAACTACTTATCACAGCAAGTAGGTATTTACAATTATAACCAACTCCTAAAAATCTAAGCCGTCACGACGGCAGAATACTGGCAGCATTGCCAGGTTGAATGACAATGCTAATTCGTTGAACGAAAAAGAAGCCAGCATTCAGATCACCTGTGGAATCTAGGAGATGTAAGATCTTTATAAATTGAGTGTGCCCCAGGACACCAAGGAATAGAGTTATAAAATGTAATGAAAAAAAATCGTTTTTAGGCCATGTCACAGATATTTTGGCGAAACTACTTAAGGTGGCAATGTCAGAGGTATGCGCAAGCACATCACAAATAAAGATAATGTCGAACAGTTACGTTACTGTACCGAGATATGTGACGCTGCATACATCATACGCATTATATTTGACTTGGTCGGTGTTGTGTAAACCTTTGTATTGATTTGAAGGCTTGGTCGTTTTGAAATTGAAGGTATTTCGATTTATTCAAAGAGTTGAGAATCTCGTCTAAACTTATAGGATTAATCTGTATCGTCGTCTTTTGGAATCAAAATTTAGAAATTGGTAAAACCCGTTAGCTTACTTTTTGAATGAATGAATGAATGAATGAACACTTTATTTGTACTCAAGAAAACATTTAAAGAACTTATCTTTTGACACATATCCAAAGAGTTTAGACGACTTTAGAGGCGAAACGGGTGAAGTAAAATAGGTACCACCTGCGAGGAGGATGTTTTTTCCTCTTTCACGCAAAAACAACTGAACGAATCGGCCTGATTTTGAATAGACAGATACGTCCACGCATCCTAGCCCTGAAGTAATACATAGGCTACTTTTCATCCCATATATCAGTTCCCATGTGATAAAAATAGCCTTGAAACGTTTTCATACGAATAACGCGTGCGAAGCCGCGGGTAGATGCTAGTATTTTATTTTCTATCGTCGTTTTACAGTCTATTGAATAGAATAGAATGTAGAATATATTTTTATTTGTTTACAGAATTTCACAATACACAGTAAGTACACTCTATAAAATTAGACTAAACTGAGACGGGACATACAAGAGGCTTTTTAATGAAATCAACATACGTAATAACTATAGCAAATCTGGTATCAAAATTACCGTTTTATATTCCTGCTTGACTTACCACCATAAAGTTACAAATAACTTTATATACTTCGCGAATATTTACAGAAAATTCAGATGAAAGTAAAGCTGAATTACAATGTCATCAAATATTATGCAAACTTCGAACCGACCTACCTCGAAAGCGAAAACATAGTTCGAGTAATTACATTGGAAATATTAGAAAGTACAGTTCTTCATGAGTTAGCATTCTTATTGAATGCGATATTGGAAGATCACAAAAAGACTGCTTTCTTCCAATGACCTTGCGGTTTTAGCTTCGAATATGTATGAGGAGTGAAGTGTGAGCAATTTTGGAGAATGAATTGAATTATATTGGCGTATTAATAGACCCCCTTCAAATCAGACCATTATTGGTGTTCTGAAGGTTTATTACTGGAAACTAAAGGAGGAAGGGAAGCAGTTTCCTTCTCTGTATAACACAACAAACGTTTGTTCCGAGGCGGAAAATGAACCTATAATAGGTGCTCTATAATAGGTAATGTTAGCTTAAGTGTCGTATTGCACCTTTTAAAACCTTTATTACGTTATTTTTTTTCGACTCGTTTATTAATTATTTGTTATATTAGTCAATTACGTGTATTACTCTCATTTATTATTTTTTAATTTTTTATTGCTAGTTTTTATGTGTCAGTTTTGTTAATTATAGCGTTGTTTGTATGTGTGATCCGTAAAGCCAACATGTGGCTCTGACGGAAGACCAGCGTTGGTTGCTAGCTTGCTAGCAACCAACTCATGCTGAGGCAGAGCCATTTTGTTACAGATTTACTCTTCACATTTTAGTCTCAGTTTAGTCTAATTTTATAAAGTGTACTGTGTAATTCTGTAAACAAATAAAAATATATTCTATTCTATTCTATATAATTCACAAAGCATCAAGCCAAGTAGAGCTTTTGTTATGGCTACTAGATGACTTTTTATCATACGAAAACACCCAGAACATCTGCACAAATATCTAAATATCGTAAAAATATTTGTCCCGGGCCGGGAATCGAATCCGCAACCTCCTGCGTCGAAGCCGGCCCTTCACTCTAGGTAAATAACTTGGGAATGTGTCCGTATACTTCCAACTTAAACAAGGCTTCTACTGAACCCGATCATATTAGTAATCAACTTGTAAATAAACTCCTATGAAATATGCAGATCGACTACATTAATAGCACTGTATCACGATTTGGCATATTAAACGTAGTGATGTGCACTACACTCTGCTTTCTATCGATTAACAATTTCTATCGATAATTGTTGTCGATACCATGACGGTAAGGCTAAGTACCCATCATTAGATGATGACTGCCTTTGCTATAGGGAAAGTTAATTTCATTAAACTAGCCCAGTATCTGGCCCCAAAGGGCCGTAAGTATGATATGTGTACCTTTGTATAAGTGTCTAGGTAACGCTCGTTCACCATTTTATATTGTTTGATTAAGATTACAATATGAAGTTTACCTATTTAAGCAATTTATTGTTGACAAATTTTAGGCTAGTTCGATAATTTAAAATTATTGTAAAGAGGAATTTCTTTCAGGAAACCTTTTACAATTTCCGGGATGTTATTTTTACTACGGAATTTCTTACTGTTAATCTTTTTCTACACCAGTGAACGACAAACAGAGAGGTAATTAAAATGTGTCATTAACCGCCCTTAGTTAAGCATGAATAAATATAATTTTTTTTTCACGGTTCCTAAGATCTGCTTGGATGAACAATTAGAAGGTCTCATTAAGAAATTTGAAATCAACTTTCAGACGGAATTGATTGACTTGTGAAAAATAAATAAAGGTTTTATTGAAAAACTGTAAAACAACAACAGAACATACCAACTATATCAGATAAATTGCTATGTATCTACGTAATTTTCATCGATAACTTTTACTTTTTATTATGAACATCTCTTGATGTTTTTCTTGGTGAATTGTAAAAATGTTGATACGGTAATTAAAGTTTGAGGAGTGCAATATAATACCATCTCCAAATTAATCATATTATTATGTATAAAAGAAAGAAGATACTGACTCAATTATTTTTATGGTGAAATGTGAATTAATACCGATATTCTGAAAAACAGGACCAATTTTTTAAAATAAAGACGACGACGTAAAACCGTCTCTCATTTTTGAATGTTGAGATGGTAATAAGAAGACACGTAGCTGACTGAAATGTTTTTCTTCTGTTAGTTTAGTTCTTTGGATACTTTTCTGTTAGAACTTTGAGGACGATGATGATTTTTTATCGTTCTAGGAAATGGACAAACCAAACATATAAATAGAAGTGTGCAGATAATACTACTCTGTCAAGAAAGTACCGGGAAAAGATCAATAATACACAAAATGTTTGTTATTCATCCAAATTTATTTTATCACCTTCAAAGTATGCTCCTTCAGAAACGATACACTTACGCCAACGAATTATCCAATCATCAAAACATTTTTTAAACGCTGTTTCCGGAATTGAGTTCAGTTCTCGCCGCGAATTCTCTTTTATGTCTTGTACCGATTGAAAACGGGTGCCACGAAGTGGTAATTTGAGTTTAGGAAAAAGAAAGAAGTCGGCCGGAACCATATCTGGTGAATATGGTGGTTGCTCGATGGTATTTGTTGAGTGTTTGGTCAAAAATTCGGTCACAATGATGGCCTTGTGCGATTGAGTTTTTGGAGAAAATTCAGGTCTTTTGGGACTAGTCGAGCGGCAACATGTTTCATACCCAAGTGATTATTTAAAATGGTACGGATCGACTCGTGAGATACAGAAAGTTCGGCGGCTATCTCTCGCAAAGTTGAATGAGGATTTTCAGTCACTGTTTCCTTCACTTTTGCGATGTTAACTTCAATTGCAGACGTTGATGGCCTACCAGAGCGAGGCAAATCTTCCATCACATCTCGACCGCTTTTGAACGCTTTGTACCACTCATAAGCACGTGTTTTTGATAAAGTCGATTCACCGAAAGCCTTCTGTAACATTTTCAGTGACTCCGAACACGAAATTCCATTGGCGATGCAAAACTTAAGACAAACTCTTTGTTCGATGTTTTTGTCCATTGTGAAATTCGCAATACACACTATACATATCGGTTTGAATGATGCCTTCTCCATAGGTTACTTATCCTTGTATTTCTCATGTGAGTGGTCTTCACAGTGGCTGCACAAGCCCACTGCTGGTAAAGGGCAACGTTTCTTTAATCGGTTTCTGTTATTACTGTGTAATCATGTAATACTTAGGCCAGGTGCTGGGAGAATAGTAGAGCTGGTGGAAAACTACAGAGGTCTTTAAAAGACTTTATAAAGTCCAATCTGCAAAAACCTCAGGAAATTATCGGAGTATTAGACTATTTCTTTCTTTGTGTGTTATAAGTAAAATAGTTTTATGTTCTATTATTTATAGTTTTTATAAGTTACTATCGTTAAGATCTGAGCAGTGCATAATTCATACGGCCTAATATTGAGAATATTGGTACTGGGTTATACATAATTCCAACGATGTTTTGACTGGTGTTCGGAATTTGAACCCATTACTTTTGAACAATAGGTGCAGGAAGTGTCGTTTGAACCACAATGGACGGACAAACGAACAATTAACTGTATGTACCTACACGTTTATGAACATACCGCGAAGGCAATTCGATACGGAGCTGCGAAGAAAGTAATGTTATTGGTGGTTATTGGTATCCTTTTTGTTATTTCCAACTGACTTCAAAAAAGGAGTAGGTTTTCAATACCAGTGTATTTTTTATAAGTCAGTCGTATGTTATCAGTATGAAATCGATTTCCATGCGATAGAAATAGCAAATAGGAATCTTTTCCATAGATACAAGGCGCGCGAAGCCGCGGGCACATACTAGTATTATATAGTAAGATAAGGAATATTTATTAAAAACGAAAATGAAATCAAGGAATATTAACAAATTAAAACTAGGATTTAAAATTGAAACAATTGGGCTAACTGCAGACTGTTGCAATATTTCAACAAACAGGTTCAACAGATCTCAATACCAGTCGGAAGCGTCCCCAAGACACTGGCTGCATTACCACGCTGCAGCGCTGTATGGAAATGCTGATGCGTTGAGCCAGATATGCGTCGTATCGATGAGACGCTCATATTTTTTTTTTAAACCCGGTGAGCCTCGATACCCCAAGGACCTAGGGTCTCGACTCCAAGGGGAGCAAATGCGTAGATTCTGTCGAGACCTGCATATTTGCACCTCTTGAGATCCTCAGCCAAATCTGCCGCACCAGCCCATCGGAATATCTTGGAAGATGGGAACGCACAAATGTGTCGACGCATGTAGCGTCGGATAAGGATGTTTTTAGTATTCGTATAATCACTACATAGTATAAAACAAAGTCTCTTTCTCTGTCCCTAAGTCCCTTTGTATGCTTAAATCTTTAAAACCACGCAACGGATTTTGATCCGGTTTTTTTAATAGATAGAGTGATTCAAGAGGAAGGTTTATAGATATAATAAAAACGTGCGAAGCCGGGGCGGATCGCTAGTGAATCATTAATTTACAGTAAATTGCTGATCAAAATTTTATACAAGAACAAGAGAAACTGCCTTGTCGCACTTACCAATGTGCAACATTACGACGCGGCCCCATTGCCTAACCATTCGATTGCATTGATTTCTCCGAATAATCGAATTAATCGGAATCGAGTTAGTGCCACTGTATTATCGAGAACAATGAAAGGAAGCTACCGACTAACAGAAAGACGAGTTATGACATTGATGTTACGACTAATTAAATTAAATATTAAATAAATGCCTGACCATCAACAAACTATCTAGCCCTCATGTGAGCAGAGCTAGAAAAAAACTTAAAATATGTATGAAGTATAATGAATTGAGCTGCAGACGGTTGCAAAAAATCTAGAGATAGCTCAACTGATTTTTTTTTGTTTTGTACTTAGTAAAAATCCAGAAAAAACCAAAAATCAGTTGATCGTAAAAACATTTGTCCCGAGGCGGGAATTGAACCTGCAGGAGGTTGCTCCTCAGTTTGCACTTCCGCCATCGCATCGCCTACTGTGCCTCAGAGGACGTCGTTACCAATTTTATTTAAAAGGTGCGATCAACATTTAACATATTAAATCCTAAGACCCTTGATTTAGAATCCGTTTTCGAACATCGCTCTAGTTTCTCCTAAAATGGTACATAGTACAACGGTACTATGTTGCGGTTAGTTTAAATGTGGGAAGTACTTTATCTTGATCTGTTGAATAATTTCTAGGGTTCCGTAATTTAAAAGGAAACCCTTATTTCCCCTTGTATTCTAACCGAGACAAAAAATTTGTATCTATGGGAGGATTAAATATCATCACCAGAGGTTAATATAGATTGGAAAATGTTTGTGTTGTATAAAATAGACGTTTTGCTTTGCTTGCTTGGATTGAACATGTACTAGTTTTCCTGTTCTTTCAATTATGAAAGGCAATAAAATCTATCCGGCTGGTCTGTAACGGTAGAATACATATAAGTCACTGAATTGCGAGAGGTTTTCAAGATAAGATAGTTCCTTAATCACTAAAATGCTTTGCTGAACGATCCACACAGAATCATATATCCCCAAGCTAAGTAGAGCTTATGTTACGGATATTATGACTGATATACTAATACTGACTGATATACTTAATACAAATATTCTTTAAGATACTGTTGCTATTAAAAAAGTTTACGCAGATGGGATACCTATTATAGTTTTATGAAATTGATAAAATGTGAACTAAGGGTTATTTTACCATAGCGCGCTTGTTCGTGTCGAAGCAGCTGAATACCTTGTTAATCCATTTTTTTAATGTAATTCCTTCAGCTGCCTTAGTGCATTTGTTTTGGATAACTCTCAGTTGTAAGGTACGGAATTCTCAAAAGATAATATTGTAACTCTCACTTGTCCGCTTATTGTTCCTATTTTGGTTTATTGCCATGGGAGCTGACATAGATTCATAACGCCGTAATGATGTATCTAGGAAATTGTTACATCACTTAAATTTGACTGTTGATTTCTGACATTTTTTAACTGTAGTATCGTATTAACTATAGTGGTGAGTCAGGTCCTATATGTAAAGGTATATGAGTGAAAAGGAGACGGAAGTGACAAAAACAATTATGAATTTAAAAGATTTACTTTTTTAGGCAACTCGACCTGTTGTTGCCTAAAAAAGTAATCTTTTCGAAGACATGGGTACGTTTCGTTTATTAAATGATGAATAACCTTTAGTTGCCTACAAAGGTTCGTTTCAATTTTTCTTCACGCACCCCGTGGAAAAAAAGATATTCCCAAAGTCTCACGTGAAATGCGTCTAAACCAACCAATGTCTAATGCTAGCATATATACCTAAATACCTAGAATTTCTAATTTTTCACATAAATCACAGACCACCAATCAACAACCATCTACTAGGAAATCTCTTTCAAATATGAAAAGATTACAATCCAATCAGAATCATCAAAATATAAAGCCACACACAGAACAGTAAAGACAGCTTAAAGCATAGGAAACAACAGATCCATCTACATTTATAGCATACCATTCCCAAGGACATAAAGATTCCTTCACAATGGAGTAGCAAGATTAATGTCATGGAGCAAACAAAAGGGGCTGCATCAACTCCTAGGTTTCCATTTACGAGGTTTTACGGTGTATAGAAATCTAAGCAGAACAAACCTATCTTTTCTTAAGCTATTTTCTCGATTGTTAACATTATTGTCGCATACTGTTTATTTTATAAATTACTAGCAACTCGCACCGGCTATGCACGGGTATATTATACATATAAACCTTGCCCTTGAATTACTATACCTATTAAAAGAAACCGCATCAAAATCCGGTGCGTAGTTTTAAAGATACATAGAGATAGATAGATAGCAGGAAGCGAATTTGTTTTATACCTACTGTTTATTTTACTTATAATGAATGAATAAAAAAATGCTGTACTTTTCACATAACATCATCTACACCCTCGATAAATATAGCTGGTGTTATGGGTACTAGATAATTGTTTCTAAATGTTTCGTTTATTTGATTTGCAATAAGAAGTTTCCTGTCTATTTTACTTCAACTATAACCTTAGTGTTGAGGGTTGGGAGCATTCAATTCATCTTCTTTTCAAGCGAATTATGTTTTTGCTATCTCAGTGCATATGCTTGGATAGGAAGGCTCAAAGATAGTCCAAGAAGATGGTTTTCCGAAACATATTTTTTGCATTGGCCTGTTTGGAGAAACCTTTGTGTTAATTTTTTTTTGCCATAAAGCTTTCCTTAAATGCTTTCCCGCAAATAGCTCTACATTATACCATCGGGTTTAGAAAAAAACAATTATATCGATCCACCCCGGAAAATTATGACTTAAGCGGTGTTACACACTGATAAAATTCTTATTGCTTCTTATCCATTTTTTTCTTCAAAGTCTGTTGAATACAGCATAAACACGGTGTATTCACGATGTATCCACTGCCTAATCTGTGCACCTCAGTTGCTCATTGGAACAATAGGGGTACCTTGAGAAAGGTTCCCACACTGGTTTCCTTGTCGATGGCACTTTAGTTAGCATTAGAAGGACAAGACTTGTGAATTACTGATGGCTAGGTAACGTCGACTTTCATCATCGTCATCAAGACAGACAGACTGTTTTATGTAGACATGTTATAGTTCTTAACAAAATTTTCCTATTTTAATATACCAGCTATGCCCACAGTTTCGCTCGCATAGTTTATTTTCTCAGAACCATACCACCACACTGTTTTAACTAATTGGTTAGTTTCCATTATTATAAAGATTAGGACTCAACAATAAACGGGTACATACGTAGTGTTTCTGTGACCTGTTATGGCTTGGCGTTAAAACTATCTTAATCTTAAATATGTTTTTCAGAAACCACGTGCACATGTACAGTACCTAGCAATCGGAAGTCTTTTTCAATTCAGCAACAGCTGCAAAACGAAAACTACTGGATGGACTGTGCTCAAAGTTGTTGAATGTTTTTGTATAAATAAAAAAATTGAGACTGTTCAAAAAGTTAGTACCTAGAAGGTATCTGGTTCTATACATCGAAACCATTTATCATCGGAAGCTAAGGTGCGACACAGGTTCAATACAAACCTGCTGTCAGACCGTCACGTACGTAGTGTGTGCACAGCTATGCGCAAACGCACCGCAAGACCAATTCCAAGAGGTTCGTAGATGACTGCATCGCTACGTGGAGTGCTAATCAATCATTTACACTAGCAGTTTTGCTAAGCCGTTCAGCTAAGCGGTCAATTTATACACAGTTTTTAATGAAGCAAAATTCATTTTATTTTAGTTGGATACATAAAAACAAAAGAAATGGATACAAAATAATAAAAAACATAAATAGTAACCATAAAATAACAATCAAAACTTTAAAAGTCTTTTAAGACTGATACAAAACAAAATATTAAAAAGAGCAATCAAATATTAAAGGTATTTTCATCAACGACACAATCGTTTCTATAAATTTTATTTTACTAACGGTAGCGTCTGTAATGCTGTTCCATCTTTGTTTAATCTTTTTTCATTTTGTCATCTTTTAACAATCAAAAGTTTAAGTCTTTTCATCAACGACTCAATCGTTTCTATATATCTTGTTTTACTAACGGTAGCGTCTATAATGCTGTTCCATCTTTATTTACCTTCAAAAACTGGTCGGTATCCGCCACCATCAAAGTAAGGTACTGCTATGTCGATGCTATAACTTTTACGACATTTTTACAACTGTCGAACGATGAGAACTTGTTAATTTTTAAGCCCAGGCCAATTTGTCAAACGTTACATAAAATTTATGACAGTCGGTATTTTATGCGATACAAATAATTGTTAAGGAATTAACTTAGAAACTTCCTGTATTCCTTCCTTCTACTGATGTTGCATTTCAAAATGTTAAATTCAGTTATATTTCAGTGAAAAAATAAAAAAAAATGCGCGGAATTTTATCGTTTTTTTTCAATTTACTATAAATAAATTATATATTAGTTCTCAGTTCTTCTGTATTTTTTTATTGTTATTTACCTACTTATATTGGAAATAGCATAATATTTTTTGAAAATTCTTGTTTTATTTCAAAGCTGTTGCTTCTCGCGTGGTCCCAATAAATGTCAATCTAACCAGTAAGTAGTTTTCGAGTTCCAAATCTTTAATTATGCCTAAAACATCAAGTGGGATGTTAGTTTTTTATAAAAAATAAATACTTTTTAATTATAATGTGTATTTTGATCAAGATCTGGGCAGCAGTTTTTGAGTTATCCCTAATGCTCTAAGTACTGCATTGAAGATTGTCCCATTTTTTGCCATAAAAAATTTGAAGTCTGTTTATAATTTTTTATATTTTATCGCGCACTGGGATGTTACTCACGATGAATAAGCTTGTTGTTGATTTTTATTAGTATCCCACTTTACACTATATGTTTTTGAATATCCCGAGAAAACAGCTCTTTTCCAGTATATCCTGGATTCCCTATGGAATACCAGATAATAATCCAAAGCTATACCCATGTATTTCATAGGGAATGGAAATCCAGAATAAAATCTATCCTAGCAGTAAATTCTACCAAATCCGTCGAGATGTTTGAACGTGAAGACTAATTCGCTTTCACACATACATTCATACATACGAACTCCATTTTATAATTCCCTTAAAATTATATTTGATCAAAGACTTTACAAACAAAAAGCTCACAAGGAAAAAAAACAATCAATTGAAATAACCGAATCCAATCCAAACAACATTTTCCAACACGCTCAATAAAAGTTAACTTTCTAAAGCAAAGTCAGATCTATCTACAGTGGATACAATTACTGTAATTTTGTGAAATTATAACGTAATTCCAAGCGGATGCGGCCATTATGAAGCACTTCGACTGGTTTGATCGAGTTTGCACCCTCACGATTGCTATCAAGATGTTCTTGCATATAATTATCCGTAAAAATAGAAAAAACCTGACGATCTTTGTAAAGGGCATTTCGGAACGTTTATAGGAATTTTATATGGTCGATATGCGTCAGTCGAAAAGTTCCATCGTATATTAACCAAGTTCTGTTTTTATGCTTCACTACATAGTATAAAACAAAGTCGCTTTCTCTGTCCCTATGTCCCTTTATATGCTTAAATCTTTAAAACTACGCAACGGATTACGCGCCGTTTTTTTATTAGATAGAGTGGATTCAAGAGGAAGGTTTATACGTATAATAAAATCGTGCTAAGCCAAGGCGGGTCGCTAGTCGGAATTTAAAGGGGATAGGCGCCTTCTAGACTTTCGTGATACATCTTCGACCACGTCGTCACTTACCATCAGGTGAGATTGTGGTCAAACGAAGGCCTATTATTGATCAAAAAAGTCGATTGAGATCGTCAAAACTTCGATGTAATACCAGCTTTACTTTAGCAAAAGGCCTTAGTCAACATTATGCACTAAGATAAAATCTCTATCAACTTTAATTCTACAGTCATGTACCAGTGTCTTGCGTGGGACGAAAAATATGGATGTTAATTTGATACTGTGTACGAAATTGAAAGTCTCGGTGTTTTTATTACTATGATATATAGGCGCGATGCCTTAATTGGATTAGCGATAATTAAGGAGCTTTTAAAGGTGGTAAGTTTGTAAGAGTAGGTCACACTGTTGCAAAGATCGACATAGTCAACTAGAATAAACCTAGGAAATCAGAAAACTGTTAGAAAGGAACAATCAGAACAATAGTACATTGTTACCCAAGGGTTGAAAGAAACTTATTTAGACCCGAGACGGGGTTTGGGTTTGGTTTCCAATAGTTCGAGGGACTACATACAGTTACTTTCACCCGAGGTAAACACTGTGCTTTTCATTACGAATACAAGGAAATATACATAAAAACATGAGAAAACAAATTTATCAAATTGCCGCTAAGTTTTTTTAATCTATTAGTCCATATAAGACAGGCGAAGGCCATAAAGCCATACTGCCTTGTCTTTCGTATTTTTTGAATTCAGTGAATTGTCGCTAAGGCGAATTTTTTTTTTTAGCTTTAGCATTTATTCTGCCACTACCATGGTTCCATAGTAACGTTATAACTGTCAGTTGAAAACGATTCTCCCTAGGGCGGAAAAATATCACTTTCAACCCGCTCTTCAGGCATGTTCAGACCTACTTTCCGAGTATGAGTAATGAAAAATAATATTTTACGAGGGCAAAGCCATGGGTATAGCTAGTTTAGTATAAAAATTAGATGAACTATGAATATTATTACAAAAATGAAAGTACGGACCAACAAAAAATTTTTAATTAAAAATCTAATCTAATCTTAATTTGACTAAAATTAACTACATGAGATTATGAGAAACGGTCTATTGTTTCTATTATCTTATTTATCTGCTTATTTATTTTACACGTAAAGCATTTTTTTCTATCTTACTGTGTTTATGTTTTCTTTCTATTTTGCAGTATAACAGCAATTAAAATTTCATTATTTTCTGAAGTCATTGAGAATATGTTTATTTAAACAACGCTCATCGAACACCTTTAAAATGACGATTAAATTATAGACAAAAACTACCTGACGAGTTGAAAAATAACAAATAGAATATGTAAAACAGTGATTTTATTGATCAAACAAGCATAACTACAGAATCTGTACAGAATGTGTATGTGTACCTAGTATTTAGATGAATAATTTTATATATTTTACAAAAACTAACAACCCATTTCAAATTACCCGGATTACAAAAACGGCTTGTCAGAATTAGCTCAAATTTATATGACGAAAGCACAAGCTTTCAAATAATAACAAAAAAACATCAAAATCAGTCGAAAAATCGCACGCAACGTTATGCACAGCCAAAAAAAACAGAATTACAGTTTACATAAATTGACGCCCTTCTCTATTATTTAAAATAGGTTTAATATAATACATGTTTTACAAAAATAAAATATAATAGTAAAAGTAGTATAGTAGTAATAGTAATCCAAAGGTTGCCTAGAAGATATCGCGGTTAGCGATAAGGCAG
Source organism: Eupithecia centaureata (assembly GCA_944547425.1). Taxonomy (NCBI): domain Eukaryota; kingdom Metazoa; phylum Arthropoda; class Insecta; order Lepidoptera; family Geometridae; genus Eupithecia; species Eupithecia centaureata. The sequence goes on along the minus strand of OX155684.1, from coordinate 14,132,592 downwards.
CCGATTGAGCCACTTTAGTTTAAATAAGTATTAAGATGCTTTGATATTTAGAACTTTGATGATGCAATAAAGTTATTATCTATCTATCTAATAGTTAACAATAATGACCACCGCTCCGAACATTACTTGATTATTGAAATTCAATAAGTTATTGACTACTAGCTGCACGCTGCGACTTCACCCAAGTGAAAATTGATGAAAAGAGAGCTACGTGCATTCAAAATTTAAGATCCATCCGTTCAGTACTTTTGTCGTCAAAACATAACAAACATCCATGTATCCAAACTTTCTCATTTATAATATACTAGCGACCCGCCCCAGCTTCACACGGTTTTATTATACGTATAAAACTTCTTCTTGAATCACTCTATCTACTAAAAAACCCGCATCAAAATCCGTTGCGTAGTTTTAAAGATTTAAGCATACATAGGGACAGAGAAAGCGACTTCGTTTTATACTATGTAGTGATGAAGTGTGATTTAAGAAGAAACAAGTATTTTGAGCTGAGTGAGAATCAACCCTATTTATTGGGTTATAACAGTTATATATAACTGTAATGTTATATATATGTTTAATAAAGAGAATTGAATTGAATTGAATAACTGTTTAATACAAGATAGATAGAAGATAGAAAATTCTTCATTGCACACTTACAAGTATTAAGCAAAATATAATCAAATTACAACAATGTGTAACAATAGGCGGTCTTATCGCTCAAGAGCGATCTCTACCAGACAACCGTGGATGGATAAGAGTTTTGGATTGGACGTGGGGATCCATGTGCATTTTAGTTATTAAATAAATACTTACATAAATTATATATACCTACTATTACATAAAATACATATACATATATTCGAGAGTGGGATAGTTGACCTGTATCAGCATTTCAACTCTTTTAAATCCATTTTTTCGGTGAAAATCATACAAACATTTACCCCGAGGTGATAAACGAAACAGACAAAGACTATCACCCGGAAAACGGAATCGAGTGACTTCCAAGTGGCACCGACAAGGCACGCGTGGCGAGTTCCGCGTTTCATCGCATTCATCGCACTGCACGCGATATTATACTACACTAGTGTCTGTCCACGGCTTCGGATGATCTACTTGATCGTTATCATCGGCATATTATTATAAGCAAAATAAATATTGGTTTAACATAGTTGATATCATTAGAGTATGATGTAGAAGTTGCAAGCAAAACGAATGAGAGATCAATTAAATTTTCATTGGTCGTTGAATGAGAGACCAATGAAATTTTCATTGGTCTTTCATTCGTTATAGAACTAAAACTAGCATCATTTATGAATTAAAATTAAAAAAAACGGATACTTAAATATAATTTTATACATACAACAGCAGGATAGCAAGCTAACAACTAAAAACCAAAACTTCAATAACGCATAATTGCAAAAGCTCAGCTAAAAATATACAAGTTCGAGTTCGATAACGATTGAGAGACCAATGGAATGATGAATTAAAACACTTAAAACCACGAATTGTTATGAACTTCTGCTTCAGCTTGCTCTGGTGATACCAGGAGTCGTTAAATATGTTACGAATATTTCTTTTGTTTTGTTACTGATTTGTGTACAAAAAAATGTTTGTTTTGAATCGCGGTATAGGTAATCTACTCGTATTTTTAAAAAACAGAAACATTTGTAAACAAAACAGTTTTATTTTTCTTTTATTTAATTTGGAATGACAACACCACTCACAGAGGAAATTCGTTCCCGGTTTATAAATCGCTTGAGCAACATTCCAGAAAACGAAGAAAGTTCTGTGTAGCCGCTAGCTAACTAAAGACTTAGCTTGGAGTGATGATCATCCATTTTTACGCGTGGTCAGTAGTGTTATACGGTAGCGAGGCTTGGACTCTAAAAGCAGATCCCAGAAACGTCTCGAAGCTTTAGAGATGTGGTGCTACTGGAGAATGCTACGCATCAGCTGGACGCAGAAGGTTTAAAATGTTAATGTGCTCCAATGCTTCGGAAATATCAGATAAATGTTGCAAACCTTTAAGGGTCAAAAAGTTGAATATGTATATCGGGCACGGTCGGTAAGATGGTTAAAATCAGCGCATGAATCAAATGGGTTTATCTTCATGGAAAAATAGTCGTAATGCGATTACAGTCGTTGCTTATAATCAAAGATTCGCATAAAATCACAGCTATTTTTATATAGGAATGTGAAATTTGTGTTTATATTTCTTACTAGCGACCCGCCCCAGCTTCGCACGGGTGTATTATACATATAAACCTACCTTTTGATTCACTCTATCTGTTTAAAAAAACTCCTCAAAATCCGTAGCGTAGTTTTAATGATCTAAGCATACATAGGGACAGACAACAGCGGGAAGTGACTTTGTTTTATATTATGTAGTGATATTTCATATTTGACGCCAAATATACTAAACTGATTAAGATGAAATTTATCACCAAAAGTACTGAATGGATCGACATGAAGTTTTTCACTAATGAAGTTGTATGCCTAAAATATCAATTTATAAGCTACGTATTATACCGGAAAACGCGTGAGAAATCACGGGTAGAAGCTAGTGCGAACATAACATAACTTAGGTAGCCACCTCGTTTGTGTCGAATCATTTGAGTGATGACTTTAATAGCCTGTCACTGTTCACGTGATGACTTTCGCTAACATTATGATGTGACTATTAACAAACAAGTAGTTACATTATGCTAATGTTCAGTGTTATGTTGAAGAAAGGTTGGAGAAGGTTTAACAACAGATAAAAGGAGGTTTTACAATAGATAAAAAAAAAACAAAAGGAGGTTCTTAAAACTCGATGCGAGTGTTAAAAGACTAAAAAGTAAAAGGTCGCAAAAAGGTTAACTACAAACAAAAAACAAAGTAAATAGAAAATCTGAAATCTGAAGTAACCTACCTATAAAATCAGAGGAAATAGATAATTTAAATGAGAGAGAGAGTTGTACTCTCTCTCTCTCTGATAGGTTCATCGTGTTTTCACAGAGCTACATATCTGGTTTACCTATTTGTGTATTTGTTGCCTTACATCCGACTATTGTTTGTTTTCTATTTCGATTTTTAGATTTGATTCGACTTTTTTGCAAGTTAACTGATTTTAAAATAATGTTTCATAAGATTCTTGTACCTTTTTAGTTTACATAAATAGGAATAACAACTTACTAGCTACACCAACTCATGCTGAGGCCGAGACATTTTGTTAAAGATTTACACTTTGTATTTTAATTTCAGTTTAATTAGTATTTTGTGTGTCTTTTAACAAATAAATATTTATTATTTAAATTTTATCCTTAAAATAGTTTGTATTATTTGTATCACTACGTCCTACGTTTGGTCCTATTTACCAATGAACTACAATCCGCAACGCTCATACATTCTTCCGATAGGGTGACCAATCGGAAGATGTTGACATTAATTTTGCACCACCTTGTACAAGCAAATGCCTAAGACCATATAGCCACCGTATCGTGTGAACAGATTTGTCATACATTATCCAATCTGGGTGATTTGTGATAGATATCCACTCGTGCGCAGCCGAGTATATCCAGTGTTCACACCTTGACGTTTCGTTCACATTCCATCTTACTTAGAGGATTCGATCCCGGTCTTTATTTTCAATCCCGGGATTTCGGGATTGGTGAAACGCGATCCCGGGATCCCGGGATAATCCCGGGATCGTAGACGAAGTAAGAATATCAAAGTAATATATGAAAATCAGCTTCTATTTACTTTCAAAAACAAAGTAATAATCAATTAAAATCACAAAAACTTATTTATTCAGTTAAATAAGGTGCAGAGGGGCAATTATGGCAGGGGGATTATTATAGCACATGGTCATATTTTTGGTTCTGTAGCTTTTACTCAAGAGAGACCTCTATGTTCTGGTAGAGCAACAACCGGTTAATTCAATCACCTATAGAAGGAATTGCTACCGCGTTAACTGATCGATATACTTACAGCATCATTTTGTCAGTCGACATTTTGAGTGCGCATGACACCTGTGACAAGGTCTTAAAATTTTACAGAATTTAGTGTGTAGTTGTTTCGTTCCTAATCTTTGTTTTTCTTAAGTTATTGAGCCTGGTATGATTGCCCCACAAAATTGTGATCGGAGGTTATTTTTTCGGAGTTGGCTGCCCAAATTGCCCTACTGATTTTATATGAAGTTGTAAAAAACCAGTGATGTCCACAGCATTGAAGTAAATGTCGATAAAAAATTCAAGCTCGTGGCAACTGAGAAAAATACTGACACTTTAGACATTATGTGATTGAAAATGTTTAATTTGTCCAAGCGTCCTCTATCTGAAACCTTATATTCAGTTAATATAATGAAGTATGCTTTTACTACCTACCTAAATAAGTAAATTAATAGATAAAAACTTGTTGTTTTTACTTAACATGAAAACAAAAATCCTTTCCTTCTTACTTTCAAAAACTAATATAATTAATATCCACTTTTTTACCGAGTTCGTTATTATCGATGTCGATAGTCAGAGCCTCAACACTAGAATAAAAATCTTTTAAATCTTTTTTTCTAGAAACTGAACCCTCTCAGGAGTTTAGAAGACTCAAATTTGGATGTACTGACTTGTCCAGTTTGTAAAGCTTCTAGTTTTACTATTATAGCATCATAGGATCAAATAATATTACCACCTGCCAGAAAAGCCCCGCTGAGGGGCAATTCGAGCGTTTTCCTGTTTTTTGTCTAATTATTTATATAGTTCATCATTAATTTCAGCATTTCATATATATGAACACTATTAAGAAGAAGTCAGATAAAGATTAGTTAGCACCAATTTGCCAGAATTCACGAAACTCAATCACGGAGAATACAACGATTGTTTAAAATGTTGACTGATTTCTTTTATACAGAATTGCCCCTCTGCACCTTATACAAAAATTTTAAAAATAATTTTTTTAATGTTTACTTTTCCTCGGTAGATACGTACAAAATACTAATTTAATTAACCACATAATGGTAACGTTATCGGCAGTGATCGGATATTCGGGCGCTTATTTACCTTAACTTTGAGCGACGACACAACGTGAGCTATTAAAACCAAACCACTCTTAAATTTTTTTTAGGAAATTCATTTAAATTCCGAAGAATCCCAAAATATCGAGTGTTATTTGTTTTCGCTGGCATTTTATTTATAGGTCAATCAAATATAAAACACACTTTTTATGACGCGATTTTCACTTAAATCGATATTTCCGGAGCAGTAATGATTTTTATTTGCGAAATTCCAAAAAAAAAATTGTATATTATGTCTTTAGTGAAATACGCAATAGAATGAAAGTGTCTTTTATTTTGCTTATAAAAAAGATTCCGGCGAAAAAACATCATTATTTTAGACATTTCTGGAAGTTTAGAATTAGTGGTAATTCATCAGGATTCCTGAAAAAGTTGGTTTTAAAAGCTCCTTTTTGTGTCTTTGTAAATAAGCAACTGAATATCTAATCCCTAGCTATCAGTCAGTAAAAACAAAGTATAATGATCATTAAACGTATTGTTTTAACTAAAAAGCAAATCTTGATTATCGACAAAAAGTAATTTTAGATCAATTTTGACCACGATGCGACCGAGGATGATTGATTACTTGTTTAAGGAATGCTTTTTCTGTGAACAGGTACATGGTATTTTAAATGGTATTATTTGTAAATAAAAAGTGCGTATTCTGATAAGAAAATGCAGGAATAATAATTCCTGTTTTTATTAATCATTATTTAAAAATAAAACAAAACCGATGTCAACCGACATGATCAGATTTTTGTTATTTTTAATGGCGCCGATAAGCGATTGGTATAATTTTAAGTTTATAATATTGTGTTGTGTTTCTTAAATTAATGCGCTTCATTTTTTATTATTTTTAACGATTATTATAGTATTTTTCTCAATCCCGAAAATCCCGGGATTTGGAAAAAATAATCCCGAAATTTTCGGGATCGAAAATGGGCCGGGATCCCGGGATCCCGAATCCCGGGATCCCGGAATCGAATCCTCTAATCTTACTACACTTCACTTCTTAATTAAAAAGAAAAATCTAATTATATACCTACTCCAACATAGAACGGCTTCTCTTGACGCTTTTGAAAAGGTTTTTCAAACTTTCATGACTCTACTATATTATATCTAAGTGAGTGCTTTTATAAAACTTTTTTCGTTACGGGGAATATTTAAGGACCTTGACAAACTAAATTTATCTGCAATATAAAATTACATGTAATATACTATTTTAAACCGTAATTTATTGCAGACGTTAAAATCGGTCTATAGAATTTATTTTTTACGTTTTGTACTTCATCTGCCTAAATATCGCGGTTCATGAATGGTGAATGGTGACAGATGGACAGTCAGCGGAGTCTTTATAATAAGATACCATAAAAAGATACATCACGATCACGTCTCAATACTATCGTTAAACGGACGCTTAGGTAATGTTTATGGAAAAACCACATGAATATGGGGGTCTCTTTAAAACCTCACTAGTAATGGATAATGGATGTCGGTATCTTGAGTGATAAGACCGCCAATTGTAGCTTAAGTTTATATAAATTGTTTCTTAGTTTTGTGCGCACTAAGCCCACCCTTTGTACTTTAGTGCAATAAAGTTTTAAATGAATAAATAAAGAGTTTTTTATTCTATTCTATTCTATCCAACTTGCCACCCTTTCCTCTGACTCAATAAATAGTTTTAAAAAGTCTTATAAAAAGCCTTCTTATAGGTACACTTCTATACCAGCTGTACGGCTGCGGTAAAAATAAACGTATGCATTTTAAACTATGTAAAAAACCAGTCTTATCTTACGAGTGAATAATCAGCTAGCATGAATAAGCCATTTAGCATCATGGCAGTGTCTAGAAATAGCTCGATATAAATTACTTTATAAATAGATCGATTATCGATCTTTTTGCTGCAAACAAATATTATGCAAAAAAAGAAGCAAAAATTTAAGTTAACCCTTAATATGGCACGGGTTAAATAGTTACGGGTTAATAGTTTCAAGATATTAGACGATTCAAGTATGCAAATTACTAAATTGGTCACCGATTGAAACTAGATAAGCTGTTCAAATTTAATTTTTGATAGTCAGTTTGGGTTCTAGGTACCAAAAAAGCAATTAATATTTTCAGTTCTTGAATTATAAGAGTTCATATTATTTAAAAGCTAAGTAGGTAAGTACTTAAATAATGAACGTATAAAATATAGGGTAATATCGGGTAATGCCGGTCACCTAAGAAAAATTAAACATAAATTACAAAAAAAACTACTTTTTATTTAAAATCTATTTGGAATACTTAAATTTAAGTATTATTCTTTCATAATAAATAATACTGAGATCTGTTTTCTAAAAAAAACTTGGAATAATAAACTTTTAAAAAAAATATAGCTTTGACCGGTATTGCCCGACATAGCGGGCAATGCCGGTCAGCTGGTTGGCAATACCGGTCATTTATTTCAACGGCATAAATCGCAAATATAGTCTTCAGGGGAATCGTTCAGGGTTCTTATTTTTCAGCTTTTCTTGGAGGGTTGAAAGGGGATACCTGTGGATCACGCTGCTTCTCTTATTAAAGACCCATCTTCAACAAGTTTGAATGCCCTGGTTAAATCGTCTCCATTTCACCTTTAGCCCTCGGCTCCTAGTCCGTTGTTTCGATATGCTAAAATTAAAAATGTATGCGTGAGTATGAACAATTACAGACCAGTTTGTATAAAAAAAATATGAGATGGGGTCATCAAGATTCGTCCTTAATTGGCAGAAAAATCAGTAACAATAAAAAATACAAACATTCAAACAAAGAACCTCCTCCTTTTATAAGGTGGTTTAATAAAATAAATAAGGTATAAAGACAAACTCTACTATCATAGAACAGAAACAATTTTATTGCATTACAAAATATCATCTATTTGTATCTGAGACTTGCGGCGGGTAATGCCGGTCAACGTGACCGGCATTACCCGCATTTTCACTTTTGGAGTTAAAAATAATTATAAAAAAAATGCATTGCTTATTGCTTGAAATTCACAATCTAACGAATAGTTAGATAACTGACACGCAATAATTATTATAGACAATCAATGAAATATAAAAATTACAGTACTCACCTCTTATTTTCTAAGGCCAGAAAGTTATAACAATTTGGCGCAAAACACACACAAGTCTTTAACGCAGTGACGAATCGTCGGAAGTGAGAAGGGGTTGGTGCGGCGGGGCAGGGAATGGACACGCCACACTCTTTGCATGAGTGAGTGCGCATAAACGCAGTATTTGGTGAAAAAGTAAGGTGACCGGTATTGCCAACTGACCGGCATTACCCGCTTTTACCCTACTAAGAGATTGCGGTAAGACACCAAAAAAACAATTTATATTTTTAGTTCTTCAATTAAATGAGTTCATATAAATTTTATTGCGGTAAGACACCAAAAAAAAACAATTTATATTTTCAGTTCTTCAATTAAATGAGTTCATATAAATTTTAAGTAGGTAAGTACTACTTAAATAATTAATGTATAAATATGTAGTATAATAAACATGTGTCGTAATCGGGTGTCAACTTATCAATTATATGTTTATCTAACGTCATCGATCATAATAAAGCTATGTGAATCGAGGTAAAACATTACATGTAAGGATACATATCATTATGTAATTAATTTATGCGACATGCAGACCCAATACATAATAATTATAATAACGAAGTGAAAGCAATATACTTTGACGGGACTATAAATATTAGCATACAGAACGGATTTGTATTCTTGAATAACAAGGTGAGATTTGAAATTTGCGAATTTTTAAATAAAGAATAAACAAAACATAAAAATATCGCTATATTTAAAATCGCACGTGATCGAGTGGACGGATTCAGGGAGGCATTTTTTCTCAGGTGAGGGACGAAATATGTAGAAATGTATTAAGAAAATGTATATGAATATTTAAAAAGGCTGGTCAATCCACAATGCATCAACTAGTTGCAAGCTAACAGAGCTTTTGTTGTATTCGTAACTAGGTGACGAATGACTACTTAATACAATACATTAACGGAACAAATTTGAGCACGATCTGCAGAAATTTGTTTCGTTGGTCTATCTCGATAATAAAAAATATCTATCTATGTAGTATATCAGTCATCTAGTACCCATAACACAAGCTCTGCTTAGCTCGGGGCTAGATGATGCTGTGTAGACTGTCTGGAATTATTTATTTATTTATTTACTTATTACATAGATATTTTTTGTTGTATCGACTTAGAAAACATCTAGAACCACGGAACACATTAGGTATTTGTAGATCGTAGAATATTTGTGCCAAGACGGGAATTGAACCCGCAACCTTCTGATTAGAACTTTGCCTTCCGCTAAAATTTTCAAAACAATTTTAGTTTGACCGGTTAAATAAAACGGGTTGATAAATTTTGTTGAATTTTAATATTATGATTTCTTAAAATTTTATTATGATCTTTTTCGAATTGGTAAATATCGATAAAAGATTTGATTTGTTTATAATTATAAACAAATCAAATCTATTATCGATATTAATCGATATAGATTATAATCTATTGAAATAACGAGGACTATGTAGGTAGGTAATTCCAGTTGCCCGTTCCCCGATTGAAAGAAAAACAAATAAAAATAAAATCTTAGATTAACTAGTACACCGCAAATCTTAAAACAAAAAAATAAATATAAGTAAGCTAATTTAAAAATGTTTGTTCTAATCTGTCTGTTACAAAAATATCCAAGACTATTTCAAAACTTATCTTATTAAATTTCTAATGCAATTTCACTCATAGTATTGAGAATAACATGAGAAAAGTGAACTGTATATGTACTCAGCTCTGGAAAGCATGGAGAAGTGTCAGCGCGTTTCCGCTGACATGTTGCTACAGGCTACAAGATTGATAAGATATAATTCTAGATAGAATGATACACACCTAGGCTATCTAGTCTATCTATGTTTGTCTATTAAAATTAAACATCTATCTAGTATACCGTTGTAAAGGCTTTTGTTTTGTTGAAAACCACCCAAGAACCACCCACAAATGACACAAAACAGGGAATCAGAATCGAATTCCTAAAAAATTGTGATATATATTTTTCATTATTAATTGCAATTATTGTTTACATTTTGTTGTTCTAAATATCTAGGCAAGGCTAAGCAACGCGCCGTACCTATATACTTTGAGTAGGTATAAGATATTATTGTCATCAGATCAAGAGATAAAAAAATACAGGATAACCCACACAGCATCATCTAGCTTAGCAGAGCTTTTGTTATGGGTACTAGAAGACTGATATACATAATACAATACCTACTTGACGTAAATAGATATTTTTTACTGCATTTAGAAAACACGCAGAAGAACAAATATAACGTAAGTAAAAATATTGAATTAGTATTATTTTTGTTTTAAAGCCACTCTATCATTACATAAAACATGAAAACTATTGCTATTGACAGAGTAATTCACAAACAAAGTATCTAATATACGTCTAAAGATATCAATTTGTCGCGCACGCGTACGAAAGGCGTAATTTTATAAAATTGCTGTAATTTTGGACTCACTTGCTGTGATTTATGTTTTCTAATAGACCTCTACATGCGATAGTTATTTAAAGTTTCGTTTTTTGACATAGTGAAACTAAGTTTTGCTTGTTAGAACAATCGCATATTATTATACTATACAAGATTACCCAGAATATTGAATACTTACTTATATTAGGTACCTTATCTAGTTAGCCCATGATTTCTATTGCTGGGTATTAAAGTATATATGAATTATGTTTAGGTTTTTAATAATTATACCACCCTTAATTCATAAATAATTAAGAATTAATTCTTACGTTACCTACTAATCCGATTCTGATATTTCTTTCAGTATTTTTAAGTTATTTCAATATATTATCACGCTGAGGATACAGACAGAATTTATGAATTATTACATATTACCATCGGAATCGCAATCAGGACCGCATTCTAAGAGCCAAGTTTCGCCATGAGTTGAATTCAGTTTTATAAAAACAGTTAAGTAAATAATTGTGTTTTAGAAACTATGAAAACACTTAAAATTCTTTAAAGTAAAAATTACTGGAATTCACCTGAAAAAAAAGTTTTCAAGTAAACACATCCTTATCACTACATAGTATAAAATAAAGTCGCTTTTTCTGTCCCTTTGTCATGGTGTCCCTTTGAAATCTTAAAAACTACGCGACGGATTTTGATGCGGTGTCTTTTAATAGATAGAGTGATTCAAGAGGAAGGTTTATAAGTATAATAAAACCGTGCGAAGCCGGGGCGGGTCGCTAGTATTTTATAAATGGGAAAGTTTGTATGAAAGTATGGATGTTTGTTCCTCTTTCACGCAACTACTGAAAACATCGGGCTGAGATTTTGAATGGACATAGTTCTAGTCCTGGAATAACAAATAGGCTACTTTTCATTATAAATCAGTTTCCATGGGACCTTGAGACGTTTCCAAAGAAACAAGGCGAACGAAGCCGTGGGCAGATGCTAGTAAAATATAATTGAGTTAAGAACCTTCTCTTTTTGAAAGTCGGCTTTAAATAATAAATCGGCTACTTTGATCCCCAGTTAATCGGTCTTCCTTGGTTAAAGTCAGGTATGAGTTCAAACAAACTTTTTGCGTCCGAACCGGTCAATAGCATCGACTTTTTGTTCGGAGCACGTGGTAACGTTAGACGAACTGGTCCAACGGAAGGTAACGGAACGTTATAGTAAATATTATAATTATGAATATGCTATTGTTAGCGAGATCTTGAGTGGATACCACGACTCGGTAAACATAGTGTATGACGCCACCATCCTGGCCAGGTGGGACATGCGAAAAACTGATAGATGGTGAATGCGGCAAGCTGAAGAAAGGGCGCTATGATGATTTTTAGGGAGGCCTATGTCCAACAGTGGACTAATAAAGGTTGCCGATGAAGATAAAGGGAAACATAAATTCTTATGTTTAATTTTAATTTTATTGGCGCAATACTTACGTAAAACTTTAAATTACAAATCATAAAAATAAACATATACCTACGAAAATCAACATTATTTACATACTAGTATATGCCCGCGGTTTGGCACGCGTTGTTTCTCTATTGAAACGTTTTCAAGCTATTTCTATATCATGGGAAATGTTTTATGGTACGAAAAGTAGCCTATGTTCTATTTCAGAGCTAGAAATAAGTTTATGAAAAATTTCAGATCCGTTCGTTTCCTATAGTTTTTGCGTAAAAGTGAAATAAACATCCATGTGTCTATGCAACTTTTGTATTTATACTATACTTCGCACGGTTTTATTATACGTATAAACCTTCCTCTTGAATCACTCTATCTATTTAAAAAAAACGCATCAAAATCCGTTGAGTAGTTTTAAAGATTTAAGCGTTCAAAGGGACATAGGGATAAAGGACAGAAAAAGTGACTTTGTTTTATACTATGTAGTGATGACTAGCGACCCGCTCCGGCTTCGCACGGTATATAATTCATCTATCGATTAAAAAACAAAACCGCATCGAAATACGTTGCGTAGTTTTAAAGATAAACATAGGAACAGACAGACTGCGAAAAGCGCCTTTGTTTTATACTATGTAGTAAAGTAAGGATGAATCACTACATAGTATAGAGGTACATATAAGAAAGTCGCTTTTTCTGTCCCTTATTTAATTCTTTTTATAGTAAGACCCATTGTAGTTCCATCTAGTTGCTATAGTGTAATTTGTTAAACCATCATAAGAAGCTGTTTTCACATTTACTATCATCTCTGTAATTAATCTTATGTAACGAAACCGGAACAAAATTTTGTAATTTTGTATGTAACAGTGGTTCGTGTATTCATTAAAACTATGTTTAATAATGATAGGTTTGGATTAAACTAGACCATTCAAGTATACAGCTTTAAATTATTTTTATAACTGGTGCCTTGTGTTTTATAGCGTTATTATAATTATGATGAAATTGATATGAGCATAATCAATAGGTTACGATTAGGTTTATTTGATTCGTACGTGTATCTGATGAGTGTTTGTAAAAAGAAAAAATATATAAAGAGAAATGATGATAAAAACTGGCTGACACTGAATGTGGTACATAGACAAAAAGCAATAAAAATTAACTAAGGTTGTATGGGCATTGGACCAAAATCATGGCATCATCAGGGCCAACTAAATTATATAAAGAACATTCCTGCCGCGTCCAACGCAAGATTTCACCTAAAAATGTATAAATCCCGTTCGCTGAAAACTCCGCCCCATTGAATAGAACATTCGATCGCAAATACTATTCAGCCATGTTTACTTCACATAAATGTGGTATTTGCTTTCACCGATAAGCGGCACGTCACGAAACTAACGCAGTGTCATCGGATTGAAACGTAAGTAAAAACTATCGAACACGATTTCGATTTCTAAGGTCATAAGAAAGTGATCAAGTACGAACGGTAAGCCACAACACGCAGATCTATGGCTGACAAACTGCTTTGTTTAAAAAAAATTGCTCGAAATATCTAAACAGTTTCTTCTAGTCGGAAAATAAACATATAGGCTTCTTCAATGGTACTAGCTAGATAAAGGTTATACTTTACTCTTTTCATTACACACTTTACATAGAAAACACCCAGAACGTCTAGAAGTACATCTGCAGATCTTACGAAAGATTATTCCGAGACGGGAATCTAAGCCCTCCTGCGTCGCAGGCGGACCTTCGCCCTCTGCAACACTAAGGTCGTCCACATTATACTAGCTTCTGGCTTTTTTTGCTACCTACGAAAGAAAGACACGTCTGCAGATGCTGGATGCGTTAGGGCCTTATTGTCCTGTCTAAAAACCCACCCTGTTCACTAACTTTGTTGTCTTATTCCACAGGAGACATCGATATTTATATTTCTCTGAAATCCTAGCAATTAAGGACCGACGGACAAAGTTACTTTAGAATTTATAATTATTAGTATTAGAATGACAGTAAATAGTATGCATTTGTCATAAAGTTTCTAGTATATCTCAATGGCAAAGCGTGAATGGAGCATAAAATCAAAGCGCCTGAAGCAAAAATAAACTACGTAGAACGGAACGCAAAAAGCTGTGGTTAGTTGGAGAGAAATGGAGCGAGTAGATTCGTGGTCGCCACTGTCATTGCCAATGCCACAAGAATTTACATGAACTAGCTCGCAAGCTGGGAAAATTGCAAGGGTAATGGGTGGTGAAGAGGTGAAGTAAGATATCGATACGAATTTAATACCTGTAGGGAACCCAATCAATTGTCTCTGTGAGGCGCGTCTATAAGTCAGCTTTGGCCCCTTGTGCAAATAAAAAAACAAGATTTTTTATTCTTAGTCGTTCAAAAGTTATAAGACTGGATAACTTACACTTAAAACTACATATTATGAATAAAATAAAAAGGTCTGAAGTAAAAAACTAATAATCAAATAATTTACTTATGCATATTTTTTTAAAATTTAAATAAATGAAATCAAATTATTTTCTATTTGGTAAATAAACTCATGAAAAGATGGCCGATTATTTTGGTCTGGTACACAATGGTGGCATAACATAGTGAAACTACATGTGAGTAACCTAACCTAACTTTACTATAAAATAATGGAATAAGAATGAAAAACGAAAATAGTCATCATCATTTCTATATTGTAAAGGAGTTGTATTATCAACAAACTTGAACTTTATACAAAATATGCTCTGCCTATTCCGACCCCTGATTATATGCATTCAGTCTCTTAAAATATTTGAGTATACACAGGAATATGAGTTATTTATCTTTAAAAGGAATTGAACCTATTGCATCAGCTGGGTTACTGCAAAACGTCACTCGAAAAAGACTGCCCGGGAAACGATCGAATTAAAACTGATTAACAGCAAAGCGATTATGTTATTTTGTGGGGAATCCCTTATTATGTGTTTAATAGGAAGGTTGTACATTTCCTACACAAAACTCATAACATTGGTGCGAGTTTCATACCCAGCTTCCTATAACTAATTAGTTCTAATTATCTAAATTACTATTGCATCAAGTTTTTAATTTTCGCATCCTAATAAAATTGTTACTGATTTTGAGGATCTCTTTGGCGCTGTGGACTAAGGTCCTATTGAAACACAGAATTTCGATTCGGCTCATTTCCGGACAAAAAGCTAAACGTTAAACTTCACATATTTATCTTACCCAGAGCGAGCTACCTCTAGATTATCTACAGTTAGCTGAATTGTTTCAATTGTAAATGCCGACTCTAATATATTTTGTTTTTACTGATTCATGGTTATCGATATAGCTTTGATCAGTCCTCTGGTGGACTAAACTCCTAAGTATTTCAATCATCTAGTAAAGCCCATAACACAAGCAATGCTTAGCTTGGGGTTAGACGATGCTATGTGAATTGTCCAATAGTACATTGTTACCCAAGGGTTGAAAGTAACTTATTTAGTCCCGAAACGGCCAATAGTTCGAGGGACTACATAAGTTACTTTCACCCGAGGTAAACACTGTGCTTTTCATTACGAATAAAATTATAACGATATATGTGCGAAGGAAATTATAAATAAAAAACATGAGAAAACAAATTAATCAAATTGCCGCTATTTTTTTTTTTATATGTTAGTTCATCTAGGACAGACGAAAGCCATAAAGCCATACTTCCTTGTCTTTCGTATTTTTTAAATTCAGTGAATAGTCGCTAAGGCGATATTTTTTTAGTTTCAGCATTTATTCTGCCACTATCATGGTTCAATAGTAACGTTATAGCTGTCAGTTGAAAACGATTCTCCCTAGAGCGGAAAAGTATCACTTTTAACCCGCTCTTCAGGCATGTTCAGACCAACTTTCCGAGTATAAGTAATGAAAAGTTATTTATTAACTAGTATGTGCCTGTGGTTCTATCTAACGTTTTTAGGCTGTTTCTATCCCATAGCAACGGATTTATGTGATGATGAAAAGATGCCTATACAATTCCAGGTAGAACTAAGTCTATTCACAATTTCAGCCAAATCCGTTCAGTAATTTTTGCGTGAAGGAGTAACAAACATCCATCTTTACATACACATAAACAAACTTTCGCGTTTAAAATATTAGTAGGTAAGTATTCGGGTTGGTGGGGAATCCTAATCCGACAATACAGGACACGTTTAGTTTCGTCTTTACGAAATCTGTAAAACGATATGTAAGGTAACCACTACGGTAAAATAATCCAATCGCAGGTGAAGTCAACCTACATCCACTAGTGCGTCATTAACCAATAATGACTCGATAACGCACCTAATCATTTACTTTCCAACATTACACTTATTACCAACTCTATTCCACCGGAATAAGTGTCAACTCTGTTTTATTTAACAACGAACCTACAAGTGAAGTTCGATCATAATTGTACTAGCAGCTCATAAGTTACAGATTGAATCTCTTTAGGTAAACTTGAACTTTTTTGCTAAGGCCAAAATTGAACTGTATCTGGCCAGGAATAAGATCTAGATTACTCGCAATAATCGAATAGATTTAGAAAGCCGAATGATAAGTTAATCGAATCTTGTGATTTGACGCGATCATGTCGATTTTGTCATGTCGGGTTTGGGGTTCCGTATGAATGAGTCAAAACGGAAGTTTAGATTGCAGCGTCGCGTATTTTTTTCACACGCTTCTACATTTTCAAAGAATAGATAAATTGCAAACATTAACACTAGTAAAATTAAAATTAAAAAGTGGCGTGCAAAAGTTTTCAAGTTGTGATTTTTATCTTTGAGTTATATTTATATCCTCGGCATTCAGTCATTATGATTGTGCTCAATGGGATCTTTTCAAAAATTTCTCCAATTTAAAATCTTTAGTACCAGAAACGGCTGAGATACTTTGATTTGACACATTAAAAAGCTTTAATTTCTGATATATATATCAGTCATCTAGTACCCATAACACAAGCTCTGAACTTGAACTTGAACTCAGCTTAGCTTGGGGCTAGATGATGTTGTATGGATTGTCCATAGTTTTTGATTTATATTATTTATAAATAATTTAAGTCCAGCGTCATTGCATGATTGCGGGAATCAGTGTCAAGTGATTAGTGATAGTTACTTAAGAATATAAAAAAATATGAGACATTTCATCGTAGGCACAACACACGCTCTGCATAGCTTGGGGGCACTTATGGTCTAAGATCCGACTGCAGAATTAGACCGCTCATCCCTTTTTGCTTGAAAAATTTGGTTTCAAGCAAAAAGGAATGAGCGGGCTAATTCTGCAGTCGGATCTCATACCATTAGAGCTAGATAATGCATGTGAATTGTCCAGCTTTAATTATTATTTATTGGTATTTTGTACACGGAACCATCTTAAGCAGTTGAAACTCAAACTTCCCCAAATTATTAAGCATCTTCCGTGCAAAAATCAATTTCCCCCTTTGCAGAAGGCGTCGGATTTCGCGGCATGATTAGTATAACTGGTCCGATCATTGGACCCGCTATTTGTGATGCGTGTTCTACGTTATTCAGGTCTTATTTTTAATGTTTTTATATTTCTTGTCAATATTTCTTACTAGCATCGTTGTTTCTATGAAAACATGTAATTCTGTCAAATGGGAACTTATTTATGGGACGAAAAGAAACCTATTGTTATTCCAGAGCTAGATTGTTCTAGACGAATCAGGAAATCACTATCAATACAAAGTATAAAACAAAGTCGCTTTCTCTGTCCCTACGTCCCTATGTATGCTTAAATCTGTAAAACTATGCAACGTATTTTGATGCGGTTTTTTTAAATAGAGTGATTCAAGAGGAAGGTTTATACGTAAAATAAAAACGTGCGAAGCCGGGACTGGTCGCTAGTTTTGAATAAACGACTACATCTTAACCGAACCAAACTAGACAACTGTTTACTACACTGTTACGTTACTTGCTACATCCTAATACTAATTCATATTATAAATGATAAATTGTCTTTGTTTGTCCTTCCATCACGCCCTTACTAAGCCGACTTGATTTACAGGATAGAGTAACTTGAAATGATGACAAAGGATATTTTCTCCTCGTAGAACATGAAAATCCCATGGGAGATCAAATTTTTAACCGCGGGGGAAACAGCGTGGAAAAAGCTAGTAGAAATATAAATTGTACGAAAGTATCCACTGTTTCCCTGATAACCTTCCACGGTCAAATGGCTGAAGGGTTATTACAAAATTATATCCTAGAATCACGAAATATAAATAGTTATTCTTATATTCGTTCAGAAAAATATATAGTTATAGAACCTCGTGCAAAGCTGCGCACATAGACTAGTCAAAGATAAATACATTAAACAATTTCAATGTAAGCATTTTCACAGCATGATTTGCAATCCACATAGTTTCTTCGGTAATATATACATATGCAGGCATTTATTTCCTTGTAAGTAATAAAAACTCACGAATATGCATAGGCTCTCATACAAATAACATGGCCATTAGTACGTGTACATGGAAACCATGCATAAATGCATGATTTTGTACATTGCAATAATATCTACCCGGACTCTAGAAAGCTTTTTTGCTCTTTTCTTACAAACGCTTTTACAATCAGTGTGCTTGATTGGCAATAATTGAAAAAAAAATATCTGTATCAAAATGAAATGATTAGGTAAGCAAATAAATAGTTCAGAATTTTTATTATGATTCCTGTTTGCATATTTGCGTCTTCATATTTAACAAGAATTTACCTACGCTCTTACTATGAAATTAAATAGGTATGTAAGTACTTACTTAATGAAAATTACGCTCATAACTTTATATGGGCAGCTGGATAAATATTAGTAACACTTACGTTTAATTTCTAATCTATTATTAGCTATTTTATTGGCATATTGACTAAAAGTGTTGTTACATATAGTTGAATGATTTTAAGGTTTCAGATTCAAACAAAACCACTAAGTGCTCTGTCCTGTCCATTTCATTCTTTCAGAAACTATCGGAGTTTTCAAATTAAAACGAAATAGCTTTAGGTATCTAAGCAATTAAGTTTTATAGTAAGAAATTAGTTGAGTGTTTTCAATTCGAAATAACAGTGCCAGACGAAAACACTTCCTAGACTTTTGTATGGAACGCACTATCAACTATTTTCCAACACATCACAAGTCCCGTGGTTCCAGACTTTTGCATATAAATTGCCGCCATATTAGCCGCCATTTTGTCGGCCATCTTGGAAGCCGTTGACTATTATATTCAAATTAGGAACGCGCGGGACGTCTTTGTCCCGTCATATTCGGAGGTTGTGATTAGAGTGGGAATGGGGAATAAGTATAGGGTTGATACGCGTTGGCTAAATGTAGACTCATTTTGCATTTTTCTGAGAAAATGCTCTTTGGAAGCAAACTTGCGTGTTTTTATACGAAGTGAGAGACTTCTGTATTTTACGTAGTAGTATATTTCATATGGTATTTCTTTATTTTCCAGAGAGGTTTTTGCTTTATCACTGCATTAGTAACATGTCCTTTATTAAGGATTTAAAACACCAACTTCAATTAACTTATCCAGAAAACATGTCACATATTTTTGAAAACTACAAACTTAATATCTTTCAAGATAGATGAACGAATATATTCAAAAAACAAATGAACGAAAATATTCAAAAATACTTCATTCACATAACTTGAAAGATAGATGGTAGAAGTTTTGCTATCAAACAAGAGACTATAATTTCCTATCCAAAGACTTCATCTCAAACCTGTCAATTATATAAAAATAATTTAATATATTCCTTTCCACTTTAGTGTCACCGCTGCCCACATTAAAAATCACCAGATACAAAAGTAGCAAAAATTCTTTGGTCGCTAAAACTAAAAAAATCCGTTCCCACTTCTTTCATAAAATAAAACCTAACTAATTTAAGATCACTATGGACCCTAATAAGACTGCTGGCAGATGCTGGATGCGTCAAGCTGAAGACAGGGCGCTATGACGCTCATTAGGGGAGGCCTATGTCCAGGAGTGGACTAATGTAGGCTGATAATGATGATGATGATGATGGACCCTAATGATATTTTTTATGGATTTATTCCTCCTAAGATCCCCACCACATACCACCAGATAAAAATGATTACTCTTCCTCTAACAGTTCCCGTAAATAACCCTTAGTCCTTATTTCATCCCTAATAGGACTTACCTCATCAAGCCTTATTACGCGACGTAATTACAAAGTAATGGTAACAGAGCAATGAAATTTTCCGTCTACGAACTCAATGGAGCAAAAAGGGGAGAAAAACTAGAAATGTATCAAAGTAACGCTGATTAGACATAATTGTCTTGTCAAATTCAGTCGTTAATAGGTAAAAAGATCACTTTTTCTTTAATCCTGCTAAAATAATAAACGTGAAAGTTTGTAAGTATAGATGGATGGATGTTTGTTACTCTTTCACGCAAAAACTACTAAACGGATCTGGATGAAATTTGGCACCGAGATAGATTATAGTCTGGAACATAGATAGCCAGTTTATCCCGGACGGAAACGGGAACGGGAGGCGCTGCTAGTAAAATATAAAATAAATAATTCTGGACAATCCATATAGCATCATCTAGCTAGCCCAAGCTAAGCAGAGCTTGTGTTATGGCTAGTAAATGAGGTGAAAAAGTTACATAGTGTTAACAATATAAATTTTATTGCGTGAAAAGTAGGGTTGTCATCTTTATGCCACCGACTCCAAACGTTGGCGACCTCAGTAGCGCAGCGGACGTCTATGTCCGCCTGCGAAACAGAAAAGCAGGTCGCGGGTTCGATTCTCACAGCGGGATAAATGTTTGTACGATACACATCCAGGTGTCCTGGATTTTTATAATAAATATTTGTATTGTATGAACCTTAATTGAAAAAATAATACAATATCAATAAAAACGTATTTACAATTATAATAAATTCATAAAAATTTCAGCCGTCACCAGAAGGCAGAGTGCCCAGAATACTGGCAGCATTGCCACGTTGAATGGCAATGCTAAATCGTTGACCGAAATAGAAACCAGCATTCTGATAACCTGTAGACTCCATAAGAAATTATTTAGGAAGATCTTCATCAATTGAGTGTGCCCTAGGGCTCTAAAACCAACGGTTTCCACCCCAAACGACTCAAATAAGTAACCTCGGTCAAGATTAGCGTATTTTCGCCGTTGGATGGACTCCGCTGATGAAGCTTTCTATAACAAAATCTCTACTTAGCTTGGGGCTTGATGAAGCTGCGTGGATTATCTAGCATTTATTTTTAATTACTACATAGTATAAAAACAAAGTCGCTTTTTCTGTCCGTATGTCCCTATATTCTTATGTCTCTTTGAATGCTTAAATCTTTAAAACTACGCAACGGATTTCGATGCAATTTTTTTTAATACATAGAGTGATTCAAGAGGAAGGTTTATACGTATAATAAAACCGTGCGAAGCCGGGGCGGGTCGCTAGTCTATAATATAAAATTGTATCGTACAAGACAGTGTTTGCAGGAATTCCCCACAGATGTACAGATAACCCTATCCATTAGAGATAATAGATAGGTACAAAGCCGTCAAGTCGTATAAGCCCGGTAGCGCATACCGTTGCAACTATTCCGGTACCGCGCTACTATTGCGTACGCTGTGCTACTGTTATCTATGCCGACAGATTCACTTTGGATACTATAAAGGTATTTGCAATTTGTTACTCATAGATAGTATAGTGCTATATCTAAAACTTACCTAGTAAAAGACATAGAACGCAAAATATGGTTGTGAAATAAGAGTTTGAATCGCGCCCCGATGGTTTAGATTTTTTTCTAACTGGTACTTTTGTATATCAAGGATTGGTATTATTATGCCTATAATTTATATACAAGTAGGTACAGTTGTTTTTTCAGATCAGTAAGGTCATTTCAGATGGTTAGCTGCAGCTGACGGAGGTAATTGTAAATTTTTCCACTGAATTCAATGTATTTCAAAATGCATGAAACCAATTCGTAGAATTTTCACAAATCAATACTTTTCATTTGAGACCATAGGTACTTAATAAAGTAGAGCATCTTTTTAAAAGTGCGGTTTTAATAATAATGTAATTTATCAGAAAAGTGAAAGTGCTTCCAGATATTAATAAACAAAAGTAAATAATAAAAGTTTAAACCTGTCATTTTTGTAGACCTTTATGTGGAGCTTTTGAACATCTGTTAAAATAATTATGTTTTATCCTAATGTTTAAAACAAAAGCCTGCCTTTTTCCTGTACTATTAGGGTCTGTATCAAAGAAAAGGTAACTATAGTAAATGATTGGAGAAAACAGACATATAAGGATTTTTAGAGAAATGGACTACAGAAGTCCAACCAATGGACGTTAAGAGTGACGAAATTTATGGCTTATGGCTCATAACAGGCCTCTGTAATCTCGAGTGAAGCCACAAGCAGGAGCTAGTTGTTATTCTGTAGACCTGTGGTGTTTAAGCCACGGCGGACATAGAGACCAATTATGTGAGGGACACCGTCGTACGATAAATTGCCTTTTAAATGGCGTCGCAGTGTGGAATACGCATTTTTGAGCCTTTTTCTCGGCATTTTAAACTTTTTCTCGGCCTTCTTGGGCTTTATTGGGGTAATTTCCGATGAAACCGTAAACATGTGAGCTTCGGTATTCTAGGGGTTTGTTTTAACTCCTGTGTGTTGCTGTTTTTGTTTGTTTGGCGTAGGTATAAATTGTTAGTGCTTCTGTCGTAAGAGAAGAGCCTGTTTTAGAAATAAAATAATAGGTAATAATATTACCTATTATTTTATTTATTATGCCAGCAATTTCGTCGAATTTTTTCAGAAATCAAGCTATTACTTAATTTTCTGTGCAATTATATATAATATGCTGCAACATAGAAATAAGCAATATTTTGATCTTCCTAGCACATCTATAAGTGTTGTCACGTCTTCAAATCTAGCGAATGTTAAAAATTATCTAAAAGAAAAAAACCGGTTTAAATTAGTGAATGACGGAACTAGTGATTAGAACAACTTTTCAAATGAAATAATATATTATGAACGTCTTACACAGTGAGAATCTTTCGCATCTCATTTTCTCAGACGTTTTCCGAATAGACCCCCAGTTTTCTGCAAGTCCTGCTTCTGGCCAAAAACAGGCCCAAATGGATTTTAGGCAGTTCGTAAGCCTCCATTTTCCTTTATATTTAGTTTAAAAATTCGATGCTATGTTTAAAGTACCAATAACGAATCACAATCGCATCCTAGTAAGTAATGACAACCGCACCTATGATTTCTTCCATTATCCCAATAGCCTACTTCTCACGAATCAAAATTCGAAACACATCACCACCATAACTCCACGCTTTAAACTCCATCAAAGGATCTAAAAACCTTCTGCACATACTAAAAAGGCTTTATTAAGAGAAATAAATAAAAATATGCACTTAGTGCGTCCGTTCAGAGGCAGGTGTAGGAGGAATTTTAAATACTTTTATTTGAAAAGTACCGCTGCGTGTTGATACACAGTCTGCGCCTTGTGGTTGTGCACATTTTTGATCGTCAGCTTGACTGGCGATGTGTCTTGTAAGGACTTTTCCAAATCATGAAACAAACTTTTACGATTTTACGTCTGAAAAGACGAAATCATTTGAGCCTAGATAAAACATTAAGGACAAAGAAACATAAAAGGAAGCAGCACTGCCAGAGGTTTAATAACTAACGGAAATTTGTCATTCTTACTGGCTCCTATATAATTTATGTAATATGGACAACGGGTCAAGGCGCTTTAAAATAGACAAGACATCACAAGAAAGAAGCAATTGTACTGTGAATGCTGTTGAGTGAAAAAATTACAGCAAATCAGTAATTTTTTAAAAAATAATGCAATATTTTTTCATGCTAAATAAAAATGTTGCTTCAGTATGCCAACTTTAGATAGTTCAAGCTGGTGCGTGGGCAGCATAAGTGCCATTTAAATCGACGATGACTGTATTATGTTAATTTTAAATATAGCTTAGAAATGTTACCTTTTACAGAAGGCATGAAGACTAGTTATAGACAATTATTTATAGACGTAAGTTCGATTTCCCGATAAATAAAATGAACATTGTAAGAGACTAGAAAAAGACGGATGCAAAATCAATTATATTGGTTAATAATACCTACAGCCATTAAAATTATGTTACAAAGACCTTAATATTTAAGTTTAGGCTTAGTAAAATTAGAAATAAGGTTGCGTTCTTCAATATATTTTGGTATTTCGCAAACTAAGATATTTTTTTTCATAAATTAAAATTTATCTCAAAAGTCGTTACGATTTATATCAGCTCAACTTTTTTAAATTCTAAAGTAATTCAAAACCTAAAAGTTAAACGATCGTAATTTTAATCAGCTTTTTTACGCAAAATCAACAATCTTTCTTCACGATTATGGTTTTTTTGAATAAGTTACCTTCACTAAAGATCAACGAACTTAGATGCTTATCTGTTAGTAAACAAATAGTGAAGCCATAAAACACGGTAGCACGTAAGCGTAGAATGTGAATAAGCATAACTACACTTTTGGGTGCAGCCTGGATAGTCTAGAAAAATGTATAAATTTTGACATATTATAAATATTCGCTTAGATATGGAGGATTAAACCACTAACCTGTAAGTTTTTATTGGGAGTAAATTTATTGGTAGTTATTTTAAATATTGGGGTAAGCGGTAAAAATCAGCTAAATAAATATTTGGGCAGCTTAATAAATTTTGGTCGGATGTAAAATAAAAACGACCTGCAATACTTGGCTGACAAATATAAAATTTTTGGTAGGTGAATAAATAGCGGTATGGTCTATGAAATTAATACTTTTGGGCAACTGAATAAAAAAATCATGGGCAGTAATAAACCGTTATTATGTTACAGCAAGTAATAAAATTTTTGAGGTGCATAATAAATGTTATGGGCAAAAGAATTGTAAAAAAGTAAAGCAGAAAAAAGCGAAAATAAGCCGTAATCACTGGTACTGCGTTTGAAATCTTACTATTTTAGGTAGGTACTATTATTGAAAGTCTGTGTAAATGTTTGTTATAAATAATCTCAGTAGATACTTAAGTTATTGAGAACAAATTTGGTGGTGGTAGGTATGTAGATACTTAGTATTTTAGATGAAATTTGGTATTTAAGTAGATACTTTAAGACCGATAATAACTTAGTAAATACTAAGCAAAGTTTAAAATCTTTGGGGCTTTCCTACAGATGATCTCTATCTGTCAATCTTAGGAATAAAGAAATAAAGTTATATCCCAAAATTTGCTGCACAGAGTGCGAGGACTTACTCACTTACTGTCATAAATTTTAATGTTAACATTCATATTTTTTCATTGTTTTATTTATTTTCCCAATTAAAATAGTAGGTAGGTACTGTTTCACCCGCGAAATTACCGGAATTTTCCGTGGGAATTCTGGATAAAATATAGCGTATGTGTTATTCCAGACTATATTTAATCTATCTATATACATCCAGATCCGTTCAGTAGTTTTTGTGTGAAAGAGTAACAAAAATCCATATTTTCGCGTTTACAATATTAGTAGAGGTGGCGACAAGCGTTTCGGAGGCAGGTACCTAATTACCTATGTAATCAATCAGAGAAATAACTTTTCTAGTGCTAGGATTTCTGTGGTTAGGAACCTTATTTACAAGCAAGCACACAAAAAGTAAGGCTCAAAGTTGATTGGTGAAATCAAGTAGCGCGCGTCCGCTCCCTGCCGCCGCGCGCCCCGCCGCGTCGCGCCGCCCTGCCACAGCTCTAAATGCAAAAACCCGAATTTGCTTTCGCGATCCAAAACGCTAATAAAATTTTCAAAAACTAACTTCTGATGGGGTTAAAGTTTGTTTGGAAAATTATTTTTCCTTGATTCAATTTACTCAAAACTCAGTAAGTATAAATAAACTATAAAATAAATAATTTGACATGTATTTTTTATTTTAACAAAATAACGCCTAGGGATTGTGTTATAAATTTCTGAAAGTTGTATAAAAAAACTCTGGTTCGCGGGCGAAGCCGCGGGGCGCATAGTGTAATAAAAAAAGTTAAAAAAATAAAAGTTACCTATGTGATGTAGGGCGTCACTGTGGTACTGTGGGGAGTCAGAGTCAATGAAATCGTCTGCGTGAGTGTGTATACTAGGTAGGTACATAAAATTTATAATATATATAAAATTTTCGTTAAATACCTACCTATGCCCTGTGCGACGACGCCGGGACGGGCTGCTTAGGTATATACAGGGTGTTAGTGTGAACACCGTTGTCCTTGAAACCAGAGGTTCAGCATCATGAGTAGAATCCAAAACGGATGAAAAAAAATGATTCCAATTTTGATTCATTTTTTAAAGAAAATTTTTATAAACACTAAACGTTTGCTCACAAACACGTGACACAAGTACTTCGACCAGGCGACACGTGGCATGTGCACCTCAGTTTCGGATCACCTTCTGTGCGAATATCCCGTCTTTTGTAGGGCACAAGTAATGAAGTTACGATCCAAGTAAGGCGCGGGTATAAGTACTTACGTAGGTAGGTACTTAAAGTATGTAGAGTGACTATGGCATCGTGTACGATAGCGAAGACATGAAATATCAAAATCTTGCAAAACTAATATAGGTGTTAAGCTTTTCTCATCGGTTTTGGATTCTACTCATGATGCTGACCCTCTGGTTTCAAGGACAACGGTGTTCACACTAACACCCTGTATATACCGGGTGTAAATAGACGACTACCGAAAAATAAGGGGGGTGGCAGAGGACCCCTAACCTTCAACAAAAAAAAAATTCGCAGTCCAAAAAAAAATTCTAGCCGAAGAAAAAAATGTTTAAAGATTTTCAATTATTTTCGGAGCGAGCAATGGACACCGTACACTTAGTAACCTACTCTACTATGTAGATAGATAGATAACTCTTTATTAATACTTGAACCTACCACACAAAGAAAGAAAAGAAAAACATGCAATAATTGTATTGTATTTATTTATTTCAGATATTCAAATAATCCATATTACATAATCAATAAAATTAAATCAAATTAAAAATAAGTCAAAGTAATAAATAAGATAACATAAATTCAAATTATAATACCAAATAGGACGAAATAACAGCTTACCTACAGCTAATAAAATAAAAGTTACGTATCATACCCACACATTGGTGCAACACATTTAGAAAAATGAGTCCAAATGGGAGACAGACAATGCTCCGCTACAGTTTTTAGGATGCTGTTGTGACTAGCCCTTGTCCTGCTCATCAGAGATGCTGTTTTCTTCCGAATGATGGCATGAAAACCATCAGTTCGATACTGAGCAAACATCTCTGAAGCGCTACAAAAACGGGGGAGTCTCAGCAGCATCCTAAAAGTGTTATTATACTGGACTCGCAGGGCCTCCAACGATTTTTTGGTATAGTTAACCCATAGATTACCCGTGTATAGGCTCTGACAGTAAGCTTTAAATAGTGTAACTTTAACTTCGTCAGAGCAGCGGGAAAATCTACGGGTCAACATATTACCTCGAACCGCTAAAGCCCTACGTTCCCTTTCTATGTCTACATTATCTTTAAGATCGTCGGTAAGGAAATGTCCTAGGTATTTAAATTGAGTTACTCGTTTGATGTTGGCACCATTCAGGGTTAAGGCGCGAGTGTTCTCTGGGGTCTTACCGGCGATCTTAAAGACAATGTATTCACATTTTTTAACGTTGTAGGTGAGGCCGTGCGATGCAGCGTAGGATCCGCAAACCTTCAACATCTCCTCGATAGACCCCGCAGTCGGGCCCAGCAGCACCATGTCGTCCGCGTAGCTGATGTTGTTTACACTGACACCATCCACGCGGCACCCGATTCTCATGCTGCTGAGCTCGGCTATGAGGTCATTGACGTACAAATTGAAGAGTTTAGGAGAGCTTAACCCCCCCTGCCTCACTCCGCACTCCAACCTGTACGCCTCCGAAAACATGTCAGACCACTTAACGCTGTTACTTTGGTTTGCGTACCAATACCGGAAAAGATTTAGTATTGCCCCCGGTATACCCCTGTCTCTCAACTTACTCCAGAGTAGGTCATATGACACAAGGTCAAAGGCCTTAGAGAGGTCGAGGAAACAGGCGTACACCGGTGTTCTACGTTCCGTGTAATACTGGACAGTATGCTTGAGCCCTAAAATAGCGCTTTCTGTTGATAGTCCGGGTCGAAACCCGAACTGCGCATCCTGTAAGTTTAAACAATTTTGTAGGCAAGAATCAAGCAAACTGTCCAGTACCTTGGCTATGGTGGTAGCAAGAGAGATCGGGCGATAATTTCCCTTGTCTGAGATATCCCCTGACCTATTTTTAACTATAGGGACTACCACAGTCTTCATTAAGGCCGCAGGCAAGTATGAGTGACTTACACACATGGAGTAAAACATGGACAGTACTCTTGGCAGGTGGACTCCCGCGTATTTCAAATGCTCGATACTGAGACCGTCGTGGCCAGGTGACTTACCTCTAGTCATTCTTTTGATTACTAATTTTACATCTTCTTCTGAGAATTTCAACGGAAGCTCATCACCTAGCCAGCCGCCATCAGCATCGGGCATCACAGTCGAAGGGCCGAGAGGAGACTGCACCTTAAAATGTTCCATGAACATCTGTGCTATGTTGTTCGGCTCACTTTTTCCCTCTACACACGCCGAGAGGCCAGACCTAGAATTTAATTTACCAGTGGACTTCCAAAACTTAGAGAAATCTTTAGCTGCTCGTTCCGTTGCTATTCTGTCCATGATGATCTGGTCTTGGTTGTTTTGGCACCACTTCAGGCGGCTCTTAAAGATTTTACGAGCCTTCGCCATCTCATAAAAAATATCGCCTGAAGTGGGCCGGTTGTGATGCACCCAAGTCTTAAATTTAAGTCTGGCCTCCCGGTGGGCCGCCTGCACGTGTTTGTTCCACCCACATAATACGTTACCCCTTCTCAGCTTACCACCGCCAACCTGCTTCGTCTGCCTCGCCGCCTCGCACAAAATAAAAACAATATCGTTATACATTTTGTCGAGGACACGTCTGTGATCAGAATGGCCGCATTGTCTGTCACCGCATTCTACAAGTTCAGTAGGAAGATTATATTTTTGTAGCCATTTATTACATAGGTTATGGTACCTGTCAGTCTGGTCACTACTCCTTTCACCCCATAGTATCGCACTCGAGGGTGCAGTGTTCAATATTAATTTGGGTCTTACTCCAAGCAGATTACATTCTATGTAAATAGGAAGATGGTCTGACATGTATATATCCTCCTCTATACCTATATTTACAATCGAGTGCCATGCCGACATGGAAACGACACAGTGGTCTAACCATCTTCTACATCCGTGAGCCTCACTAACAAAGGTATAGCTATTCGAGGTTAGCCCCAGTTTTTCCACATCAGCACAAACCCACGACTGGTCAGAGCAGAAACCGACTAACTCGTTATAAAATCGTTCATGAGGGTGAGCATTGAAATCCCCTAAGATAAAAATACTTTCGATATCACAACTGGCCTCGACGGCACTAATTTCGCTCAGAACTTCCGTAAAACTATGCAAGTTATCGGGTGAGTCAGTTGGCATGTATACAGAGACCACTATGAATGAACGGTCCCCAGTCGTGGCCTTAATAGCTGCCAGTCGAGGGCTCCTACATGGTATGACCGAAACCGACTCATATAATCCTTTCCTCCAGAGAATGGCCACGCCCCCATACGGCCTTCCCACAAGAAGACCCGTGCCTGTATCTACGGCCGATTTCCCGGTATATTCAAAGTCACGGTGAATGGTTCCTAGCATGGGAATGTCGTGGGGAAGAAGCCACGTCTCTTGAAGTGCTATTACGTCTGACATCTTACAAATATCTCTTACACTATCAATAGATCGTTTTACAGACTTACAATTAAAGCTAGTGAATTTACAGCACTTAATGTTGTATCTATCCATAATATAAAACGGTTTAGTCAACTTTAACAAAATCGTCAGATTTCGTTTTGTACATAAAATGAACAAAACGCCTGAAAGAAATGCCATCGGGCCAAAATTGGTCACTCAAAAATAAATCTACATAATACTACATACTAAGACTAGGTATAAAGGGCCGACTTATCACTAAAAGCGATCTCTTCCAGGCGACTTTGATGTAGGTATTACGTTGAAAAGATGTTAAAGTTAAAAGCTACCTACCTATCAAGTTGGCTATCGGTAGATATTTTACCACTTACCAAATTACGCTGTAGCCTCGGTCGAATCAGAAATGGTTCAAACCATGTTCCTCCTCGTTCAAGGCACAGCTGAGCCCAGTATGTATTTAGTAGTATTAAGGACAGTTTTATGTGACACCGTGGCTCCACGACCTCTGAGTAACCTCGCTGCAGAGCGCGTCCCTACTCGGGGGTTTCTCTCTGCGAGGTCTAAGACATGCTTGGTCATGCACTCCGCGATCTATCTCTCTGCCACCTCTGATATGCTGCCGTGATGACCCGAGCATCAGCTGGGTGTTGCTGGTTCGGGTATCTTGCGCGGAAAATGCGCAACACTCTTGACGCATTTCCGAGAGCTCCATAGCACATGAGCAATAATGAGCATTTGTCCATACTCCCTCGCACTAAACATGTTTATAAAACACACCGAAAAACACGAAAGTAACTTCCACTATTTACATAACGTACTCTAAGACTATGGACAGATAAAAATTAAAAAAAACACACAAACATACAAAAAATCAGTTTCAATAACAACAAAACAAAACAGTATTCGCAAATTTCCACAACGACCGCGCACGTTTGAATACTAAACACCGACTAAAAGACGAATAAAAATGAAGCAAGCAAGTATGTACATAGGTTGCGTAATTCATAAATGCCGACAGCCAAAGTGTTACAAACCTTATGCTGAATAAAGTAAAGTTTAGATTCCTTTCCATACACTTCCTTTGACTCTAGCCGAAAGGCCGCGCCGTCGGCCGCGGCGTTGCCGGGCTTCTCGTCCGACAAAGAAAAACACCGCTGCTGTTATAAACCTTATGTTGATTGGAATAAGGTTTTCCTATACTAAAGAAGACTATTCAGTATTGGTAAGGTTCAAAATGGGGCATACAAATTTTAACATCTTTATCACAGAATTATGAGATAAGTAATTTAATTTTTTTCGCGGGAATAAATACTACGACTAGTAAAAGGATTAATGAAAGTTTCCAGCTAAAATTAACTTACCCTGGAACAAAAAGCACAGAATACCTAATAGTAGTAAAACATTCCAAGATTGCCTGGAGAGATCGAGAACTTTTAGCGATAAGGCCGCCCTTTATACTTAGTTGCAGTATTTTTATTTTCTTTTCTTTCTTTGTGTGTTACCTAGGTTTCAGTATACCTACTAATAAAGAGTTTTCTATTCAATTCTAGTAGGTACAGGCTGAGGGTACAGGTAGGTAAAATGTAAATGATATCTTCAATTGTCTAATAGAAGAAGTGTTAGGAGGGGCTCGATCCTACAATCTTCAGATTGAAAATTGAGTGTATTATTTCTATGCTAAGTCGGCAAAATACAGACAGCCACCAGCGTGCAGCGCGGTAACTTACGTGCGTACCTAGCGTATATATGTATGTATCTTGCGTAGATGTAGATACCCATTTCGCTCGCGCAGTCGAGCGTTGTTGTTAGTGCGGGCGTCCATAAACAGCTGAGTTGAGGTCATTCACTTGCGTGCAATACATTACATCTTTCTTTAAATTTATTTGTTTTTGCTTTTAAAAATGATTTATTCGAGTTGATATGTTTTCTTAGTGTTGTACTGTGGGTGTGTAACTAAATAAAAAAATAAAAAAAATGAAAAAGGTGATTTTTTTTGCGTTTTTTTTTTCGATAAATATGTTCAGAATCATGGTCTGATTGCTACCTTTCATTTTTCGATAGTAGTCTTTTTACACCCTATATATTACTAGCAGTGCCTCGCGGTTTCACCCGCGCTAATTCCCGTTCTCGTGGATAAAATATAGCCTATGTGCTATTCCAGACTATAATCTATCTCTGTGCCAAATTTCATCCATATCCGTTCAGTAGTTTTTGCGTAAAAGAGTAACAAACATCCATCCAGTTACAAATATCCATCCATCCATAATAATAATAGTTATGCCTCGCACACC
The DNA here is from genome assembly GCA_944547425.1 of Eupithecia centaureata. NCBI lineage: Eukaryota > Metazoa > Arthropoda > Insecta > Lepidoptera > Geometridae > Eupithecia > Eupithecia centaureata. The sequence continues at coordinate 14,100,458 of OX155684.1, read as the reverse complement.
GCCACATCGATCGTCAAATTAGCAAATCAAAATTAATTGGTTAGCTTCCAAACACTGAATTAAATCCGATCCACGGTCTGCTGATAATTTTTCAAAGTTGGTGAAATCAAGTAGCGCGCGTCCGCTCCCTGCCGCCGCGTCGCGCCGCCCCGCCACAGCTCTAAATGCAAAAACCCGAATTTGCTTTCGCGATCCAAAACGTGGCCTCTCATCTCATCACAAAATCAAACGTGTTATTCTCAGTCTTCGATATCCCTAATGTTTTCCATATTAAAAGAGTAACAAACATCCATCCATCCATAGTAAAAATAATAATGCCTCGCACGCCGCCACATCGATCGTCAAATTAGCAAACCAAAATTAATTAGTGAGCTTCCAAACACTGAATTAAATCCGATCCACGGTCTGCTGATCATTTTTGATAGTTGGTTGCTCTATTTTTAGTTTTACAGCAGGCCAAAATTTCAATAAATGCTAATCATGATTTGCCGCTGCATGAAAAATAATTTAGAGCACAAATATTTTTTAAATAGCCCGTTGTTATATTTTTTGTTGCCCAATTTTTATTTTTTTGCAGGCCATTTGTCGCAGCCCAGTTTTATTTATTCAGCTTACCGAATTAATTTTTTTGTTCACCAAAATCTGTTTAATTCACTGACCGATTAAATGATACCCGTTTTTATTATTCTAAGCTTGCGTTCATCCATACCAGCGAACGCCTCTAAATTTGATTAATAAATTTGACCGATATTTAACTATGATGCAACCAAACCGGTTCAAAACCTATTAACGGTAGTTTTAATATAACAGAGGAAGAAATAAATAATGTATGTTCGAGATAGAGAGAGATAAAGAAGTCCAATCAAAACTAGCTCAACAATCAACATACGGTGAGGTGATAGTAATCGATCTTTTTTTATATAATTTTGGTTGAATTATAGTAAGAGCACACCTCTAAAGAAGATTTTTGCTGTGAGTCATTAGAAATTATCGCCGTGTCGAGACCAGTTCATATATTGCTACTAACATTTGCCCGCAGCATCACACGCGTTTTGAACTGAAAAATCTGGTTTTCAATTTGACTGTAAGTTTTTTTATATATTATCAAGGAACTTTTTATATTTAAAACGATTTTGATAACCTGATGGTTATAGTTGTGGCCCCATATAAATTGAATTAAGATCAGCATATCTTAACAAAATTAAGAAGTTTAATTTTCACAACAATAATTAATATTTCTTCTTAACACTATCATAGGTACCGCTGTCCTGTTGCTAAGTATTATATAGGTGTACAGTTTGTACACTAAACAACCAAAAGTTATTCAATGTATATCTAAAATGACCATAGACAAAAACATAAAGTAGCGCGCACGTAACATTGTATAACTGAAGATACGATACGATCTAGAAGAAATTTCCAACAAAAACCGTGGCTCATACAAGACCATCTCGACATGGAATAAATTCTAGCAAGTACAGTCAGCGATATAAATAAGTAAGTTAAGATAAAGAACGCTTCAGATAAGACTAATTAGTGTCTTTTTGTTTAATATACGCTAAAACTGCATGAAAGTATAGTAAAATGTAAAAAGAAAAAAAAAGCTGGTTCCAACTTATAATGTAGAATACACTTAAAAATATAGAATTAAGATCAAGAGTTCTCTCACTCAACCGTGTAGCATTTCACATTCTGTCCTGTCAGCATATCAAGGAAGTTTTTACTCTAGGTTTTTTCATGAGATAAAGGGCCCTATGTTCCTGTAATCTCCATGAAAACCTAGACTCATGTTAATATATTTTTTATTTTATTATTATATCTTAGGAATAACAAAAAAACACTCTTAAATTTTAAATGAACATTAATCTACAGGTGTAACCAGCTCCGCAAGTTATTATACAAGAAAGAGGTTGATATGGTTTTAGTGAACTTAAATTAAAATTTTATAATAATAACTGATTTAAATAGTGAAAGATTTTTGTGACTGACTGTACCCTCGTATAAAAATGTATCGGTCGAGTGCGCCTAAGCGTGCTGTTATGCACAAGGTAGAGATAGCAGAGATGTTGTTAATTTGTAGAGGTTTCCGGTTTTTTGATGGCGTATTCAAGACGTTTTAGAAAAATGGGAGCTCTTTATTGTTCAACGATAGGACATTTTTATAGTAACGTCCATAATTTTGTCATGGTTACTATCTAGAATTACTTTCTAAATCAAAGAATAAATAAACAATAATGCTGGAAAATTAACATCGCATCATTTAACCCGAAGCTAAGCAGAGCTTGTGTAGTGGGTACTAGATAACTGATATCACTTAATAAATTATCCATATTACATAGACTTGCATGTTATACATATGTTTACTTTATACTTATAATACTGATATTAATATGGATCAGTTCAGCTACCTCTAGACTTTTTGCATCCGTTTGCAGATATCTCAATTATTTCAATTGCAAAGATTACACAGATAGCATATATTTATAATTTATAAATGGGAATTTACTGTTATTTTATAATCCGATTACGTTGCCAACCGTACCACTCACAATCATCTTTATAACAGTAATGGAGCTACTTTCTTCGGAGTCCGAATCTCACCAATATCATAATGAAAACAAATTAAAATGCTTGCGAACTTTTTATTAATGGACGATAAAAGTCTTATTTTAGCGACATAATTTATTTATGTTTGATGGCGGAGGATGTGTGTTTATCGTGAGATTAATATATTATTACATCGATAAGTTGTGAGAAAATTGTAATCTCACCAAAAACATGAAAATGAGGCAAATTTCTTATTTTGATGCTAAGCTCCATAGCAGATCAATCTATCTTAATTGGGTTATACCCACTGACCTCTATATATACAAGATAGATAGAGGTCAGTGGTTATACCATAAAGATAGACAAATAAATTGAAATGGTTTACGAAATATTACTACTAAATTAACACCTTATTTCTCATATAATTTTGATAATTATTTAAAGTCTTAAATTTGACTTTTGCTTATTTTGTAAGATTAGGCTTATCCTACTAATATTATAAACGTGAAAGTTTGTAAGTATGGATGGATGAATGGATGTTTGTTACACTTTCACGCAAAAACTACTGAACGGATAGGGATGAAATTTGGCACAGATATAGATTATAGTCTGGAATAACACATACTTAGGCTATATTATCTTATCCCGGAATTCCCACACGAGAATTACCGCGGGTGAAACCGTGAGGCGCGGCTAGTTAGAAATAATGATATTGATTTCTGACTTGAAATACCAATACCAAAAACTTTCTTGAGGGCAGAAAATAGGCTTATGGTATTTAGATAGGTAGTAAATAAAAAATAAATAGGCGGCAGATCTGGCCGAGGATCTCAAGAGGCGCAAATATGCAGGTCTCGACAGAACCTACGCATTTGCTCCCCTTGGATTCGAGACCCTAGGTCCGTGGGGTACCGAGGCTCTCCGGGTTTTTAAAAAAATATCTGAGCGTCTGGTCGATGCGACGCGTGACCCGAGAGCTGGTGAATATCTGGCTCAGCGCATCAGCATTGCCATACAGCGTGGTAATGCAGCCAGTGTCTTGGGGACGCTTCCGAATGGTATTGACATGGATCAATTGAGCTACCTTTAGACTGTTTGCAACCATCTGCAGTTAGCTCAATGGTTTCAATTGTAAATACTAGTTGTAATTTTTCTATTCCTTTGCTTGTAATTTTCGTTGTTAATAAAGTTATTGTAAGTACCTAGTTATTGGCAGTTACCTGAGGCAGAATCATAAAACTATAATGCTGCAAACACATGCAACAAAACATTTTGCAATGTTTCGTGTTTGATAGTGGTTTAGAGAAAATAAGCGATTGAACTCGATTGATTATGATGTTTTTATTGAATTTTGACATGAAAATGTATGAACACTAAAACAAGTGTAGATTTAAATACTCATAAAGTAGTTTTTGAAGCCTACAAAGACTCAAAACTAAATAAACAATGCTGGACAATCTACACAGCATCATCTAGCCCGAAGCTAAGCAGAGCTTGTGTTATGGGTACAGATATTTTAGGGTTTAAATATTAGTAGATCATACAAAGATTAGTTTCAAGGCAGGAATTGAACCCGCAACTTCCTGCCCCAAATTGATTCAAATAGAAACTATGAGTGCACCAATTAAAAATAATATTTAAAAACCATTGTTCAAGTAGCTTTCCTGCGGTCTCACACAAGGCGAAACCTGAATCGCAAAGACTAGTAATACTGGGTAAATAATTCAATATTACCTTTTATAAAACTTATCTTAATTAAAGAGAATGTTATCAAGGCAGATTATGTCTCAAGAAAACGGTTAACGAGCCCTATAAAATCCAATACATTGAAAAAATATTTTATCAACACGCGAATTCTTCGAAAACATAAAAACTTCCGTCGGTTTTATGAAGCTGCTGAATATCTATACCTTGTAACGTCACCGGCTGAACCAATTTCACCAAACTTAGCTTAAAAGCATCATGGAGCCATTATGAGTTTTTGTAAAAAAACTGCAATGAAATCGAAAAAACAAAATTTAAAGCGACTCATACATATCTTGTTCATAAAAAGGTATAAGATAATTTTTTAGTCTTTGGTTCGGTCTGAATTAATTAAACTAATAATAATAAGGTAAAAATGTCTTAATCTATAAATATCTATATAATAATACCTAGTTATTTTTATTTTTCCTGAATAGTAGTTTTTAATTTGTAGTTTATTTAGACGTTGGTCAAACCGAGCATCTAACAAATTGAATGAGTGCGTCGACTATTTTAGAGAATATTTCTTTTCTCTGAGTAATGTCTAAGTATGTAAAATCTTTTTAAATCATTATAATTGGTTATAGTCTAGATTTAAATGATAATTACTGTTGACTTAATTAGCTTTAAGCTTAGGTTGTTTTGGTAGGACAACAATCTTATTTTATTTCTTTAAAACGAAATCCTTTGAGTAAAGATCTCAAAGTTAGAAGTTAATCTGTAAAGCTGTGTTTGTAATCCCACAACAAGAAAGTTGATTAATTTTCGGTTCAGTAGTATTTTTAACTGTAGTATATTTTTTGAAATTTATAAAAGTAATCTAGATTTTAGTACAATCTAGCGGAACTACCAAAGCGAAAGAGCGCGTTTAAGTCTTTTGTATGGAGATGTTTTATATCGTTCTATTAATCGTTACTTCGGTTTATTTCACAATGAATCCACAATGAGTCTTAAATTGGTTTAAAATTCGTTATTTAAAGTACCTAACTTGTTTCTTCGCCGCTGTCCAATATATGTTATCCACACTATTTTCATTTTTCGCAAGTTTCATCGTAAAACGTTTAGCAAATAAAATTTTAAATTAATAAAATAAATATTTATTTAAATATGGAAAGTGGCAGATATAGCTATCCTACTTACCATGCAAACAGAAGATAAAAATAAAAAGTCCAATCAATAGGTATCGAAAGTTCACTGGTCACAAACACCGGTGCACAAAACAAATCACGCGACGTGCGCAGGAGTGCACGCTACAACGACCGCCGTACAACTGAACTTGGCTTTCAAATCGGCGTGGATTCTAGGATGTGTCGCCTTTGAATCGCTTTGGTATCGCTTTGGAATCGGAGGTTTGTTTATCAACAAAGTAGTTGCTTACTTAAGGATATGTAACCGTAATACTCAGTAAGAGTAGATTTCTTTACATAAAAGGGATTTATGAAAATAAATAAACATTGCTTTATGTAGAAAATTTACTTATCTACTGCAGTTGATGGGATTTGATACCAACCTATTATAGTACCTACCTATATTGTTATTTCTATGATATTTATGGTCATACTACGGTTTACATCAATTAATTTTTTTAGATCTTATAGTTCCTGATTCATCACCATCGTCAAAATGATAAAACAATTACTCGTATGTAATTTTGATTAAAATTTGAAAACATAAACCATAAATCAGCAACTAAACATATTCTTCATCTGTCATAATATAGAAGCTTATTGCAAGGAAAGCTATCCTGAACATACCATACTAAAATGTTTAGAATTACAGACGATCGCCAGCGATTCTAAAACGATTCTGATTCACTTGAATACCGACGTGACGTCTCCATTGATTACAAGCGTGTGGATACTATGGTTGGAACTTGACTCGATGTGAATGTTTACAAAATGGAGTAACTAAATAGATTTTGCGAAGTAAAATTAGATTTATATCCATAGTAAATTGTTATTAATAATTATAAAAAAAATATAGCGATATGCGCACCTAATGCGCCGCCTTCATAATTTTGACTGTTTTATTTTATATGTAAAGTTAATAATTTTATTTACAAAATAATCAACCGCTTAATTCATGTACCTAGGAGTACCCATTTGATAATTTGCTTCATAAGTACAGTTTCTTATACAGGTACCAACGAATTTTCTTGTAGTCCAACGAAAAATTTACATTATATATGATAATGTGTTTAATCACATTACCAGGGATGTAAATATTTACGATACGTCCACGCGTTTAATTTTTTATTGACGCATGCAAGTTTGTAAATTTGCTGCAACAGGGACTGCTATTCGTTATTTTTTTCTTCTAAAGAAAGATGGATGCCATTTCAATTCAAATACTCGACCAATCCATCTAACATGCATGTCAATACTTTATGCAGTTGATAAAAATGGCAGCCTAAAGGTCTCCACACTCTGAAGCCGGAGACGGAGCGGAGGCGAAGGCGTGCGAGTTGTATTCTATTGAATCATATGAAAGCCTACACACACACCGCAGGCGGTGGCAGCGCGGTGCCATAGGAAAAACCGGCACGCCTTCGCTTCCGCTCCGCCTCCGGCTTTAGTGTGTGGAGACTTTATTTGATACTAGCTACCTGCCCCGGCTTCGCACGTTCGTTTTATTATGCGTATAAATCTTCCTCTTGAATCACTCTATCTATTAAAGTAGTTTTAGAGATAGACATAGGGACAGAAAAAGCGATTTTATTTTATACTTTGTAGTGATTATCTTTGTGAGAATACGGCGAGTAAAAAGTGAGTCAGATAGATGGTAAGGGCTAGCAAGCCCAGCAGCGTCTCCAATCAAGCGTTACCGTTGCATGTTTATCTCTGCTCACCACCGAATGGAACTGGTCTGCAATCAGCTCCAAATTGGACCTGACACCCGGCAGCCAGCTATTCTTTAATCGAATTGAGTAGGTGTGAAAAATGTTGGATAAGTACTTATTTGCTAAGTACTTATTCTATTGCAAAGCCTTTAGAAATTTTCAGTATTTTGCATCCCCTTGTAAGCCTTGGAACTTGAATTTTTATGATTACGATTGTAGAACTTGCCATACATAGGTACGTACGCCAAGCAGCTGCCTTATTGTCTAACTTGAAATTATCAAATAGATTACTACGGTACAATCGAAGTTCAGGCTAGGTTTCAAATGTCAAAAATGAATCGACCTCGATTATTAATTAGTTAAATAGACCCCAGAGGTCCCAGGGGAGGCTAGACTACCAACAACTATGTACAATTATCTAGATAATACATAATAAAAAAATTAAATTAAAAATTGGACTGGCATTAGACAAAACTCGCTATGTACTTAACAGTACTTATGTGTTGGATCAAAAACTGCTCTGATTTGTGGTCAAGTAGGTTAAGGGCTCCCACACAAAACTGCGATTTGGTGCGATTTGGTGCGATGCGATGCGATGTGATGCGATGTCACACGAACTTGATTTGCGAATTTCTGCGATGCGAATTTGTGCGGCGAGCCGTTTTGTAGGGTAACCATACCTTCAAGTTTAGTCAGCCGTATTGGACGTGTTTTTAGGAAGCGTAAGATGGATCCCAAAAAGATAATTGAACCGATTTAAGCAAAAATGATCCAACCCACACAAACCTCATTTCGAGATAATCGATATTTAAGTTTGTGGCGGTATTTCTCTAGCTTTGCAATACAAAATGTTGTTATTTTAATTTAATTGCTATGTAAACTCAACTTTTTTGCTATAAATAATATAAAGAATAAATTGTAATAGTTTAGTAGATAATTGGGAAAACTTGCGCCTGGATCATTATTACAAAATTAATTATGTATGGAAAGAGCTATGTAGGGTGCAAAAATTAAAATGCAAAAATGATTCAAAGTGTGATAAAAATTAGTAATCATTTTTGTGTTTTAAAAGACAAAACAAACAAAATTGGCCCTACTCCTCGTCCAAATCAGAATAAGGTTCATCACATAAACCATCTACATCGTCTATTATTGCAGCTTCCCTTCGGTTTCTTAAATTAATCAATACAATCATCTGGTATCTAATATTAGATCTGCTGGCCCTGTACTTATTTTATTTTATTTATTTATTTTTCGTTAAAGTACGAAACACACAGAAGCCGGAGGCGTGGCGGAGGCGAAGGCGTGCGAGTTGTATTCTATGGAATCCTATGAAAGCCTACACACACACCGCAGGCCGTGGCGAACGCGGTGCCATAGGAAAAACCGGCACGCCTTCGCCTCCGCCACGCACGCCTCCGGCTTCTGTGTGTTTTGAACTTTATGGTTTATTTCGTTTACGTACTTAGATGGAATAGCAATTTTAAATATTAACTTGTCAAAGCTTAACTTATTTTATATCATCATCATCATAATCAACCTATATTAGTCCACTGCTGGACATTGGTCTCCCTTAATGAGCGTCATAGCTCCCTGTCTTCAGTTTGACGCATCCAGCATCTGCCAGCTATCTTTCGCAGATCGTCATCCCACCTGGCCGGAGGGCATCCTATACTACGTTTGCCAAGTCTCGGTCTCCACTCAAGAACACGTTTACCCCACGGTTGTCGGTTCTTCGCGAGATATAGCCGGCCCACTGCCACCACTTCAGCTTGCTAATTATTTGAGCTATATCGATAACTTTGGTTCTCTTTCGGATGTATTCTTTACGAATCCTATCCTTCAGAGTAACTCCGAGCATAGCTCTTTCTATAGCTTTCTGAGCTCTTTGAACTGATGGACCAGCTTAATATTATAGTTTGAATCATTGTAGCAAAATAGAACGGTTATATGTTAGGGTAACCAAAGCAACACAAAAATGATTCAAGTGGCATGAAACACTTATACATTTTAAAAAATTGTCTTCGACATGACAGTTGTGGGTTGGGTCATATGGATTTTCCACATTTGTGAACATAGAGGTGTGAGTCTTTGATATGTTAAAATATACCTTATACTGATTACATAGGTTAAAAAAACGAAATTGACTAGGTTGTGGGTTGGATCATTTTTGCATAAATCGGTCCAATTGCACTGCTGTTATTGTTAAATAGATATAAAAGAAAAAGAAGATTCTGGATTCATCCATTTAATACGATTATGAACACTGAAGGGAACTATTTTACTCGAAATTACTATGAGTTGAGAACTGAAGCAGTTTTTTTTTTACAACACAAAGAAGGCGGCTCAGGCACCGCGCATCTTTCGCTAAATTTGTCTCAGAGCGGACTAAAAGGGGGGTCACCAAGTATGACGTAATATGACAGGAAGGCGCGATGCAAATGAGATCGGACGTTATCGTGCGAGCTCGCAGATATTTGCGATGCGATGCGAGCTCGCAGTTTTGTGTTTGAGCCCTAAATGCATGATTTTATCAAGCACGATGAGCGCCATACTTCAAAAAAAAATTAATGAATTTGTAAGAGACGCCCTCTATCGTGGAAGTAATGAACTATCTCAGCTGAGAGAAACCTAAGCTCACAGCGCTTTCACAGAATGAGTGCCGGTATGAATGCCGCAATGAGAGCAAATCTGTTGGTGAAAGGAAAATGTGTTGTGTGTGTAGTTCAAGAAAATGCCGCTAGATGGCATGTGCTGCAGATTGAGTATCGTACAATCATAGATCTCTTCGTACTATTCAAAGAAACTTTAATTAGTTCGTAAGGACCGCCCCGGGTTCACACGGATGTAATATACATGTAAACCTTCCTCTATACAAATGTATCTATTGAAAACAACCGCATCAAAATCAGTTGCGTAGTTTTAAAGATCTCAGAATAGGACTGAGAGACAGACAGAAAGCTGGAAGCGATTTTGTTTTTGCTATATTGTAAATAATGATAGTGAAGAAAGAATTGGTAGGTTGTATCGTAGTTATGCTAGAATCTTTGGGTTATCAATTCCATTTTGAAATAATTACTTATAAATATTTAAGGTTGGTTGAAGTTACTTAGTTCCCCTCTTTTGAGCTTCAAACAAAGGCATTAAGATATGAACGTAGAACACGTATTTTACAGCATATTTGCTCAAAAGAATAAACTTCAAGTATGAAGCGAGTAAGCTCAAAGGAATTCTTAAAATATTGCGAAGAAAATTCGTTGAGAATGTTGTAGTTGTACAGAAATTGTTCTCATAAGAAATCTACCTAACCTAAAATGTACCCATTAGGTACTTAAAATGTATTAGAATTGGCTAAGTACTATGTATACAGGGATAACATTTAAATCGGACAGTATGGTTAAGTCTAGACATACGAAGAATATCTCTTCTTATTACCATGTCATCGATATTAAAAAATCTTGGACTCATAGTAACATTTTTTAGTTTCATGGTAAAATTTACTCCTTATGACCTACATAATCGATATCTAACTAAAATTGTGTTACTTTTATTTTTCAAAACATCCGGGTTCGATTCCCAGAATGAATCCAAGATTTTTTTTAATGTGAAGAGATATTCTTCATATGTCTTAGACTTTCCCATACTGACCGATTTAAATGTTACACACTGTATACCGATATACCTACCATACCGGTTATCTTGTACCCATAACACAACGCTCTGCTTAGCTCGGGGCTAGAATTATGGTACTGTGTGGATTGTCCAAAAATATTAATAATTAGGTCTGCCTGCGACTTCATTCGTGTGGAATAGTGACTTTGGGCAATCACATAAACCTTAGGTACCTACACAATTCCATACAAACTTTCACCCTCTATTTTTGTTTTTCTCCTTAAGGGTAAATTTTCCAAAAACTTTGAATGACGACATTTACATCTAATCAAAAGCACCTGTATCTATTCTGTGTCAAAAGCCTAAAAAATTTGTTTCAAGCTTCTTGCTATAAAAATAACTAAACTTCCATATAAAATTTCATTCCCTATTTCTACCCTTTCTTCGCATAAAAAGTGTCTTTCTCCGGATCTAGACATCTCTATACCTAATTTAATTAAAATCGGATTAGTAGTTTAGAAGCGTAACTGATAGACAGAGTTACTTTCTTTTTATTACTAGGTACTTAATTACTATAATATATTATTAAGTGCAAGGGACTCATTCATCTTTGAAGGCTTGTTCGAAGATTTAGGCCAGGAAGATTTTTACAAGCCCGCGGGCATCGCGCCGCTCGCGGGTTTGTAGGTATTTAGGCATCATTAATAGGAAAATAGCACTACAACATCCACCTCAGCGATTTGTACTAGAAAAATGATTTATCTAAAGATTGGTGTGAAAATAAGGTAAATAAGTTTATTATTTTAGGCACAGTATTGAAAATGTTTTTACAAAGAGGCAACTTTGGTATTTTTTTCTATCGAGCGAAGTTCGTGTAAGCGAATTGTATGTACTCTGTAAGATCCTCAACTGAAACATATATTTTTTTCAGAAATTTACGTAAATTTTTGACTGATTCATATTGATTTTAAAAACAGCATTTGCGGTATAAAAGTATAAAAAGTTAAGCAAGCACGGATATTGACATTAGCTGCTGATGGATGATGATGACTTATGTCATCGGGTTATGAACGACTCAACCGTAAACAAAGTTACAATACCTATTATGTAAGAATCATAATATATTCCAGCAACACACACTAATTAAATATACCTAATGCCCATTTTACATCCAAAAGTAAACAGAAAATTAGTTTCTCCCTGCAAATTGCAACAAAAGCAAAATCTCCAAGGCACTAGGTTTTAAGCTTCCTTTAAATGTTGAATGGATCTTTGAAAAGGCAGAATCAACAGAGCAAGGTTTGCGCCCGCTCGATGTGGGCTCATTACGTAATAGAGCTAATGCTGGTGCTTTCAAATAGACTGCAAGGAATAGAAGCTTATGGAGGAATTTATTTAATTTATTATTAAACTAGCGACCCGCCCCGGCTTCGCACGGTTTTAATATAAGTATATGAACCTTGAATCACTCTATCTATTAAAAAAAACCTCATCAACATCCATTGCGTAGTTTTAAAGATTTAAGAATTCAAAGGGACATAAGGACAGAGAAAGCGACTTTGTTTTATACATATGTAGTGATTCAGTTCAATAGTGAAGCAGATGTAACGCACAGGGACGTTCAGAAGGCCTGGAAGATCGCTTTTAGCGATAAGCCCTCCCATTGTGCAACTTTCTTACATCTCTTTCCCTGTATTTTCTTTTTGTTCCTTTTGGTGTGAAATAAAGTGTATTGTATTCCCGTTTATAGGAAGCATGCGCCACTTCACCCCCATATGTTTTGAGCAACGGCAAAATGCTCATAAATAAGGTAGGTACCGTGCACAAAACGACATCGTATATTGTAACAAAACAAGTAAACAATAATAAACAACTTTATTAACAACGAAAATTACAAGCAAAGAAATAGAAAAATTACAACTAGTATTTACAATTGAAACCATTGAACTAACTGCAGACGGTTGCAAACAGTCTAAAGGTAGCTCAATTGATCCATGTCAATACCAGTCGGAAGCGTCCCCAAGACACTGGCTGCATTACCACGCTGTATGGCAATGCTGATGCGTTGAGCCAGATATTCACCAGCTCTCGGGTCACGCGTCGCATCGACCAGACGCTCAGATAATTTTTTAAAAACCCGGAGAGCCTCGGTACCCCACGGACCTAGGGTCTCGAATCCAAGGGGAGCAAATGCGTAGGTTCTGTCGAGACCTGCATATTTGCGCCTCTTGAGATCCTCGGCCAGATCTGCCGCCGCACCAGCCCTAGTGGATGTCCTTGTAAGATGGGAAGGTGCAAGTGTGTCGACGCATGTAGCGTCCCACACAATGGGCCTCCCCAACTCCCATGGGACTAGTGTCATACCGTCGGGCCTCTTGCCATCGTCACGGAACAGACCATTCGGTTCGAGTAACAATAATAATAAATAATGCTGGACAATCCACACAGCATCTTCTAGCCCCAAGCTAAGCAGAGCTTTTGTTAAGGGCACTAGAAGACCTACGAAGAAGACTAGACTAGAACACTAGAAGATCCTTAATACAATACATTACATAGATATATTTGTTGATTATAGATAGAATAATCAATTAACCCTTGGTTAACCTGGTGAAAAAAAATCACTTAATTTACCCCATGGAGTCCATGGGACTCCTTGCATAAAAACCAACGATTTTGGTCATTATAAAAGCAAATCATGAACAAAATAGTTTTTTTTCTGCTTAGCAATATTATTATTATTTACTTTGATATCAAATTTCGTTGTAAGTTGGTTTGTTTTTTGGTGATAGTTAAAAAATCTAAAAGACAAAAAATAAGTACACAAAATCAATGTAAACTTTGGATCGAAACTGTAATACAATAAATCATTATTTTAAACTTTTGCTTTCAAAAACTGCTCTAAAATATAATAAACTTTAAAATACAAAATAAAAAGTGGCTCTCTTTTATATAAAAAATAAATTCGTACATGGTCCCCATGGAGTGCAGCGGACTCTATGGGCACGATAATTCTTTTAAAAGCACGACTAGGTGCACGTACTCTTCACCCTGCATTCGGGAAGTTACTTCAGGAAGGTACTGGGACGCGCGAAAAAAAAAACGCATTTATTATGTGTCTAGAGCAAAAACAAACTTTGCGCGGAGTCCCTGGGACCTAACAGATAAATTAAGGGTTAATTTGTAAGAATGTTCACAGGTAGCTTAATTGATCCATGTCAATACAAGTCGGAAGCGTCCCCAAGACACTGGCTGCACTGCATTACCTTTAGAATGTTTGCAACCGTCTGCAGTTAGCTCAATGGTTTCAATTGTATATACTAGTTGTAATTTTTCCTATTCCTTGATTGTAATTTTCGTTGTCAATCACAGAATGTTACAAGTCATTTATCATTGAATATATTAATATTTATTATAATTATGTCAAAATTACAATTAATAAATTTAATTTAAATTACATTAAAAATAACAAACATATTAACACTAATTACATTTGTAAACATTCATCGACATTTTAGAACGCTTTAATACACCCAAAACCTAGCCTAAAACACCACACACCCTAGACAAAACCTTAGGGGCTAGACAATGATGTGTGGATTGTCCAGCATTATTTACAAAGCAAAGGTAACTTCACAAACAAACGAGAAAGAGCAAGGACAATAAATAAAACTTGTGTTTTGAAAATATCTAAGCCTAGTAATGGTCAAATGCATCGGTTGGTGTAGTATATTTCTGTTGTAAATAAATAACAAAACATCCTCTATGAAACAAAAAAGGAGTGGATTAATATCGAATTCCGAGGCATTGCATAAACTGGAATGTTCATTGTTTGTTTAATGCTGCTTTGTTTCCGCCACACTGTATAAACAAGCATTGAATTGTGAATTTTTAAGTAAATATGGAGTTCATTTTATTGGACTCAATTTGTTTTATCATTTTATTGGTTTGTAAACAATTGGTATTGGAAGTCGAAACGAATTCATCGCAGTGCGTAGTGTAATAAATTATTCTTATTTATTATTAGCCTTTATTTTTTAATTCTTTATTGTACTCAATACAAAGGATAAAATTGTATGATATACAGAGTGTCCCATAGAGAGTGGATAACCTCAAAGGTGCTTATGCGGCAGGTCAAGGCCTATCAGAAACATTTTTTTATTTTGTTCTAACTTGACCCGTTCAGAAAATATTTAATATTTTGTAAGTTTAGAAAAAATTTTACCTTCGTTCACATTTTTGGACTTTGTGCCCACAATTTTAACAATTTTTGTTTTTGGAACATAATAAAAAAACTCACTATTTTTAAATAGCAAAGTTACAAGTGGATCAGTTGAGCTACCTTTAGACCGTTTGCAACCGTCTGTAATCAGCTCAGTTCTTTCTATTATAATTTTCGTTAATAATACATACCAGTTTTAATTTGTTTCTTTTTTCAGTAATTTTCGTTGTGTTTATTATTTTCAGCTCATGAGACGTTTGGACCTACTTGATTAAATCAACAGAGATATTGGACACTTGTCATGTGGTCCTAAATCAACATAGGCTGATTTAGACAGGGTCAGTGACTGATTTCGAATTCGAGACAAGTCAGCGCTGACCCGAGAAAAACCCATTGTAAATTGAATTGAATTCAGTACAGTGGTGGGAGGTCAGCGCTGACTTGTATATTCGCACTTCGCACACGAAATATCGGGTCAGCGCTGCACTGACTTGTCTCGAGTTTGGACTCAATTACTTACCCTGTCTAAATGCGGCTTATGATCAATACAGTCTCAATCAGAATCCAGTATTTATACCTTTTAGGAACCTACTGCCCGTCCCAGAAGATAAAAAAGCAAATAAGAAAAATCTAGGCAGTTCTTTTAGATGTGCTACTTCCTATTTATATAATTCCTGGGTTGTTTCTTATAATGAACTACCGAGGGTAAAAATCTCATGTTACTTGATTTTTAAACGAGATGTTTAAGGCAGAATAATAGACCTGTAGATCTGTAGTAGACAGATGCATTCAAAAAAAGCTTATGTATAACAAATTGAACGTGTGAATTTTGTAAACTCCTTTGTTTAACGTAATTACATGATAAAATAAATGGTGGCGCTAGTTTAGCTCCTGTTTGGTATAGACAAATTCAACTATGACAAAATAATGGGGGTATCTGTTAGATTATTGACAAGCTTACAAGAACATGACTAGATGACTGATATACTTAATACATACGTACATTGCATACATAGTTATACGTATATTGCATACATAGTTATTTTTTATTTTACCTAGAAAAGCTAACTGTAGACTGTTTGCAGCCGTCTGTTAGCTCAATTATTACTATTGTAATTTTTTAAATAAAGTATCCTCGTAGATTTGCATAAAAACGCGTTTAAATTGCAACTTACTCTTCTTTTGAATAAGGTCCGATTTTTGTCAACTCAATAGACCGTAAATCAAGTTCGCCAATGAAACGAAACTCTGTTAATCTATCTAAAAAAAGAGCCTCCCAAAAGTTGCTTAGGGGTAATTTAACTTACAATCTGGCAACCTAACGCATTTATCATTGCGACAACGATCAAAGGGTAGACAGTGGTTTTTGCTGAGGTCGTCCTTACCTGAAACGAGGAAAACTTGCTGTTAGAGTTTGCTTTTGGGTGAAACTTTGAATTAATTAGCATTTCCTTTATGCATACGTGAGTGCCAAGCGATTTGGACCTTTGTGTTCTTCTGGTAGCTGAGTTTATCTTGTGACAGTCGTAATTTTAGAATAAAATTTGAGGGTTATGCGGGATGTATTTTTAATTTCTCAGTCGTTTCCATTCGGCCGTGTTTTTAAGTTTTGAGGAGTTTGACTTTACGGTTAAGCCTGCAAGGCATCTGCTTGCAGTCTTTTGCCTAGTTTTCTTTCGCCTTGTTACCGCTGTCTTCAGCTTGCCGCATCCAGCGTCTTTTGGACGCGGTAAGGTAAAAACATTGCACTTTGGCATTCATCAGGGGAGACCTATGCCTACCAGTGGATTAATATAGACTTATTATAATTTTCGAAAGATGATTATGTTGGCATCAGTCAGACAGTAGTTTATTATAGTTACTTCCATAGTATTATGTCTTATGGTATTTTGCTTTGGGGACAGGCAGCTGATATTCAGACTATCTTTGTTCTTCAAAAAAGGGCGGTGCGTGCAATTTATAAATTAAAGCCACGTGACTCCTTGAGGGAATTATTTAAAGAAATAAATGGGTGATTCTCCCGGGTTTCAAAAATACATGTTCGGCTCGAAAAATCATACAAAAAGTATCCCTAGCCCTTTGATTTTTTTTATGATAGTAGATTAGACAAAGATAATAGGGGAGGCCTTTTTTAGTTTTTTAATAATCTTATTTTAAATAAGTAAAAATAAATAAAATCCTTGGAAATTCTGACTTCCGTGGTGCGTCCGGACCTCATGTTCCTGTGTTAATAAATTTTTATATCATTTTCTGAAAACACTAGTACTAATTTACATAGGTTCACAATAACCCAGATAGTTACTTGCTTATTTGACGCTATTACTACGCAAAACTAAGCTTTAGTTGACAAGTTACAACGAGATAACTTCGCGTCCGTCGTTTAGCTCTGATTCCCCTGGTGCGCACTAATTCATTCATAAATGCTGTACTTTAACATCTGCGTAAATTGTTGTTAGATCGAGAGAAACTATCAGTCACGCCCCATCAGTGGTGTGTACAACAAGTGTGTAAGTCTCCACGTCACTCTGTTATTGCAGTACGTAATCACTTTCCGTGGCTTGGTATCTAGAAATTCTGATTACCATGTTGACTATAAATTTGTTTATGCTAATCCTATTGTTTTATTAATGATGATAATTCATGCCTTTTGTGTTCCTAATTTCGACTGCATATTTCAATGTAAAATAAACAAGCAAATTAAGAAAATTTCTAAGATTTTGTTATTTTTTTTGATTTCCGTGGTGTGATTTCCGTGGATTTTGCGGGTTCATTAACATCTCAATAATATTTTTTTACAGTTTTTATGATGTTTTTTAGGATAAAAGTTTATAATAAATACAAAATGAATAATTATAATATTTTTAATACAAAGATAAACATTGTTAGTGTGATTTTTGTAAAAAGTTACTTGTATTTACAGTAATGATTTAAAGGTGTTTTTGTAAAAACTGATTAAAACTACAAACGTCAAATAATTGGTCCTTAGCTTAATAATCTACTTACTACCGAAAACACATATTTTTATCGATAAACCAACCCATATTTGATTTTGGTGATATAAATTCTGATTTCCGTGGACACCATATTTTTAAAATTGAATAACTCCGTAACCATAAAGCCAATAAAGTTCCCTTCACTACCAAAAAATTCAAAATTAAATCTTTATTTAGAATATACTATCATGATGTGCAATTTAAACAAAAAAAAATGTGCCACAGAAGTCAGACAAAAAACGAATTTTCGTAGAATCACCCAAATATTTTAACTGTAATTTCGCAATATATTTATGAAAATTTAATGTATACACACAAAAACAAAAGTAACTTTTTGAAAAATTGTGATGTTCACAATAGAAATACACGAAACAAGAACAAATTACACATTCCTTCATTTAGATTACGGAAACTGGGGAAATCATTTATGGGTAATTGTGTGCGCTTCTATAATAAGCTTCCATCTGAAGCAACTGAACTTTCTATTCGTAGATTTAAACAGTACATAAAACTAAATCTTATCAAGAAGGCATATTACTCCATAAATGATTACATCAATGACGTTAGTGCTTGGCCAGATGTCGCTCAGTTCCACATCGACAATAGTATGTAATTATTTATAAGGCAAACATGTATTAGACACATAAGTTATACACATGCTAGTGGTTTCTATTTCGCCTCTTCCACTAGTGGACAAAAAATTGAGGCTAATTAAATTAAATTTGACTTGTCTAAGTGCTTATTTTGTAAGCCTAAAGAAATAAAGATTTTGATTATTGATTATTATTGATTAGACAAGTGCCGCTAACTGTATGTGTCCGACTTAATCATGTAGTTCTAGTACTATAAACTCCTGCAGTCGATATTAACTGATGATAGAGTAGAGTCTATTAAGTTCCGAATAAGGGTATAAATAAAAGAATCTATTACACAACCAGCATTTATCAGGGTGGAACTCAGTATATACCGAAACCACCGAGTCCTGATCAAGCCAGCAGGCAACAGTAGCCAGAGTAAAGCCTTGTAAGCACTAACACAATCCAATAACAGCCTGGATCCTATCTTGAGAGACTTATCCAGGCACTAAGTCGGGGAGAAGAAGAAGATCTTCTAAGAAGAGATTCTAACACATACCTGACACAATCCTGCGCACACTCCCTCAGCCGGCAGTAGCTGCAACTGCATCCTGAGTAGCAGGATCCAGGTTCAGACTCCTCAAGGCTGATGGTGTCGAACGTCCGCGGCAGCGTCTGGCTCGAGCTAGGGACTGTTCTGGAGCCACGCTTTCTGGAAAATGGACAAAAAAAATCCTTATTTTTTTAATATCACCACATAATATGTATACAATACAACAAAGCCGCTGCCCGCTGACTGTCTGCTTGGTGTCCCTATGTATGCTTATATCTTAAAAACTACGCAACGGATTTTGATGCGATTTTTTTTAAATAGATGTTTCAATATAAAGGTTAATATAATAATATAATAACTGATATATCAATAGTACCCATAACTAAAGCTTAGAGTAGCTTACTTTAGGGCTAGATGGTGCTGTGTGGATTGACCAGCATTATTATTATTATTATGTAAAATACACTCATAGAACCCGGGGTGGGTCGTTAGTATTATAATCTCAAAAAATGTATTATGTATTTATTTATGGATGTTTGTTCCTCTTTCACGCAGAAACTACTGAAGAGATCGGGCTGGAATTATGAATAAACCTTATAAACGTTGTTCTAGTCCTGGAATAAAACATATAAATAAACAATGCGACAGAAACAGCCTTGAAACGTTTCCAAATAAAGATTTAATATTTTTAAAACCCGGAAAAAGTCAGTACCCTACGGACCTAGGGTGTCGACTCCAAGGGAAGCAAATGCGAAGGCTCTGTTGGACATTTAATTTTAATCGTCGAATCGTTTGGGTTTTTAGAAACATAGGAAGATAGATTTATTTATTGTACCATAAAAATAATATAAGATGCATCTTAATACTTATTAAAACTGAAGTGGCACAATCGGCGGCCTTGTCGCTAACAGCGAATCTCTTCCAGGTAACCAGAAGGGAACATTAGTTTTCTAAAATGCTGAAACAGAACTGCTCCATAAAGGTCTTGTAAAGCCTGGGCTTACCTGCTGCTCTTGCTATCCACGTGTTCCACCACCACATTCCAGGTCCTGTGGATAAGGTAAAGCAGGAACAGAACCCTGGAAGACTCCGCGTGCGACGGATCCTGCCGCCTGCGCCACTTTCGACCAGTCGTGCTCAGTCCGCTGCCCATAGTGGATTATAGCATTGCTATTGCTGCATACGCTAGAAAGATGAAAATAATCTTGTGTTAATTTTGGAATAAGTGATCTTTAAATAAGTAATGGTGACAATCCACACAACATTATGTTTTCGGCTACATACCGAAAGCTAAGCAAAGCTTGTGTTATGGGTACTACCTCTAGATAACTGATTTAAGTGATAGATAGGCGTGAAGAGAAAATAAGCATCCATCCATTCAAACTTTCGGATTTATAATATATTAGCTTGATATCACACTTTGATGTACAATTTTTTGTTACCTCTTCATGCCAAACCGAATGAACGGGTCTGGCTTAAATTTTGAAAAGACGTAGTTCTAGACCTGGAACAAAGCGTGAAACAGTGTTGTTAACAGTTTCTATAGCTTAACTAGCGACCCGTCCCGGCTTCGCACGGTTATACGTATAAACTTTTCTCCTGAATCACTCTATCTATTAAAAAAACCGCATCAAAATCAGTTGCGCAGTTTTAAAGATTTAAGCATACAAAGGCACACAGAGATATAGGGACATAGGGACAAAGAAAGCGACTTTGTTTTATACTATGTAGTGATGAAGTATTTTGTTGTATACTATCTAAACATTAATTCTGTACACGCGCCACAATCTACACTTCTTCTTCCCGTCCTAGGGTTGCCTGCGAGAGATTGCTTTTAGTGATAAACCTATTCTATATTATCAGCAGTTATTTTTTTATTTTTTCTTTAATTTGGTGTACAATAAAGAATCATTTCACTGTATGGCATTGCAACTGATATTAAATTAGGTACCTACTTTCGTAAAATGCAATAAAAAAAAAAACTATAAAAAACGTTATTAGTGCATTAGTTCTTTATTTAATTCAGGTTTTGTAGATAAAATAGCCAACTTAGAAAGCTTATTCTACTTGCACAGGTACTACTCAGACCAAGCAGGCAACTAGGAAATAGGTAAACATGTTAGAAAGTCTAGCAAAGTAGTAGTTATTCATAAAGTTATGTTCATACAGAAGATCTCAGATAAGATAACAAACAGTTCATCTCTTTTCAACGCAATAAAACAAAAGAAACGGGTCTTAATTTTTTGCCTGTTTTTTTTGTGCATACTCAATATCATCGCCAATCCTTGAATTTAATATTCCCTATACCGCGATTCAAATACATGGATATGTTTTTGTAAATATATGAGTTACAAAACCAAATTATAAATAAATTAAATAAATAAATAAATAAAACCGGACAGTCCACACAACATCATCTAGCCCCAAGCTAAGAAGAGCTTGTGTTATGGGTACTAGATGACTGATATACTTAATACAATATAATTACATAGATAGATATTTTTTTACTATACATAGAAAACACCCAGACCAACGGAACACATTTCTGCAGATCGTACACAAATTTGTTCCGAGGCGGGAATCGAACCCGCAACCTCCTGCGTCGCAGGCGGACCTTCGCCCACCGCGCCACATCGGTCGTCAAAAAAAATTAATAATAGTGGAACATGATAACGATACTGGTAGCATCAGAGCAAGCTGCAGGAACTCCAAAGAATTCGTAGTGCTGTTACCCTGGTGTAGCCTGTCATTATTATCAGTTTTTGTGAAGGCTTCATTCATAAATATCATTTTTTACAAAAATATCTATGATTCTAAATTACAGTACCTACCTATAGGGGAATTTATCCCGCGGTATCTATCTTACTTCTAACTATTATAATAAATGGGAGAGTCTGTGTGAATGTTTGTTATAAGTAATCTCTGTAATTACAATATGATATTTAGATGAATTTTTTTAACGTAGATAGACCTAGAATAAGACATAGGCTAATAAAAGTTTCAAAAATTAACCTCTGAGGGGGTTAACCAGGGTGGTAAAGATCAAAATAAAGATGGTAAAGGTAAAAATCGAATCAATGAAAAAAATATTTTTCATTGATTCGATTTACTCAAAACTCGGTATAAATAAAGTATGAAATAAATTATTAATCTCCTGTTTTTTATTGTTTAAATTAACCCCTAGGGAACTAATACATTTCTGAAATTTGTGTGAACAAAAAAACTCAGTTTCGCGGGCGAGGCTGCAGGGCGCATCTAGTTTAAAAATAAAGAGAAACGCGCCATAAATTCCTTCAGCAAGCAGTGGACCAGTTAAACTGTGAATCGTTCTACCTGTGTCAGCCAGTTCTGATCTGATAAATGCGTCCAAAAAATACTTGAAAACCCGAGATTAATATGCGGTAGACATCTAAGTAATGGGTTCTGGCGATGTGCCTAAAACTCGCCCGAATTGCTTAATGTGGCCAACGGTCATATTTTCAAAGGTAATGAAAATGCAGTGAACTTTTGAGGTTAGATTACGGGTAAGTAAGGCTGGGTTGGTTCCCCTGCTGAATATTCGATTTAACACACTCAAATTAAAATATCAAAAATCAAAAGCTTTTTATTTTAGTGTTATCTTAAATATTTTCGTTATTTTTCCTTGTTTCATTTTCTTTAGGAAAATGTCGTAGATATTATCAGCAACTTCGTGCGTTACATTTTTTCATTAAAAGTTCTGGTGGAAACTAGTTTTCAGTCATTTTCACAACTAATTAGTTCTCATGCTTTAAGTTTTATGTATAGTAAAGTGTCTCCCGCCCCGGCTTCGCACAGATATATTATCACTACGTAGTATAAAACAAAGTCGCTTTTTCTGTCCCTATGTCCCTTTGAATGCTTAAATCTTTAAAACTATGCAAGGGGTTTTGAAGCGGTTTTTTAATAGATAGAGTGATTCAAGAGGAAGGTTTATAAGTATAAACCTTCGCGACGACGGGTCGCTAGTAATATATATAACTTAGAAACCTTCATCTTGAATCACTCTATTTATAACAAAAACCATATCAAAATCCGTTGCGTATTTTTAAAGATCTAAAAATTCATAGTGTCTGTACTATGAATTCTTAGATCTTTAAAAATACGCAAGACTTTAATTTGGATTTTCCTGGTCTTCATTTAATATTTAGGTACTAACGTAAAAGGAAGCTGCTTTGCTTCGCATCCTCTGGTGACTTCCTCAGGTAAGTTATTCCGATGTCTACGGGTCAAGTTAGCGGTCGATTCTTTCGCCGCAATCGCTACGGTTGTCGTAGACGAATATTATACTCACGGTATGCGGTATACAGTATGAATATATCCATGGGAGTAAAACTGGTCCGCTTAAGATGATTCACAGATAACCCCGCGCGTAGCAAACTACTAATTGTTAACAAAAACCAAAGCAATTAGCTTAATTTTAGTACATTTCACGCCATTATCGTTATTCTTATAGTAAAAAAAGATAAGTTTTTAGAAAGTTACACTCCCACACAGTTTCAGTTAACTAGGCAGCATATTTTGCTGTCATTTTGTTTTATCTTTATTTGTAGTTTTTTCTCACGAAGACTCAATGAAAAACGATTTAAAACTTTCTTTGTGATGACCACTGAGACTAAAGATTATGATTTCTACAAATATTAATCCACAAGACCTGTGGATTAATATTTATATGTTTGTGTTGTTTGTCCTCTTATGGATCTTTTACAATTGTGTTTACTGCTTATGTTTTATTTTGTGACCCGAGAGCTGGTGAATATCTGGCTCAGCGCATCAGCATTGCCATACAGCGTGGTAATGCAGCCAGTGTCTTGGGGACGCTTCCGACTGGTATTGACATGGATCAATTGAGCTACCTTTAGACTGTTTGCAACCGTCTGCAGTTAGCTCAATGGTTTCATTTGTAAATACTAGTTGTAATTTTTCTATTCCTTTGCTTGTAATTTTCGTTGTTAATAAAGATTGTTTTGTGCAATGTTGATAAATAAGTAAATGATGACCTTCTCGTCAGTAATCTCATTGGCTTAGCAGTCGAAAGGCCACCGGCGACGGAGGAAGTTACGGATTCGATTCACGATTTGAATTATATGCATATAATTTGTCCCGGTGTTGTGAATGTTTTCTAGAGCAGTTAAAAAAAATTAAATAAAAAATACTACCTACATTAATGAGCTATCGAACCAAAGAAATCAGAAATAATTTTTTATACCTAGGCTTACAAAATGTGCACTTTTACAAGTCAAATTTTAAACCATAAATAATTATCAAAATATAATATTGAGTAGAATGGAAGAAAGTACATGTTGCGTTGACCTCATTTGTCATGGGATAAGGCCCGGGAGAAGAAACTTAAGAAAAGTAATTATCGAAATAATAATAAAACGAAAGGTGTTAATTGATTTTCTATTCTCTTCATTTTTTGTCTACTCATGGAAGAAGCCAAAAACGTAACACGAATTCTGCTTTTTTGGGGCTAGATGCCCTCCCATACAGAAGTTCAACTGAATAGTTCAACTAGTTGTACAAATAATACACCACTGTATCATAAGTCCAACTACAAAAAATACAAGCAAATCCCCTGGGTTGTCCTTCCTAGAATCTTGAATTCTTATAATTATGGATTCGTGAAATTTTGGCTGTTTATTATCAATTTCAAAAATGTTGGATTCTGCTAAGTACTTAAGTTTACTATTTGGAGTTGCGAAATTTTCACGAGTGGAAAACATAAGAGGTAAAATAACTTACCTATATTATTTAAAAAAAATAAGGTAATGTTTTAGCTAAAACTACCAGGAATACATTCATATAAGAGGTTAAGGTTTTATGATAAGATGCGTGTTCAGAAATATTGATAAATTACCTACGTGTTTCTCATTTCCTTAAACTTGGCCCATATATTATGATGCATAAAACAAATTCGCTTTCTCTGTCCCTATGTCCCTTTTTATGCTTAAATCTTTAAAACTACGCAACGGATTTTGACGCGATGAGAGTGATTCAAGAGAAAGGTTAATACGTATAATAAATCACTACAAAGTATAAAACAAATTCACTTTGTCCCTATGTCCCTTTGTATGATTAAATCTTTAAAATTACGCAACGTTTTTTCATGCGGTTCTTTTTAATATACAGTGATTCAAGAGGAAGATTTATACGTATAATAAAACCGTGCGAAGCCGGGGCGGGTCGCTAGTTATAAATATAACAGAATAGATTGAGGTTAAAGACGATTAACTTTAAATTGATAAACCTGTGATCTTTAACATTAGTTAAGAAATATAAAAGAAGTGAAAGTATTGGAAAGACAAACAACGACAAAAAAGGCAATTAAACAAGCACTTTCTGTCACCAAGTTTCCAATTGATCTATTGATTCGTACATCGCATTATTCAATAAGACAGACGTTAAGGCGCAAACAGCAACAGCTTAAAGTGGCGCCCCCACTTTAAGTGCTGTATTATCGTTCGTCCATGGTATTATTTACAAAGAGATTTGAAACTAGACATTGTTCTTCTTCCACAAGTAAAAAGAAAAATTAAAGTGAATAGAAAATCATTTACCGCTCTATTTCTTATTTGATAATAATAACAAATTTAATAATGGTTTAAAATTTGAATTGTCTAAGTGCTTTTTTGTAAGTCTTATGAAATCAAGTTACTAAAACTTGTTTTTTTAAAGAATCATTGCGTGAGTAGAATACTATGAACACCTTTTAAATTATGGCAAAATTATAAACTTGGGAATATTTATAAATAAAATAAAACAATAAATTTTAATAATGCCCACACAGCACCATCTAGCCCCAAGCTAAGCATCGCTTGTATTGTAGCGACTAGATGATGGATACATTAACAAGATAGATATTTTGTATTAAAAACATAAAAAACACCCAGGCTCAAATATTTGCAGGTCGTAAAAATATTTGTTTGAATGGAGGAATTGAGCCCGCAACCACATGCATCGCAGTCGGAACTTCACTCTCCGTGCCATATCGGTCATCAGATAAAATAACTAAACCATAAATAACGTAGAAGAATAAACAAGAGAAAACCACAACACTCCGCAGTAACTTTTTCCATCAGAAAACGATTTAAAAAGTAAATAATACGCAGATGTAAGATCATGCAAGTTTGCTCGCACTATCATTACCGTGCTACACCGGCGATGGGAGCTGTTTTGCATGTCTACATGCTTGAGCATTATGCTAATATCCCGTGAGGAGTAGTCCAGGAGATAGCGAGGTGGTTTCCAGATGTTGGGAATGTGCTTTCAAAAATAGAAAATAGATTTCGCTATCATGGCAACGAAAAGATATAGTTAGAACAATAGTTTTTTGAGGATTTGTAGACTAAATTATTAAGTTTAATAGAACTTTTAAAAAAGTATAGACCTCAACTAAGTCTTAGAGTTACAGATTATAATATAATAAATAAAAACAGAATTTTGTCAAATTTCTAAGAAATAAAGATGATTGCTAGGTCTCATTGTTTTTATTTATTTTCTTAGCTAGGTAGGTTCACTACCTAGCTTTCTAACGATACTACTTTCAATAAAATACACCGTTTACTCAAAAAGAAATGAAGAAAAAACCAGATGAAGTAGTTTTAATTTCAATAAATATTAAATCGGCTTTTTTGAGATAGCTAACTAAATTAAAAAATACTACTTTTATATCTTTGTCGTGGAGCTGCACATTTTGTTTGATCAAGGTTCGACAATACACATTGTTTATTGAAGGTAAGTGATCCACTAGCTCCTGAACTATCAAAATTGCTTTTCTTGCGAATGAACTGTTTTAGCTTACTGCATCAATACTGACTTGTAAATGATAAATGTACTTACTGTGTGATAGTAACTGAGAAGTTAACTTAAATCTAAATAAAACCTTGAAAATTAGCTTCTACTATTTAATTTGGGTATCTTTTACGATATTTAAAATATAGTCAGCGTTTTTCGGGATTTGATTCAAAAATAACGGATTTTACCATTGGTTTTCGACAGATTATACCACTAGTTACCAAGATAACAGATACCTAAGTAATATAATAACATTTATTAACAAAGAATATTATAATCAAGGAATGGAAACAAATTAAAACTAGTATAGGTATATAATTGAAACAATTGAGCTAACTGCAGACGGTTGCAAACAGTCAGGATATAGCTCAACTGATCCATGTCAATACCAGTCGTCGCGTTCCCAAGACACTGTCTGCATATCGCGCTGTATGGCAATGATCAGAACCAAAGAAACTCAAAGATTATTTACTTATTGTTAAACTAGCGACCCGCCCCGGCTTTGGACGGTTTTATTATACGTATAAACCTTCCCCTTGAATCACTCTTTCTATAAAAAAAACCGCATCAAAATCCGTTGCGTAGTTTTAAAGATTTAAGCGTTCAAAGGGACATAATGACATAGGGACAGAGAAAGCGACTTTATTTTATACTATGTAGTGATAAAAACAATATATACTAAAACAGTATATACTAGTGAGCTATGTGATCTAATAATTATTAAATTTATTAAAAAAAAAAATTTGAAACCTAATTCATTTGTTTCATTATTCTTTTGACAAGATATCAATAGTAATTCACAAGTCTTAAGTGATACAAGTACAGTATAGGCTTATTTCTATTCACCAAGAGTTCTTACATATGCCATATTCATTTCCTAGTATACGTGGCCAAGGTATCAACAATAAGCAGCAAAAACTGACGGATCATAAACGAACGTGTGGTCTTTATTCCAGGAATAACTATTAAACTCATATACATTGTGGATATACAGTAAAATTGCTGTTCTCAGTGGTGATGTAAATACGAAATCAATAACTTTATTTCTTATATATATTTTGTGGTTACAGTTAGCTTTTAGAAAATTCCATTCAAATTCTCTCGAGTAATTCTCCCTAGCAATATCAAGGTCTAAAATAGGTATAACACTTACATTATAAATGAAAAAGTTTGAATGGATCGATAGATAGATGTATAAGTCAGTAAATCAATATCTTTATGCTAATATCTTTCCAAGCGATGATGTGGCGTGGTGGGCGAAGGTCTGCCTGCGACGCAGGAGGTTGCGGGTTCGATTCCCGCCACGGAACAAATTTGTGCACGATCTGCAGAAATTTGTTTCGTTGGTCTGGGTGTTTAATACGTATAATAAAAATCTATCTATGTATATAATGTATTAAATATATCAGTTATCTAGTACCCATAACACAAGCTTTGAGTAGCTTACTTTGGGGCTAGATGGTGCTGTGTGGATTGTCCAGAATTATTTACTTATTTATTTATCTTTATGCTTTCTTTATGCTTACAAAATAAGCACTTAGACAAGTTGATGGATGTTTGTTACTTCTTCACGCCAAAACTAGTGAAATCTGGCTAAAATATGAGTAGACGTAGTTGCCTGCAATAAAATTACAAGCAAGGAATAGAAAAATTACAACTAGTATTTACAATTGAAACCATTGAGCTAACTGCAGACGGTTGCAAACAGTCTAAAGGTAGCTCAATTGATCCATGTCAATACCAGTCGGAAGCGTCCCCAAGACACTGGCTGCATTACCACGCTGTATGGCAATGCTGATGCGCTGAGTCAGATATTCACCAGCTCTCGGGTCACGCGTCGCATCGACCAGACGGTCAGATAATTTTTTAAAAACCCGGAGAGCCTCGGTACCCCACTATAAAATTTGTAATATCAATGGCCAAATGCTGTCACCTCGTAACTTTTTTCGAAATTAACATACACATGAAAAAATCGAGATTAAGCGCCATGACTAAGATTTGCTAGCTCGTAATCTACTGAAAATATGACACGAATATTGTTTTCCAGAGTTGACATCCCATTGTTTTATTTTATAATCAAAATCATCCATCTCTGGCAAATTTAAGAAAGTTTTTTCCCTACTGACAAATTTGACTTAAAAATAGTTGGGATGTGTCAACATACGACCATCTAAATATTTTACTTTTCATCAATTTTCACACAGGTCAAGCCGTGGTGTACAGTTAGTTTTTAATAAGTAAAAGAAATATAGTTTCATGAACATTATTATACATCAAAAATAACACGATGACGATACGCACCCCTACCTTATCGATACGGTAAAGTTACGTTATCAGGAAGTTTTCGCTTGAACAGGTTGCATAGTTTCATTGATTAAAACCAATAGTTTTTATGGGCCACGCCTGGCTTAGATCATTGCACCGATGTGTTATCTAAATAAAAAAATATCTACGTAAGGTATTATTAAGTATATCAGTCATCTAGTACCCATAACACAAGCTCTGCTTAGCTTGGGGCTAGATGATGCTTTGTGGATTGTCCAGCATTCATTTATTTATCTTTTCTCAAACGAGGAATCAAATATCTTTTTTGTATAGTTTTTTTAAATTATCGACGTTTTAGTTTTCTTCCATACATTGCCTTGCAACGCTACCGAATAATACCGGTCGCTTAATTTTATAATAGCGTATCTCATATTATATGAACTTTCTGACATGACATGTTCTTTAGAGGACTCTTGGACATTGTGACTCTTGGACATTGTCCAAGAGGCCTCTTAGATCTAAATATGAAGGAAATAAAGCAAAGCGGCGGGCGGAAGCTAGTTTGTTTCATATCTTTCTATTCCATTCACTTTCGTTCAAAGACTGACTTTACCCCCGTCGTCGCTCATAAGTTTTCTCAGCAAAATAAGTAGAAAACTTTGAAAGCCTGACCACTAGAACAAAGAACTTTCTAGAAAGGTGTCAAGTGGAACTGATACACAACCAATGAGTTACGACTGACCTGTTTCATATCGGTTTTCACTAAACACCAGTCCAGTCAACCAGTCTTTTATACCACCATGTTTTTGTTTTGACGTAGGTACATGACTTGTTTCGTCTAAGATTTCGCATGCTTTGTTGCCGGTATTAAAAGTTGTCAACAGATTCTTTCTTTATAAGAAAATAATTAAAATCCCTATTTATTTAGTTAGTCGGGACTTAAACCAGCTTCTTTCTCTCATATAGTCCGGGAATACGATAATCAATTGCGAAATACGCATTGCACTTTAATACATAAATAAACCGTTTATTATGGAGTAATAACAATGGTTTCATTGGTAGAAACGGAAACGATGCCATCAATTGCCATCTGCAGGAGTTTAAGAAACTGTGTCGCAGATAACAACGCTCCTCTCCGAAGTTAAAGAATACAGTTCCAAAACTTACACTATGTCAAAAAAGTTATTATTTTCAAACAAAAATAAAGATGAAGTTTAGTGAAAAAACTTTAAAACGTTGTCAACGGATATTTAACTACGTATTAAGTCTTATTTATTAATACATATTGATGTCGATTACATATGATTAAACAACATCACAAATTCTAAATCATATTTGTAGTAATTATTTATCTTTATTATCGCTTTACCTATTATTCTAATAATCTTTCCATTCTACCACCTTTAACGTAGAAGCGTTACCGTTTTTTGCCCTACTTGGTACAATATAAATATAATAACTTAATCCGCCGACAACGGGGCTGATTATACCTAAAGTAAGACTACATAAGTTTAAGTTTATTTATAGTAAAACCTTTGTATAATTTTATTGTTTGTTGTCGCAAATAAATAAAAGTAAACAAAATTAAATAAAATAAAAAATTAAAAAACGATAACACTTACGGTATATCTAAATGTAGGTATTTATAAAAACTTTCGTATCAAACTGGAACTCTTATTGCTATCTTCCTTTAAATCTTACAGAATTCTTAGACACGTCTGAAATTATTTATAATATTGGTGTGGTTTTATGTTTCAAACATTCTAGGGACAACATAGTCTTATGACGGCCATATTGAGATTTCTTTTTATTCTGCGTTCGATGGATTATCTAGTCTTTTCTATTCTATTCAATTCTAATTATTCAAGTCGCCGCATACAACTAGGTATCGTAACGATCGATCATAATTACATCTGTCTAATATTAGATATATAGAGGTATCTACATAGTTTGGATGTTTAGATGTAATATGTTTGAATATTTGTCTCTTTACTCCTGAACGAATCGGGCAATTTTTTTAGTACAAGTGCTGGCGGTGCTGGGTAAAAAACATAGGCCTTTTTTCCCATTAGCATATCAATTGCCGTGTGATGCAAATCACTACATAGTATAAAACAAAGTCGCTTTCTCTGTCCCTATGTACCTATGCTTAAATCATTAAAACTACGCAACGGATTATGATGCGGTTTTTTTAATACAAATAATTCAAGAGGAACGTTTATATGTGTAATAAAACCGTGCGAAGCCGGGGCGGGTTGCTAGTAATCTATAAAGGAAATAACTTTTCCATAGAATTAACACGTTCGTAACCGCGGTCAGAAATTACTGAATAAATGACATAAATCGATTGGTGTAAGCACTTCCAGCGTTTCCTTCCGTGTTGTAGCAACAGTTTTATGAGTCGTGGCGCAAACGCATAGTGTAAGTTTTTATCCACATGATTTTACAAGTTTTTAACAGTTTTTTTTGTTTTACCATTAGTAAACTATTATTCATATTCCCCTCGTCAATAGTACACAGATGAAATGTATGTATTGAGGTAAGAGTAGAGAGATTCATGATCCTTAGAAATACATCTAGATGAGGATAATTATTTAGATTAAGTATTATTTTTATTAGGTTTTTGTTGACAAGAGATTCAATTATTTTTGTAGCCTTTAATTCTGTGTCCTTTACGTAATAAAACTTACGCTGATGTAATTTGTTGCATAATGTAACCCTACCATAATAAAACCAATTTCAACTGAAATGTTTCCAGTAACAAATTTCTTAATTTTTAACCCAAAATCTAAGAGAAAACTTAACTAGTATTATGTTCATACAAATAAGTCAAACATACAAACAATGATCTAAACAATGGCTAGCCAGAAAAAAAACAGACATTGTTCAGGACCTAACTGACGAAAGACTAACTGACGAACAATGCGTAATAACTTTATTTATTAACTAGCTAGGTGATGATGCAATATGTAAACCAAGACTTGATCTTGAAGGAATTTTCCAACTGCGAACACGATGTTAGCAGTTGGTAATTGAACTTAGAATTTCCAAGTGCTAACGTTCAAATGTTAGCACTTGGAAAATGTATACTACGTAGTGGAAAGTAAAAGCTCTAGTAAACTTAACGAAATTATGTAATATTTTCCACAATATTAAGAACTTACTGCTACCCAGAAGTAAATAATGGAATTTAAGAAATAATTAAACATGACTGTGATAAAAAGCATAAAGTTTGTGATTTGGACCAATATAATATAACACTGGAATCGAAAGTCAATATTCGCCACAATTCATGCGCAAACGCATCCGCGTTAGGAGTAGATATTGTGTAATCGATAAAATTTAAATTAAAAACATATTTGCGTTTTTTGTGTTTACATAACTTGTAAATTAAATTCCAACAGGCCGTCGCTAGTTTTGATCATCATTATAAATACCTACATATTATGTAGATGCAATATTTTTTTTTTGACCGTACAAAAAATATATCATAAAACGTAAGATTTTCAAAGATTAGATTTCCTACTTATCTAACTAAAAGGAATTTTCAAAAGCACGTGCAATAGAAGTCCATAAAACAGGAGATCTGATATTTAACGCTGTTTGAATTACTGGATTTCGTGAAGATCTTTTTTTTTTATAAATAATGCTGGACAAAGGGAATTTCTTTCAAGGGAAATCAGGAATCCAAGTCGCATTAAAGCCATCTTCATAAAGATCACTTCGCTCATGGAAATTGTATGTTTGTTTGAATATAAAATTCTTCAAACCTATCCTTATTTTTACAAAAAAACAATCCGCTTAACATAAATCTAGGAAAGTAGGTATTGTAATAAAATAAGAATAAAAAAGACATCAAAACAACCTTACAGTAGCTGCAATTTAACTGGATAGTGAAAGCAATGTAAAATTTCTGAGTACTTATTCTGTTATTACGTTATTAGTCAATAAAATAATATTTTAATGACTGATGGATGACTGACTCAATGCTCAGAACTCAGTTTGTATTCTTCGAATAAGAATTTACACAAAGATGCGGTTTTTACAAAATGTCAAAACCGAAATATCTTCCCAAATAGAATTAATTTAATTTGATATTAAGAAATACAATATACATAATTATTTTGTTGTTCTTGCGTTATCATTGTTGATATGCAAAAATCAGGTTTTATCATTTGAAATGTTAGGTAGCAACCTTGTATTTGGCACTAAAGTAGTCTATAATTATTTATTAAATTCTAATATCTAATTCTGATATCTATCTTTGCAAAAATATTCCAAACTCACTCCTGACTGACCTGATTTAAAGAAAAAAATATTTCCTTTACCACATTAATTCAGCTGTATGTATCTTTCAAATATGTAATTGAATACCTGTGCTAAAGGTTTTTGCTCCGTAGCGCGGCTATCTTAAATATATAATTATGTAAATTAAGTATTTATTACATAAATCTTATAGTATTAATAAAATAACATAACACAATAACATTAATGACTTCTCGTCTTCAATGAAAATAGTATGTCAAAGAATAAATAATTCTAAATTCTAAATAATTCCGGACAGTCCACAAAGCATCATCTAGCCCCAGGCTAAGCAGAGCTTGTGTTATGGGTACCAGATTACTGATATACTTAATGCAATAGGTACATAAATTAGATAGATATGTTTTGTTACATAGAAAACACCCAGACCAACAGAACAAATTTCTGCAGATCGTACATAAATTTGTTCCGAGATGGGAATCGAACCCGCAACCTCCTGGGTCGCAGACGGACCTTCGCCCACCGCGCCACGTCGGTCGTCGACTGTTTGAGCACATGCTCAAACTGTTTGAGTGTATCTACAGGGGTACGTTGGTATTTTAATATTTGTGTAAAATTTGTAAAATATTTTATAATTAATATGCAGTTTTAATACTTACAGCATCTAAGTACCCCGCAATATTGTCCGCGTAGAAGCGGACTTTTTCAAACACCCCATTTAACCGGTATCTTAATACTGATTTACTTAAATAATATCCGACAAAGTTTCAATAAAATCGCACGAGTTTTAGCATTATGAAAAATCCCGCCATAGTACCTATGTGTTTTACCTAGAAAAGGAAGCTACACTCCAAATTTAAACTTTCTAGCTTCTTCGGTTTCGGTCTTAAACGATGAATCTTCAGGTTAAGCTCATTTAAAGACAATGTAGATTATTTTACTAGCTAGATCAAAGATGCCTGCCTGATCACAAATTTTATATGCAATCTCAACTCAACCTAGTTTTCACGTCATAAAATCGGTAGATATATCTATTTATGGTTACTAATAACCACCTTATAACCAACACAGTTATGTAACCTAGTACACAAAGTCCGCGCGAGGCTAAAAGTTGGCTAGCGATGTGACAAGCTGCATTTTGTAGACTTCCAGGCTAAGTCGCAGTAAAAAGTTGTAGGTAATGGTTCCAACACGGACGCTGGTTTCCACGCTGATTTTGCGCTGTTATATTATTGTTAACTGTAGTTAACCCATTAGACACTAGTTAGTTTTTAAAAACGAAATCGCTTTAGTTAGTACGTATTTTATAGCATTATTGTAGCAAATAAATGAGATGTCTATGTCTATTTTTGCTTTTTTATTGCACTGTTACAGAAAAAAATCTTACTTATATACTTACTTATATTTATAACTTCAGTGGTAAAAGCTGTTTTGTACCAGCCTACCAAACGTTTTTTTTTATTATTAAGGACTTTGTGTCTTAGCATTATCATTGTAACTAGTATTAACATATTTTGTAGAACTAAGAATATTATTAATATTACCTTAGTACTTAATGTAACATTGGATGATGTTCTTATGTAGGTATATTTTCTTTCTACCTCTACAAAAATGTAGCTGGCATTTTATAATTCAGGTCATTTCTACAAACGGTTCTTTTTTCAAAAATGTTCTGTATACGGTACCGCCATAAAATATGGCGGCGTTTTAATTGGCTGGGGTCACGTGACTGATCGATTGATATTGGAGCGGCCTGATGGATGCTTTGCCGCCAATTTGGTGAAATATTTCACAGAATGGTGATTAGTGTTGTACCAAAAGTATATAAGTATCTGTAAACACTCGTTTTGTGTCTGTTTACAAGTTGAAATTTGGTTTAATAATGACATGAATATACTTATACATTCGAAAGGTAGAAGTTGCTCTTTATTGGTTATTTATTATTTTGATTTGGTCCCAAAATATTGGAAATTGATTATTCTGCGGCCTTCGAACACCGTGTATAATTTACCTTATTCTAAAATACTGAAGAAGTTATGACCTGCCTAAATAATTTATGTAAAAAAGTCGGATTGTACCAAATTTTGGCTTTGGATACATCTGCTGGATATAATACTTAATTACTACATAGAATAACAAAGTTTCTTCCCGCTGTACGTTTGTCTGTCTCTATACAATGTGATTTTTCGAACCTTGATCAAACGAAATGTGCGGATACACGACACATATTTATCGATAAAAACCGAGATAAAAAAAAATTAATGTTATTTTTTTTAAACACAAGTCAAGTAAAGATATCAACAGGAATCTCAACTGATGTAATCTAAATGGCAGAAAGTACCTAATTTAAATGGTGAATAACATGACAACGGAAAGAGATAGACCCCCAGTTTTTTAAGGATTTGTAGAATAAATTATGAAGTTTAATACAACATGCAAAAAAGTACACCTTAATTACCCAGTTTTAAAGTTACAGAGAAAAAATAAAATAAAAATCGTTTTTTTTTGTCTTAATTCTAAAAAATACTGTTTTTACTACGCTTATGTATCGTATTTGTATTTTTTATTTATTTTATTAGCTAGGTAAACTATCTAGCTTTCAAATGAGACTACTTCGAATAAAATACACCATTTACTCAAAAAGAAACGAAGAAAAAACCAGATGAAGTAGTCTTCATTTTAAAAATTATTAAGACTGCTTTGTTTTTGAGATAAACAACATATAATTTTTTTTATCTTGATTTTTACCGATAAATATGTGTCGTGTATCCGCACATTTCTTTTGATCAAGGTTCGAAGAATCACATTGTATAGGCTTATATCTTAAAAATCACTAGGCTGGAGTGAAGACATGAAATATGTCCTATAAATATACTTTATAACCAAAAAAATTACAATCAGCCAATAGAAACAAATGAGTTGTTTACTATTGAGATAACAGCAGACGATTGTAAGCTGTTTATAGGTGGCTCAAGTGATCCATATAAAGACCTAAGCGTCTCTAAGACACTGGCTGCATTATTACGCTGTATAGCAATGCTGATGCGCTGCGCCAGATACTCACCAGCTCTCGGATCACGCGTTGCATCGACCGGACACTCATTTTTTTAAACCCTGTAAGCCTCGGAACGCCACGGACCTAAGGTTTCGACTACAAGGGGAACAAATACGTATAGGCTCCGTCTAGACCTGCATATTAAGGTCTTAGATTATGGGTTTCCTAGAACAGATCTTTGTGAAAGCCTCCCCTCATTACCATGTTTGTAATAAATCCAAGACGCGGCATGCAAGTACTTGTGCATCATTACCTACGGTTACACTATACTTTACATTCCGTTCTCACTCATGCACAACACTGTAAATTCAATATCATCTTTGATTTTCACCGGTTTTTCTCTTTCGTTTTTTTAACTGTCTTCCAAAAGGAGATCTTTTAGACTGGATTTTTAGGGTTCCGTAACAAAAGTAAATATGTGTTCAAAAGTTCATGAACTTTTGGACCCGTGCTTAGATAAATCTAGCATTCATAGGCTCTAGGGCACTGCTAACAAGTTTATGTAACGAAATCGTATTTAATAAATGATCCGTCTTTCTATTGGACAATTCAATTATTTATTTGAATCATTTGAAAAGAATACCAACACCACAAAAACCTTCTGAAAAGAATTTAAATGAGTCGATATTAATTATCAATACTTTATTTAGGTTACCCCATCGAGATACAATTACAACCTTATGCCTTTACGCACTGATTGTGATTCTGTGGTTTTAATTGCAATTTCGCAAATTTTGGTGCATGAAAATAACAAGTTCTCTTAATTTTACGCTTCCTCAATCTGTTATTGCTTTTAATTTTGTAATACTTAATGGGCGTATTTGCACCATCATCGTGGTAGACATCTTTTTGTTTCTACCAATTTTAACGTATATACGTAATAAACTGAAAAACTAGTTTAACCATACATTAGCTTACATTACCAATCTGAAGCTTTTGCTGTAATATGGTAGGTAGGTATTACAGCAAAAGCTATTGGTCTAGATAGGCATTAGCTTTATTTTTTTTAACTTTGCAAGTTAATTAAGAATAGAAACAATTTATTACTAGTATTTACTTAATTGTAGGTATCCTTTAAATATAGCTAAGCTTATGTTAACTACTTAAATAGATAGGTTCATGTTTTTTGGTATATACATATACAGAGAGCACTAAAGAAAATCAATCTAAGCCAATAAAGCAATTTAATTATATCCTACGCAGCAAGTTACCTAAATATAAGTGAAAAAAAAGTGAAAAGTACCTATGTGTTATAAAGATCAATAATGTTTACCTACCCTTCAAATTTGAATTATTTCCTTGAATTCCAATCTATCCACAACCACTCAATGTCTGTGTCTGTCACTTTGAATTTGGAAGTCACTATTCCATTTACAAATTCCGATCACTCATAAACACAAAACAACTTTTTTCACAAAGAAGATGCACTATTTCGCTATTTATTTTCTCTAGAACCAGGATTATCGAGTTTTCTTGTTTACGGAAATATTTTGTCCACTTGTTGTGATTCCTTTGTTTGTTTTTAGTGAAGTCTTGTTTACAATGTGGAAAGTCGATGTTTTTCGGGAAGGCTCGCGATTGGCACGGAAACGCGTTAGTGTGCTCATGACCTACAGCACTGACTGATAGCGTCGCGCGCGCAGCGCTGCGAGCACGCGACTGCGACATGAAATGTGAGGTCTTGATACTTTTGCACTTTTGATAAATTAAGCAGGAACTTGTATTTCTAGAAAAGTATTTCAAGAATGAAGCCAAATTTATTAATGACTTTTAATTACTTAGTTAAACTACGTCATTGGAAAACTACGTCGAGTCTTCTCGTCATCCATACCGCAATGTTTGAAAACGAAAGTTTTCAATCAGTGCGTCCTACCCGTAATGACCTACGGAGCTGAGACGTGGACACTCACAGTAGGGCTGGTCCACCAGTTCAAAGTCGCTCAGCGAGCTATGGAAAGAGCTATGCTCGGAGTCTCTCTGAAGGATAGTATTCGTAATGAATACATCCGACAGAGAACCAAGGTTATCGACATAGCTCAAAGAATTAGCAAGTTGAAGTGGCAGTGGGCCGGCCATATCGCGCGAAGAACCGACAACCGTTGGGGTAAACGTGTTCTTGAGTGGAGACCACGACTCCTAAAACGTAGTGTAGGACGCCCTCCGGCCAGGTGGGATGACGATCTGCGAAGGACTGCTGGCAGATGCTGGATGCGTCAAGCTGAAGACAGGGCGCTATGGCGCTCATTAGGGGAGGCTTATGTCCAGCAGTGGACTAATGTAGGCTGATGATGATGATGAGTTGGTTAAACTGGCACCAACTAAGTATTAGGGTGATTCTCCCGGGCTTCAAAAATACATGTCCGGCTCGAAAAATCATACAAAAAGTATCCCTAGCCCTTTGATTTCTTTTAAGATAGTAGATTAGACAAAAATAATAGGGGAGGCCTTTTTTAGTTTTTTAATATTCTTATTTTAAATAAGTAAAAATAAATAAAATCCTTGGAAATTATGACTTCCGTGGTGCGTCCGGACCTCATGTTCCGGTGTTAATAAATTTTTATATCATTTCCTAAAAACTCTGGTACTAATTTACATAGGTTCACAATAACCCAGATAGTTACTTGCTTATTTGACGCTATTACTACGCAAAACTAAGCTTTAGTTGACAAGTTACAACGAGATAACTTCGCGTCCGTCGTTTAGCTCTGATTTCCCTGGTGCGCACTAAATTATTCATAAATACTGTACTTTAATATCTGCGTAAATAGTTGTTAGATTGAGAGAAACTATCAGTCACGCCCCATCAGTGGTGTGTACAACAAAGGTGTATGTCTTTACGTCACTCTGTTATTTCGGTACGTAATCACTTTCCGTGGCTTGGTATCTAGAAATTCTGATTACCATGTTGACAATAAATTTGTTTATGCTAATCCTATTGTTTTATTAATGATGATAATTCATGCCTTTTGTGTTCCTAATTTCGACTGCATATTTCAATGTAAAATAAACCAGAAAATTAAGAAAATTTCTAAGATTTTGTTATTTATTTTGATTTCCGTGGTGTGATTTCCGTGGATTTTGCGGGTTCATTAACATCTCAATAATATTTTTTTACAGTTTTTATGATGTTTTTTATGATAAAAGTTTATAATAAATACAAAATGAATAATTATAATATTTTTAATACAAAGATAAACATTGTTAGTGTGATTTTTGTAAAAAGTTACTTGTATTTACAGTAATGATTTAAAGGTGTTTTTGTAAAAACTGATTAAAACTACAAACGTCAAATAATTGGTATTTAGCTTACTAATCTACTTACTACCGAAAACACATATTTTTATCGATAAACCAACCCATATTTGATTTTGGTGATATAAATTCTGATTTCCGTGGACACCATATTTTTAAAATTGAATAACTCCGTAACCATAAAGCCAATAAAGTTCCCTTCACTACCAAAAAATTCAAAATTAAATCTTTATTTAGAATATGCTATCATGATGTGCAATTTCAACAAAAAAAAATGTGCCACAGAAGTCAGACAAAAAACGAGTTTTCGTAGAATCACCCATTAACCAGATACCTAACCCTAAGTACGGTAAAATACATCTCCTTTTTTAAGTTGTACTATGTAAGGGTAGGTAAACTCTTACAGATATTTTGTATTCTAGAGATCAGTTTATTTGTGATAACTTAATAAATAATAATCCACCAATCTTCTTTTTTATATAAAATCTAATCGACCAGAGAACTTGAGAATTAAATATAAATTCAATTGGTAAAATTGTTGTTACCAAATTAATTTGAAGACATTTTCTATAGATGTTCTACACAATTTCACCATAACTATTTTCTTATCTTCATCCAAAATCACGAGTATCTATCAAGTTAATTATATTAGCTCTAGTAATCAATAGAACCTTTAGGTAAGATCGTTAGTCAAAGGTAAATGAGCATTGAGTAATCCATTAGGTTGTTCCTAAGGATCATCACTTAGTAAAACAATTATCTAATGGATTTAACGATGGATGTTTCTTCGTTAATTAAGATTTTATTATTGTGACTAAGGTCAACGTACATTTAATGAAAATTTTTATTAATAAAAGCTCTGAATCCTGGAGAATAATTTGGTTATTGAACGGTTTTGATAAATATTTTCTTGGTCATTATTTCCTTCAAGAAACTTCGTAGGCATTGAGGGTATAAAATATATAAATAGACTTCTAAAAATATACAAATACAAAATTGTAAATTCAACATTCTTTCCATCGTAACTAATAAATGAATAATCAAATGCAAAAAAAGAAACTGCCCGTATATAATGTTTCATAGATTTAATTATTCAAACAAATTTACATGAAAAATCTTTTGTCTTCTATATAGAACAGCAGGATAAAAATAAACTACAAGCTACTTAAAAGTATCTACTCAAACAAACATTCCTGTTAGTTTTACACATTTAATGCGTTAGATAACCGGTCTAAAATCTCACTAAGTTCGCATTGTGAAGAAAGATATTTTAATACAACGAAAAAAGGTCTGGCCAGAGAAAAAATAATGTAGACAGGGCATAAACCCTCTTTGAGTTAAATATAAATGTCCTATTCTAAAGAAAAAAAAAAGATGTCTCAAGTATCAAAACATGTCAGTCCTCGGAGATGTGAACACGAACGCACCGACACGCATGAGCTAGTAAAATCTCATAAAAGCGTTTTACACTCGGTTACTATGATTTATATCGATATTGAACGCATACTATCTTGTCGATATTGTACGGACCAACATCATCATCAGCCTATATTAGTCCACTGCTGGACATGGACCTCCCCTATGAGCGCCATAGCGCCCTGTCTTCAGTTTGCCGCATCCAGCATCTGCCAATAGTCTTTCGCAGATCAGTCATCCCACCTAGCCAGAGGGCATCTGACACTACGTTTGCCATGTCGCGGTCTCCACTCAAGAACACGTTATAAACAACACTACGAGCACGTAACGTATTGTATGGATATTGTACAGCTTAGGTCCCTAGGGGGGGGGGGGTATTATTTGACTTGACATAGATAATACATGGCTAGTATAATTATATTATGCTAATATGTAATGGCTTTTTATTGTTAGGTATAAGTGTCTTAAAAATGTTACTTATATTATACTTACTAACTTTACTATAGTTTTACAGAAATAAAAAAAAACTATACAAAACATTTTTAATTAAAATCTGCCTGATGTTGTGTGGATCGTCCAGCATTATTTTTATTTATTTAACTATTTATAGAGTAAAAAAATGCTCAGGACGAGTATAATATTGCCTATACTCGAAATAATAAAAACTTATTTCAGATAGATCATTAAGAATAGGCTTCTCTATAATCTGTGTTAATGCTAAACTAATTTACTACCAAGTATCTATAGCAGACTGTAATTCCGTCTGATTGTTGATGATTATGATGATGATGAATAAACTGTTCTTATGTCTCACCAATGTTATGACTTAATATAACATTACTGACATGGATCAATTGAGCTACCTTTAGACTGTTTGCAAGCGTCTGCAGTTAGCTCAATGGTTTCAATTGTAAATACTAGTTGTAATTTTTCTATTCCTTTGCTTGTAATTTTCGTTGTTATTAAAGTTTTTAATATAACTAGTTATGACTCAAAAGCTGACCAACTAAATAAACCTTAAATCATCAAGTATTATGCATATACCTACTTGTAATAGGTGAATTCACTATATCGCGTTTCAAATTATAAAAATAATGTCACCTACATCACCTATCACGTTACTGAATATTTTATATAAAACTAGAACACCTCCCGAAGGCATAATCCAAAGACAACACCGTGTTTGCATACTAATCTTATATCCCATCTTATAAGTTTTGTAAGTTTGTTTGTCTGTAACGGGTCTGCGGATCTGATAAGATAAACTTTCGTATGAATAAGGTGATAAGTTCTATCCGAATTCCTGGCTTCGGTGGACAGTTTTTATTAATTAATAATGCTGGACAATCCACACAGCATCATCTAGCCCCAAACTAAGCAAAACTTGTATAATAGGGTAGTACTATGACTGATATACTTAATACTACATAGATATTTTTTTTATAATAAAAAAACACCCAGAACCCCGGAATAACAGTTTCAACCGCCACAGACCATTTCAAAACATTTTCTCGGTGAACTGATTTTGATGATTTTTATCTGATATTTTGCTGGATCTTGACGCGTTTTTCTATACATATACTAGATCTAGATCAAGACTACCTATGTATGATCTCATACATAGGTGGGCACAGTTAATCCAAAACTTAACTTCGTTAATCGTTAAACCGGTAATGAAAAAGTTAACTTCGATAGGTAATCATTAAAGCACTAAATTTTCGAAAATTGAAAGCTATCTAAAGTTAACCATTGAAACATGGGAAATTAAATGGGTAATTCAAAAACAATATGACCATCTGAGCCTAACCTAATTATGCGTGAAATTTGGAGTTAGTTCTTATGTAAGAATTCATCAATTTATGACTATAATGGTAACATAGTGAGTAGCAGAGGGAGAGAAAGCGATTGCAACTTGTCCTTGATTTGAAGAAATTTTCATTTTTTTCAGCATTCTATTCACATTTTTGTCCGGATTAAGGCTTGACACTTGAATAGATAAGCAAAGTGATAATGCCCTTGACATCATCACCTATATTATCTTATATATTATGTATCAAACTGTACTTACCTATATGTTTGACACAAGCCACACATCATCATCTAATCCAAAGAAACAGAATTTTTGTTACTTATGCTAGATAAATGATATACTTAAAGCATTACATATAGATAAAGCATAAGTAAAACGTATCTAGAACACCCACAACAAATTAATATCTGCAGATCTTCCAAACATTTGACCCGAGGCAGGACTCGAACTTGCACCCTCCTACATCGCAAGCGGATCTACGTCTATTGTGTCATCGAACATAATACATACGAATGAACTAAACCTATGTTCAATTAGATTACCTTTAAAGTGAGCAAAAACTCGGACTGAAGCTAGTTTAGATACAAACCTCTTGAGACTTAAGCTGGAACGTTACTAGATATATAACATAGCAATACGTAGTATCATAAACCTAGTATATTCAAGTAACGTAGGGATAATAACAATGGAGTTATATAATATAAGAGATACTCTAGCTAGAGTATCTCTTATTAGCTGTAGCTAGCTACAGCTTCACTTTACTGACAAAGAAACTTACAATCAAGAAATAGAAATAAATGAAAATCAGTAT
This sequence comes from Eupithecia centaureata, assembly GCA_944547425.1. Taxonomy (NCBI): domain Eukaryota; kingdom Metazoa; phylum Arthropoda; class Insecta; order Lepidoptera; family Geometridae; genus Eupithecia; species Eupithecia centaureata. Next base: position 14,056,690 of record OX155684.1, on the reverse strand, counting down.
ATACAATTGAAACAATTGGGCTAACTGCAGACGGTTGCAAACAGTTTAGAGGCAGCTCAACTGTTCCATAATATGCCATAATATCAACCAGTATTATACCAGTCGGAAGCGTCTCCAAGACACTGGCTGCATTGCCACGCTGTATGCCAATGCTGATGCGCTGCGCCAGATACTGACCAGCTCTCGGGTCACGCGTCACATCGACCAGAAGCTCACATAATTCATTATATTATCAGCTTAATATACCATGAGATAGGAATGGATATTATGGTTTATTAAGCTTTCATTATGATAAGATTTCCATTAGTATAGAATAGAATAAGCATATTAAGCCTTAAGCAAAAGTAACTAGTTTTAGAGAACCCTAGTATCTAGATAAACCTAACATAGGATTTAATTAATTATTATTAACTCATTTATTTCAGATTAAATCCATATAATACTTATAAACTAATTAATTAAATTAAATGTCACACAGAAGTCACTTAAGATACTACTAACCAAAATATGTATTTTTCTTGTGTCAATATATTATATCTATCTAAAAGTAAATACTTTATATTATTAGCACACTTAAATAAAATGGAAATAACCAACAACAAAACGACTATAAAATTTTAATATTCTAAAATTTGCGTTCTTAGCGCTCAAAAGCGAATTCTATAGGCAACTAAATAATTCGATAGTACAAAGGGATAAGGTAACTTGAGAACTGGGGCCTTATTCTGCTAAACTAATTAATCCACTATAGAACCGGTGTCGTCGAACTTAGATGGAGGGAAGTGCGTCAAAAGTGTCAAGTTATATTTTGCAATTATTTACTCTAAAAATAGCACGCCCTTATAGATATCAGAATTTTCTTTAAGGATCATCGTGATGATTTTGCTATGATACCATTATCAAAGTAGCTACTGATTAGCAGATTTCGGCTTTAGCCCATTTGACAAAATACAGTCGGATTTATGCACTGTCATTGATTTAAATAACTAACTTATTAATTTATGTTAAGGAAAACACAGAAAATTAATTTAAAAAATCTTTAATAATACTCTTACATCATTTGTATCTAAATACAATATTTACAATCTTATTCTAACTTACACAATGAAAATGTCACAATTTTATTAAATTTTGTCACCATAAAATTAATTTATAAAATTGTTGGCAGTGTAAAGGCAGTGATATTTAGCTGAGTTGAGTATTTAATATTAATTAAGTAAAATAGAATTAAAGCCAAGAAAAAAACTGTCCCAAAAATGCATACCAAAATGACGTAAGTACCAGAAAAAAGTGAAAAATTGTATTGAGTACCAATATAAAAATTATAAAAATATTTATTCAATCTTTTATTTAAAATTATACCTATTCATGCATATGCACTTTTGGGAGAGCATTACAAGCACTTACATAGAAAGGAACTTACTAAAATGAGCTCAGTACCCTAAGTATACGTGTACCTATACCCAGTTATAAAGCGAAAAAAGTTTTCGGTAGTACTATAGACAATAATTCGCTTATACGTACAAAATAATTTGATCATTCTTACAAAAACTCACATCCCACATGATAATCATAGTTAGAAATTTTAAGACATGATTACGTACTTAAGTCTGAGTACCTACGTAACATTGGTTTTTAAATTTAAGCATTTGAGCATTTCTTTATTATGGTTTTTAAGCTCACCAGTAAGCCCCAATCTCAATATCGAAACATAATTTAACAATAGATATAAACTAAGAATCCATCAATATCAATCGATTAGTAATTTACATTATATCACACGAATTCCGCTATTCTACCAATATGTAGATGAAGCCAATAAATATTATATGATTATATTTTAGACATAAATCTTATTACAGGTGGATTTAATTAGATAACCCTCACAGGATCGACGAATTAGTAAACGAGAAGCGAAAATTTACCTTTTAAATTGTAAATTTGTAAAATAATCAAAAATCTATTTGTTTTAGTGCCGTAAAATTGGCAGTTATAAAATACGAATTAATTACATTACTGTCTATCGCTTAGCGGCGGGCGCTTGGGTGTGATGTTGGCAACCCTCGACGTTTTCTGGCCAATCACATACGTTTTCGTTGTAGTTGAATACTAGGTTCTGAGGGCACGGCATGTGGTGTTTTCTCTCTCCCTCGCACATATAGTACATGGTGCAGTCGGCCTTGTCTGGGTGGTAAGAGATGTGGCCGTCTTCTTCTTCGCATGTCACCTCGGTGGCTGAAATTATATTATGATATGAACATTAAAGAAGACAGGACGCTATAGCACTCATTAGAAGAGGCCTATGTACAGCAGTGGACTATAATTATAGGCTGATGATGATGTAAGAATAGTGAATGGCAAAAGTAAGACCGTCATGAGAAGATAAACTTAAAACAGTCCTGAATCCGGTTGACGATAGTATCGAGACGTGATAGCGTTGTGTTCGTGATGTCATCGACGACATGATCGTGTCATGATCATGATTGTAACGCGAACCTGATGTAATTGTGACGTGATTGTGACGTCCTCTTTTTTTCGTAGGATTTGGAACAATTTACGAAAATTCAATACAAAAATAAGACATCACGATCACGTATCGATAGTATCATTAACTAGACTTCAATCTCTCCTATATCCTCGATACAAAAACATATCACCAACAAACAAAAAAAAATCAAAGAACTCCGAAAGAAACTTACGATCCTTAGTAGTGTATTGTCCATTAGGGTTTGAAGACTCATAGGGTCCGTCGAACTCAAGGCGGACCTTGTAGTCGCCAAGCTCTTGCTTCATGGCTGTGATGAGCGGGTACTTCCCAGTGCCGCAGGAGCCTCTGAAGTCATCCATGTCGATAGACCAAACCATGATGCCTCCGAAACCTTCTTCTTTGAGCCAGGCCATCTAAATAAAAAAGTGTTAGCGTTTTATTATTGATAGGCTTGTCGAGTGAGAAACAATTTCCCAGTTTGCTTCTAATGAGAAAGTTTTATGTCACACTTTTCTACTTATCACTTTGTTACCTATCTCATCTTTTAAAATACTACAGACATCTTTATAAACATCATTCATACATCTTTTTAAATACTCGATTTTGAAGTACTTTTCATCAAAATCAATCAATCTCCTTCGTGTTGATATTATTATTATAAGTTGTTAAATGAATAGAAATAAATAAAAAAAACATTTTTTTGTAAAAATACAAAGAAATCTTTGGCTGACACATCTTTTTTCTTTGCTTATTTCATGTTGTTTCTTGAAGCGTCATAAAATAATTTACACTTCAAAAGTTTTAATCCTACTTTTACTACAACTTGGTTGAAACATATTTTATAAACAACCTTATAGATAGCGTCTCACTACTGATCAAAAGCCTTCCCATCAATTCCAACTATCCCTGGCGTATGTATACCAGGATTTGCGGTAGCAAGAGATTGCTACCGCAAATCCTGGTATACATGTGAAAGTCTTTACCTTAGTCTTCAGCGACCTCTCATCATCGAAGCCGACCCATTGGTCCTCCCGGTACGCAAACGGCACCATCTGCTCATTGTCCCAGACCAGCGTGGTGTTGTCTTCGCGGAGGAACTCGCAGATCTCGTAGTACGACATGAAACCTGCTTCGTTTGTGAACCTACCGGCTGCGCCTGAAGAGAAACATACTAAGTCAGATTCTGATTTTAGTAATACTTTATCTAGGTCATGTTGCCATCGCGATGCTGCTTAAATCATCGTCTATAGAAACCAAGACCGTTATTAAGAACATATTCTTGCAATAGTTTCTTATATCAGTCGATAATCAGTTTTAATTTTGGAAGTATCGAAAATATCGTCGAAGTATAATTTCTAGACATTGTTTTAACTCCTTGTATATATTACCTTACGTAATTGTATGTATGGTCTAGTGAATCCCAAAAACCAAGCTAAATGCAATGTCATGTTTGTAAAGTCGAATCGATCAATGGCTATACTAGGAGGTAGAATACTAATAGCGTATCAAATATGTCTGTTCAATAGCAATAGAAAATCATTTTATAAAACGATCACTTAATGCAACGATGTACCTATGTTCAAAACTAAGTTTGTAAGAAAAGCGAAATACTCGATTTCTTTATTTGCCTTGTATTCAAAACATAAAATGAAACTTATCATTTCATATTATCTAATTCTACTAATTTTTTTCATAAAAAACTTACCACCACCAGACGCCGGAGCACCGATATCGAACTGCGTATCATTGATCAGGGTGAAGGAACGTCCGTATGTCGGCATACCGATCATCAGCTTCTCTTTAGGCGCGCCCTGGCGGACCCATTCCCGGGCTGAGTAGTCCTGCAGGTTCAAAATGATGACTGAATAAGTGTCGGTTAAATCATTGTTGTCAACATCAGCAACATTGTTGTCAACATCACCCACAGCGTCGTCAACATTAACAACATCGTCATTAACATCAACAACATTATCTTCATAGAAATTATTAAGATTGAAGAGAACCAGAATATAAACATTATCAACTTTATCATTATTAACCACCATCGTTGCATAGTAATCAGCTACACAGACCAAAATGGTATTTTAACAATTAGACGTGACTTCTACTAGTAATTTAAGCTTGCTTTTGTTCACTTTCAATTCAATTCACAATCAAAAGCATTCCATAGTTCATATAAATTATAGACAATAATAAACACTGCTAGTCCAAAATTCTACATCAGTCGAATAAAAGTAAAATTTTGCTGTGAGTTAGTCTAGCAAGCTGCAGCTGCAATAGCGTAAGTATAGAAAGTACGTGGTTTTTTGGTACATACCACAGTAAGTTTCTTCTGGTAGCTGGTAGCACTCTCCAGAGGGAACAGGGGGCTGTTGTGTCCGACCTGGCGCTCCCATTGCCCGTGGAAGTCGTATGTCATGACGTTGATGAAGTCCTGGAAACATGAATACATCTTAAATAACCTCCTCAGCATATAAATAACTGCTATGGTATAAGTTGAATCTATTTTAAACTAGCATTTGCTCGTTGTTTAAATGGAAACGTCTCAAGGCTATTTCAATCCCATGGGAACTGATTTATGGGGTAATAAATAAACTAATATAAATAAATAAATAAATTGAACAGAGGAACAAACATTTTTCCATAAATGTACACTTATCCATCAGAAATCAATAACTATGTATTTATTAAGGCCTACGAATAAGCACTTAGACAAGTCAAATTTTAAAGTTTAAATAATAATGAAATTAATGTATGAAATAAGATTTATCTATCCATACATCTATACATCTTATATCACATACACAATCTTTTGATTTTTTAAAAACTTTATTAACAACGAAAATCACAAGCAAAGGAATATAAAAATTACAACTAGTATTTACAATTGAGCCATCTGCAGACGGTTGCAAACAGTCCAAAGGTAGCACAATCTTTAGCTTTTTTTGTTAGGATATTAATATGTATCTTACCAAATACTTGGAGATCTCAGGCACGTCGTATCCAGCGGCGATGGCCTCGAAGGACGCTGGCACGGCGGCTGTGAGCAGCAGACGCGGCTGGCCCGAGGTCTTGGCTTCTCCCTCGAAGGCATCTGCCAGGATATAACAACTTACCAAATACTTGGAGATCTCAGGCACGTCGTATCCAGCGGCGATAGGCTCGAAGGACGCTGGCACGGCGGCTGTGAGCAGCAGACGCGGCTGGCCCGAGGTCTTGGCTTCTCCCTCGAAGGCATCTGCCAGGATATAACAACTTACCAAATACTTGGAGATCTCAGGCACGTCGTATCCAGTGGCGATAGCCTCGAAGGACGCTGGCACGGCGGCTGTGAGCAGCAGACGCGGTTGGCCCGAGGTCTTGGCTTCTCCCTCGAAGGCATCTGCCAGGATATAACAACTTACCAAATACTTGGAGATCTCAGGCACGTCGTATCCAGCGGCGATAGGCTCGAAGGACGCTGGCACGGCGGCTGTGAGCAGCAGACGCGGCTGGCCCGAGGTCTTGGCTTCTCCCTCGAAGGCATCTGCCAGGATATAACAACTTACCAAATACTTGGAGATCTCAGGCACGTCGTATCCAGCGGCGATAGGCTCGAAGGACGCTGGCACGGTGGCTGTGAGCAGCAGACGCGGCTGGCCCGAGGTCTTGGCTTCTCCCTCGAAGGCATCTGCCAGGATATAACAACTTACCAAATACTTGGAGATCTCAGGCACGTCGTATCCAGCGGCGATAGGCTCGAAGGACGCTGGCACGGCGGCTGTGAGCAGTAGACGCGGCTGGCCCGAGGTCTTGGCGTCTCCCTCGAAGGCATCTGCCAGGATATAACAGCTTACCAAATACTTAGAGATCTCAGGCACGTCGTATCCAGCAGCGATGGCCTCGAAGGACGCTGGCACGGCGGCTGTGAGCAGCAGACGCGGCTGGCCCGAGGTCTTGGCCTCTCCCTCAAAGGCAGTGCGGAGTTCTTTCAGGAGGGACACGTAGGCGGCGCGGTCATCAGCTCCTCTGTGGATTTAGACAGTTTTATGGTATTGTATATTTGGCAAAACGTAAGTTCGTCACATTTTTTTACACTCGAACACTCCATACATTGAAAGTCGTCACATGCATTAAGTTTTAAAGTTCTTTTATAGTTTTGTTTTGTATTGTTTAGGAAAAGTAACGAAGTTGCTCTTGATGGCCACCAAACTCTGTTTGCTTCTGTTTTTTCCTTATTAACAATGAAAATTACAATCAAGGAATAGAAAAAATAAAACTATACAATTGAAAGAACCGAGCTAACTGCAAACAGTCTAAAGGACGCTCAACTGATCCATATTGCAAGCGTCCTCAAGACAGGGCTGCATGCGTCTAAGAACAATTATTTACCTAGGGTACTCCCAATCCACATCCAGTCCGTTGAACTGGTAATCTCTGAGGAACTCGATGGCTTCGTAAACGAACTGGTTCATGCGGAACACGTTGGAAGTCAGCTCTTTGAAAGGCGTGGAGCCAAATGCCCAACCTCCGATGGCCAAGAGAATCTGCAAGGAAACAACATGTAGATTAATAAATTTTTCAATCGAAATATAATAGTTATTAGTCAAATGATTTTTATAAAGTGTATGTATGAACTATCATACTTTTTTATTTTGGGTTGGGTTGGTTCGTAACGAATCCAATTCCTACTAAGGAATTCACTAAGGAATTTTGTTTTGCTTCGTTACGAACTCAAAAAAGTTTTGTTGTTCATTCATTGATTGTAATTTTCGTTGTTACTAAAGTTATTTATAATGAAAGAAATCAAAGATTAGATATGAATAAGACTGAAGTGTATAGAATGAGGAAAGGAAGGATTGTTAGTCACTGAGATTCCGAGCCTGCCTCTGCGATCGTGCAGCATTATTAAGTTTATTTATTATTTTATATATTTACTAGAAACCCGCCCCGGCTTCGCATGGTTTTATTATACGTACAAACTTCCTCTTGAATTACTCTATCTATTAAAAAAAACCGCATCAAAATCCGTTGCGTAGTTTTAAAGACATAGGGAAATAGGGACAAAAAAGCGACTTCGTTTTAGACTATGTAGTGATGTTGATCTTACCTTCAAATTAGGGTTCTTCTCTCTCAGCGCAACAACCTTGTCGTACATATCAGCGTCCTTCTCGTCGTTTTCAGATAGCTTGTGGTCCTTGAGGGTCGCGAAGGCGTAGATGAGGTGGGTGCAGAGAGTTGGGTCCACGTTGTCGGGGCTGAAGCGGCCGCCGCTGGGCCGCTTCGAGGACCACGAGGTCAGGTAGCAGAGGACTTGCGGGTCGCGTTCTGAAACACAAGGGAATTTTTATAGAGATTCATAGGTATACTTGTTTCTATGATATCTTTTCCCCTGCCGATATATTTTTTTAAAAGTCATTTGTTAAATGCTTTTTATGTACTCTTCCATTTTCTCGATATAGCTTAATATTTTAATATTTAAAGTTATTGAGGGTTAATCTCCGAAACTTCTGAAACATATTAAAAAAATTCATGAAATTTCAGAGTCATCGACCCATTCTTTAAAATTCATAAAAAAAATGCCTGATGACTTAAAGGTGGTATTCGCAAAAATAGTAGCAGAGGGAGAAGTTTTCTGTAAAGGGCTGACCCAACTGGCCCACATGCCCAGGGTCTTTCGACTGACAGTTGATGTCGGATAGTTCTATATTAGTCAGATTTGGTAGAAATAAGTGTAAGTACTAAGTAGCTAGATTTTGTTTCCGATGTCACTTTCTCATTGAGCTCTTCTATTGAATTCGTAGTTCATAGACTAATTAAAAACTCCACTAATGACTTCCAACCTGAAACGTCGTCCACGAGACACTATTTTATTCAATGGCTTAGTTGCTTTCCTCCAAAGGCCATTATAAATGCAAAGAGAGTATTACGAAGAGGCTAAATGCAAAAGAAACAAACCTAGAGATGGACAGTACACTTTATCTCTGGTAAATTTTAATGAGATCCTGGATTAAGTAGCTCAATTAATTGCAGGAAAGAGGGTCTTGTTACTTAGTTCAGATGTTTAAAGACTGTTGGTGAAAGTTGTATACTTTACTTTAAATTCTTTAGTAGGTTAGTTGATTTAGTGGGCGATACCTAAATATATCTCAAGAAAGTAAAGGGAGTCTCATATAAGTTTGATCTATTTTGGTGGGTTTCGGATACATTATACAAGTTATAAAAAGTCAAGTCGATAAAAAAAGTCTGTGCGTCTGGTCGATGCGACGCGTGACCGGAGGGCTGGTAAGTATCTGGCGCAGCGCATCAGCATTGCCATACAGCATGGTAATGCTGCCAGTGTCATGGGGACCTTTCCGACTGGTATTGATATGGATTAGATAAGTTACCTCTAGACTGTTACCGTCGGCATTTAGCTCAATTCGTTCAATTATACCTAGTAGTTTTAATTTATTTCTATTCCTTGATCGTAATTTTCGTTGCAAATAAAATTCTGTGTTGTTATTTAATTAATACTGTTTTTGAAGGTGTGACTGATTGTTTGGTATCTAAAGAATAATTTGTACTTAAAAATTAAAACAGTGCTCTTATAATCGGGAAATACGAATGTAATCGGGTTGAAGGAAATATGGCTTGGCAATAATCTCTAATTAGGGAATTACCTAAATGCACCGAATAGTTTCTTTAGTGACTGCTATTTGTTGTTTAAACCGAAATCAACTTTACGCTCCCACCAATACAGAAATTAATTATTTTTTATACCCAAATATAATCCATTTTGGACCACGCTTGCTCACCAAACAAAGTGACGTAGACAGAAGGCTCGATGGCAGTTTTTAAATCGAAAAATAAGACCCTTCTCAAAAAGAAGAATTTATTTTCGTTCGTGAATTACTTCACACTTGGCTGAAGCTTACCTACATTATAAATAGGCTTCTCTGGCAGATTGGATCTCAAGGTGTCAATGTAAATTATTTATGAGCTGCAGAACGTGCCAAGTTAAATAATCTTCAAGAGAGGTTTCTTTAGAGGAGGTGTTTTGGGAGTATATTTAAATTGTACTTTTATTCACAACGCTCGTGATTTCCAGTCATCCGCATTTTCCGCATCCATTGTCGTGTGATTATAGCTGGTGATATTTTTAAATGTGTGGATTTTCCAGCATTATTTATTAATTATTACTATAATTTAAGATCTTAAAATCCATTACAATTTCATAGAAAATCATGGGCAAGTTCTTTACTGATTAAAACTCGCCTAATAGTGACAGGATGTTATATTTTAACTAGCAAAGTACCAGATTTAGATGATGATCAAATTGTTACAGCATTAGAGGCGTCAATCAAAGTGTCCGACATAATTATCTAATCAATCAATCCTAATTCATTTAATTTAAATTTCATATAAGTGATTGATGAATTCAATAAAAGGGATATTGTCTAGAATATGGAAGTGGACTGTGGAAATCTCTGAGTAAAAATGTATTCAAAAGAGTATTTTACTTGAGATTTATTCATGCTTTTATACTGGCTTTGCTTTAGTACCAAATGGTACACAACTTTGTGACCCAATAAATTTCGCATCTGGTCCAGGAAAAACACGTAAAAGTGCATGACAGTAACGAGTAAAATATGTTATTTAACGGCAAAGCTATGTTATTTATCACCGATCCTTATTCTTGAGAACGTTAGCAACATCTTGCGCAGATTGTAAGGAAGGCAAACTTAAAGACAAATGAGCATCGTCAACGAAATGTGTGTGCAAATAAGGCTATTTCAAATCTAGCCACCTTTCTATCTAGCCTAAATTTATGTGGGTGAGTAAGTCTATTTTATGTTACCTATATAATAACTTAAAAAATTTAATAACGATTTCTTATTGAACTTAAGCTGGTCATCTAAGAATGATATCATATTATATTGATAAAACATAATAATTTAACATTATTTTTGATTCTAAGTTGTCTTTTAAAATTGTCATGTTGAACAAAAGGTGCTATTTACAAAAAAATAAACCTTGAATTCGTAATGCACTTCTTTATTTCATTCGTCGAACCAGAGCTATCGCAATTTATGATTCAAAAAAGGAGTACAAAAATGTATTTATTTTCAAAAACCAATTGTCTAATACAGATGTCATAAACTTGAAAGCTTTAAATCAAAAAAGCCATTTTCTTCACATCACCAACAAAATTTGACCTGCCTTGCCCTTCTGCACTTGAGAAAAATTCCACCAACCCAGTACATTGTACTCTACTTCAAGGCTCATTGTATTCTGGTCGTAACACTCTTGAACATAAAAGCTTTCGATGTTTCAAACTTTTAGCAACTATGTCGCGAACTTTCTAAAGATTTGTCAACATTTAAGACCTATTCATCGCATAGAATAAGTCACTTTTAGTGACTTATTCGATGCAATTCAACAATTCGACAATTCAACCAAATTCATTACAATTGATCCCTTACATTTAAAAACAATATTTTGCTTTCCTTATACTGGCATCTTCTTTGAACCATCACAGGATCATCAAGTGAATAATTGTTAATGTCCCCCTTTATATGAACTTATGATACTTTTTCGAAGTTCTTTTATAGATACCAGAACTTTCCCATACTTTGGTTTTATAAAACCATGAGGTTAATGCTGCAAAAAGCTTTTAACTGCGATCCCACCTCACCCGTTCTTAACAGTTCGGGTCCTAAAAGTGACCCTCGTGGCACTCCCGCCGACGTTTCTCGCTTTTAGTGTCAGATACTGTGTTTCTGCTGGTATAAGAGGTGTTGAGTGTACCCCACTGTCGAGCACAGAGAGTATAAGTGCTGAGCACTTACTATGTTATGCCGACTCTATTTATGTTAACAAGGCTTTTGTTTCTATGTCACAGGATCTGTGAGTGGGGAAACTTAGCGAGTCCTGTGCACCTCATATAAGTTAGCATAAATTAAAATGTTCATAACATACCTACAAGCTCATGATTTGCCTTTTTTGCAAACTTCAGAGTTATCAAGGCCTAAGACTCGCTTAGTTTTTATATGAAAGCAAAAAGTTGGTGGAATAGATAAGGGCGAAAATTTAGCTCTGGTTTAATTTGGATTACATGTAAAAGCAAAAGTGTAATCGTAATACCATACATGTAAGATCTTATATTTTGAGCAATTCATAATAATTATTTTGGAGTCGAAGGATAAAAAACTTGATCGTTGAAAAACATTTAAATTGTGTCTTTATCTTTCGTTTCTTTTGTTCGTTGTTTCATAAATGTAACACAATAATTAATAAATAAATTTATATTTGCACTCAGACGAATAAAGGATCTTTCAAATATGAATACGGCATTAACAGTTTATCACAGCCATGTTTGCTCTGTCTTGAGATATTATGGTGTCATAATCTGGGGTAATTCAACGAATGCTCATAGAGCTTTTGTAACTCAAAAAAAGTGTATTCGGGCAATATTTGGTATTAAGCGTAGAGATTCCTGTAGACCTTTATTTAAAACGAATAAACTGTTAACATTTCCATCATTGTATATTTTCGAGATGTTGAAATTTGTAAGGAATAACCTGCAATTGTTTGAGAAGGATGAAAAGTCTCAATACAGAAGAAAGATTGTACAAAAACCACTTAAGGTGCCCCAATTTAGACTAGATCTATGTAAAAGGAATTGCTACGCAATGGCCATACGGCTATACATATAATAAACTTCCGAATGACATGAGAAAATTAACTAATAATGAATTCAATCGTAAACTATATAATTGGCTCTGTCAAAATTGTTTTTATAGTATAGATGATTATTTGACATTTAAATTCACATAAATTATTTTTGACATATACATATTAATATTAAATTGTTTTTTTTTTATTAGTTTGACGATTTTTGAGCATGAATTCCTTTAATATAAATATTTCTGTATACTGTTAGCGCAAATTTTGATTTCTCTACTACTTAATGATTATTTCTACTTAGACTGAAATGTCCAAATTTAATTGAACATTTGCACGACTGTTATGTCAAATATAGTGATACCCTTTTTTTTAATACCATCATTCTCAACCTATATTTAAGCAAATAAATACTATTTCATATCATTTCATTTCACAAAAAAATAGTAAAAATTTCGTCATGTTAGGAAAATGCTCATATTACATAAGTACAATTTAATTAGTCTAGCTTGACTTACAAGCGTACCTACGAATAACATATGAAAAGAAAAATAGATCTGGGCTTCAAAGTTGTTTCTTCATATCAAATTACGCAAAATCCTCAAAGGGAACGAGTGTTACACGCTAAAATAAATTTATAAGGTATGCATGAAATCTTGAATTAGGCTGAGAATACATTTCAGGCAACAGGCATACAAATGCCTTAAAATGAAGACTGAATTTCAAGAATTTCGGGGGATTTGGAGGTATGATTGCTATCATTTGATATTGCTTAAATGTTTGCAAGAATAAATTCCATGATTTCTCTCAAATCTTTTATTATTTTGACTTGAATTCAACTGGTTCCACTAAGTTAACTTACAATTGGTTGTGTCTGCTATAAGGTTTTTTTATCAAAAGGCTTCTGGCTATAGATAACAGCTTTTTTGTATACCCTTCATAAAAAGTGAGATACAGCAACTATGTTGCTAATTTTTAATTTTGTTTTAGTTTGAAGAGCAGTTTATAAATGCTCATCCACTTTTTTATCGTTTTAGCTTAAAAGTTTCAATGAGCTTCATTTGGACGAAACAGTTTTTGAATTTTTAACTTTTGTTGTTGTTTATTACTACTACTTGCTTGTTTACGTTGAGCTTGGGCTTTTAGGGATTGCGGTTTTTGAAACACCGTACATTCGAGTTCTCTAGAACTCAATACTATTTATAATTTAGGTTTATATCTCTCTGTATTGTGTAGATCTAGATGATACGAAGTTGCTCTTGGTGGCAAACAAACTCTGTTTTTGTATCTCTTCATAAAATATACAAAACGAGAAGTGCCTCGCGGTTTCACCCGCATAATTCCCGTTCCGTGGGAATTCCTGGAAAAGGAATAGGAAGTCTACTAAAGACGCATCAATAAAAGCTTATGATAGGTATTAACAAACTGAACGTTTGATTTTTGGAAATGTCTTTGTTCAACGTTATAATTTTATAAAAAAGTGGTGGCGCTAATGTAACTCTAGATAGCGTCTTAGTTTCAGGATATAGGAAAAATACATAGCGCATGTAAGTACTTACATTTTTATATTTACGAATTTACAATTCAAGTCGGTTTCACTTTGTGCTCTTTGACCTTTAATTATCCTTGAGTACTATTTAGTCTCTAATTATTTGATTTCTTCCGACTTAATTTGACTGTTTTTGATCTTGACTTTCTAATTACACCTTTTGACATATTCCTCTTTCATTGCATGGAAAATATCACTACCAAAACACTTAACCAAAATAAACTCACTGTTCTTATCCAGTACAGCAGCACCGTGCTTGATGATCTGCTTCTTCCCTGGTTTCTTGACCCTCTGGAGCACGTCAGTCAGGCTGATCTTGATGGGTTCCGGCTTCTCTGTGACTTCGATGACGACGCTGGATGCTACTTCGGACCAGTCTACGTCCTTAGCGTCCTTGCCTCGCGAGATGCCGCGGAGTTCCTCTCTGAAATGACGCAGTTGTTCTTCATTCAAATTCAAAGTACTTTATTAAATAAATAAATAAAAAATCCGGACAGTCCACACAGCATCATCTAGCCCCAAGCTAAGCAGAGCTTGTGTTATGGGTACTAGATGACTGATATACTTAATACAATAAATTAATAGATATATTTTATTATACATAGAAAACACCCAGATCAACGGAACAAATTTCTGCAGCTCGTACACAAATTTGTTCCGAGGCGGGAATCGAACCCACAACCTCCTGAGTCGCAGGCGGACCTTCGCCCACCGCGCCACATCGGTTGTCATGTATTATTTATTCTTTCTTTATTCTTTGCTACACACACAAGATAATACAAAAAATTTACAAATAAATACATGTACAAAGGCGAGCTTAACCCTAAAAGAGTTTCTTTTAGACCTTACAGGATTCTTGGGCACGTCAAAATGAATTAAAATCATGTATGGCTTGAAGCATTTGAAGTGTTAATTTAGTTTATGTAAATCGACATAATGATCGATCGTCAATTTGTTTACCTATATTTAAAAAAAAAATCCTTTCTTGCCCTTGTCTTTTATGAATATGTTTTTTAAGTTTTTAATAGCAGTGGAATTTGTTGAATATATAAATAAATACAAATAATATATGTAGAAAATGAACATGAGTTACTCTGCGGCCATCGTCCGTACAGTGTCGGCCACCTGTGACGCAGGAGGTTGCGGGTTCGATTCCGGCCTCACGCCAATAATTTAGTTTTAGGATTTGATGATATTTTTTTCAGGTGTTCTGGGTATTTTCTCTGTTACATAAATTTATCAATCAACGTAATGTATTTCTAGAACTAATGGTCATGGAGTACCGAACTAAAAATATTGTAGATATGAATATCAATTGAAAAAAAAATCCTTGTTATCTTTTGTACTAACATAAATTATTTTTTTCATTGATGCCTTAATAGAGTTTAAAATCGCTATAAATAAAAAAATATCTCTGTTTTTAGTGAAATCAATCGGTAAAGTCAATCATGAGTGTATGATGTTACCTTATTCACTACAGTATCCTCTACCATATCATGCTGAGAGGAGAAAAAGCTTTTTTTTTTAATTGAAATTTAATTTACATAATAAAACGTTTTATTAAAAATTTAATTAAGTAAGTAAATTTAAATTAAATCAAAAAAAAGTATTTCTGTTTAACTCTTATTTTTTATTTTATTCTTTCATTATTAAGAAAATGGAACAAAACAAAATTTTAACTTAAATAAAACTTTAAAATTTAATTAGGTACTTATATGTGTAAGTACATGATTGTAATACATGACCTTTATTTTCGCAATAAAAATCATAAAATAAAAATAATATTTTTAAATTTAACAAAAAAGTATACTTATTCATTTATAATATAAATAAATATATATTCCTATTTTATTCAAAAATTTTATTTCGAGCTAACAAATTAAGATCTATTGCCATATCACTAAATGATGGATGATCCAATACTATAAGTAAGACAAATCTGTAAGCTCTTTTCACATTTATCACAATTTTTTATTAATCATTAATTCGCATTCCAAGACAATAAAACATTCGCCTCTAGTCATAGGAAAAAACAGAAGCAATGAGATACGTGCTCTACCGACTCTATATACGTAAAAATGTAGAGCTCTTCTTCTTGGCTAGTTCCCATAAAATTTAACTAGATGTCGCCACTAGAAAATTAAAAGGCGCTATCGAAGCGTTCGCGCCGCGAGACGGTTTCAGAACCCCAAATCGAGAACGGTATCATCATACAGTCCCTAAACTGCTGGACATAGGCCTCTTCCTATGTAGTTTTTAAAGCGTGTTCTCACTGAATAGTGTGAAAACGCTAATAAATAATAAAAAAAAAAATAGTAATATTTAAAAGCGATTACGGGTCTTAGTGGATCGGATAGTCTTACAAAATTATCTTTGTTAAGGATAAAAGATTATTTTGGTTAGTATAATTAGTACAATAAAATCGTACATTTTTTATATATCTGTATTATTATTATTTTTGTTAGTAAAAAACCCATAAGTTTTTGCAGCTGTAATCAGAATTAGAAATATGAATAATTTTGCGTAGGCAATCATGTGTAGTTTACAATTTAATATCTAACGTAACGTTTTTGATGATAATATTTGCTTTATTTTTGTTGTATTGCTTAACTTTTTTTTGACTGGACCGGTTTTTTGAATGATAGTGATTCTCGTACGGTCCCATTTAAATTTGAATTTTGATTAAGATCTGGTAGATTTTTAGTTACTTATTAAAGCATTCTTTATAGATAATGATGTTGAGGTGACCAATAGTTGTTGAGTATATCCATAATTACGTGATATATGAAGTCGGTTCTTAATTTTAAAAAAATCATGTTTTCTTTTTTATAAAACTATGTAAGGATATAATTATACTGCATATCTATAATATAAAAATGAATCGCAAAATGTGTTGGTAAGCGCATAACTCAACAACGCCTGGACCAATTTGGCCAAATCTTTTTTTTAAATGTTCGTTGAAGTTCAAGGATGGTTTTTACGGCGAGAAAAATTAGAATTATGTATAAAAATATGATATTTAAATTTCCCCGCGGGCGACGCTGCGGGGCGCAGCTAGTTATTAATAAAACGATGAGATTAAAATTTAATCACAGACCTTAGAGGTAGTACAACTTTTGCATACTTACGAAACAAAACTATCCTTCATATATGTAGCGTCTTGCAGCGCCTCCACCGGGGTAAAGAGGAACTTACTCTTCACAATTCTTCAGCGGGCAAGTGAGTACATTCATTCCAACTAGACTTACCTCATAGCTCCAATAAGCGGGTACTTGACATCGCCGCCACAAACATCTCCTTTGAAGTCGTCCATGTCCACAGTCCAAACCATTGCGCCTCCAAAACCGTTATCTTTCACCCATCTACAAGTGAAAATATATTTTATTAAACGCCCATAAAATACAGAGTCCGCAAAATTTTGATACACTACAGCGTATTCATAAAAGTGAGTTTTTAAATTTTGGCTTAAAACTAATTTATTTTACTTTCCAGTTTACTCGATAGATGGGAGACTACACTAGCAGGAAGAATATTGAATAATGCATTATTCATTTCAGTGAATCTATGATCTTCTCCTTGAAATTTTATTCCTGAAACTCCTGAATCGTATTTGATAAAAGAAAACTTCATGAAATCAGGAGTTTTTAAGTCAAAAAATAGTTCTACCAGACTGAAAAGATGGCTTTTTAAGTTTGAAATTAAAATGGTACAGACCTCACATAAT
This sequence comes from Eupithecia centaureata, assembly GCA_944547425.1. NCBI lineage: Eukaryota > Metazoa > Arthropoda > Insecta > Lepidoptera > Geometridae > Eupithecia > Eupithecia centaureata. The sequence continues at coordinate 14,039,284 of OX155684.1, read as the reverse complement.
ATAACAACCTTTATTCTTCATCGTAAAACTGTTATCTATTGAGTTCTAAGGTAAATTTGGGGTATTGTTTTGAAACACGCTTCTTATTGATCTATTTGTTTTGGTGTAATTGATGATCGGCTTATATTAAGCTGTTGGGAACTGGTTAAGGTAAATTGATAATCCGTCATTTAGGAGTGACATTTCTGATAAAAAGGGGCACACCTACACTAGACGTTATTCAGGGCCATAACTACCGGGCCCTGAATATCGTCCGGGTCCGGGTCCGTCCCCCTAAATCTTATAACACCACTCTTACTTAGGGTTAGGGTCCCTGAAAATCGTGTAGTGAATTACCCCTTAAAGCTTGTTGATGTCATGGTTCTTTAAAGTGTTGATCAGCTTCTTAAGGGCTTTAATACCTGCGATCTTATCTACAAGGTTATTTTTTAACTTTATTTGTTTTGCCGTTATTTTGTTTATCACTATTAAGTGGAGCATTTCAACAGCGGAATCCTTTCTTATTGAACTTTTTTACCCATTTCTTAGCACAAATCGCTTAACCTTTATAATAAAAGAGTGGAATGAGCTTCCTGCGTCTGTTGTCCCTTTAGAGTATAATCTTAGAGTCTTCAATTCAGAGTAAGTCTTTATGGGAAAGATTTCTCTATCTTCGGTCACGTCTTCACTTACTTCGATTTTATGGAGACCAAACGCTCGACCACTTACAATAACATTGACGACGGAATTCAAGTTAACAAGTAGAATGGTCAGAAAGACAAAAAAGGGATGCATGAGCATTCTTCGTGACACTACCTAAAGTCAGCTCACCAGGATGTTATCAAACTAACCTCATCTTATGTCTGATGGACCTCTCGTCGTCGAAGCCGATCCACTGGTCTCCGTGAATAGCGTAGGGCACCTTCATCTCGTCATCCCACACGTAAGCGCCTCCGTTTCTTAGGATCTCGCACACCTGAAAATGGAAGGCTATATAGGGATTCTGGATAATTCGGCGTCATTTAGACCCAAAGTTCGTGATAGAAAATATGTTTTAGAAAAGTTCTCATTACATAACTTAGATAGTTTTTAGCATACATTATAATATAAAAACAAGAATTTGTCTGTCGCCCTAAAAATATCCTTTAAACATTGCCTCAAGGTGGGAATCGAACCCACAACCGCCTTATTATAATTGGTAAATTTTACATTAAGTCATTTTTAACATTAGATTTTACTGCTGCTGGCTTTTAATATTTTGGACACAGTGATGTATTTTAAAGTAGGTAGGTACCATGATTTTGCGACTAAGAATTCTACACTTTTGAGAACTACATATTGGTGTAAAATAAACTAGAGTAAAGTAGATTAAGCAAACTTTACCCAATACTCGTTTACATAAGTTACTCTCATCGCAAACACTACACAACTTCGCCCTGGACATGGAAGCACAATACGGTACCCCGGTCAGATCCATCCAATTAATGCCTCGCTCGCATAGTTTCTAGAACTATCGACCATAGAATATTGTAAATAGCTGGTTACCTAGTAGATAAGAGTGTTCTCAGTAATCATATGGCGTGTTTGAAATGAAATGAAATGTGTTTATTTGCAAGAATACAAGTAAAATTTGGTCTTAAAATTAAAATATGTCCAGTTATATTCTACCTTATCCTAGGCATGCAAATTTTAAGTCAATTTTGGAATTATATTTAATTATTTAGAATTTTAACTTATCGTTTTATAATGTAATTTTAATGAAACTATAAAATTGAAAATAAGTTGAGTTTAAGGAAACTATAAAATCACAGTTGAATTGAGAACCACCTTTTCAAAAAAAGAGGAAGTTTTCGATACATCGTTTTTTTATGCGTAGGTAATAATTTATTTCCAACATGATTGATTTTCTCGCATGGTCCTATATAAATGAAATCAAGATCTAAACAGTAGTTTTTCAGTTAAGGCGCAAACACCAGCTAAGCTAGCGCCACCACATGGATGGAATTAAGGAATTTTCAAAATTCACTCATTCAGTTTATTGAACCTATCATAGCTTTTTTCATTTTGATAGTCTATTTGAGGAAGAGATGCGTATACAGAGTTTGGTGGCCACCAAATAACATAAAAAGTTCCTATGATAATATTGTTACATACTTTATAGGCTATGTTTGATTTTCTTATGCTGTCGGTGTGTGGTGCACTAAATAAACATCAAACAATATCTAAACTGAAGTTACCTAGCTACCCTCACATCACATTATACTGAAACTACTCCCAAAGCAGTTTCAAGTGCCTTTTCTATCAGCACTCATTTACATAGAAACGAGCATGTTGATGCAATGCTCGCCGAAAGCGCCTTTGACATGCTGTGAGCAATCTAATGAAACTCTGTACAACCTTTGCTCAGGTAAATAAATAAGGTAGACTGGAAATGGAATCACTAATTAGAAACTTGTAGGTACCTATGTCTTTTGTACCTAAAGCATGAACATTTCATTTCTTATAATAAGAAATGAAATGTTCATGCTTTATGAACATTAATTATGTAAATGAAAATTAACTGATCAATAATTGATCAGTTAATTTTCATTTACATAATTTATTGTTATTTATTATTATTGAGTTATTACGTTGTAGAATAATAAGAAAAACTAAATGAGAAAACTGTTATGTAAAGTGATTTTGAGTCACGGAGTTGATACTCTGTGTTTAGAGCCAAAGCCCTCACACTCAGGGTAATTTCTAATTACTTAATTAAATAATATCCTCAAAAAGTTTCGACTTCGTTAGAACCAACTTGAACCCGCAACCTTCTTGGAATGCTCTACCAACTGCGCTACGATGTGAAGTACTATGATTGACACTGTTATTTCCACCTACATGGGAATTTTAAGTTTATAAAACTAATGTAACATGTAGTTCGTTTGATAAGAAATGTCGCGTCGTGTCGCTTTTTAAATTTTAGTGAAAATATTTATATTCAAAGAGAACATTGTCTGGTAAAAACAGTCAGCACTGATAAGCTGAATCACTGATTTTCTTTTGGCATTCAATATATTTAATTACTTTTTTCATAGTAACTTGATGACCGATGTGGCGCGGCGTGTCAGTGGAGATCTGTGGGTTCGATTCCCGCCACAAAGGATTATACGATCACCTAATATTTGTTGCGTTCTAGATGATATCTATGTATAGTTAAAAATATCTATGAAATGTACTGTATTAAGTATATGAGTCACCTTGTACCTATACTTAACACAAGGTAAGCTGTGCTTACCTTGATGCTGTGTGGATTTTCCAGTAACATTTATTTATTTGCTTCTTATTTTACTACCTGGAATTTAAAAAGAACATACTGAAACGAAGTAGTTTTCCAACTAATAATAATTATCTCCTCACCTCGTAATAAGCCAGGAATCCCCCCTCCTTAGTGTACTTCCCCTCCTTCCCTCCCCCGCTGGCTGGAGAATTCACTTTGAAGTTGTTGGGGTTTGACAGCGTGAATGTTCGTCCGTATGTTGGCATACCTGCAACGAGGAATTACATTTACAAGGTCACTTGTATTTTAATTATACTAGCTGAGCTCTGCGTTGTTCCCGCGTTTGTAATAGGCCATTGTTATCCAAGGGTTGAAAGTAACTTATTTAGTCCCGAGACTCGGGCGCCAATAGGTCGAAGCACAAAATAAGTTACTTTCACCCGAGGTAAACACTGTGTTTTTCATTACGAATACAAGGAAATATAAATAAAAAACATGAGAAAACAAATTAATCAAATTGCCGCTATTTTTTTTTATTTATAATTCCAAGTAGGACAGGCGAAAGCCATGAAGCTATACCGCCTTGTCTTTCGTATTTTTTGAATTCAGTGAATTGTCGCTAAGGCGATTTTTTTTAGCTTCATCATTTATTCTGCCACTATCATGGTTCAATAGTAACGTTATAGCTGTCAATTGAAAACGATTCTCCCTAGGGCGGAAAAGTATCACTTTCAACCCGCTCTTCAGGCATGTTCAGACCTACTTTCCGAGTATGAGTAATGAAAAATTATTTCCATGGGAATACTGCATACTTTTAGGGTCAAAAAAGCCTCTTTTGATACAGGATAATTTTTTTCCAGCAAGAGCCATGCTTTTAAGCTATCCTGGTACCACATTAATTATACGATACCTACCAAAGTGCTAAAGTTTTTGAGTATGAGGTAAGTAAGTATAAAACCTCTTTCGTATACTTTTAAGAAGGTTTAACATAGCCTCCTTCGATTAGTCGATAATTATTTCTACTCATGATTTTTTTTTGTTGGGTGGCCAGTGCGGCCACAGAGTGCTTCCCTATCCATAAGTGATTCCACAATCGAATTGCCAACAGCATTCCAAATTCAAATATTATTTTTCAAGTAAGCCAGTAAGATTAAAGAAATAATTCTTATTTAAATGTGATTTCAGGATTCACCTAAAGTACCTATAATGTAGTTTTCGTCTGTTGTTATCTTTCCACCTTCCTTATTAACTCACCAATAATAAGCTTCTCTTTGGGAGCTCCAAGCTTCACCCAGAGATGAGCAGCATGGTCCACAGACAGTTGTTTCCTCCACTCCGAGTCAGTTGATGGAGCGTACAGGGGCGCGTTGTGACCAGTCTCTCGCTCCCATTTGCCGTGGAAATCGTAGGCCATGAGGTTGATGAAGTCTAGGTAACTGAGAGAATAAAATTAAATGGTGTTATTATCAATAGGCAGGCACAAGTGATTGCAGTGTTTATCCTTTAAGAAAACGTAGACTTTAAATATAAATATATAAGCACACCAGTATCTGCAAGCATCCTCGCACGAATTGTTTCTATGGATACATTTCAAGACCTTTTTCTATCCCATGCGAACTGATGGGGTGAAAAGCGGCGTATTCCAGGGCTAGTCTTATCTCATAAGGCATATTTATTCAATCCAAATGTAGTTCTTTTGGGTGTGTATTGCATAACTATGCTGCCGGTCTTTTAGTTTGAAACGCATCACTTGGTCATACACAATCTATGAACAATGCATAGATACAATAAAAATAAATAATGCTGAATCCACACAGCATCATCTAGTCCCGAGCTAAGCAGAGCTTGTGTTTTGGGGTCCTAGATACACCTATAATACAATATACGAATATTTTTGTACGATACGTAAAACAGACGGTGAAAATATCTGCATATCGAACAAACATTAGATCCCGAGGCGGGAATCGAACCTCCTGCGTTCTGTTCGAACGATTACCCGTTGCGCCATGCGGTCGTCACTACAGAGGTCGTCACATAATACAGTTTCACCCATCGCTAAAAGTATCTTTCATCACTTATTACCAATTTTTTATTCTAATCATAATAATTATTGAGACTTAAGACTTGTCTCCAAAATATTATGCTTTCATCGAAACTTCGTAGTTGATATTTAATACTCCTGTCTCTTTTGAAAACGTATCACAATTTTGAGGCAAATAATTAAATATTAGCGAAAGCACGTAATAACTTTATGTAACCGAATATCACACGAAACAAACCTGAAACCATTGACAAGACCGCGCTTAAAGCGCTTCAAAGCAAACTTGATACAGACAGACGTTTAAACTGACAATATGATAAGCAACAGACATCAAATGAAGAGAGTAATAACAAGGAAAACGTAACATACTGAGAAACTCATTCCCCAGGATTTGATACCGTATTGCAATAGAGAGTAGAACGTGAATACCTCAGCACTCGGGTCGTGTATTATTGTACGATGTTTGAATGGGAACATGTAATGTCTAGTTTACACTTTGTGAAGTATCAAGAGAAGTGACAAGTGCAAGTGACACTTATGTCTTGTAAGTGCGATTTCTGGAAACAGCGCGGCGCCTCACCGAGCGCCTTCAAATCTCAAAACTCAAGACGCAACTGTGTGAAAGATGCCATGCGTTTGTTCAAAGTGTTCCTTGAACAGTTATCGGAAATCATAATGTCACTTGAACTTGATACTTAACAAAGTGTAAACCAAGCATTAGGTTGAACAATAAACTAGGTATGTTTGTACGAGAAATTTCACATGCGACAGTATTTTTTGCCCCTAACTTATTTAGGTCAGTATTTAAATAGCAAATTGGTCGTATTGTCTCGCTGCGGTGTTTTACGAGAGTAATTTAGCAAGCAGAGTTATTGTATTGTATGATTTAAAAAGTGATTCTTTTGGGAGCGGAGAATAGGAAGGAGAATTTATGCTTGTTTTACTTTTGTTTCGGGAAAATTGCTTCAATATCTCTAAAAGCATTTATTTGTGATACAGATGAGCCTCAGAAATACAGATAAAAGAAGATTTCTGTACACAGAAACTTTCAGCAAGCCTGATATTTTTTCTGAATGAGTAAATGTATGAGATATCATCTTTTTTTCTATACTACACCTCGATTCATTTAGCTGTACTATATCTGTTACCTAATAGAGGAAATTATTGAAGTTTTTTTTTTTACTATGTTTTACTTATTTCCAATTAAAAAAAATATATCTCGAAGATTTAGGAAAATATGAAACGTTTTCTAGTCGTTGCCACTGTGATTGCATAAGTTTAGTTATAATTAAGACTTGCTACTTGTTTTTTTGCATTTATCTATAGGTAAACACACAATTCTACTGTTGAAGAATCGTCAATAGATGAATAGAAGTCTACAAAAACATACAAATAATATAGAAAAACTAGTTATAAATTTAGTAGAATAAGAGCTATGAATACCTGCTAACTATCGCAATAGACCAACTCATATTCTTAGAGTCGGTGGCTTGGATCCGTCGCTCCTTATTAATTTTATACTATTTCTTTTATTTTCAACAAGCGACCCGCCCCGGCTTCGCACCTTTTTATTATACATATAAACATTCCTCTTGAATCACTCTATCTATTAAAAAAAAACCGCATCAAAATCCGTTGCGTAGTTTTGAAGATTTAAGCATTCAAAGGGATAAAGGGACAGAAAAAGCGACTTTGTTTTATACTATGTAGTGATATTCTGTCTAGGTGTTATGTTATGTTATTATAGAGAACTCTATCCATATTGTCTTACCTAGCCACAGCAGGCACATCGTAACCACTCTTGATGTTGTCAGGACCGACTGGCACAGCGGCGGTGAGGAGCAGGCGTGGCTTCTTCACTTCTTGGGCTTCAGCTTCGAAGGCCTCGCGAAGTTCTGAAACAAAAAGGTTTTAGGTAACTAAATAAAAAATGCTGGACACAGAATCCACACTCCACACAGCATCGTCTAGCCCCAAACATAGCAGAGCCTGTGTTATGAATACTACAAACTATTGTTCTAATCGAACCCGCAACTTCTTGCCTCGCTGGCGGACTTTGCCCGCCTCGCTACATTGGTCGTCGTAAAGAGAGATAAATTGAATTGAGGAATTGAGGTTCAGTGATATCTAGATGTACAGTGGGATAACATCTGACAAATATCTATCAAGTCCTTAAAATCACCACAGTAAATCGATCTTCATTCATTTACATTTCCTTTTCAAAGGTTTCTATACCGAGAGGAGCTTACCTCGGTGTGTATAACCCAATTAGTCATCCGTAGATATCATTTGATATATCTCGGTCTAGGTGTTTTCTATATATAATAAATAATATCTATCTATGTAATGTATTGTATAAAGTATATCAGTTATCTAGAGGTAGTACCCATAACACAAGCTCTGCTTAGCTTGGGGCTAGATGATGCTGTGTAAACTGCCCGGAATTATTTATTTTATTTATTTAGGTCTCTCGGAAAGGTTTTATGGAACTGTATTCTTTGATAGCCCGTGGATCTTTAAGAATTTGGCCCCACGGTTCCAAGCATGCATTGGAAATAACCAAGTGATGACCTGAGCTCTAGGTTTGGTTTTCGTGTCCTCACGAAAACCGAGCAAAAACCAGCCGAAACGATGCCGTCTCTGTTCTACCGTCAAAACGAACAAAGATCTCATTAAATCTGGTATAAAGAACCACAATATTAAAATGTAGAAAGTCTATATATATTGATGTCGTTAATTGGGACTTAATAATTTTATTAACAACGAAAATTTCAATCAAGGAATAGAAAAAATTACAACTAGTATTATACAATTGAAACTATTGAGCTGACTGCAGACGGTTGCAAAAAGTCTAAAGGTAGCTCAATTGATCCATGTTAATGCCAGTCGGAAGCGTCCTCAATAGACTGGCTGCATTACCACGCTGTATGGCAATGCTGATGCGCTGAGCCAGATACTCACCAGCTCTCGGATCACGCGTCGCATCGACCTTAATATTAACTGACTCAATGTTTTGTCGCACAGTAAAGATGATGCAAATAATTCTTACTGTACAAATACTGTAAGCCGCATAGTTTTGGCAATCGGCAGTGCCTGTGTCTCCACTAACATAGCCGATATTTCACGCTCGAACATAAATCCACTTTCGGAGGGTAAAGTTTGAGTATAATTTATGCTAAGCTCACTTCAGCTGCACCGGCGAGGCGAATCCCTGCTAATAGTGTCTGGATTATCGCACTGAATTTTGAATATTAGAAGCCGTATTGTATTGAATTTTGTGGAAAAAGTTTCAATCACTACTTATTATAAAACAAAGTCGCTTTCTCTGTCCCTATTTACCTATGTCCCTTTGAATGCTTAAATCTTTAAAATTACGCAGCGGATTTAAATGCAGTTTTATTTATAGATAGAGTGATTCAAGAGGAAGGTTTATACGTATAATAAAACCGTGAGAAGCCGGGGTGGGTCGCTAGTATGAACAATATAAATGTTTTAAGTAACGAATGAATCAAATAAAGGTACTCAACAAAAGTTTCAATTGCACGCAGTTGGCAAATGGTTTATATAATGCAGGAATTTCGAAAGGATCCTCAGCTTCTCTGATGGACCGAGGACATAGTATGTAGTACGTAGGAATAGACGATAGATTCGAAGTATAATTCTGTGTGATGCATTTATATGTATACGTGACGACATATTTTGAAGAATTTTGAGCTTAATATGAACCGAATAAAATTAGATGTGTGGGTGGGTAGGAATATGAACGTTTCAATAATAATTGTGATGTTATTTTACGTAAATTAACACTCAATTTTAAGGATATGATCATAAAGATTACTTAAAAGCTAATAGGTAGGCAGATCTTGATCAATGGGACTACATAATATTTAGCTTTAGAATGTCATACAATCATGTTTTTAAAACATAATCTATCTTTTTTTGTTCTGTTCGTTATTATCAGGAGAAGGTTCTTATGAAAGAAAGAATTCAGAAAATTGTGCGAAGAATTCAAATTCAATATTGATAATTTAAGACAGAACAACGTCTGCCGGGTCAGCTAGTCCTAGATAAAAATTCGGAGCATAATTTCCACAATTATTAAGGGTTGTATATTTTACCAAAAAAAAGCACAAAATTGCAAAATGCTGCACATGCACACTCTTATGTATAAGCTTTTTAAGCTTTTTTATTTATAAATGCTAAGGCCAATGCTCCTTGCTAGGTTACTAATGTGTAATTTGTAAGTTGCCATTAGAAAGGCCTCTCTGGCATCCTAACAAGAAGCAAGATATAACTCTCAAACTGACAGCTTTCTAACTGTTTCTCATTTGAATATCACTGTCTAATGGAAACGCACTGGCAGTTGGCCACACGTTGTAGTAGCGGCATTGTAGCTTTCGACCAATATAATATTTTTTATTTAAAAAAATCTATAAACAAGCCAAATTAAATCCCTAACGTTTTACGTTCAGGCCACTTAATTGAAATACTTACTCGCTACGCCATTTAATCAAACATACACTAAAACGCCTTGAACTGGCTTCCTGATTTATCAACAGCCATCTGATCAGGTACCTACAAACCTAATTAGTTCGTATAATTACATACGGTCACGCATCCATCGCCTTATCGAGTACACTAGGTAATTCAGTTTCACTTTTGTTTACAATCGTTACCAGCCAGCATTTCCAATCGACTATACTAACCTCTTTAGTCGGTATACTACTAGATGCAGTTTAAATTTGCTTTTACAAGGAGAGTTGGTATTCCAAATTCAAAAGGGAATTAATTTCAAAATGGTTTCCCAAATGTACTAACTGAAATTCCATATTGGACTCTGCGAGTATTAAATTAGGTTGCTATTGCAGAGATATCCAATTTCATTATGGAAAACGATTGAAAATCGGGAAATGCAAGCTTTTCTTTCAGCAGCTTTTAATTTTGTGATCTGCAGGCCAAGCATGGCGTTTTAAGAATAAAAAGAAGGTCTAGAAAAAAGTCTAGATAGAATCCCTATGGGACGTAGTCGTAGGATCTTTGGAAAGAAGATAGACACGAGTGATATCGCATCAACATCATTACGTAAATTTTATAGGAATGAATTTCTAAATTTAAAATTTCAATGACGATGTGATATTTCTCAAATCTTTCGTAGACAACAAACGCTGTGCTTGGCATAGGTACTACATAGAGTAAAGTGCGCTGCGTAGCTATTAATTATATTATAAAATGTGTTTTAATTTTTTAAATAACTTGAAAATTAAAAACAGAATTGATACAAAGTATTTTTTGTTGCATAGGTACCTACTTAAAATTTATCAAATTCCTAATTTTGATTTTTGTGTTTTATAATTCCGATGCAACAGTAATAAAATTGTTTGATATAAAATATGAAATGAAAGATCAATCTGTAATTTTATAACTATCACTTTTTATGGACTGGTCCTCCAATTAAAATCTATTAATAAATCTAATAATTATTTATATGAATGTTTCCTTAATTAAAACTCTTAATTATTTAGTGCTTGAAGTATAAAGAAGTAAATATACGAGCCTCTGTAAAAATACTTTCCCAAGAAAGCTTCTCAGCCAACGTTTTTTAAATAATAACTTGAATAGCTCTAAAAGTGGGACCTATAGCATGGAGTAAAATGAATAAGTAAACAGAAAGTTTACGTTACCGCAAATGGTGAATAAGTGAACACATAAAGTCTATTTCAAGTTTGAAAACCTTTCAGGATAATTTTAAATAATAGCCGAAGTTTGGTTTTCGTAAATAAGTTGAGGCCGAGCCAAATACAAATACATGAGCCCAAAAGGCACGTTATCTAATGAATTAGGCCAAATTAGGAATAAGTAGAGCAATATGAATAAAGTTATCGATATAGCTAAAAGAAATCCTACTAATACATATTTTAAACGCGAAAGTTTGTAAGTATGGATGGATGGATGGATGTTTGTTACTCTTTCACGCAAAAACTACTGAACAGATAATGATTAAATTTGGTACAGTAGCGTTCACTATTTGCTATACCCCTAATTTCTAAAATATTCGCCAACAATAATGTTGAAGAACTTCAAGCAATCTTAATCTTAGTGCAAAAACTTAACAATAGTTGAGATTCGAACCACGGCTTATCGCATCGCAGTCGACCGTTCTTTCATTTCTGCTACCCGGTATGTTGACTCATAGTTCGAATTTTTAAGCCAGTAGTTTTATCTTAACGGTGGTAGTTGAATCGGTTGAATGCATTTATTAATTTTGTTCAAATGAATGAGGGTAGTTTTAATATTTTATGTAACAAATGACAGTCAAGTAATCGTTTCACCACCGCTGGAGTATAATTATTGTTATGGCATTAGTAAACTGTGTTTGCGTGATAAAAGTTTGAAATATCAAAAAAGAATAGCCATTTAAGCAATTTTGTAAGCACTAAAACTATAAAAAATCATGAACAAAACGTTCCTAATAAAACTATTGCAAGTCAGCTTGGGATAAGCGTAAGTGTATTTTTATTTTGTTTTGTATTGATTCGTCGTATTTATTGAGCATAGATAATTAAAATTTTATTTAACTTTCAAGGAAATAACAGTTCAACTTTGGGTGAGGAGATACGCTTTGACTGAAGATGTAAAGGCAAAGCGATCGGGTCCACGCCCATGGGGTTTCACATCAGAACGCCATAGACAAATTGTGAATACTCACAGCCATGTCTGACATGGAGGGTCGGATAATACTATGGAGGAAACCAAACAAACGACTCCTACCACAAAATATACTACCTGTTCAAGCAAGTGGCAGAATTACCATAGGTAAGATGTGATATAAATAATAAGTATTACCTTGCAAATTCTGCTACAAAATCAGTTTCTTTTACTACAGACTAAATGACCTATCTAGTAAATTTCCAACATCTTTTTTATTACAAACTAAATTGCCTGTCTAGTCAATTTTTAATTGAATTTATACCCCTACCTACAAGTCTTGAGAAGTCAGTGTTTTTTTCAGGTTATTGGGGCTGGATGTCATCCATGGGCCCAGGAGAACTCGTAGAAATTGGCGGCCGCTTGGGGAACAATATTTACAAGTGTTGAAAAAAGTTATAATACCACAGTGCTCGTTGCTTATCCAGTATCTCAAATGAAAAGTAGGCTACGACAAAGTATACCAAGCGAGGGTTATCCAATTTGATATTAATTTTGAGTAAACAATAAATTAGTTTTGCTATGGTAGTTCTAGCTTGCTTTTCATTTAGCGTATTGCACAATGATGCTCCAAATTTTTCTAAATGGGTAAATAATGGTCTGTTACACACGAGAGATCTAAATTGTTTATATTTATTAGATGCTGCCTATAACAAAGTAGACCTTACAGTATACTGTGGTATAGGTATTCTAATAATAACAAAACATGTTTGTTCTACTTGTGTGTTGACTTTTATTTACAAGGATTATAAAACAACATAGTTGTGTGAAAAAGAACCGAAAATGTAATAAATTTTCTTAATATAAGTTAATATCATTATAATGTAATTTATTTTCTCTTTCTTTCTATTGTATTAATAAAATAACATCACATAAAATCTGAGATGTGTTTATTATATTCCAATCATACCCTATTTCTTATTAGTAAAAAAACAGATTATAGACAATTATTATGCTACTAGCTGGTGCCCGCGACTTCGTCTGCGCATGATTAGTATTTCGAGTACTCGCTATTTCATTGCGTAATTCCTTTCTCGTGGGATTTTCGGGATAAAATAAAGCCTATGTGTTATTTCAGCTTATAATCTATCTCTGTGCCAAATTTCATCCAGATCCGTTCAGCAGTTTTTGCGTGAAAGAGTAACAAACGTCCATCCATCTATCCATTCATCCTTATAAACTTACGCGTCTATCAGTTCAATTCAGTTTGGTTCCCCTAGGCTATACGGGTTTTCAAAAATTTCTCACAGCATCTGAACGACGCGCGCGCGTCGTTCAAATGCTGTGAGAAATTTTGAAAACCCGTATAGCCCAGAGGAACCAAACTGAATTCCGGGATAAAATGTATCCCATGTCCAATCGTCCCGAGTTCCATTCGAATTCATTCACTTCCCTCGTGATGCGTGGTTAAAGAATTTTTCTTTCACCCTCTCTCCCAGGGGAACCTTACCAAATTCCGCGATAAAAAGTATCCCATGTCCTTCCTTGTAGTATGAACTCAAATCGTCCCAAGTTTCATTCCAAGTCATTAAAGAATTTTTCTTTCACCCTCTCTCCCAGGGGAACCTTACCGAATTCCGGGATAAAAAGTATCCCATGTCCTTCCTTGTAGTATGAACTCAAATCGTCCCAAGTTTAATTCCAAGTCATTAAAGAATTTTTCTTTCACCCTCTCTCCCAGGGGAACCTTACCGAATTCCGGGATAAAAAGTATCCCATGTCCTTCCTTGTAGTATGAACTCAAATCGTCCCAAGTTTCATTCCAAGTCATTCAGCAGTTTCAGCGTAATGAGCGGTAAAGGAATTTTACTTTCATACCCTCTCCCATGGGAACCTTACTGAATTCCGGGATAAAAAGTATCCTATGTCCTTCCTCGTAGTATGACCTATAATCATGCCGAGTTTCATTTAAATCCATCAAGTAGTTTCGGCGTGATGCGCGTTTACGATACAGACAGACAGACAGACAGACAGACAGACAGACAGACATGAATGAAAAAAATTACAGTTTTGGCTTGAGTATCGATATCTCACGCTCTACTTTGTCACAAACTGTCACGTTACGGCATTCATGGTAGCTTATTTCGATGGCTGTGTTCTTATTTAGATAAAAGAAGTCAGCTGGTGGCGTTGAAAGGCTTTGTTTCATCGCCAGTAGAAGTGACCTCTGGTGTTCCCCAGGGATCCCATTTAGGACCTCTACTATTCGTGATATTTATAAACGATTTGATTCAACGTCTTTCTTGTAACTGTCTCCTATATGCGGACGATTTAAAAATATTTAATACTATCACTAACACCGAGCATTGTGACACACTTCAAAATGATCTTCACACGTTGTCCCGATGGTGCATTAGTAATCACATGTTCTTAAACATCAGTAAATGTTTTACCATTTCATTCACTAATAAATCAAAGAAGATTATTTACAATTATGAAATTAATGGCCATGTTTTGAATCGTTCGTATGTAGCTAAAGACCTGGGAATTTACTTTGACGATAAGCTTTCTTTTCGACCACATTACCGACATATTACTTCCAAAGCTTATAAACTACTAGGGTTTGTCTTCAGATCAACTAAAGGCTTTAAGAATCCCCATAGTACCCTTTACCTTTTCTTTGCTCTTGCAAGAAGTATTCTCGAATACGGTAGTCCTATATGGTCTCCAAACTATAAAGTCCATAGTCACGAAATTGAAAGAGTTCAAAGAAAATGTCTACGTCTGTTATGCTTTAGAATGCATCCTGGTCGTTCTAGCCTGAATTACGAAGACAGACTATCAAAATTTAATGTTCAGTCCTTGGAAACCAGGCGTATTCACTTTGATACTATCTACTTATATAAAATTATACATTCAATCATTGATTCTCCCAAGCTGTTATCGGAGATATCTTTTAATACCCGATTTAGTGCGCGTAGGTCCAACACGATCAATCTCTTTGCGTTGTTAACTTACAAAAACAATATTTCATTTTATAACCCACTAACCCGAATGGCCCGCCAATACAATGAATTAGCCAAGGAAAACATCGACCTTGACATTTTTGTCCCAAAATTGAGCCAGTTTACCCGTACATTAAAAAATATATATATATAATCTTTATCCTTGAATTATAAGTTCCGACGATTTTAATTAGATTCAATCATGCATACTTAACTCTGTTTAATTTTTATTTTTAATTACTTATGTTCCTTTTCTATTTTTAACGATATTTTGCTCGCTTACTCTCTGTATGCACATAATTTGTGAAATAATTAAGTTCAAAACCCATATTTTTAAGTACTATATTATATTATGTGATTATTTTATGTTTTGTGCATCTTAATAAAATAAAATAAAATAAAATAAAATAGAGTGCCCTCCAAAAAAAATTTTCAAAATATCTTCAATGTACAGAATTTGACCTGTTACAGTTTTATTATAAGTATAGATAAAGTCATAGGTGAAAAAAAGCAAAAATAACATCGGTATAATGAATCGAACATCCTACCCTAGAACACAAGCCGGACCCTTGAACCACTCATCCAGATTGTGATTGCTAGTTTAGTCGAAATTAAAGATAGCTTTTATTTAGCTAGCTCAATTGTTTTAAAAATCATTTTCATTACTTACCAGCTTATTTTTTTCTTTTACAATAATAGTAGTAATTTCCTTTGTTATTTTAGTTACTAGTGCTTTGTCAAAAAAAGCAAAAAATTGTTTAAGTAAAGCAGCAGGATTCGTTCCTGGTATGTCTATTAGGGGGGGTAAGCAAATAATGAACGCCTCTGTACATAGATAGATTATAATCTGGAATAACGCATACATTTTATCCCGGAATTCCCACGGGAACGGGAATTACCGAGGGTGAAACCGCAAGGTGCTGCTAATAATAAAATAATAAATAAATAATAATAGAGACACACAGCAACAATTAGCCCCAAGCTAAAGCTCTTCATAATATGGGTATTAGATGATTTTTCATTATATAAGTAGATAGTTTTTATTATACATTGAAAACACCTTGAAAAAATGTCAAAAATGGAAAAAAAATATTGTACAAACTTATGTCAGTTTTTGTTTAGTAGGTACCTAGCTAAACTCAAAGCCTAGACAATTTGAGACATTAATTTCAATTGCTGTTCCTCTCATGCAGATAAAATCTGCGAAGGATTTCTAAGACATGATTTGAAAGGATGCTCCTTGAAATTACACAATTCAATTCAATAACCAAGCTTTATTATTTATCGGTCATATACTACATGCAATGTATCTAAAGATCATTCAGATAATATTGAACATTGAATCGGGAATATTACTAACCCAATTCTATTTTTATTATATATAAATGACGTATCGACTGTTCTCGACAAAGTAGATGTCATCTTATTTGCTGATGATACTAGTCTAGTTATAAAAGACTCCTCCTATGACATGCAAATAAAAATTTAATAGAATCAATAGATAAATTAAAAATATGGTTCTCAGTTAATAATATGCTCCTGAACGTGGATAAAACCAATATTACTCCGTTCTCTCTTAGCACTAGACCTAATGACCTATCAGGACGTCTTAAAAAGGAAACATTAGAAACCCTAAACATTAGTCACAGTAACAAAGTCAAATTCCTAGGTATTTGGCTTGACACTAAAATGACATGGAGTGTTCACATTGATACTTTGACTAAAAGACTGTGCTCGGCAACCTACGCCATAAGAAAAATTAGAGAAATAGGAGGGACTAAAGCAGCACGAATTGTCTATTTTGCATATTTTCATTCCCTTATGACTTACGGAATATTAGTCTGGGGGAAAGCCGCTGACGCAAATCGAATATTCCTGTTACAGAAACGGGCAATACGGTACGCATTAGGTTTAAGGTTTTTAGAATCGTATAGAGATAGGTTTAGAGAATTAGGCGTTATGACAATGGTGGAAGAATACATCTATCAGAATTTACTATATGCTAGAAACAACTTACATAATATCAAGTATGTAAAGGATGGACATAGTTACAATACAAGACATAACAATAACTTAATTATTCCAAAAACGAGGTTAGCTAAAATCTCATAAAGTTTTGTTTGCATTTCAATAAAATTATTCAATATGTTACCAAATGATGTAAGAATTATGTCTGATATCAAACTTAAATTATTTATCAAAAATAGATTAATAGATAAAAGTTATTATAGACTGGATGAAGCTTTGGCTGATAAAAATATTTTTACATTAAATTGATAAAAATTTGACATTTGAAATTGGACATTTTTTAAATTATTTTACAACTTAACAATGCTATTGCAGCTACGAATCTTTCTTGTGTTATCCTTTTGTATATTTTGAAATGTATGTTTTGACGTGACTAAGTGTTCAATGTGAATTTATAGTAAAAATAAATACAATACAATACAATACCCAAAAATCCCTAAGACCCGAAACACACATTTGCTAGATACAAACAAAAGTACAAAATTATCTGAGCGTCTGGTCGATGCGACGCGTGACCCGAGAGCTGGTGAATATCTGGCGCAGCGCATCAGCATTGCCATACAGCGTGGTAATGCAGCCAGGGCTTGGGGACGCTTCTGACTGGAATGACATGGATCAATTGAGCTACCTTTAGACTGTTTGCAACCGTCTGTCTTAGCTCAATTGCTTCAATTGTAAACATTATTTTTAATTTGTTTCGATTCTTTGGTTGTATTTTTGTTGTTACTAAAGATAAACTCACAAAAAAGACACGATTTAAAGTGAAATTAGTGTTTTTTTTGCAAAAGCATCAAAAGGTGTTTTAAGCGCGTTCATTTATTAAGCATTTCGTGCTTTTGAAAGCTCGACGGAAGTAGAGATACTGTTAGTACTATTATTTATTCTGTGGTACGAGCAAAACGCGAGGGAGGTTCTTATGAGAAAAGGTTGTTTTCGCAAAACGGAACATATATTTATGAAAATGAAAGACGCAACTGCACAAAATAGTTTATTCTTGGCAAGAGACCTAGAGCACTAAATCTCGTATTTTAGATACAAACAGAATTTCAAATCAGGATGTATGCTTTACCAAAAGAAATCGATGTTCTACTTCGTGTACAAGAAAATGAATTGACAACCGATGCGTAAGCTTAGATGAAACCCCAAACAAACAAAATTGTCTGTTGCGTCCCGATGGTAAAAAGCCTGGGCCCGAATTCCAATAAAAACATCGCTTCACCATTTAAATAGTATCGTGTCAAAATAACAGTGTAAAATCTTTTAGGTATTCTTCTAGCACAAACTTTTTGAGATTAATTCATAGCTGTGACGATTATGACTACCAAATTGACATTCAAATAATGAAAGTCTCTTTAAGCACAAAAAATACATAGTAGAATAATACCAAATACAATAACCTCATTTTAGCCATCTTGATTGTATGACGCTATTGAGACCTTTGTTTTGAAATTAGTAGAATTCGGCCATAATCATTGACGGTATGACACAAGTCCCATGTGAGTTGTGGATGGTTATTTTGGTTATTTGTGTGGGACGCTACACGTGTCGACGTTTTACCCTTAAGTTCGTGTTTAATAAATATTCCCATAGTGAACCTTTCAAGTGAAGTGAAAAAAATTAATAAACACATACAACGTGGTAATGCAGCCAGTGTCTTGGGGACGCTTCCGACTGGTATTGACATGGATCAATTGAGCTACCTTTAGACTGTTTGCAACCGTCTGCAGTTAGCTCAATGGTTTCAATTGTAAATACTAGTTGTAATTTTTCTATTCCTTTGCTTGTAATTGTCGTTGTTAATAAAGGTGTTAAAATAAACACTCTATTTGATAATATAAAATAAAAAAATAATCTTGAAATGTTTAAGTGTCTTTTTGAGCCTAAAGTAATGAACATTTCATGCGGATTTTGAGAAATGCCTATTACATAATTATTTCCGGTCGGAAGGAAATAAGGTAAAGTCAATTAACTTAATAAAGAAAGAATCAAGAATTAGGTAACGACATTGAATACGATATTATCATTAGCTATACCAATTACTTACCTAAGTAGTCACAAACTGCGTTTTAACACTCAAAAACTTCAACTTCTTGATTATGTTTAAGTTACATTAAGTTAACCGACAGACATAAGACATTTATGTAAACCGTGTGACATCCCGTTTTACACGCAAGCCAATTTTTTACAGTGTTCTGTAGAAGTCGATAAAAGTTACTTCGAACGCTACTTTTTTGAACTCTATAGGTTACATTGAATGATCTTACTGACTGCGACATATTTGCGGATGAGTTGAAGGATCTAATGTCAGTTTATCTTCTCTAAATTCAGAGGAATGAACGATTTCTTATATAAAAAGGCTTTGCGACTGTTGAATTATTTCCGAACGATTCCGGAATTTCCGAATTTTTAAAAATTAATCTTTTGCACAAACTTTGTACCGACAATCACAAATACAGCATAAAAAGAATTGTCCAATTTGGTGCAGTTTTTCTGAAGTTATACGCTTAAATATATTTCGACAATTCATTTGTTTTTATATAGATGACAAATTATTAAGATAGTAAAAAAAATATCAAATCTGACCACTAGACTAGTTTTGTAAAGTATTCGTATTTATACGAATTTTATTGACTTCGACTAAGCATTTCAAAACAATTTAATGTAGATAAGTTTACTATTTGAAGTCGTTTCATAGTTTTTCAAAACTTGCCAAATCATTAGATAAGAAATTAAATAAATAAATAATTCCGGACAGTCCACACAGCATCATCTAGCCCCAAGCTAAGCAGAGCTTGTGTTATGGGTACTAGATGACTTATATACATAATAGAATATTATTACATTAAATAGAAATTTTTTATTATACATATTAATTACCCATAATTGAATGGTAGGTATAGATATTTCGTTACACAGTGGCAAGCTAACCGACAGAATTAAATTACGGGTAACTTTGTCGGCGGTATCACTATTTGTCATTGGAATAATTACTCTGTAACCGAGAATCCCGGTACAGCCGTTAATGAGGTTTCCGAGAAGCCGAAGGGATGTAAATCAAGGGTTGATTAACTGTATCAAATGCGGTGAGCGAAGGGAGCCGCGATATTTGAGAAGTGAGGGATTTGAAATATTATGAGGATTCTGTGATCATCATTTAAAAAAAAAATATCTTTTAGTGACAGCCATTTGCTGAGCGAATTATGGATGTTTTACTTCAGCAGTGAAAAATTTAACTGATATATTTTAATCTCTTTTTGTCCTTTAAATAGTTATCAATTTATTATATAGGTATTTATTATTGTACATTATCGATCTATCGAAAATATTGCAAAAAAGTATACGTAGGTACTTGTTCCAAAATCAATTACTTTGAAATTGTTATGCCGAACTGTTTTAGATCTGTGGTTTTTGAATAAAGAATTATCTATATATTTATTTATATTCTCGCGAGAACTACTGTTCATAAATAAATATGTAATAATATTACATAGTTTTCATTTTTTTTCCAGTCTCAAGACGTGATAGACCATCAGCAAATTTCAGAAAGAATATCCAATTTTCCTAATTCCTTTGACAAGTGGCCTAGGTTCTGAGTGACTCTTTTGTAGACATAAGGATGTCCAATTATGAACCCAATCACTTATTTTGTGCTTGACTCATCCATTGAGAAATCCTTGACATTTTTATAAGGTCAGTAGAGGCATAGGTGACCGAGTTTTAGCTGTTATTTTACTTGTTTTTAACATTATGATCTCATGAATACATTTTCTTAGAAACTCTATACGCTTAAGAAAGAAAGATCTGGATAAAGTTGTAACAAAGACTGCGTTGCGAAAAATTAAGTAAATACTAAATCTTTAATAACTAACATCTAAATTACCTTTGTAATGTTTTAATTTTTTAATGTAAAGGTTTATGTATTTATAGTGCGTAAGCTATAGTTAACACGACCGATGTGGCGCGGTGGGCGAAGGCCCGCCTGCAACGCAGGAGGTTGCGGGTTCGATTCCCGTCTCGGAACAAATTTGTGCACGATCTGCAGAAATTTGGTTCGTTGGTCTGGGTGTTATAATAAAAAAAAAAATCTATCTATGTAGTATATTGTATATAGTATATCAGTCATCTAGTACCCATAACACAAGCTCTGCTTAGATTGGGGCTAGATGATGCTGTGTGGACTGTCCGGAATTATTTATTTATTTATTTATTATTTAATACCCGGGTAAATTAATGAAAGAAAGACGTGTTAGTAACACCATATTTAATTCGAGAACGGTTGGACCGATTTTTATGATTTTTGTGTTTTTGGATTTGTCTTCGTTGGGAATAGGATAATAAATATAAAAATATGATATTATACAAATAAATAAATTTCCACTTGGGCAACGACGCTGCGGGGCACAGCTAGTGACCTAACATAACAAAAAAATTGACTTTGAACCCGCGGCCATACCTCAGTATGGGAAGCGCTCGCAACTGAACCACGAAGCAAATAACCTTTATTTTAAACCAGCGCTATTTTATACTCGCTACGTAAAATATTCACATCTTACGTTTAAATTCACAGCATAAGGTATAGGTACAAAGCTTCTGCCAGCTAACGACTTCTACACGTAATTAAAGACACACTGTGGTAAGCAAACTCACTGAACTTACCCTTACCAGGCTGAGTTGGGGTAGTTTACCCTAACCCACTCTGGGACCCTATTCTGCTATACTAATCGCTTCACTATGACCATGGTATTCTCTCAGAATACACATTTTAGTTCAGAAGGATCGTTGAAATCATTTTATCTATTCCCGGACTAATAGTGTGGTACTATTAGCAAACTAACATAAAAAACACCCATAACCCTGGAACAAAATATTTAAAGATCTTACAAACCTTGTTACAAGGCGGGAATCGAACTCGCAAACTCTGTCTGCCTCGCAGACGGACATTCGACCCACGCGCCACACTGGTCGTCATTATTTATGTTGCAGAGTTCTGATATAACATACTTATTATGCAAGTGAGGATACCGTAGTCATAGTAAAGCGATTGGTTAACAGGATCGCGCCCCTGGCTGGTAACGCATACGGAATGACAATCAATTCTCCGAGGGTTGAATTAATTACTTTAATCTGATAGTTTTGGGTAGTGAGTCGAGTTTCTGAGGTCTTTTCTAATTTGGGACACAATAGGAAACGGTTGACGAAAGTTATTATGTTTTTTTTTTAACATTGTTTATAAAAAGTTGCTTTCTTTTTTTTGAAGTTTGCATATCTTTTATTTCAGACCTAGACATACGTCCAGCCTCATTTATTCATGTTTGGATGGATGGATGGATGTTTATTATCTCTTCACAACGGATCGGTCTAAAATTTTGATTAGACCCTAGAGGTAGTTTTCGGCCTGGAGTAAAACATAGACTTCATGAATTTTCACGCGGGAGAAGCCGTGGGGCGCAGCTTGTATGTACCACAATAATTGATGTTTTTTTTTACAAAAACTAATCAACTGACTTCAAATTGAACGCGTTAGGTACTCTAAAACTACCGGTCACACAATAATCAAATTTGTATCGGAACACACCTTATGCACCAGCTTTCAAATATATAAAAAATCATCAAAATGGGTGCATCTAGAATAAAGCACAACTACACAACTACTAACTACATAAATTACCTCTAGTATTTACAAGTAAAACAAACTCCTAAAATTCTAAGCCACCAGAAGGCAGTATTCCCCAGAATGCTGGCAGCATTGTTACGTTGAATGGCAATGCTAATTCGTTGACCGAAATAGAAGCCAGCATTCCGATCACCTGTGGACTCTATGAGAAGTTTGGTAAGAACTTAACAAATTAATTCCCCAGAATTCCAAGGGTATTGTGATTGCTCATATAAAAAAACACAGTTGAATTAAGACCACATTTTCAAATCCTCAAATGAACAGCTTATAGGAGATTACATAACAGAGTGAGTGAGTTTTATCCTGTATTTATTCTGTGCTTGTACTTCCTACGAAATAAAGAACTTTGAGTTTGAGAATTAAACTGGGATGCGGGTTCAAATAAACTTTCGACGGGAAGCAAAACTTTTGATGAGCTTTTTCACGTGAAGTGACGTAATTACTTTAAAATCCTTTTCCCCGAGACTCCCCTACAAATGTAACCCTAAATATTTGCACAATTTCAAAAATATCATCTATATATACTCTTCCTGTCCGATTTCGGCTACGGAGACTTGGCTTTGAGTATTTTTTTATTTTTTTGTCTATCTATGGGCTTAGATGTTTAAATTACTACCAAATATATTAAATATAATCTACAATAAGTTACGGTATTTAGACGGCCTATGACCAGCAGTGAACTGACATAGGTTGGTGATGATCATATTTTGAAGCGCAAGAAATCTGTCCGTCTCATCTATCAGTTGTATATTTTTCTTTTCACGATTATAGCTAATTCTCTCACAAGGATTTTTAGTGCAATTGGAAAAAAAACACGGATTAGTTCTCATCTCTTCCAAAAAATATAAATGATCTATAAAACTTTTAGACAGGGCAAATGTTTATGGGAATTATCACCTCAAAGACGTGTTATAACAAAGTCCACAAGATGTTACACGTATTATCAATGTCCTCGCGCTCATGCATCGCAAGTTTCGATTATGGCTTAGCCAATAAAATGTTACGGTTTCCCATCCCTTTCTCATCAAATATTATGTTCTGAATCTGCTGAAAGGGTCCTTTAGCTTTGTTAGCTTGTTTATTACCTTGTTGGCTTGGTACTGGAAAGATTTAAACCCCTTTTATGCTGTTTTATAATGTGTTTTAATAGCGATAGTTTATAAATCTTCACGACTAGAACGGACTACTTTAGTGATAGAGTGTAGGTATTTTTGCTTATGTGTACAGGATGTTCGGCAGAACATCTGCCATCCGGGAAAAGGGGGTGGATGGAAACACAGCTGAGCCAACGTCGCAGCACCCAGAAATATTTAGTTTACTACGAGGTACAGTTTCCTTGTAAATAAGTCGATTATGAGGTAAAATTGGGCCAAAGCTGCTCGCAAAAGCATGTTTCGACTTTCGCATCGAGACAAGTTTGCACGATCTACGGATATTATTTTCCTGGGGTGCTGTGTTATGTAGGTATATGCCTTTATATAAAAACTATATAATATATCTAGTAACAATAGCTTTGAAAATAACTTTAGGGCTAGTTGATGCTGTACAGATTGATAAGCATTATAAAAATTATTTATCACTGGCTGTTCCGCGCTATCACCTGCGTTATTAATTCGAATATCATAATTGTAACCCCATGGGAATTCGATGTTTTACATTAAAGACTATAATGTTACTCTCCATCCTTTCAACTAACTCTGTGCCCAAAAATCAAGTCAATTGGTTGCTTAGTTAGGGCGTGAAAAAGGACAAAGTAACATTTGTAAAATTAGTTAGGATTATTATATTGATATTACCTTAGTTTGTACTGAGTATCTTTCATAGAAAATAATACTGTCTTAAACTGCTCCTTAGGGCTTCTAACTAAGAATCATACCTATCCATCATAGCTAATTTCAAATTTCGCAAAATTCCTATAATTTGCGCAAAACAGCTTTACAACACGGCGGAGTAGAGTCGTGACGGAGTGTTGTCGAAACGTGCGCAGGGTCCTGATGCGGCCCTAGGGATGCCTGTTTATCGATTATACCTAATTGCGATATTACACGATACTACTGCACATTTCTATCGATAATTGGCAGCTATTACGGTACGGCTCTGGTGCACGACTGTTATTATTGAAAATTTATGGATATCTATCTGTAGTTTACAAGCATTAATAGCTTTTGTTTTCGGTTACTTCATTATTAAGTCAACAATTTGAGATCAACCAGAATGAAAGAATGATAACTCATTTATTGGTTTATATCTCACGAAAATACAACGATATATCAATAAACTTTTTACTAGATAGGTCCTTATCATTTTACTTGTATAACTCGGAATCAGATTTTTGTTTTCCAATCAACATTGTAATTTATTAATTCGGAGACAGATAATTATGATATTCAAATGTCCAAGTTCTGTTGATTGAATTAAAATGGAAATAATATCCGCGACAAATCAAAATAAATTCACAATTTAACAAAAATTTGCATAGTATTTTACCTAAAAGCTCCAAATAGAATGTGTAAATTTTGTTTGTGATCTCTTGTCTAGATTTTAACCTTGACCTAATATCAAAATATTAATACAAGATATAAAGGTTAATCTGAACTTGTTTGTAGATCTTCATTCTCATTCAAAATTTATTTAATTTCGGCGCCGGGTAAATAATGTAAGTATAACTCATGTCCTATCCATCCAGCCATTTTCTGTATGCAACTTTAACGAACGTATACCTACCAAAGAGAGCATCCAAAAATGTCAGGGCTATTTCAAAATAATCCAGCTAAACCACGGAACCGAAAAATCAATTAATACTATCGACAAAAACATTCCATTCACTACGCGACCTGGCGACAGGTGCGGAGCAGCGGGCAGCCCGACGCGGTCTATACCTACCTACGTATCGATAAATTTTGTTTTGATATTTCTATCAACACGGCACGGCTCTAGCAGTGGTAAGACTTGGCAATTTATTTTTAATCTGTTTAAGCCTGGTTGTCGACTGGTAGCGATATAAATGGTTTATCGATAAATTACCATATTGGCATAGACAATCACTAGTAGTGGTTAGACCAGTCCTTAAATTTCTAGGAATTGCTAGAAAGGAGGAATTGTTGCTTGTTATTTAGTTGGACAGAAAAATATGTTTTCATTTTACAAACCAGTAAATTTGGTTTGTGCTTATTATGTAAACAAGTTGTTGTAGAATATTCCAGGAAATATCGATAATTTGTAGACTCAGTGCATCACTAAAGGAGGATAGTAATTATTAGAAGTGCCACTTCTATTTTGATGCATTGTTTCTGGAATTGGGGCTTTTGTCAGAAATTGAAGTGTCAAGTTCTGAACGACAATTAATTTTACTGAAATTTCACGAAATAAGCTTTGAAATAGACGAATGAAAATTATGTTAAGGCTTGGCAGAAGCTCGGTTGGTCGTATTTTCTTTTCATGTTAGCTCCAGTGACATTGTTCCTTTACCATTATTTTGTGTAATGATTTCTCTCAGCGTGAGAGAATACCGCTAATACATTATTGTGCCTGATTAAGATTATCAATTTGTTTTTTGTTGTCACAAAAAAGACAACAAAGATTACAATAAAGATTAAGGTACTTTAATAAAATTTATAGGGATGTAATATAATAAAAACCTATCTTCTAACTCAGCTCATCTTAATCGAATTAATAGTAGAATGTGGAATAACTTAGGATTTTTTCCTTTTTAATAGATTTCGCTAAGCTTGGGTAAGCACGATAAAAAAACTTTAATTATAATATACATAATATAATTTATAGGTATACAACCTATAAATTAAATTTTTATTATAATATTATATGAATAGATGTTTTGTCCTGTCTGACCAGTTCATAAATCTACGATGAGCACCTGGCCGCGCTGCCAATATTTAGACGCGCCAGATATTGCAATATCGAACGATAGATTACATTTGAAATGTGCCGAATGCAGCGGTTGGTTCGGTTGAATTTAGAACAGTTGCTTTGAATTTAGAACCTTTGTGGTTGAATTCGATTCGGTAGCTGTGTTCGAATTTTAAATGTTATTTTGTTTATCGCTATAGTTTTGCAAGAATAGTCCCGCATGGCAGGAATTTTGAGGGATTCATAAAAATGGCATAACATTCAAAAGCTTACAAATTTTATACTTTTTTGTGATTTATTTTATTTTGAAAGCTTTAAAAAAACGTCACTAAATATTAAAAGTCTGCTACATTTTTCCTTATTAAGTTTTTGAATGCGGTCATATAGTACCTATCCAACCAGAGTATTTTGCTAAAAACTTTGTATATTACGCTCTGTGGCTCAAAAGCATCCAATAGCAGGAACAAAATAACATCCCCAAGCAAGAAAACAGAGCAGCACAAATTATGGAGATATTAGATCTTGTGTATGAAATACGAGATACTTTGGTCTGTGCACGGAATTTATATGAGCTCTGTGGAAGCCTTGTTGAGTTCTGGAGGAAAATTGTACGGTTGCAAGGATTGTAAGGCATAGAACCTGTCGACTTGATAGTATTTATTAAGCACTAGCTTCTGCCTGCGGTTTCTCAAGCGTTTTCCTGGGATAAAAGTTAATTTTAGGCTATGACTTTAACTACCTTTAACTACATATATGCAAAACTTTCGCCCGATCCGTCTGACCTAGTAGTTTTTTTTTGTGTAACGAACCCCGGGGATATGTAGGTACTTAAAATGGACGTATACTTTTATTTTGAGAATTTTCGGGCTGAACGATTAGCTATTCTGATTTTTAAAACTTTGCAAGGCCCTAGGCCTTCACAATAACACTAAGAGAGAGCTACTTAATAGGCTACTAAATGCATCAAATCTTCAACACAATCCTTCTACACTTTACACTTGTGCCCTAGGTTTAGAATGCTTTCACAAGAGCTCGCGTTCCCGTAGATTTGTGTTGTTATTTGAGAAATAGTTCCTGGTCCTGAAATAAAGTGGTAGACATATGCCTCGATCCTTCCGGCCACGGTGGAATTTGTTGCTGGATTGTTACAT
Organism: Eupithecia centaureata; assembly: GCA_944547425.1. NCBI lineage: Eukaryota > Metazoa > Arthropoda > Insecta > Lepidoptera > Geometridae > Eupithecia > Eupithecia centaureata. The sequence goes on along the minus strand of OX155684.1, from coordinate 14,011,635 downwards.
GCATTTTTGATGGAGTTTTTGAAGAAAATCTCAGTTTTATTCTAGTTTTCTTTGTTGTAGGTAGGTATAAGTTATGATTTGTATGTTTATTCTACTGGAGATTGCACATATGAAATAAAAACTAACGTGAACTACGTATTTACTGTGCAATATAATGGTAAAGAGAAAAATGGAGAGTCGCAATACTTCTACTTTGATATGACCGAGTTTGGCAACAGATGGTTAAATTTTCAACAGTTATTTACGTTAACCGACAAAGCTGCTTATGTGTGTGTTTCTTTTGGTGAAAGATTTAGTTATCTTACTGCCTTTAATTTTAGTCACAACTTGTTTCTTTGTGCTTTTTCATACGCGTTAAAGCTAGCTATGTTTACGGAAAGACCACCATCCCTATAGTTTAAATTTGAAAGTCATTTCAGTCATTTCATGACTTTCAAATGTCATCTACCACGTGATCGTCCCTGGCCCACAATTGCAAACTATGAAGGCCATGAAATGACTTTCAAATGTCAATTATTGATGGGTGGATTTCGCGTAGTCGCAAGCTGTTCCCGAAATAGAGTAAGATGGGAGTGAGTAAGACAACTCGACCAAGAGAAGATATCAGGTGTACTCAGGTAGTTTTATATCTTGTTACATCTCGTCGTAAAATTGGCTTTTAGCTGCTTAAATCGCATCTATCATCATCTCACCAGATCCACTTTGTAACCTTATTGGATCGAGTCGAGACCCAGCCCCTCTGACCTTATTTAATTTTTCATTCAGGGCAATTTAGATCTTATTCATTTTGCCTTTCTATGAGACTAAGGAAGGTTAGAGTTCTAGAGCAAAACGTTTTAGTTGATGTATCAAAGTTACATTTTCAGAAAATTAGGCAGTCTTTTGGATTGTCTTTTTGGGGAGCTTTTTATCCAGGTATCGGTAAATAAGTTCGTTCATCGCTTTATATGACGCAATAGATTCTAATGCAAGTTTAATGCAATTTTTTTGAAAAAAGTTCGTAAAGCTTATTTTTATTAGGGTAGATATAAGGAAAAACTTCGGAAACAACTTCTACTTTACAAAAAAGCACCTGGTCCCTAGAATGGAGTTTGGAAAACACTTCCATTGAACAAAAAAACACGAAAGTTGTAAAGGCAGTCATCATACAATTTTCCTATCACAAGCTTTATATTGCTTTGTAACTTCAATCAGAGCAGACTCGCGTAGACTTTTGATTTCAACCTTCGACCCTATAACCCTTATTCATCAGTATTAGCTACATAACATCTCCCCGCTGCAAAGACTTACCTTTCAACAGCAGCACATAGTTCTTCTTATCCTCTCCTCCCTTGGGATACTCCCAATCGATGTCGAGTCCATCGAAGTTCCTATCCCTCAGGTAAGGAATGGCGGAGTAGATGAAGGTCTGGCGAGCGTAGCGAGTTGAAGACATCTCTTTGAACTTCTGAGTGCCGAAAGACCAGCCACCTGCGGGAGAAAGAGCAGTTTTATATCTACTACATCATCATAAATTAATTAAATACTTTCTGTTTAATAAGCGATGCAATAAAAGCATTATCTACCTATCCAACTTTTAAAACTATCATGGTTCAAACACTAAAGTTATTTAAGTAGTGATGATGAAGTACTTCATCCTCATCAACCTAGTAGTCTACAGCTGGAAATGAGTGGAAGACAGGGCACTATGGCGATCATTAGGGGAGTCTATGTCCAGCAGTGGACTAATATAGGTAAATGAGGTCTGCCTATATATGAGTCCACCACCACTAGGCATAGGCCTTCTCTAATGAGCATCATAGCGACTGTATTCAGCTTGCCGCATACAGGATCTCCTTTGTCTTTCGCAATAGTCATTCTGCCTGGTCGGAGGGCGAGCTACACTACGTTTTTCGACTTGCGGTCTCCTCTCAAGACCACTTTTAACCCAGCGGTTGATTTAATGGCAACTAATAGAGACAAATGTATATTTTGTGTGTTCTTTTGTACCTAATATTTTTTTCTGATCAAGAGAAATATCTTATCTATTAATTATATAACGTGTATTCTGTTTTAGACATCCGTACGAACAGTGACTTTTTTCTAAGCTCATTGGAATATCCACGTTGACTTCCTGATGTCGCAGTCATATACCTAGTAACGGCTTCCCATATGACGGGGCTCATGCCCGTATGCCAAGATGGTGGTTAAGAAAAAATGTTTATGACTGGGTTAAAAACCGCTCCCGCTTCAATTCGCCACCAATAACACCCCCTATTGTGTATACTCCTAATTTTTTACGCAACCATATGATAGTCTATATGAAGATGAAGCAGCTATTCTGTCATGAGTAATCCCTGATTTATTGGAGCAAATACTCTTTCCTTATTGCAGTTCTGCTTTTGCAGGCGTCGTGTTAAAGAATCGCCTCTCGAAACTTGGCATGTAGGCCAACATTTTGATATGTTTGGCAGCTCGCACTATGTTCAATCTGATTGCTTGGTATCTAAAAGGCAAAGCTAACGTACCTATGTATTTTATAACAGGATCTATGTCCAATCAGAAACATATAGAGGTATATTTTGTTTTAAGCTAAAACATAAAAAGGCAGTGTTTGCTTCCTATACGTAGTTATGTTATTTAGATCATTAAATAAAATTAGAATGCTGGAAAATTTATCCAGTTCAAATTCATCCAGCCCCAAGGTAAGCAGCTATCTACTAGCTAAAAATAAAATACAATAGGAACATTACAAAGCTAGATACTTTAAAAAACACAAAAACAAACCGGACACTTCGGTAACCTATGTCTCTCTTGAGACTTCTAAACATATAAAAATTGAATAAAAAGAAAAAAGTCCACAGGTGGGAATTGAATCGGCAACGCTCTGCGTCGCAGGCGGACCTTCGACTGCTACGTCATAGAGGTCCTTGATATTTACCGAGTTATTTTACGCAATCGCAATCGTAAAATCTATTTAAATTTATATTTAAGTATTCTTATAGGTCTAACCTTTGAGATAGGCTTGTAACCCCAGGAAGTGAAAAACCACGTTGGTTACACTTCCTGAGTACCATATGAAATGTAGCTTAGGTACTGAACCATATAGGTACTAAAGTTTCATTTAAAACCTTAGTATTATTAAATGAAATGGCGTATTACCTTGCGTAAGTTAACAAGCGAAAGACCGACCGTTGTAAAACAATACCCCGATCGGCAATTACTAGATGATTTCACAACTAGTGAGGTGAAAAAGCTGCAAGTCGATTTCATTATACAACGAGGTATCTATAACTACAGAAATGCGCATTGGTACATGTTTGAAATGGGAGCAGTTTTTGCCGTGGAAATAGGTGAAAATGCTTTGTCGTGGGAAGCTCAGAGTTGGCATAGTGCCGTGCTGATATTGTTATCGATAGACTAAATATCTGTATAATTAAATTTGATCTGGATATATTATTTTATCTGTCTGGTTTGAATCTCTATTTCTATACAGGTTTATGAGGTTATTTTCGTTAAAAAGCTGTTTGTTTATTACAAAAACACTTTGCGGAGGTACATGGCACCCATAACGCTTATGAAAGCTTAACATCAAACTTTCTTTGACATTTTAATTTTATTGTTCAGTGTATTTTGACAACAAGTAACCGCTTGTCATTATGTTTTATAAGTACACTCCACACTTATATTACGTAAATATCTGTCATTAGAAAGTTGAAAGACATTTCCTGCTAGTAACAGACATGGCAAACCATAAACTTTTATCATGAGTAATTGCTGTTTTGTGGTGTATATGACATGTTTATTACATTTGTTGGTAATGTTTCCTGAGTACCTATTTAGTTGATTTATGAAATTCTGAGTGATTATGGTAGAAATACCTAACAGATAATCGATAATAACATAAAACACTAACATAATTTTCCTTCTTATATTCTAGATTTCGTATCATTAACTAGCTGCTGTACCCATTTCTGAATGCTGGCGTCACCCAATGTGCTTCACATAGGACTTGACTTTTTTTGTATTCAGTTTTCCCCTTTAATAATCCCCCATCTTTAAGGGGAAGCTCGAATTTGATCCAAGTTAAGGTCTTATACATTTATAGGCCGTATCGTTCCACCTAAAAGTTATTCATCGATAGTTTTATCAATAAACTTGGCACATCCCTGCTCCTTTGCTTTGGAAGTTTGCGGTAGGTCTATCGCCGACGCTAAACAGTGTCTGTTAATGAATAATGCAGTGAGCGTTGTTACAGAAAGAGCAAACTTCTCCGCAAAACCAGGGTTGGAGCAAGACGAGGTCTTATTTAGTTTTGATTTCCTCATGTTTGGGCTCTAGAGTGGTAATAATATACGAAAAGACTATACTTTAAGTAAACAACAAGAAACATTTTTACTTAATCGAAAGTATGTTAATATCAATGAAACAAAAGCGGTGCCATCATGCTAACAACGTCTACTAAATTTTGTTTTGGTCCAGACAGTGATTGACTCTGACTTGATTCAATAGTTAGGCACTTTTAGGGCCAGAATTTTCATATCTCTCAAAAGCTTACTCTCACCTCCCCTAGTGTCAATATTTACTGCATATGCTGCTATTCCACACCTTTGCGCTCTTTCGGAGCGTTCGCTAAGACAGATATGCCAGAACATTCTGCCTCAAGCCTGGCTACAACTCTGTTCCTAATATCTATTCTGAGCCAAGCTGTGGGATCGCATCACGACAATTGCCACTCTTGAGCCGTTTAGTTTAGCTGAAAGTCTGCATCGGTTTCTACGTACAAGGGACTTGCAGTACTTTCGTTTTACAACTGCGGTTTATGTCCGTTTAGCTTTTATCTACTAAAGTTTTTATTTGGATAAAAATAGACTTTACGATAAGGCTTATATTATAAGGCTTTGCCAACAATTTAAGTAGATAAGGAGAGTTGATTTTTGTCATTTCCAAGAAAATAGCATTAGATCGTCGTAAGCGGGATAAGTCTCTAATATTGATCTTAAAGGTTCATATTTTGGAATAATTACAATTGAAAACCGTCAAAACTACGTTCAAATTTTTCAAAATAACAGTCAAAATAAGCCAAACTAGATCTAATGATCCATCATGGAACTTTGTATTTATGGATCTACTGTGCAAAAAATTTTCTATTATCCACACCTAAAAACTGGATCTAATGAAAAATTCAATACTCTATAGATCCAGCATGGTTCTATTCAAAGAATCTAACGAGAGTTATCCAATGGATTTAGGAATCTAATAATGGTAATGGTAATAGTGGTAATTACCGAAATCAGTATAAAAGTAAACAAGGTACATAGGCGTAGGTTGTTTGGAACAGTATGCAGGTGAACTTAACTCTACTATTTCGACGGTATTCTAGTTCTGATTTGTTTCTATTCAAATTGTTATATTCTTTGATGGTTAAGTTATTGGATAACGAAAAATTTACGAGTTATTTACTCGTAAATTTTTAGAAAAAAAAAAAAATCAAATAAACTCACCAATAGCCAATAAAGTCTTCAACTTGGGATTTGCCTTCTTCAAAGCGTTGATTCGATCGTAGAGTCCAGTCTTTCCGTCCTTTGTCTCATCATTGGACTCAAAGGAGCTCATCTTTCCTTTCTTCAGCCACCCGAAGGCAAAGATGACGTGGGTGCACAGATCAGGCTGGATGTCTTCGGGGACGAATTTACCGAGCTTGACACGGTACTGGGACCAGTTTGTGTAGTAACAGACGATCTGAAAAAGAAATGCTTTTTTTATCTGTCCGTCTGTGATTGAATATTTTTAAGGCTAAACTTGTTAAACACTTTAAAATAAAAGACAAGACCACAAGAGATTCAGCTAGTCCTAGTATAAACAGGATCGAGTTACATAGTAGAGTGACATTACGTCCCAAGAATTAGGGGGGATATGATTCAGAAAAAAAATAAGCCGCCATAAGTAAAATGGTAAAAGTAAATTAAATAATATAAGCATTCTCCACGGAAAATGCTTTTATGCATTGCAGTTTAAAACATTCACTGTGTCAGAGGAAGCTTAGGTCGGACAATTGTGTCATGGTGTCATGAGCAGTTATCAGAATTTGCTGATTCCCGTTTATATAATCTGAAATTCAAGTCGAAATCCTAAAATGGATTATGAAACTTCAAATAAACAGTTACTAATTTTTATGTACGTCTATTTCGTGATATTAAGAACCGAGATTTAAACTTCATCATCATCATCTACTCTTGATTTGAGAGGAGGTATTATTAACTCTGTTCTTCCACCCTCGAACTTTAGTTAACTATGCTCAAGTAATTCCGCTCAGTGGACATGAAAACGTTAACCTCAATATTGCTCTGCCAGTAAAGTCCATTAAAACGACGTTAAAGGTTTTCCAAGCCAACACTCATTTTGAAGGCTAACAACTTCACATTTACGTGCGAAAAGCTCATTCATATCCGCGTTTTACTTGTATACTCGCCCATTTGAATCTGAGTGGAATTAACAGTCGCCTTTGTTGCTATGGACTAAAGTTGAAAATAAAGCTTTGATTATTTTTTTTCCTTAAACAAAAGTTAATCGTGGCATCCCACAAGGCTCGTTTCTTGACCCGCTTCTTTTCCTGATGCACGCGAGAACTTATAATAGCCTTTTGAGCGAATAGATACTGGACTGCCTATAAGGTGAAGGAGAACTACTTATTGATTGAATATTTAATTATTGTGATTGTCTGGAACTTGTTATGATGAATCACTGACGGTAGTAATATGCTAAAGCAATTAAGCGGTTAGGTTTGATAATTTATCTGAATAAGGTTTCAATTTAGCAGAATGTTTAACTGCAAAACATAGACACAAATTAATGTGGTATCAGGATATTTTAATTAAATTATTCGCTGTTTATGCAGGCCCATGTCATTACGACTACTAAACGTTTATATCAGGAATGGTAATTCACAAAAAGGTTCTATTAATACCCAAAAAACGTGAATTTAATACAACGACGCTTTAATATTACTTTGGTATATTAAAACTTGTTTACAAACTTACTTTGTATCCATCTTTATCCTTATGATGATCAGTGGTAACAGAATTGTCAAGTGCTGCAGAAGACTTCCGACTGGATAGAATGGGCCGACCACGGATCTTTGGTCTATTCACGCTGGCAGATATCACCTGATCCGAAGATCGGGATACACTGGTCGACACTGACGTTGATACTTTGGTCGGCTTCCGTAATCTTCTTCGTACAGCTGTGGATATATTTTAATGATTAGAATAATAATACTGGTAATGCAGCCAGTGTCTTGGGGACGCTTCCGACTGGTATTGACATGGATCAATTGAGCTACCTTTAGACTGTTTGCAACCGTCTGCAGTTAGCTCAATGGTTTCAATTGTAAATACTAGTTGTAATTTTTCTATTCCTTTGCTTGTAATTTTCGTTGTTAATAAACATCTCTTTTATGATTAGAATATGAAAAAGAATCACCTAATGAGAGCCATAGCACCCTGTCAAGGCTTTTTCTTATTGGTTACTAGCTGTCCTGCACCCTTGTGAAAATAGTAAACAGTAGCCTATGTTATATTGCAGGCCTATCTACTAAGTAGGTAAGTATATTCAAAATTTCAGCCTGAGGGAACAAACATCAATCCATACATCCAAACTTTCGTATTTATAATATCAGTGTTACTAAATACCTGCAACTTCGATAGCTTATAACCTTATCCATTATTTATTCTCGTAAGGCTAAAAAGCTTTCTTTATTTGCGTTTAATCAATACTTTTTTCGTATTCAAATGCATGTAGAATTGTTTTTAAATAAAATAAAAAAAAAATTAAAAAATTTACAACAGCAAATAGAACATAATGCTTTACAGTAGGTACTGATTGTAAAAGTCAGAATTTCTATCATAATTTCATACCTATTTGCGTGTCTCCTCTCCACACGAATTATTGAATCAAAAGCGTGCGAGCATGATCACATCTAATACCTTAACGAAATTGCTATCGCATAGTATAATAAATATTTCAAGATACTCCGGTCCAGGCCCTACATAAATAAACAAACTAACGTTTTTAAAGTATCTCCTGCCATTTCCCAATAAGTTCCGAGCAATAAACTCTGTGCACACTCTGAATTCGAGAGTACGTGAGGGAGACATTATGTCGCATACCTTATTCAGTGTGTGATAGGGGTGAAAATTGAATTGAATGTGAGGAAAAATCGCAATTTGGAAGTAAATCAAGTAAATGTTTTGAAGTTACAGTAATCTAAGCAAATCAATTTAACTTGGGCCAAAAAATCTGTCTGTCTGTGTAACGTTTTGTATAAACACCCGGATCAACGCAAGTCAATTTTGAGGGTAAATAGAAAATTTGAAAGTGGGTTAGGTACATAAAAGCTCTTGAAATGGAACCAAATGTATTATGAGATGATAAGTAGATACTTAAGTATTAGATAAATAAATAAATAAATAAAAATAAAAAGTATCTTTAATCAGACATTTTTGTCCACATAAAAAAAATCACAATTAAACAAACAAAGATATTGGTAACTAAAGATAAGATAAGATTAAATATATTTGTTGCGAAAGAAAAAGCAAACGAACCTAACTGCTGAAACTAAACTGGAACGCAAATGTATTTCCATTGTCAAAATATAAATGAATAAGCCAAATAAATTATACTTTAAGAACTTCAAGCTTTCAGGAAGTTAGTAAAGCGGATTGTGCAAACAAAAAGCGAAGATAAACTTATCAAAACACAGAGCAATTTAGATAAATCTGTATGCAGATGTGTGCGTTCTTTCATGAATAACATCAATCAGAGGCGTAAGGTTAGAGTGGACGTGACATGAATTCAAAATATGTAACAAAGAACAATACGTTGATTGTTAGATACAAAATCAACACAACTAGAAAATAGGTTGGATATTCATCGTTGGTGATGAGACTCCAGAGTCCATTTAGTACCGAGGAACTCTGGTTTTTATAAAAATTCATATTAAATACATACACAAATAAATACATATAGTCTGGTCGAAGCGACGCTTGAACGACGAGCTGTTGAGTATCTGGTGCAGAGTATTTGTTTTTTTTTTTATTTCCTGCTTTTTTTACTTCTGTAAGTAAAATAAAAAATGTGACGTGTTATTCAAGCAATTTACGAAATAAAAACTAATGACTATAGTTATACATTATGTTGCTTTGTAAGTAGGTACTACTTATTTTATTTATTTTCTTTGATAATAAAGTTGAGATTACGAGGTTTAGACTATTCTTACTACACAACTGTAATTTAGGCACGAAGGCTTTTTATTTATTTTCTTGGATACATTTTGGATATATGTAAAGGAAAGTTTGTCCTATAATTTAAATTTAAAAGCTACGATGGCAAAAAGGTTACAAATTACCTAACACAATACTAGATTCTACTTGTGATTTTTCATGCGTTTTCCGGGTTAAAAGAACCTAGCCTATTTCATTCCCATCATTTATCTTGCTGCAAAATTTGGTATAAAAATTGATATAATAGGTATGGTTTAAAATCAGTGTATTTGATCAGGAATCACCATTCTAACCGCGATTTTCTCAACAAAAGATTTGCGTTCAATTCAGATTTTATTCGAAGCGTGAGTAAGCAAGAACAGTACAGAAGTAAATTCATTTTCCACTGAACGTAGCGAAGTGGAGACAGAAGGAAAAGTTTAATTGTGTAAACTTTCCGAATAAGGGTGTAACGAAGCATAATATAGTGCTTTGTCTGTGCCTGGCATTTATTTGCACTGACGTCTAAGCGGCTTTGTTCTGGCGCCTTTAGTGGCGTAGTGGTTTGAAGGAGCACAGCTTTTAAGTAGCAGAAGTTTATGCAGCAGTAGATAATATAAAAAGATTTGTCAAATTACCAAAAAACTGCACAAACTAATATCAAGCCGATTCTTATCTCTAACGACTCTGATATTTCAGTGAAATTCATTATCAGCATAATATAGAGATGGGGAAAAGTATTTTTCGATAAACAAACCTTGGCGCTATCATCACATTTTCATAAATATTCATATCCACACAAATTTCGCGCATAAACAAAAAAGCGCACAGCTTTACAGAATAAATTGTCGGATTTGAAGCGATATATCTTTGTGTATTTGGGCGTAAGCGCTTCGGACGTACGATTGGGAGGTTAACCTAGGCACGTGGTATAAAGCCACCATTTATCATTTTTAAACGAAACTAGTGTGGTATTTCTGTAAGGACTGTTTTGAACCACGTCCATTTGTCAAGCCTCTTGATTGTAGAACTATGAGCGAGGAGACCTAATACGACGTGAGGGTTGCGATGATTGATACACATACACTGGCCTACAAAACTAAGTATCACACTTTTACTCGTGTACTACCTATTAGTGTATGTACATATAAGGTATCATCTAGTAACCCTAACACAAGCTCTGCTTAGCTTGGGGCTAGATGATGCTGTGTGGATTGTCCAGCATTATTTATTTATTTATCAGTGTATTACTTCCTTATGTATACTAGTTTAACCTAATTTTAAAGAAAGCTGATAAAATTTGGTACGAAATGTTTTTATTTTAAATCTCTAACTTCTATAGTTTCAGTTTTAAAAGTGTTTTAAAATTTTAAAAGCGTTGTACTTAGTTTTCCTGGTCCGGTATTTCTGTATATATTTAAATACTCACCAGTAGAATTTGATGTGGGAGCGATGATTGCAACTATTAGGAGTATAGTGAACGTCCACCGGAGCAACGTCGGGGGCCACTGAAACAAAGAAACATTTGTGAACATAAAGTTTGAGAAAACATTCAACTTTTGAACAACTAAGAATACATTTTCACATATCTACAAACTATATGTTATTTCGAAACTTTTGATTTTGAAAAACTTTGGCATAGTTGGCATGTTAACCTTTTACTAGAACTAACCTATGAGTTCTCACCTGGTTATATTGGAAGTAATATAAGGTAAGTAAATTAATCGGAATACTTAAAATCTGCAACTATACCTACCCTAAAATCTAAGGCAATCCGATGAATAATGGCACCAATCTAACTTTTAACAAAGCTTGTGAGCTAAAGAGCACCTCAAACCGTGGACGATGATGAAATGATCTGATTCCGAGGATACAAAATAACATGATAACCCTTTCAAATATAATCAGATCAATCATCTGATTCCCTAAGTCACTGAGAAAAAGGTTTCGAAAATAGCTGAGTAAGATGGTAGAGCAATATATCAAACAAAATTACAATTCAAGCCTACCTTACGTACGTAATAAAAGCAATGTAGGCGAAACAACAAATTAGCAAGAGGACCCTTTTCATTCGTCCGACATGTCATCGCGTCATGTTTGTATGAATAATGGATCTCTCCACACACTCGGCTTTGGAATTGAGTAGGAGAGGTACCTAGGCCATTGATCGATCACACAGGAACCTAGATTAATGGATGGTGCTTCTCCTGGTGTGAAAAAAGTCACCATAGGCTAGAGATAGTGTATAAGCAAGGTATTGCAGATAAAATCTTGATTGCGTCGGATTGCTATTGATATGTCTCAATAGGACTGTCTCTAAACTGTTTACAACAGATAAATATATACATAAATAATGATGAACAATCCGCACAGCATCATCTAGCCCCAAGCTAAGCAGAGTATGTTGTTTAAAAAAATAATTACAATTCATAATATTTATTCAGAAAAAATATTTGTAGATCAGACAGTTACCTAAAAAAACATTTCAGTTAATTAAACTAGTAGTAAATACTTAGTTTTTGATAAAAATATAAAGAGTTGTGGTTATAATAAAGTTTTTGTTTTGGTTGTGGGTAAAATAACAAACGAATAAAAGTGTTTTCTTTCTTTATTACCATGAAATGGAGATTTCCTAAAAACTTTTTGTAGAAGCTGTCTCTAAACTGTTTACAACAATGCGATCTACAGTTATCCTTACTGTTTCAATTGCATTTACTTGTTGTAAATAGTAATTTTTTTTTGTTGATAAGAATAAAAGGTTGATAGTATTTGTGTATTCTTTATTTTCTACCATAAAATGAAGATTTTCCTTCTACAAAGTATTTGGCTATAAACGAGCCGTGAATATTCATTATAATATTTATGGGCCAGATGTGGCCACAGCCGTTATTTTCCTGACACAAACTACACACTAAATCATTTTACAAAATATTTTGTTTTTATTCAAATAAAAGGGAATAGAAAATATTTATTTTCATTTAAAATAACCGAACATTAGGTAGGGTAGGCTTAATAATATATTTATAACTAGCGACTGTTCTCAAAACCCGCCCCTGCTTCGCACGGTTTTATTATACGTATAAACCTTCCTCTTGAATTACTCTATCTATTAAAAAAAACCGCATCAAAATCCGTTGCGTAGTTTTAAAGATTTAAGCATTCAAAGGGACATAATGATATAGGGACATAGGGACAGAAAAAGCGGCTTTGTTTTATACTATGTAGTGATAATTTATTATATTTAGAGAAATTAGAACTAACTATGGATTAAACTTAAAATACTGCTCAATTAAAAACTTATAAGTACTTTAAAAAAACCATTACCTAAGTACAATGGGTGGCCTTATCGCCGAGAGCGATTTATCTCACTATGCCATTGGTTTTATTAGACTTAACAGGAACATTTCCAGTTCTCAATATCCATGACACCTACCCTACATTATGGTATCTACCTCTGCCAAATTCAACAGATGTACGATGGATGGGTTTCATCCATAAACTCGAATAAATTCACACATTGCGTGATTTTTTTAGATGAGTTTGTATTTATTGTATAAAAAGGCTGGTAACGATGTTTAAAAAGGAAATTTACATGTGAAGATACTTTGGTTATTAACTAACTCAATAGATCAATAATTTGCTTACCCAGCAAACTACCCTACCTATTACTACATGTGCAATAATGTGCATAGGTACACAGATTTCGTCGCAAGCCATTACATTTTCAGGGGCAACATATGGTCGGTAAAAGTTGATTGGTAACTGGTCCCAGCTTTATGTGTTCTATTTTGACTTGCACCTAGCTTGCCCGATACAACTCATCATCATTATCATCAGCCTATATTTGTCCACTGGTGGACATAGGCCTCCCCTAATGAGCGCCATAGCGCCCTGGCTTCAGCTTGCCGAAACAACTCTCTGCGTGATAAATAAAAATATCGAAAGTTTGTAACTCTTAATTGTTTCTAATTACGGTGCAGAGTAGCGAACTGTTTCGACATGATGAAGTTCTGGGAAGCGTCACAGTTTTGTTTGCAGTTTTTCCAGTTTCCGTTTTACAGTGAATTTTGCGAATTTTAAGTGAATTTGCAGTTCGCTGGAAATTCGCGATGAGCTTCATTTAAACGGAGCTGAAGTTTGTTTGATAAACAGAATTAATTTCGTTGGGTGCGACTGAAGGCAACTTTATTCAACCTGTAAAAGCTTATTGAGTTTAACCGATTTAGCAAAATTATTTAAATAAATTTTGTAACTATTATTATTATATAGGCATTAAAATAACAATGCTTTCGTTAATTTCTATGTGCCAACCTATATTTAGAGAACTGCAAGTTTTACTCACTTTTCTTTGGTCATAGTTTAGGTATCTAAAGTGAATTTTAACATCTTAGTGTCGAGCAAACTAAATTTCGCAACGTACTGTGTTTGTAATAAATTCTTAGATTTCCACTTCTTAGATGTCTGTGATAATCTTTGTTTGCTCAAATAGGACACATTGTCGGCATGCTTATCTTTTTAACACTTTGTCTATAAAAATGTACTCACACCACTACATAGTATAAAACAAATTCGCTTTCTCTGTCCCTATGTAGGTATGCTTAAAACTTTAAAACTATATGCAACGGATTTTGAGGCGGTTTTTTTATTAGATAGAGTTATTCAAGAGGAAGCTTTATACGCATAATAAAACCGTGCGAAACCGTGGCGGATCGCTAGTATTAAATAAACAGTGCATAATAAATCCAGTAGTAATCCTTTTAATAATTATCTGTTCTCAAAACCAGGCATTAACCCCACTGTTGGTTCTCTCCCGAATAAGGACAACGCTTGGGGCAGTTTTAATTTAAAATCACTATCATCCCGCGATGGTACGGTTTGCAAAAACAAATGAAAATCAACATTGGAATAAAAAGAATGGGAAAATTACTCTGCTCTAGGCGGGTCCCTGATTTCTATTACGAGGGGTTTTGTTTTTAATGGTAAAGTTTGAACCATTTTTACAGCGTAAGAAATATGGTTTTGACCTGTATGAGCGAATGAATCTCAGTGGCAGACGATTTGGCTCTATGATGCAAAAGTGATTTCGATCATAAATGTCTATACTTTTATCAATTTACATGCAAAAATATATTTAAAGTAAAAATATAATTATAGAGGTAGTAAATAATGCTAGAGAATTTATACAGCATCAACTAGCCCCATCAAAACAGAGTATGTGTTATGGGTTACTAGAAAACTGGTTTACAATAAGTAAGGTTACTTTCTCGGATAAACCGTTTTACATTTACCCTAAAACTTATAAAGTTGTACATTTTATACGATTAAAGTGTCACATCTGGCAGGACTGTCTTGCTGTCGGTACCAGTATAAGGTAAATATTAGCACGAATTTCAGTAGCGGGTTGCAGCGGGTGTTATTTATGAGGTACATGCTGTGAGTTGACCTCTCATGTTTGCCGATACTGAGCTATAGTTTAATGTTGAAGTAAACAGCGCTTGAGGTTTAATTTGCGAGACATCAATAGAAAATATTTATAAACAACTAGCATATGTCCGCGGCTTCGCAAGCTTTGTTTCTCTGGAAAGGTCTCAAGGCTATCACTATCGTATGTGTTCCAGGGCTAGAACTAATTTTATTACAAATTTCAGATCGATCCGTTCAGTAGCTTTTGTTTGGAAAAGAATAAAACATCCATAAATCCATTCAAATTTTCGCATTTATGATATTCCTCTTGCATCATTTTGTCTATTGAAAAAGTCTATTGAACTCTACCTGTGGCTTCGCTCGCATTGTTTCCGGGAATTGAACCAAACAAAAAAATACTTTATACTGATAAGACCAAATAAGATGAGGTATAAGAATATGCTTATCAGGAGAAGTCTACGGCCAGCGGTAGTTTGGTATAAGCTTTTGTTGATAATAAAATTGATAATGAGTTTATGAACGTACCTACAGGTGCTTTCAAGCTAGTCTGTTTATAAAAGACAAGCTATTGGGTTGCTACGTCGGGTATATATATTATATTATTAGTTAGCTTAGTCAGCTTTTAGCAATTTTATAGTAGGCTGTGAATAAAATTGGTTTGGTAAAATATCAGTATTAGTCATTGGTTTATTAGTCTAGATACTACTAGGTTTAGGTTTTACTATATGGATGTTTTCATAATTATTTTACTTACTGTGAGTGACCGATGCAGTAATCAGAGCTAATGCAGTCAGTGAAGATAATCAAAAACATTTAAAACTAGGCTCATAAAGAATTCAAGCAACGCAAGCCTAGCATTGTAACTAGGCATTATCTATGTGTAACTGAGTACCAAGGCTAAATGAAAGGAAAGGAGCGGACGCAAAAACTGCGCAGAGTGGCCTGGTAAGGACAAACGGACAAAAGGAATTATATTGGTCGATGTATATACGTATAATTACGACGAAATAGAAGATTTAGAACAAATGATGCAAATATAGATTAATAATTTGGTTATGTTAATGGTGATAAATAAATAAATAATGCTGGACAATCCACACAGCACCATCTAGCCCCAAGCTAAGCAGAGCTTGTGTTATGGGTACTAGATGACTGATATACATACATAAGTAGTAGTTAGATGTTTTTTTTTTTTTTAATATTATTTTAATATCTTTATTAACAACGAAAATTACAAGCAAAGGAATAGAAAAATTACAACTAGTAATTACAATTGAAACCATTGAGCTAACTAAGCCGTTGCAAACAGTCTAAAGGTAGCTCAATTGATCCATGTCAATACCTAACTTAATACTAATGTTTTTTTATTATACAGAGAAAACACAAAGAACCTTGAAGCAAATATTTGCAGATCATACAAACATTTTTCCCACGGCGGAAATCGAACCCGCAACCTACTGCGACGCAAGCGGACCTTCGCCCGCCGTGTCACATCGGTCGTCAAGTATCGAGACGTTATCATCGGACAGAGCCCTTATTCTCTAAGTCAGCGATTCCGGAAAGGTGGTCCGCGGAACCCTGGGGTTCCGTGGAAGAGTCACAGGGGTTCCGCGGTCTGACCGAGACATAGATAAAACGTTCGTGGAAAAGACTCATAATAACCTTCCTACACTGTATTTCTCTGTACCTAACAATAAATGTTTTGCAATACTTATAATAATTTCATTATTTTTCATTTAAAATTTGTTCTTCCTTCTGAGTCTAAAGTGAATATATAAATATATATTTTGGTCTTCAGGTAAACCCTAGCAAAACACAGGCCATAATTATTGGTAGCACAAGCTTTTCTGCTAAAATCGACTGGTCCACTCTCCCTCAATTAGAATTCAATAGCTAGTTATAGTTCCGTTTAGCAGAAGTGTAAAAAATCTTGGAATCTTTATGTATTGTGCCATGTCTTGGGTCCCTCAAATGGAAGCAGTGAGTCGCAATGTATTCGCCTGCGCTGCTTCATTGAGAAGGCTTCGTAACTTCCTGCCTACTGCCACTAAAATTGTGCTCGCTCAATCTCTCATTCTTCCCATTCTTTACTATGCCGACGTTTGCTACCTCGACCTAACTGATGAGCAACTTAATAAGGTTGAACGGCTCCAAAACGTGTGTATTCGTTTTCTGTTTGGTCTCCGCAAATATATCATATTTCGGAGTTCCGCACAAAACTAAAATGGCTTCCTGTCCGTTTTCGTCGAAATTCCCATATCCTTTCTCTTCTTCATAACATTCCCTTTAACCCTGTCACTCCCTTCTATTTAAAGGAGCGTTTTGAATTCCTCCACAGTTCTCATCCTCCCCGTGTCCTTCGGTCGTTAGAAAATCTGGCTTTGAGTATGCCACTTCACAAAACCAGTTTCTACGACAAATCCTTCTCAATCCAAGCCATACGTAATATATATTATATTTAACATTTATTTATCTCTAAATATTCGTTTTATACGTACAGCCCCTGCCTTTCTTTAATTCACATAATTCTTTCCATCCAAAGGTTGCCTGGAAGAGATCGCTTCTAAGCGATAAGGCCGCCGGTACTTGTCACATGTAATGTCTTTCATAATGTTCTGTATCTGGTGTACCTATAATAAAGTATTTTGTATTGTATTGTATATCTATCTATACTTATAATAAAACTGTAACAGGTCCAATTCTGTACATTGAAGATATTTTGAAAATTTTTTTTGGAGGGCACTCTATTATCGATACTCATGCCAAAACTGTAATTTTTTTCATTCATGTCTGTGTGTCTGTCTGTCTGTCTGTCTGTCTGTCTGTCTGTCTGTCTGTCTGTCTGTCTGTATCGTAAACGCGCATCACGCCGAAACTACTTGATGGATTGAAATGAAACTCGGCATGATTATAGGTCATACTACGAGGAAGGACATAGGATACTTTTTATCCCGGAATTCAGTAAGGTTCCCATGGGAGAGGGTATGAAAATAAAATTCCTTTACCGCGCATCACGCCGAAACTGCTGAATGAGTTGGAATGAAACTCGGGACGATTTGAGTTCATAGTACAAGGAAGGACATGGGATACTTTTTATCCCTGAATTCGGTAAGGTTCCCCTGGGAGAGAGGATGAAAGAAAAATTCTTTAACCATGCATCACGACGGAATTGAATGAATTCGAATGGAACTCGGGACGATTGGACATGGATACATTTTATCCCCGAATTCAGTTTGGTTCCCCTGGGCTATACGGGTTTTCAAAAATTTCTCACAGCATCTGAACGACGCGTGTGTACGTGTCGTTCAGATGCTGAGAGAAATTTTTGAAAACCCGTATAGACCAGGGGAACCAAACTGAATTGAACTGATAAACGTGAAAGTTTGTAAGTATGAATGGATAGATGGATGGATAGATTGATACAAAAACTGCTGAACGGATCTGGATGAAATTTGGCACAGATATAGATTATTATAAGCTGGAATAAGAAATAGGCTTTATTTTCTCCCGAAAATCCCACGGGAAAGGGAATTACGCATGTAAAATCGCGAGTACTCCAAATACTAATCATGCGCAGACGAAGTCGCGGGCACCAGCTAGTTATAAATACGTAAATACTTGAGTTATCAAAACAGCCAGCTAGGGTTCCGCCAAAAAAATTACGATCAATTAGGGTTCCGTAGCCAAATAAAATTGGGAACCCCTGCTCTAAGTTATACACTTCTCCATAACGATCGTCTAAGAATGACAAATTTTGGTATTCCAAGAGTCAAGATTGAGACCATTCTATCAATCTCTTCGTGCAAATAGAACCACACGCTAGTTTCTTTCAATTGTGGACGATTCTGCGACGACATTATCATAATAAAGTGATTGATTAGCAAAATACGGTCGACTTGCGAAAGATTGCAGGCATAATATGTTGGATGCGGCAAGCTAAAGACGGTACTATGGCCCTCATTAGTGCTGCCAGTGAATGGTCCAGCATAAGTCGTTCATGTATTTTGTGTAACGTATTCCCACAGGTATTACTAGTTGTCCCGAAAAACTTGAAAAATTGTATTTTTAAGTTAAGAAACTTGAAGGCAGTTTTAGGTTTTTGCAAAACAATCATTTGTTTTAATATTTGGTTCAGTGCAATTTTTATCTCTGTTTGCATAGCTAAGTTTTAAAAGTACCTACCTACTATCATTAAAATTTCTCCACTGTTAAAATTTATACATGTAATTGACGACATTTACTTGAATACCCAACAATAAAATTAAACAACACTGTCTCAATCGTTCTCAAATTACAAAAAACGACAATTAATTTATTAAAAGACCAAAATTATAATTATTACGACATCCTCTTTCACTTTCGTCACTCTCACTTTTAAATTTTATTTTAAATTGGTTTTATTCAAACGGAACCTCATTTTCGTTCATTATTTGCATGCATTTTGTGCATTTTCATAAGTTATTGAAAACCAAAACTTCATTTAAATAATAGAATTAACGTGAATAGAAAGTTCAATTTCACTACATAGTTTAAAGCAAAGTAGCTTTCTATGTCCCTATGTATGCTTAAATCATTAAAACTACGCAACGGATTTTAATGCGGTTTTTTTAATAGTTAGAGTGATTCAAGAGGAAGGTTTATACGTATAATAAAACCGTGCAAAGCCGGGACGGGTCGCTAGTTAAGTATAAAACCCATAGTAGCCAGATCATGTTCATAGTTTTTTCTTTTGATATTCTCTTTATCTATCTGTGAAGACCTTAAATAAGATAACCGTTATTTAACTATTTGTTACCCTGATATTTATAAGCTTCTGGTTTCCCTTTATATAAATAACTAAATAAAAAAAATGTTTTACGTGCCTACTTTGTGTCTTGAGTTGCCTCGTGACCATGATCACAGCAACGCGATGGAAACGTAGTGGAAATAAAAACACAAGGTAGTTGACATGATAAACACCCGGTAAATAATCGTTATCAATCATGTAAGTTACTAAAAACTAATAAAGTTTAAAACTATTAATGATTTAAGTTTTCTTTGATTTTATTAGGCTGTAAAAATCAATTGAATTGTGTTAAACGATTCAATTCGCCATTTGTTATTGAAATAAGAATTAATATCTTCAATTGTGAACATCACTACATTATTATGTAGTATAAAACAGTCGCTTTCTCTGTCTCTATGTCCCTATTTATGCTGAAATCTTTAAAACTACGCAACGAATTTTGATCCGGTTTTTTTTAATAGATAGAGTGATTCAAGAGGAAGGTACGTATAACAAAACCGTGTGAAGCCGGAGCAGGTCGCTAGTAACATGATATAGGTAAGTTCCTTTAGTAAACTTTTTGTCTTGAAACAGGAATCGAGCCGGCACCTTTCCCATATGCCGAGGCCACACAAAAACTAATGATTGTCATGCAACATGTATTCACATGCATTCTAAGATAAAAACAATACGTTTACACATTATGTACGTGGCCTTATTTATAATTTTGAGGTTATGTCCAAGGTTCGCGGTGATTTAAAACCAATGAAAATGTTTTAAATATTATTTTGCCGTCTGTTGTGTTTTTTTCCAAACTTCACCAAAGTATCGTATCCCTGTTCAGAAAATGGTTCGTAGATTTTCAGTTTCTCGTGAAGTAAAACAAATGATCTAATTGTCGTCTACGATTAGAGAAGCTCATCCATTTGTGCTTTTCTTCAAAGAAAATCACAAACTTCCACTTGCAACGCTTTATCAATTACCACCACTCAAAGAGACTAATTTGAACTCTGTGCCCCGGAAAATAAGGACACTACAGTACGTAAACAAATGCTTAATCTCATAGCTCGTTCAAATTTCATTAGCGGACTCTGCCAGGGTAAATTATAGGCTAGGACTGAGGTCTTTGAATGCAAACTGCAAAAACAACATTAGACTGGAGCGGGGAGATAAATTTTCAATGAGACCTTTTTTGTCCGATGCAGCCCCGCGCCGAAATCGTCGTCAGTAGGGATGGGGTATTAAAGCAGACAAATAAAAATTGTTTTGGTTATCGATAAAATATTAACTCCCATTGAGTTAATATTTTATCGATAATATATAATAATATTTCATCAAACGACTAGAAATCACTAGCTTTTGGACGAATAAAAAATTAGATTTTATGTCGAACCTATGACGAAATTAGGTTCTTCATATACTGTATATGTACCTACTATATGTAGGCTGTTAATAGAAATGGTTTTTTCCAGTTTTCCGTCCCTTTCCCAAGTAGGAAAACTGGAAACTGTATTTAAAATTCGATAATTTCTCCATACTTATCGTTTTTGCATTTTCCAGTTTTACCGCTATAGACATGATCAAAATCAGAACTGCCAAGTACGAGTCTGTGTGGATCTAGAGCAAGCAATCAAATAATAATAAATTATTAAAATAAATAATAACAAAAGCAATAGAAAGCTTTTATATTAAGTAATAAATATCCATTTTTGTTTTATAAACCCACAATCAAATAGGCTTCCTAATAATTTAAAACATTCGTCCGTGAATAAACATAATAAATCTAACAGTTAAAATAAAAAATACTAATCGTTACGAAACGAGTTCATTAACTTCAATTTCGACGCTGTTAACCTTCAGTCAGCGTTAATGGTTATTTAACTACCTGAATGTCTGTAATAATCAGAAAAATAAAAATATACATAGTAAATTTATATACTAAACCTATAATAAGAGTATTTTCTAACTAGATGAAATATCTCACACGATGGACAGGATCACGAGTAGGAATGAATCTAGAAATTTTACCACCAAAACTTGCTTCAACTTTTTAGTAATTTTCTTTTCATTATACTCATACTCGGAAAGTAGGTCTGAACATGCCTAAAGAGCGGGTAAAGTAAAGAACGATTCTCCCTAGGGCTGAAAATTATCACTTTCAACCCGCTCTTTAGGCAACTTCAGACCTACTTTCCGAGTATGAGTAATGAAAAGATAATTTACCAATTAGGTTAGTTTTCATTGAAATGATGATATGTTTTTGGCATATGCGTGTTTAACTTATAAAAAGTTATAAAAATAATAACAAACCAGATCTTATTAATAATAAATACTCAAATACCTTGTGTGTTTCGTGCTAGTATGCTGTTGCAATTTCCTTGTATATTTGGCAACTTCAATCAAGTGAATACTGAAATATGTGTGTCTTTAGTTTTTATTGGTTAGTAGGTATATCAAGGCCGTGGGAAGTAATAATACTAGTATTTTAATACTAGGTTGAACTGTTCAAAGAAGGTGCTCTAGGTATCTAATCGGACAGCTGATTGAGATTGTATTTTAGAATAGATTAAGAGGTCTGTAAAGTAGATAAACGCAAATCGAGTTTCGCCTCTTTGACCCTGCGCTGAAATTGGCTTTTCAGTACTCATACTCGGAAAGTAGGTCTGAACATGCCTGAAGAGCGGGTTGAAAGTAATACTTTTCCGCCCTAGGGAGAATCGTTTTCAACTGACAGCTATCTAGCTATAATGTTACTTTTGAACCATGAAATATTGGCAGAATAAATGCTAAAGCTAAAAAAAAAATTACC
Source organism: Eupithecia centaureata (assembly GCA_944547425.1). NCBI lineage: Eukaryota > Metazoa > Arthropoda > Insecta > Lepidoptera > Geometridae > Eupithecia > Eupithecia centaureata. The sequence goes on along the minus strand of OX155684.1, from coordinate 13,989,398 downwards.
TTAGCACCAATTCACTGAATTCAAAAAAAACGAAAGACAAGGCAGTATGGCTTTATGGCTTTCGCCTGTCCTAGATGGACTTAAAATAAAAATTAGCGGCAATTTGATTAATTTGTTTTCTCATGTTTTTTATTTATATTTCCTTGTATTCGTAATGAAAAGCACAGTGTTTACCTCGGGTGAAATAACTTATTTAGTCCCTCGAACTATTGGCGCCCTCGCTACGCTCGGGCGCCAAACTCCGTCTCGGGACTAAATAAGTTACTTTCAACCCTTGGGTAACAATGTTCTATTATTTACTTTTTTTTAAACTTTTTTTGCTTATGATTTATCAAGCAATGCAAAAAACAAAATACTTTGCAGAATATCATTATTAACATAAAAAATCTTAAACAGCCGAGCTAACTGCAGACTGTTATAAATGATCAAGAAGTAGCTCAATTTTGCATGATTCTCTCCTTGATTTAAAAATCCACATGTCTTAATATTCTCTGACTATTTGACAAATCAGACAGGATTTATCTTCGGCTCTATAAAAATAACATTAGTATATTTTGAATTTTTGTCGATAAATAAATTATAATCGACATCACCCATCTCTACATGACGACACGTTTGGCCAAAGGCACTGCAGTGAGGTAATTTCAAATTAGCTGACCTGCTTCGAATCAAATAGGTTTGTTGTGACCTAAATAGAGGCACTATTTCAAGGGTTGAGCTTTTTAAACACTAATGGATGCTCTTTGGTTTAGGTTTTGCTTTTATAATTGGATAGTATTGACTAGCGCAGTATAATTTCAGTGGCTTTTGGACTAGTTATTATTTGTTTTCTTAAAAGGGCGCGTTGGAGCTATTTATACGAATAAGAATAGGATTCATAGAAGCGAGTCAGAAAATATCTTTAAAAAAAAATCCAGCATCTGCCTGCAGTCATTCCACTACGTTTTCCTAATCGCAGTCTCCACTCAAGAACACTACCTACTACCACTACCAACGGTTGTCGATTCTTCACGAGATATGGATACTTCGTAAGTTGTTTAAGGGTTAATTACTAAGTTTACTTAAATAGCGGATAAGTAAAGCAAGTATCTGTATACCCAAAGGTATACAGATACCCACTGGTTATACCAAGATATTTTATTTCCTATTTGGACATGTTAGCCTCTAAATTACATGTCTACAAGTCGGAAAGTTTTAGAATATCTGATCCGTCATGGAAGTAAAGATCTTGACCAAGTTACTGCACTACTTAGTACATACAAACTGTATAGTTATTCTGTGTATTTATAAGGTCACTGTAATGTAACAACTATTATGTAGTCTGTGGTAATCGTAACGTGAGCTTTTCAATGAATATAATGATTGGCTAGCATCTGCCCGCGTCTTCGCACGCTTTATTTCTATGGAATAGTATCAAGGCTATTTCTATCCATGGGAACTGACTTATGGGATGAAAAGTAGCCCATAATTATGTTATTCCAGTCCAAGAAGCGCCTGTATTAAAATTTTCAGGCCAATCTAGTAGTTTTTTGCGTGATCGTAGAACAAACATCCATCTACATAGGTACATAAAATTTAATTCAGTAGGTAACTAATTAATTTGAGTGTTCCACTGAATTTCGACAGATCTTTATTGTATGTGAATCAGGAATAAACTTCCTGATTGTTAGTTCCTTCCAGTCAGTTTCTACGACTTATTTTAGATCGTTGAATTCTGCCACTTGGCGTACCTACAAGCATTCCATTATATTTAAAAACATTGCAATCAACAATCTACATCATTTAATTCTATTTTTAAGCATGAATTTAGATTATTATTACAAACCATCCTTTTTAATTATAAAAATAAAACTTCTGCTAGAAATGAACGCCATCGTACAAAGTTAAAATAAATATACTTAGGTAAGTAAAGGACGTCTATTTAATAATAAAGAAATTGACTTTGCAAATAAACAAACACCTCAACACTAACAAACATATTTTCCCTCGTAAACAAAGTTGATTGGTGTCTGGGGGATTTCGATCAATTCCAACATTCGGTTCGATTTGGCGTACTGTGGAGTTGAAGTTATTCAGGATTTTTAAATATTTCTCTGTGAGTTGGGTAAATCAAAACTTTAATATCCGAAACCTTAATCTGGAGTTATTATTCTTTCCATAACTAAACTGTTCCCGCGGCTAAGAGATTAAATAAAATGGTTTGCGCTGGGAGTTGTTGTCTCCAAAAAAACTCTTGTTCCTTTACAAGTTATCTAGCGAACCGCCCCGGATTTGCACGAATTATTATACGTATAAACCTTCATCTTGAATCGCTCTATCTATTAAAAAAACCGCTTCAAAATACGTTGCGTAGTTTTAAAGATAATTAAGCATACATCGTGACATAGGGACAGAGAAAGCGACTTTGTTTTATAATATTATGTAGTGATTAAAAGTAAAAATGAAAATTAGAATCAAGGAATAGAAACAAATTAAAACTGGTATGTACAATTGAATCAATTGAGCAGACTGCAGACTTTTGTAAACAGTTTAGAGGTAGCTCAACTGATCCATGTTAATACTAGTCGGAAGCGTCCCCAAGACACTGTCTTTATTCAATTAAGTATTTATATTCGATGTAAACTAAATAAATAAGTATATTGTATTGCAATAACATTAAATTCCATATAGAGTTAGGCCATTTCGTTGTAACTAGGTACGTCCAATTTGCACCACTGCGCGCTTGCGTGAGAGAATGCAACGCTCTAGTTACTGGATTGTAGTAATTGACAATTTCTCCAGTTTGCCTGTTTATTGTGTACATTTTACTAAAGATTATTATGATATAGTGCATAAGCCCTCGCACCCGGGGAATATCTAAGAAATAAAATAACATCGCAAAAAGGAAGGGTTTAAGTCCCACCGAATTCGAAAATTTTTGCGTTATTATTTCATTACATTTTACTATTTTATAAATAAGTATTGGATGGGACAAGCTGAAGACGGCCTAGCAGTGGACTAGAGGTTGATGATGACGATGATAAATAATATTCACTTCGGGGTATTCGACGTCTTAAATAACTACAGGACTTGGAAAGCAAAGATAAATCGCGCGATACACGTTCGATATCCTCAAAACTAAATAGCTGAGTAATATTTTTATATATGAACCACTCTTATGAAAATGAATCTGATACTAGTCTACAATAATTCTGCTTGACCGCAGAAAATGACACGACCTATGAACATATTTCACTGGACAAAAGTTTTCATAGGGATCCCTCTCTCAAGTAACCAAGACTGTTGGTAGCATAATGCAAGAATAGATAATAGATAAGATGCAATAGGCCTCTTTAACGCTACAATAACTTTACTATTACGTCGTGATCCAGTTATGATATGGCTCAACAAAAACATTGTGGGAACTCTAGCGGCTCTACAAAATCATATTCTCAGGGAAGTTAAAATGAGATCTTTTGGATATAAATTAACTTCTAGTTTTGGTATAATTTGTCTACTCTTCTCAACACATTCCTACCCGGTGCATACATTATTTAGTAAACGCTATCGCTCCCTAAACAAAAACTCCAGTTTTTTCGCTTGATTCGTTCCAGATTGAACCACAAAAAGGCACCTTATGTGTTACATGATAAGACAATCATTACACCATCGTTCCCACATCATTATTCCACCTCGACAATCAATACGAACGGACAGACGTCGGTTACATAATGGTAACCCGGCGACGCTCGTACCACTTTTACTTTTGTAGGCTTTGTAACAGGTTGGATAACTGTACTATTTGTGTAAGACTCTTTCTACGGAGTAAAGGGCCTTGGTTGGTATTTGTTTATCACAATGATTTATTCAATATAGGATATAAGGTAAGTACATATTTATGTTATTATAAATATCTACAGGTATTTATCGCGTGTATTTACCTAGTTTCAACAGGTTTATTAGTTTTACCACTATAGCCGTAGGATTGTAAGTAACCGATTTGTACACCTTTTTGTTACTAAGCAATAACCAAAAAACCCTATAAATACCCGTAGATATAAATAATAATGTATTCTTATCGCGTAAGTTTAAAGAAAATTACAAATGTATGGTGTCACTAAAAAGTAGCTGCGCCCCGCAGCTTCGCCCTTGATAAAATGGATGAAATTAGTCCATATTTTATTTCATTCTGTCTATTAAATATTTCAGCCCGATTGGTTCAGTAAACTTACGCATTTCTATATAGTAGTATGATAGTAATTTTCACTGTATTTTACCCCAGGAGCATAAGAAAAGGAAAATAAATTGTTTCTATACTCCACAAACTTTCACATTAGTAAGGAAAGTCATTATTTAATAACTAATAAGAACTACGTTTATTAACACTTAAATTGTATGTGGCAGATTATTGCAATCAATCTAGAATATTTGACTAAGTGCTTATTTTTTAAGCTAAAAGATATAAAGATATTGATTTACTGATTTACTAGAGGTAGCTAAACTGATCCTATGAATATCAATACGAATTATTTGCGTTCATAAGGCAATATATTGCTTTGCAAGTGAAATGATTTCAAAAAGCCTCAGTCCACAGCTGACGGCTACTCCTCAGTAGTCAGCGAGTGGGCAGCGAACTGGTTTAGCAACTCGGCGAGTCTGGCCCCCGGTGACATTTACAATCGCTTGCGTCAGTCACAGCTATGTAGGGCTGTTCCTTGAGTGAGACAGGCTTTGAAGAATATCTAGAATACCTATCCGAGATTGAAATCTAGAGAAGTAGAGTACCTAGTTAGATCAAAGTTTGAACTAATGCTCTAACTACAGTTATATAATAGGATTGCAATCAATTTAAATACAATACAAAAAACATTAAATCTATGTACTTAAAAGAAAAATCCAAAAAATAAGTGTAAAACAATTACATTTAAATTATTAAAAACATATTTCATATAAAAGTCAGGTCTCACATTTTAACAACACTTCTTTCTGTCAAATTAAATTTGCGATTGATTTGGAAATTTAACTATCGAATTAAACATGTTCTCTATTTTAATTAGGTATCATTTATCTACCGCTCCTGCTGTCAATAGAAAGTGTAGGGTTTTGATCAAACATTTAACAAGCAAATTTTATTTATCCTTGGTCCAGCCCTTCACCTTTCAAACCTCTGCTAGGTCAAGCCACCCTATAAACATTACCTGGGCTATACAATATCAGCGACCCATCATAAACATCGTTTGATAACAAGGCATATCGTTATCGGAATCTCATAACATCGGGTTATAATACCTATTATTTAAAAACCCGTCTAGCTCGTCCTACATTGCAGCCGAAGCCACAGAACTTTGCAACATTGTAAGCTGCTAGTGATTCTGTGACACTGTAATCCTAGTATTAGGTTAGTATTACCACGGAACTAGGGTTGATCTAGCTAGACTGGAGACGCATTGAGACATGTATTTAAAAAAATTGGAGAAGATTTTGAGACACATTGGACATTTAGAATCTGTCACAGGACAAAGAGAAGGTTAAAGAGAGCAAAATTTTGTAAATATAAATCTAGACAATTCATTACATAATTATTTTTTGCGTGCAAAACACTCGGCACAAGCTAGTGAGAAATAAAGTCCAATTTAATTCGTCAAACTTTGTAAGCTAAAGTGTAGAGAATTGCATTGACTTTCCATTAATTTATGAAACACTCCAACAACATTTTAGGACATTTCAAAGTATCCCAGTTGCGGTATCCATTCCCCCTATATCTGCATCCATTACGGATGCCATATAAAACGGGTATGTTACGAACCGGTCGGTATCGAGAGCAGGTAACCGGGATACCGATACCGCTAACAATACCGTTGGGATAGCTTACCGGGGATAGTGGGCTTACGGGCTCATCTAGGGCTATTTATAGAGGGAAAGTTTCGGGAAACTTTATGGGGAATCCTTTGTGGATTTGTTGTTTTTTTTTTGAGGACATAATTAAGGAATGTTAGGGAGCCCCTACATGTTATGGTGGCCGTCTTAATGGTTTCCTTTTTCCTATGCCCCCTTAAAAATAGGGTAGGAACATTCAAATCATTGTTAAAGTTCTATAATAAACGATTATTCAAATGATCTTTTAAAGGACGAGTACGGTCAAGAGTGGAATCCAATACTTTGATATAGGTACATATATAAATTTCAGCTTCACAATTTGTCGTAATTGGGTGTTTTACAAGAAATTAGTTGTTTTACGTAATTGCATTACCACACGAATTAGCGCTGTACCAAATTTCATACAAATATGACAATAACGACGTCTCGATACAAACGTTCAACCGAACTAAGGGCTCTGGTATTGTCTAGTACCTAAGTCTGCCAGTAATGCTTACTAACTAACCGGATACTCTTATAATGTACCTAGCAGCGCTTCGCGGTTTCACCCGCGTAATTCCCGTTCCCGGAGAAGTTCCGGGATAAAATATAGCCTAGGTGATTCCAGACTATAATCTATCTCTGTTCCAAATTTCATCAATATCCGTTAAGACTAAGTAGTTTTTGCGTGAAAGAGTAATAAACATCCATCCATCCATGCTTTCAAACATTCACGTTTATAATATAAGTAGGATATAGCAAAAAGGATAAAAAACACAGAATATAATAAAAAAGAAGAAACCAACATAATATAACAATTTATAGAACTTTGAACCTGATTTGCATAGAAATTGCGTAATCAAACACATTTCTAGCGTCTGGCGCCAGTTTTGACAATAGCTGAGATACTTTCCATTAATATGTGAAATTACATAACACTCAATAAAAATGTTAAATTTATTTGTTTTAAGCGAGCTTTTTCTGGGTTTATTGCTATTAAATAATTCATACAAACATTTTGTTACATCGGTTTTTATATATGGGTGATTCTACGAAAACTCGTTTTTTGTCTGACTTCTGTGGCACATTTTTTTTTGTTGAAATTGCACATCATGATAGTATATTCTAAATGAAGATTTAATTTTGAATTTTTTGGTAGTAAAGGGAACTTTATTGGCTATATGGTTACGGAGTTATTCAATTTTAAAAATATGGTGTCCACGGAAATCAGAATTTATATCATTAAAATCAAATATGGGTTGGTTTATCAATAAAAATATGTGTTTTCGGTAGTAAGTAGATTATTTAGCTTCTTAAAACTAAGGACCAATTATTTGACGTTTGTAGTTTTAATCAGTTTTTACAAAAACACCTTTAAACCATTACTGTAAATACAAGTAACTTTTTACAAAAATCACACTAATAATGTTTATCTTTGTATTAAAAATATTATAATTATTCATTTTGTATTTATTATAAACTTTTATCCTAAAAAACATCATAAAAACTGTAAAAAAATATTATTGAGATGTTAATGAACCCGCAAAATCCACGGAAATCAGTACCACGGAAATCAAAAATAATAACAAAATCTTAGAAATTTTCTTAATTTGCTGGTTTATTTTACATTGAAATATGCAGTCGAAATTAGGAACACAAAAGGCATGAATTATCATCATTAGTAAAACAATAGGATTAGCATAAACAAATTTATAGTCAACATGGTAATCAGAATTTCTAGATACCAAGCCACGGAAAGTGATTACGTACTGAAATAAGAGAGTGACGTGGAGACATACACACTTGTTGTACACACCACTGATGGGGCGTGACTGATAGTTTCTCTCGATCTAACAACAATTAACGCAGATGTTAAAGTACAGCATTTATGAATGAATTAGTGCGCACCAGGGGAATCAGAGCTAAACGACGGACGCGAAGTTATCTCGTTGTAACTTGTCAACTAAAGCTTAGTTTCGCGTAGTAATAGCGTCAAATAAGCAAGTAACTATCTGGGTTATTGTGAACCTATGTAAATTAGTACTAGTGTTTTCAGGAAATGATATAAAAATTTATTAACACAGGAACATGAGGTCCGGACGCACCACGGAAGTCAGAATTTCCAAGGATTTTATTTATTTTTACTTATTTAAAATAAGATTATTAAAAAACTAAAAAAGGCCTCCCCTATTATCTTTGTCTTATCTACTATCATAAAAAAAATCAAAGGGCTAGGGATACTTTTTGTATGATTTTTCGAGCCGGACATGTTTTTTTCCACCCTGGGAGAATCACCCATATCCAAATTCTGTTCTTCTACAAAAAGTGCGTAAGTGTCATACAATTTTTGCTATAAAAAAGGAGAGTCATACTCTCAGTCTGTTATCTTTTCACAATAAAAAGGCTTGACGGATCCTAATGAAATTTCTTAGGAAGGTACACGGCATCCCGGGAACGGAAATAGACTATTTTTATCCCTTAATACTTCGTGCAAAGCCATGGGCAGAATCAAATAATAATATATATATTTAAAATACTATTTCAGCTCCCTCGGTTCTGAAAAAACTTGTCCAGCTTAACAGGACACATCGAGCAAATAAAAAACCTCAAAAACCAGTTCAAGCAAAGCTAGCCACTGCATACCTAACTTATTCATAAATCACCATTCGATTTCCGCGTTTTGCTTGTGATCACAAATCTCAAATGAACAAAATGTTATTTCCTTGAGTAGGTAACTAAGTTTTGTAAATTGGGTTAAGTAAAGACCGATTACATTATGATGTTATGATTAGTGAATAAATAAATAAACAAATAATATATTGTCGGTGGTATAATAATATACTGTACCTAAATAAAGGAATAGATTTATGAAAGGCCGCCAAGATGATGAGGAGATTAATAAATAAAATAAATAATGCTAGAAATTGCAGACTGAGTCATCTAGCCCCAAGCTAAGCAGAACTTGTGTTATGGATTTAAGATCATTGATCTACCATAAAAAGATCATGTTTTACTATGATTTATGTCCTATAGATAAAAAAACACCCAGAACCCTGCCCCTGTTGCTAATGTCACTGTCAAAGTGACTGCTGGTGAGAGCGGCAGTCGATTTTGCTTATATAAAATAGATTTTATTTATTTCTTTGAGATTATTTTTTACAATAACTTTGTATTAACTTAAAGTAAGGTCAGTTAATTAATATTCGACCTACGGTTCATCTCAACCTACTTGTATAATTTATTCATGCTTTGACATTTTTATGAAGTCGCCATTACGAGACAAAATACATAAACGCAGTGCGGTCATTAGGTACTTAAGAAGTAAATGTTAGTGGGATACCGTTGTAATGTCATTTTTTTTGAGGTTAGGTACACACAAAGTAAAGTACATACTGCCTACACTACACACAGAAAGATCATTAAAAACAAGAGGCAAGTGTGATTGTGACTTGCACACCGAAGTTTTCGAACTTTTGTCAATCATACAATAATAGGTAACTGAGAAAATTAACAAATAAAAACAAATTAATAAAAAAACAATTAAAAGTTATTTACAATTGAAATGATTAGATTGAGTTTACTACAGGCGATTGCAAATAGCTTAGAGGTAGCTAAACTGAGAATCAATGAGCATTTGGAAATCATTACGTAGTACATATAAACAAAGTCTGTCCCTATATCCCTATGTCACTTTGAATGCTTAAATCTTTAAAGCCACGCTACGGATTTGATTCGGTTTTTTTAATAGATAGATTGATTCAAGAGAAAGGTTTCTACGTATGATAAAACCGTGCGAAGCCGGGGCGGGTCGCTAGTTACTGAATATCACTAACATATTAGCTAAAAACCTAATAAGGTTAAATTAATAGAACAAAACCAAATGTCTAAAATCAAGCTTTAGATTTAAAAGAATTTCAATCTAAACGTCGTAGAACTATTCCAAGTTTCCAACTAATAATTAGCGAAAAATCCAATTAAAAGATTTGCATTAGAAAACCTGTCAGCAGTCAGATAGCGATAAATCGAATCGTGTATAAAGGCTTGCATAAATTAGTAAAACATTATCCTCTTGGTTTAAGACCTTTTAAAGTAAACAACGATAATACTTTTGCATGAATTGAAATCTTATTCTATCTAAAACTAAGAGATCTCTAGAATCTAAACCGAATCTAGAGTCCAGCCAGAGATGGGGAATCTGTATACTGAACTAAATTTGTATCAACTATTTTTTGTACCTACCTATTATTAAATACAAATTCTTATTTTTTGTATAGTACATTTCTTATTTTTGTAGTAAAATGTATGCTTCACTCTGAACAAATAAAATTTAAGTTTTTCGTGTTGAATTTTATTACTACATTTTATTCTGATTCTACGACGTTTGTTTTTATTGTTCCTCAAGAGTCCCTGTTACTTTGCTCCCAATTAATTTATGTTATTTCCAATACGTATACATTTTTCAATAAGTATGTTTATATGCAAAAGTGCTTTTCAGAGAATTAAACATTTTGTCTTCAAATTGAAAGTTTGCTATCTTTCGTATTTTTCCACATCATAGAATGAAAGTAGGTATTATATTTTCGCTAAGTAAAATTTAAAAAAGTGTAAAATTAAACCAATCCAATAAACTGATTCTGATCTCAATCCAGTTAGAGTTAATTTGCAACGCTTTGAATATAGTCTCTCAAAAGTATTCTCGCTAATTAAAACCAGAATCGTGACAAAGGAATTACAAGCTAATACAAAAGGCAACAAAGCTTGTTCTTAATTGAATGTGTGGTTTCCATTTCCGGTAGAAACAACAGTGAAGGCTGATTTGTCCAGTTCGTTTCCAGCTCAAATATATTCAGCTAGGTCACATCATACGACCGTTTCATTTAGTTATTACAAGGAAGAACTAGATGTTTCTAAATAATATGTGAGTTATTATTTAAGTAGGTAGGAGACATCTAAGTTTTTGCATTATTGCTTTTTTTAAGTATACTTTATTTAAAAGTGAACAAGAGCATAATCCTAAATTCTAATTATTTTCTTTTGACTCTTATGTATTACAAGTTTGGATTGAAAATAATACGAAGCAAAGAACAAAATGCTCTAACAGAGTAACTATAATTTAAACTAATGTAAAGAAACATTCGATTTTGTAATCGTGGCCATTAAAAAGCCGTTGGATCAGTGACCGATATCATATTCTGTCGAAAAAGCGAATAGCATAAAATAGATGAACAAGAAATGAACAGAATTTGTAGAGATTCCGTTCATTTTTTTTTACATTTAGTCGGACTCATCATCTTTGGCTTACCATGAGATGTTTACTAGTGTAGACTACGTATACCTAAGTGATCTAGCTTAAATGAATCAGCTGTGCCCCTAAGGATCGGAAGTGATATGATTATCTTCACGGTTCGTATTCGCGCGGGCAAGGACGGAATGTGTGAAAGGAAGTTAGGAAGCTAATTATTGGCCATAAAGTATCAACTTATTTTGACCTGAAAAAATGCGAAATACCTATTTTGGAACATTATAGTGACAAGCCTTTTCCACTTCTTAATGCTCTCCATTTTCGTTTTTGACATGAGGTCCAATTTATTCTGAAATTAAATAGAGAGCAGTCTTTTGTTTTCTCATAAACGGTTAAAGAACAGATTCAAAACTCACTAGATTTTGGTTTACTCATCAACTCTATAACAAAAAAAAAGTTTCTTTTGTTTAATTTCGAAAATAAGAAGTAGATAGTCTTTTGTTTGAGTATTTATAAATAGTTTGAAATGCTCCCAAGCGGTACCACAGTCAAGTTTAAGCCAGTTTTTGTCTGTCTGTGTGCCTTTTACTGAGTAGGAAACTTAAATCTTACTAACCCTCAACTTAGCTTGTTTAACACTCTTGCTTAACATTACTTACCAAAGACCTATCGATCTATTGTATTTTTTTAAGTTAACGCCTGATTCCTTTCAAAGGAACCAGAATAAGCTTTCTCTCAACAAAGCTTCGTCATGGAGAATCGAACCGGGTACAAGGGCCGGGGTCAATGGACTGCCCGGTGGTGTTCATAAAGGCTCGTAATAAGGAGCCCTTGAGCCTGAAAGACCTTTATACCTTACGATTTTAAACAAACAAATTCAATGTTTACTTTTTATATACGTTTTTATTAACGTAGTGGAACAATAACAAAAAGACTCTAGAGCTAATATTTACAATTATAACTAACTCCTAAAAATCTAGTTTTATTAAACAAGTTAGACAATGCTTTGAATATGACATGTCAAATCTTTCTTGTCTTGCCAATCGAAGGTAGCAATTGAAATTTGTTTGGAACAACATTGCTACGCTACATAATCGTCATCAAATATTTTTTTAGTAAATAAGCAGGAGACAGCTTTATTATTTGAATTTAGCTGGTGACAAAACTCAGGAATGTTTTTATACAAAAAACAAAAGAACAATCAAATCAGGCGGAAAAAACAAACATAACCAGGCAGAACTGGGTATTAAAACCTCCTCTTGCTTACCAAGTCGAATAAAAATAAAGTTTTGTTTCTTGAGTTTTCGATCGTGAGAATAAAACGGTGAAGCTTTTAAATATTTAGGAGGTATCGTCAAAAAATTATCAGGGATTTAATAGGTTTTGTTTAATGAGTAAAAATAATAAAACACAAGTACGACCCATCTGCGCAGTCCTTGTATCTGTAGCCGAACAAAAACGATACTTCAAAAAGCGTAGGTTTTTTTTTTATTTTATTAGTGAAAACGGAAAACGGCAGAAAACGGGATAATTTGTTGTAAATAAAGATCTACAACAAATTACCTATTTAATTTGTCAGAGCTAGTAGGTATTTTTTTAATCGTGTCGTATGGTTATTTGTTAACGATTAAGTATGTAAGTTTTAGATCGTGTCTTACAGTTTAAAGAACTGACGCTTTCTGGGCATAAGGCATAAGTTTTTTATTCACGTAGATGGTAAAGAAATTGGAAGAGGTTTTGTGTTGGATTTAAAATTTTACGATACAAACTGAGTTGAATTGAATTTTGGGTAATGGAACGAACTGAAATTCCAAAGGAGGTTGAACCAATTTAGTATATAAAAAAGCACTTTTAGAAAGCTTTTTATTTTTCTTTATAATAATTATCCATGCAAGTAGCATGTTTTACGAGACAGACTACAGTCTTCTTCATAAGTATTACTAGACAATATACATACATATATTAGTATAAAACGAAGACTTTTTGGTTTACCTGCCAATCAAAGTCTAATTTAGATTGTAAGTAGGGATGAAAGTGACAATTGTATTAATTTGATATAATTTTTAAAGTTATCATGGCTAATTATAATACTTGTATCAACAAGTGCTAACAGCAACTTCAGTTTTACGATAATCATAGCGCATCAGAAAGCTCAAAATAACAAAAATTATGGTGAATATCCCTTTGTTTTTATTTTCCCCAAGAAATTAGATGAAGAATTAATTATTTTTCAAAGAAAATTCCAATTTAAGTATATATTTTAAAAGATAATAGTTTCTCTATTTGTTAATGGTACTCAAGTTACTAATCAAAAAAGCTTAATATTCAAATCATTTTGCTAAGTTCTGAGAACAGATGTGGTCCAACCCTAAGCATCCCGGATTTTCTTTATAGATGCATCCAGAAAAACTTTTCTAATTTCGAAGGCTCATTGGTATCTTAATTTTATTTGCCTTTCTTTCTGGATGAGGGACTATAATCTGTTTTGTTATTGCTATTTCAGAAGTAAAGTTTAATTGTCTTTTGGAGGTTCGCAATTGGTTTTCCTGTAATAACATTACATTACGTAAAAAGACAATTTGTTAGAGATAGTATGTTGTTAAAAATTAATATTTTTTGACTAATTAATTATAGGTTTTACATGATGTAACTTAATATATTTTTCTTTTTTATTTGTAGATGTCAGAGGTAACTTACATTACTTTTATTCATAATCATAAATTTAGTTTTATCTATAATTATTATATCTCGTTGTAAATAAGCTTGTTACACGTTCAAACTCATAAGATTCAGATTAAAAGACTTATCTAGATCACGAATTTTTAGTACTTATTATCAGGTAATTAAATGCAAAAAATATAAACGCTCATTAGGTGAGGTCTATGTCCAGGACAAGTACATATTGCACATACATATTTTGATTATGAAATAGGAATATAAACCACAAGCCCACGATTATTTCAACATTTTTCGCTAAATAATATGAAAATGATAGGGCCTATGATAGGATATGAAAATGATAGGGCCTTACCGATAGGGCTTATACAATGTAGTTCAGTTCAGAAGTTTCAAAGAGTTCAGACGAGTATTTTGAAACCTTATATAATAAAGTTGCTTCAGCCGTTTGGATAGTTCGATGCAATAAAGAGGATCAGTTAACCAACCACATGGAAACACTTGAGAAACATAAAAACGCCTTACTTACGCCTTGTAACCTTCTAAGTGAGGAGGCGAATTCAAGGACATAAGTTAAAAAACACACTGATATTATTGATGAGAAAGTTTGGATGTCTGTAACCTTTTCACGCCAATACAGCAGAAAAAATAGTTCGAGGCCTTGATCAAACATAGGTTATACTTTTTATCTAATAAATTAGTTGTTTCCATGAAAAAGAAATAACCTTTAAACGTTTCCATAGAAACAATGCGTGCAAAGCCACGGGCAGAAAGTATTTCAAATAAACAATTTGCTTAATTCCAACTTTCGACTACAAAAGAGGCACCGTAATCTAAACTCAAATGCTCCCAAAAGATCAAATAACCTTAAAATACTGAAAGTCCACTTTCAAATATTTTAATTAAAAGTCCTTATAATTAACCAAAACGTCCCTTAGATATTTGAACCCAGAAATTAGTTGCCTGACTACAAAAGATACGGGCAAAACAGTCTGAATTAAGCTTTGAACCAACTAAATTAAAGTTTAAATTTAAACAATCATCGCCCACGAAAGTTTTGTTATTCTTCTAAAACAACTGCCTTTTAGAACCAACTAATCTTATAACTTACTTGTCACACTTCACTATCACTATAAAGTATAAAACAAAGTCCCAATGTCCCTATGTCCCTATGTACTATGCTTAAATCTTAAAAACTACGCAACGGATTTTGATATGTTTTTTTTAATAGATAGAGTAATTCAAGAGTAAGGCTTAAACGTATAATTAAACCGTGCGAAGCCGGGGCGAGTCGCTAGTATCATATAAACGCAACTGCTATAAATGCGAAAGTTTTTATATAATATGTTTGTTACCAATTGCCGCCATAACTACTGAATGAATCGGGCTGAAATTTGATAAAGTTGTAGCTAGCTCTCGTTATAGTCTAGCGTTTTATTCGTATATAAATCTAATGTAAATCAGCTCCTATAGGATAGAAATAATCTCTAAAGTTTCCATATAAACAACGTGTGGGAAGTAGCGGGCTGCTAGTATTTTATACGCGAAATTTTCGATGTCCATTATTGTTACCTCACCGCACCGTTTTATTTTTTCTATTACCTTTATGAGATACGCAGTTGCTCTTGGTGGCCACCAAACATTGTTTCGTCGCTAATTTACCTTAATCTAGATAGCGCCTATATAAATTAAAAAAAAAACTTCTTCATAAAATTAAAAAAGTCTGTAAAAAACAAAAGACGGGATGATTTCGTTCAGGATTTAACTTTCCCGTTCTTTAAAATTAATATATGCATAAAATTCAACTAATAATGTTTGTGTTTAAAAAAAAAAAATATACCAACTTAATATAAATAAAAGTTACTCGTATCGTTGAGATTGTCACGTAACTTGAAAAAATATTAAAACCTAAATTGCTTGAAGTCTATCTAAAGCTAAAATGACGAATAAAGTTATAAAGGCATATCTAATGAAAACTGAAGCTTTGTCAGTCAAAATCCCATTTGCAAAGCACTCGACCGTACGGTGACAGTAACCGTACGGTATTACACGTACCTAGTACGGATAAAACCTCAAAGGACATCGTCAAAGGCAATTCACGTATTCCAGCTTTAGGGGACCAACACAGCGGAAAGATTATTCATGACTTTCTGGTAACGATCAAAATAATATGAAATAAGTCATCTAGTGTTTTTATTATTTTTTTAAATAATATTATGTTCTTATATTTAGCTTTTCTTGAAAAACTACGAAATAATCTGTGCAAATAGCGCAGAAAGCAGTATCTAGAGTTTCTATCAATTATGGTCGATATCATTGCATATTATGTTGAAAGACTGCTTCAAATAACAACTGTGCCTGACTGTGTGTTTTAATTATTGTTTTTAATAGTGTGTGGACAAAAGTTATTTCTGAATAAAGAGACTTTTTATGTTTATTTTTTTATTGCGATTGGTTTGTAATTTTACGTTTTCATGCAATAACCATTGCTGAATAAAAGTTGTATTCACCAGTAAATAAGGAAAAAGAAAATAAAGGATGTCAAACACTTAGCAAATAGTTGCTAGCTGATAATAATTATTCAAATATTTTGAGAAAGGCGAAAGGCATTAAGCCAGTGTGCCAGTGAAAGTGACGCGAAACAAACTAGGTCACTATTTGGAAAAGCTTTGAGATTGACAATGGCTTGCGACTACACTGCCAACTCACTCTTTATTTTAAAATTTTAAGAGCTTTTGTGTCGTTTAATTATTTAGTGGTAGCCTTATGATCAACATGATCACTGGACTAAAGCCATTTTACCCGACTGCTGGGCAAAAAAGTAGGGTTATGATTTAGAGTTTAAAGTATGTTAGTATAAGGTTTCTTTGTCACGCTCTACAGTCTAAACAGTTGGATGTATTTTAGAAATGTGAGGTGTCAAATGAATGGCTTTAAGAGGAAGATGCATAAAGTAAATAATTCAAGAAGCGACCAAAGAAATGAGAGATAAAACAACAATCAAAACTGTGTTTCAGGAGCCAAAACCTAAACGTGTGTCCATACATCTTCAAAAAAAAAATTAATTCATTAATTAGACGCCTTTTTTGTTTGTGTTTAAAGCATCAATTATCCTATCCAAACTTTTCCAGACTGCAGAAGATACTGGATATTGCAGGCAGATGCTGAATGAGGAAAGCTGAAGGCAGGGCGCTATGGCGCTCATTTGGCCATGTCCAGAGCGGACTAATTTAGGTTGATAATGATGATGAATAAACAGTTTACCCAACCAATACGCACCACAATAAACCAACTATTATTGCGTCTTCGTTACCCAACTTAGCCTATGGAAACGTATTTTGACGCAATGTATGCGCCTGTATTCATTTGACGGACCCGTCAATATCTTTTGACTCTTGATGTCAAGGGCTTGGTGAATGATGACATACCTGTGGACAATGAAAATAATAACAGTGATCTATTGGTACAATAACAAGGGGCAGGGAAAAAAAAGGTTGATGGTACTTGTCCGTCTCCTACGGAACGTAGTAATGCTAGATATTAGGTCTCTACATATTTCTTGACATACATACGTATTGCTGGAATAAAGACAAATTAAGCGAATTAGCAAGCTGAAGAAAGGGCGCTATGGCGCTCATTAGGGGAGGCCTATGTCCAGCAGATGACTTATGTAGGCTGATGATAATGATGATGATGAAGTGAATTAATTAAATTAGGAATTTGTCTAACACATTAGTACAAGTTGCGATTTCAGATATTTTGATGTACTTAACTTTAACTCTGTCATGCTTACACAACACACATTGAAGATAAAATCATATTATTAGAAACCACAATATTGAGCTCCCCTAAAAATAAATCGAATTTGGGATCATGGTTCTTTTTAGACCTTACAAGGTTGAAAGTCTTTGTTATGTTATCAAAGAACCTAGAAAGAACCAAAGCAAGCAGAGATGTTGTAGAGTAGTAGGTACTGCCAGATGAATAGTATTGAAGACGTAATTTTATTTACATTGAAAGAATAATAAACAAAAATAAAATAACTTTATATTTCTATGCACTATGTTACGTTTAAATCTTAATACTTAGTACCTAGTGAATAGGTGTCATCTAAAGTCTATAGAGCTCCTGTGATGGTGAAAACTTCATCCAAGAGTCTCTATTTAGCTCTTTCTCTCGTATTCCTGGACCATAAAGTTTTCCTATCATTATTGCTACCTTTACACCATCAGTCCTTTTTTAGAAATTATAAATAAGTAGAGACCCGCCCCGGCTTCGCACGGTTTTATTATACGTATTAACCTTCCTCTTGAATCTATCTATCTATTAAAAAACCGCAGCAAAATCCGTTGCGTAGTTTTAAAGATTTAAGCAGTCAAAAGGACATAGGGAAAAGGGACAGAAAAAATGACTTTGTTTTAAACTATGCTTAAAACAGGCTTAGTATTCGCTGGGCAATAGACTACTACCCTGAGCAGTAGATTAGCATCCTGGGCAATAGACTACTGCCCATTTAAAGAATACAATTGATTAAATATAAATTGTAATGTAAGATTGCAAAACTTTCGGACATGCATAACGTGGTTAGATTAAAGATGGCCATGACTCTTCGTTGATATGAGAATGAGAATTGGGAAATATGATGAAATAAAACATTTAAAGCGGAGAAAATCGTAGACCTTTCAGACATTTCTTAATACTTCATGGGGATTATAGTTTCAAGAACTTCGGGTAACTAAATATGGTAAAAATATGATAAATCACTACATCATCACTACAACCTTTACTGGTCCACTGCTGGACGCAGGCCTTCCCATGATAAGCGCCTCATTGGCATTCATCATATGGGAGTAATGCCCATAATTCACACGCTGGGCATGCGGGTTGGGGATCGCAGTTCGGTGGTAGAATTGTTCTACAGGAGGCGCTGCTGCCCGCCCCCCGGTGGATATCCCTTAGTCGCCTCTTACGACACCCGCGGGAAGAGTTGGGGTAGTGCAAATTCTAAGCCGGCACCACACGGCACTACATAGTATAAAACAAAGTCGCTTTTTCTGTCCCTATGTCCCTATATCATTATGTCCCTTTGAATGCTTAAATCTTTAAAACTACGCAACGGATTTTGATGCGGTTTTTTTAATAGATAGAGTGATTCAAGAGGAAGGTTTATAGGTAAAATAAAACCTTCCGAAGCCGGGGCGGGTCGCTTGTTATCAATATTTTGGTAAATATCACAGACGGCAAACTTGTAACAGACGTTGTATTTATTATTTACAAATAATTTTAGTGAAAAATATATCCACATTACTATTGTAATTCATTATTATTTACGAGTACTAAAGTCAGATCAATGTCATAAAAACAACGAAGACCTAAATAGAAACACTGATATAATCTTAAGGAAGCAAGACATGAAAGTTTAAAAGGATTTCATGGCAGACAACTCTTTTATAACTCGTGATGAGTTTAAAAGCTATCAAGTTTTCTGGCACATTTAAGGTCCGACCGATGTGGCACGGTGGGCTAAGGTACGACTGTACGCTGTAAGTTGCGGGTTTGATTCCCGTCTTGGTTCAATCTGTTATACTATCTGCAAATATTTATTCTAGGTTTCTGGGTGTTTTCTATGTCGATATAATAAAAACGTAGGTATATCTATGTAAAAAAATGTATTAAGTAGGTATGCCTATCAGTCATCAAATGCCCATAATACAAGCTTTTCTCAGCTTGCTCAGCTTGGGGCAAGATGATGTTGTGTGGATTGTCCAGCATTATTTATTTTTATTTTTTCTCATTAAAATGACATTGAATATCAAAACTGGGTACACAAAAGATTTTAAAGTCCACATTGGTTCTCTTGATACTTGAATAAAAATGAATATGGCGCCAAAAGCATTCAACAAAACCAGGTTGTTCATTCATTCACGGTCACTTAGTTCAAACTTCGCAACACCACCTTAAGTAGACCTACTCAGCTGACCACTGCGATTAACCACCATATATGACGGACAGGTCAGTATAATTTTGTTGTGATATCGACCACTGGAAATAGACCTTCCTTTTATGATAAAACTCTTTGAGGCTGGTGCAGAGCATGTATCAGATTATAATGGTTGTATTGAGTAACATAATGTCGAAAGCTGTTCGTATTCACAAGGCCGACGGGTGTCTAAGGACATTTTGTTGGTCTATTCGTTCGACTTTAGATTTATGACAGTTTTTTCAAGAGTTTTAATTTATAATTAAGTTGTCCATTGCGGAAATTGTTTCGAAACTCTATATGCATGGATTAATCTAGAAGTTTCATGATAAATCTATTTTGTATGGATTTATAGGTAAGTACTTGAGCCATTGAATGTATAAGTCCGGATTTCATGGTTTTCCTTTCATTTAATTTATAAAGTTTGTTACAGAGATTTTTCCTTATAATTGACCTTAACGATCGATGCATAAAGTCCATGATGTAAATTTCACAGATTTTAGTTGGTTCAATTCCCTGGTCAATCAACTGCAACCGTCTGCAGTTAGCTCAATGGTTTCAATTGTAAATACTAGTTGTAATTTTTCTATTCCTTTGCTTGTAATTTTCGTTGTTAATAAAGCTTTATTTATGAATAAAAAAAAAAAAAAAAATCCCTGGTGTGGCTAGCAAATTTTCAAAAATCTTTGAATGCAATTTATTTTCTTTTCAAAAATAAAGGAAAGTTTTCATCGAGTAAAATTTTCTATCTACAATATTATGAGTATTTTCCAATCAGGTAGCATTACACAATTCCTACCTGTATACATATGTATATATCATAACAAATCTGTAAGGAACATAAATGGTTATATTACTTATGTAACTGGTATTTATCGGGGTTTTTAATTATTTTCCCGGCGTTTCAACAGACATCCCGTGACCCGACACGAGAAAAATAGGTATCTACCTAAATAAACTTAAAAAAATTACTTTGATTTGATAAATACCCGTGAATATTTATAATCCAGTTTGATGTATGAATGTAGGTAGAGTCTTACTCAATTTTAGATTATGTTGATAAAAAATACTTATCAATATAATTCAAATGGGAACACCTGGGAAGAAAACCTCATTTGAATAAAAATAACCAAATCAGTCCAGGAACCTTCCAGTAATCGGTGATCTAATCATACATTCAAAAACATTGCCACAAATTGAGAAACTCTCCTTTTTTGAACTCAGTCAATAAATACAGTGAAAAATTTATTTCATAATAATCAATTAGTCCACAGCTGGACCTCCCTTAAAGAGCGCCATATCACCTTGTTTTCAGCTTGCAGCATCCAGCATCTGCCAGCAGTCTAAGAAAAATGAACTTGAGCGTTCAGATTCAGAAATTACCTATCGTTGAGAAGTAACTTAACAAACAAAAATCTTTTCCGTACAAACAAATTATAAAAACAAGTTGTAGGTAAATCCAGGAAGTTTTATCCGCCGCTATAGAAAGGCTAACCTTATTGAACCGAGTGTGAAAGTCGGGAAAGTTGAGTCAACAGCGGCGCAGGCGCATGCGACGCGAATATAGAGATTGACCGGTAAGTCAGCTGGGGTGAATGAATGAATGAATGAAAGGGTAAAAATTGGTAAAAAATAAGAATCAATTATACCAATTTTTACCAATTTTTTTACCAATTTTATTTTGTTTCATTTTAATTATTATTTTTTATTGAAAAACATGTCGTTATATCGATTATGGATATAAATTGTAACCTACTATCTGAAATAAATGATTTGATTTATTTTAATCTGACTAGATCCTTTACCTTTATTGCATCAAAACGTGATTACTTAATACTAATTAACAACGAAAATAATTATCCAGGAATAGAAACATTTAAAATTATGATGTACAATTGATGCAAAAGAGCTAACTGCAGACGGTTGCAAACAGTTAAGAGGTAGTTCAACTGGGCACAGATTCCACTAAATAAATCGCTTCACCATTTAAATAGTATCGTGTCAAAATGTCAGTGTTAAACTCTTCTTGGTATTCTATTACCACAAACTTTTTGAGGTTCATTCATAACTGTGACGATTACCTTTATGACTACCAATTTGACATTCTAATTATGAAAGTTTCTTCAAGCGCAAAAAATAGCAGAATACCAAATGCACTAACGTCATTTTAATCATCTTGATTGAATGGCACTATTGAGACCTTTGTTTTGACATTAATGGAATTCGTCCCCTGATCAATAGCAGTCGGAAACGTCACCAAGATCCCGGCTCCATTATCACTAATAACTTCATACTAATTATATTGAGTGGCACAATCGGCGACCTTATCGCTTTTGGGATGTTGCGAACATTGAATCACATTATATTGATACATATACTAGCGACACGCCCCATCTTTGCACTGTTTTATTAAACGTTTAAAACTTCCTCTTGAATCACTCTATCTATTAAAAAAAACCAAATCAAAATCCGTTGCGTAGTTTTAAAGATTTAAGCATTCAAAGGGACAAAGGGATTATAGGGACAGAAAAAGCGACTTTGTTTTATACTATGTAGTGATGATACATCATTCCACAAATAAATAATGTTGTAATAACGAGTATTTGTTACAATTTCAATTCAGTTAAGGTTTCAATTTCGCGACTTAATATTACCTACTAGCGACCCGCCCCGGCTTCGCACGGTTTTATTATACGTATAAACCATCCTCTTGAATCACTCTATCTATAAAAAAATGCCTCACAATCCGTTGCGTAGTTTTAAAGATTTAAGTATACATAGGGACATAATATGTAGAGATATGCGAAGTTTTTGCCGGATGCTTTATCGAATGTTTATACGGAATAAAAAAGAAAAAAAAAATAGCGGACATTCAATACCTACCTAAAAGCAACATCAATTTTCATAAAACCTAGTTTAAATTCGCGGTTTTTAACCATCAGGATAAAAAATATAATTCTTAGTAAGGTTCGTGTAAACCGGTATCTTACGGTAGTACGTAATAATTGACACGCTAACTTAATGTCACAAAAAGGCTTAATTACCTACTTAAAATATTACGTGACAATAGTGCTTGCAAGCACTATTGTCACAAATATAATAATTTCTACTAAGTACGGCATAAGCATGCTTATGCCGTACTTAGTAGAAATTATTATATTTTTAAAAATATACTATAAAAACAGATATATCTCATCAAAATAATTTGATTGAATAACTTATCGCTATGTTTTGATGCTCGAGAAAAGTGACACAAGTTAAAATTTTATGAACGCCCGAAAGCCACATGCAAGTGGCACAAGTCCACATTTTTAAGTAAACGATATCAAAATGTGAAATTGTTTAAATAACGCAATACAAAGCGCGGCGTAATTTTAATTGTTATGTAAAGTAAGTGAACAAATTGTCCCAGATTCTTTCGTTTAAACATTTTGTAATTTAAAAGGCAAAAATTTGGCGTTTTTGGGTTAGGTAAGACCACTTAATATTTATAAGTAGGTAATTTTTTTGTCAAGTAAAGTAGCATAATTTGTTTTCAGCCTACTTAAGATTGGGTAAATTTCATAAGTTTATCAATCTTACCTACTTTGCAGGCAACAAAATTAGTTTACTTATGTACTTTTACTTGTTTTTGTTTAAAAACAAATCAACATGACTATTTCGTGTTAACATGACAAGAATAAATAAATAAATCCATAAATATAGAATGTCAAAACCTTGTAATAACCTTAAAACAAGATCATTGCGCAAGATCATTGAATAGACATAAACGCGTTCAACTGCGAAAGGGTACATTTCAAACATTTTGGACGTTTCTCGAATACTTCTAAATTTGAATTTTTAAACATACTAAATTTGAATTTTCTTCTTCTTAGATATCAGGTTTATTAATCATTGGATTTGTAAAACACCCAAAAGAGTGTAAATTCGACATTGGTAAAGTCAGCATTAGATTTTGTAATGAAATGAATCGGAAAATAAAGAGCAACGCGTCTGAGGGACGTTTCCGAATGGTATTGATACGGATCATTTGAACTAGGTACCCCTAGACTGTTTGCAACCGTCTACAGTGAGCTTAATAGTGTTAACTGTAAATACAAGTTTTATTTCGTTTCTATTTCTTGAAAGGTAACTAGTTCTAATAACGTATAATTGTAGATACCCCTGTAGCAGCGTATTTATTACCTGCATTTTAATATACCGCGAGTCGAAACGATAGCGTAAGAACCAATAACATAAGTAACACAAAGAGTAGATCTGCCGAAATACCTGAATTGTAATCATAACGAAATAATTCTAGCAGAACAACCAATCGAATCACACAGAGCAATGGTTGCATACAATTGATATAGCTAGGGATAAAGATTCGCACACATTCGCATGTATAGTTTGTTTCGTACATTGGTTTATTTTATTTTATTTTATTCATGAATGAATAAACTCTTTATTGTACCTTTTTGACGTTTAAAACACTAATTAAATTAACATATATCTAAATGTTATCAAATCATAAAACAGTACAACAGGCGGCCTTATCCTGAAAGCAATTTCTTCATGACAAACATATTAAAACTATAGATATAATTGTATTTTAGATATGGTAGTGCATATATTAATTTTGAGAGGAGCAAAATAGTTTTTCTATAAACTTCGCAGCCAGTGTCTTGGGGACGCTTCCGACTGGTATTGACATGGATCAATTGCTCAATGGTTTCAATTGTATATGCTTTTTTAATTTTTTTCTTTTCCTTGATTGTCATTTTCGTTATTATAAACATGTATTGCTTCTCTATAACATAACATAAACAATACTGTCTAGTTTGTATTGTACATTGGTACTTCGCACACATTCGCAAGTGTAGTTTGTATTGTACATTCGTAGTTATTGGTACGTTCTGCTATCTCTACCACCTAATAACACGTGTCGCAACCAAACGGTCGGATGGACCGACTGACGAACCGAGAACCTAGTGCAACTAACCACCGTCTTCCATATTGCACCTTTTAGTTACGTACTATGCTTTACCTATTAATCAGGTGCATTTTTGCTCGAGTAAGGTAGGTACAGTCAGCGTCAAATTGATATCAGCATCTAGAGTAGTCAAAATGATGTGAAAAACATTTTAAAAGCAATTTGATATACGCATTTCGAATCATCATATTGTTGCATTACTGTACTATTTTATTTATTTTAGTATGAAAAAAGTAACAGATAAATCTGTCTAAATACATTGTCCAAATTCGTCTGTTTTTTATCGTTTGAGCCAATTGCGTCACTATTTTATTTGAAACTAGCTGTGCCCGTAACTTCGTCCGCGTGGAATAGGTACTGACTTTGGGCAGTCACGTAAACCTTACATACTTCCATTCAAACTTTCATCCCCTATTTTTATTTTACCCCTTGAGGATTATTTTTTTATAAACTTAGAGTGTCACATTTTTTTACATCTAATCAAAAGCCTCAAAAATAAGTATCAATTTCTAGCTTCATAAACAACGAAACTTCCATTTATACTCTCATAGGTATATGTATTTCGATTGAATATTTCAACTCCTTGGCCGCCACAAGAAAGAAATCGGAAAACTGTCATATAACTATTTCGATTTAATATTTCAACTCCTTGGCCGCCACAAGAAAGAAATCAGGTGATGCAGCAAATTAGTGTGACAAGTCGCCCGTCGTTTCTCCTCATTTGAATTGTTCTCATAACAGTGTAATTATAAAATCAGTACTTCGAACCTGAACCGTGTCAATCATTTTGTTATCTTCTGCGTGTAATTAAATAGGGTAATTGATATTACTTCGAAAACATTACCTATAGTAAATTCAGCCGAAACAATTTTATCATACAAATGCCATACTATCTCCGTTAATCTACTATATCCTTACTTTTTGGGAAAAATGGAGATACATTTTTAATTAAAAATCATTCAAGCATTATATTTTTATCATAAACCTACCATGCCAGTGTCTGGTAGTAGGGTTTCAACTTTTTCAAGCAAACAAAATGACAAAACTTGCATACAAACTTTTATACCCTATTTCAACCCCTTTCAACCTTTTTTTCGCATTTAATAGTAGCCTATGTCTTTTCTCAAACTCTAGACTATCTCTGCACCCAATCATTCATTTAAATTTGATCAGTAGTTTATACGTTAAAACGCAAAAGACAGACTGACTGAGATACTTTCGCATTTTAAATATAAGTTGGGATAATTTATACAGCCAGTATTATATTTAAATCCCTCAGTAACACAAAAGCACATAGGGTGTACCCTCGGGGTATCGTTAGTTAGGTAACACAACAAATAAATACAAAGCTGACAACATTTTCTACCTGACATTACAAAAATCCACGTCTATTTAGAACCATAAATGGTACACAATACAGCTCTTATTACACTGAGTAATGTTTGGGTAGCTCATTATAGCCGGTTCTATCAGTTGTCGTATTCGGTTGAACCTTATTGTTGGCTTGGTAGAGTTGATAATAAATAAGTTGCCGCAAAAGTGACACAGTTTAAACGAACAGCATTACAGAACCCTAATGTGTTGAAATTTGCGGTACGGACCGCGCCGGTTTAAGTATTTATTTAGTTTACTGTGAATTTGTGGTTTGTTTCGCAATTTGGGGTTTTGATACATTGGTTTCACATT
The DNA here is from genome assembly GCA_944547425.1 of Eupithecia centaureata. NCBI lineage: Eukaryota > Metazoa > Arthropoda > Insecta > Lepidoptera > Geometridae > Eupithecia > Eupithecia centaureata. Next base: position 13,963,007 of record OX155684.1, on the reverse strand, counting down.
AATCAACGTTTCAACGTACAATCCGTAGGTAATTGAGTATTACTTACAATTTAATAGTTCAAAGTACCTTACATATTATAGGTACCTAGGTATCTACTTACAATGATTAAAGTGATGTAATTTTTGGGTCTTGAAGTGATTCATTGTTTTTGTCATGGTTCTTTTCTGCTATATGTAAATTTGCGTTGGATACTTAAAAAGTACTAAGTACCTAGAACAGGTTTAGCAGTTTGGTAATTTTTTTAAAACATTAAAGTACCTACTTTTAAAACATACTTAACGTACTTAAACGTACTTATGCCTTTTATTTTATATTAAGCAAAGCACCTAGGTATTTTTATTAATAAATAGGTATGCATAGTTTCAATAGCATAAGAATAGATAAAAACGGTGTTTGTTCAGTTATAATTTATAAATTATGGCAATAGTAGGTACTAGGGTAGGCAGGTACCTACCTAATATATTTAACTCATTAATATTAAAATTCGTAGATACTTCCTAGTATTAGAAAGGTAGTATGCATATAAAGTACTTACTTACCTACCTAACCCTATATCTAATCGTAGGTAGGTACCTAGTTTACCTAAGTACCTAGGTACCTACTTACTTTCCTACCTAGGTACCTACCTATCTACTTCACGATTCGAACTAAAGACACGATTCCGTAGATTTGATGCAATCTTTAGTCGTTCGGGATATTGCATTGCATCAAGCTTTAGATCTGAGTAACTATCTACCTGTCTAATCTTTATTAACAACGAAAATTACAAGCAAAGGAATAGAAAAATTACAACTAGTATTTACAATTGAAACCATTGAGCTAACTGCAGACGGTTGCAAACAGTCTAAAGGTAGCTCAATTGATCCATGTCAATACCAGTCGGAAGCTGTCTAATTTATTTAGGAATAATGCAATCAAAGCAAAAATCTAAAATAGTAAATAATGCAACTAAGTAGATACTTCGCTATTATTGTAATGGTAAAATGAGTGAGTTTACCGTTCTAGTAACTTGTATTTGTGTACTTGTAGTACCACTACCTATTGTACCTATCGCTTAAAATATTAAACACACAATTAATTCAAAAATTCTAATTCACCACCAACAAATTTTGATTCAAAAATATTTGGACAAAGATCAAACTTTAACACTCAATACCTACTTAATACAATATCATAATCAAAAACGTTTCTACTTTCAAATCTATCTAATAGTCATGCATGTCTACATAACGAACATTTTTAACTGCATAACTACCTAACAATTTAGTCTGTGACACATCAGCCGTCTACGCTCGGCGTACGTTCGCTTGTTGCCGCTCCTACCCTTCGGAGCGGCAACGTCGCGCTGCCACGCTGCAAGCTAGCGCCGACGCTTCATATTGCCAGTCACCCCAGCGTACTTACACAATCACTACGTCCGTCAAAACAAACAACTTATTACATAAATTCAGTGTTTAAATAAAAAATGTCAGCGACAGAGTTTATACAGCTAGTAGAGCAATTTCCTTGCCTTTACAACAGTTTTCTACCAGACTACGCTAGGAAGGATACAACGGACAAGGCTTGGCAAGAAGTTTCGGATGAAATCGGTTGGACCGGTAAGTGCTGCCATCTGTTGAGTCATTTCGTTGCGCGGGAATTATGTTTGGTGACTGATATGATAACAGTTGCCTATTTGTGCTGTCTCTTTTTACAGCAATAGAGTGATCAGGATAGAAAATCATTGGGAGTGATAACTTTTGCGAGATAACTTTTAATAAGTACTTTTATTTAAAATATATATTATAGGTACATACCTAGCTACTATCAACCACTCGGTCACTTCTTTTCTTGTAAGCAAATTAGTTACTTATTACAGATTAAATCCCTGTTTACTTGCGTTTTTAAACAAATATAGGTACCTATCTAACTATCCATAGGTACAGTCTAGTAACAGTAAGTATATATATAGATTTTAATTAGGTAGATAGGTAATAGTAACATTAGTTCAATTAAATTAAAACTCTGGATTCTTAATGACATTATCTTTAATGTTCAGAAATACTTACTTGCACATTATATTCCTACTACGAATCTTTACAATTATGTTCACTGTTAATTTTTTAATTTTGTAAGATGTGTCCCTACCTAATGTTGACCAACCTTAAAATATAAATCCGCCCTGGCTTCTCACGGTTTTATTATACGTATAAACCTTTATCTTGAATCACTCTATCTATTAAAAAAAACCTGCCTTAAAATCCGTTGCGTAGTTTTAAAGATTTAAGCAGTCAAAGGGACATAGGAAAAAAGCGACAGAAAAAGTGACTTTGTTTTATACTACGTAGTATACCATTGTTTGATAATAATACCTACCATTTTTTTGTTTGTTACAGTAACAGAATGTAAAGAAAAATGGAAAAACATCAGAAACGGCTTTGTAAGAAGTTTGAAACCAGCTCAGAATGGATCTCTAAAAAAGCCCTACTACCTATACGACGCCATGCAGTTCGTAGTGCCTTATATAAATCCCTCAATCAACATACAACTAGACCAGCGTAGAACAAAACCTTCAAATGTAGAAACCGAAGCGATACAAGAAACAGAAGACGAAGAAACAGTTGTGAAACAAGAACCAGTAGAAATAGAAGTAGATCCGTTGAAACAAGTTAGAACAATAACATCGAGAAGAATCATGAGAAAGGCAAGAGCTCCAGAAGCAGCAAATTTGGGTAATAAAAGGCTGAGGTTCGATGATCCTAGAAAGATGTTCTTGTTAAGTTTGTTGCCAGATGTTAAAAGTCTGAATGAGAGACAGTTGAGTGTGTTTAGGATAAAGGTGTTGATGCTTTTGGAAGATGTGAGGACCAGGTCGGGTTCAGAGTTGAAGGAAATGTTGGGTCAGTGATATAGATAACATATTATTCATACAAAACTTCCTATTGAATGCTATCTATCTATAAAAACGCATCAAAATCCGTGGCGTAGTTTGAAAGATCTAAGCATATATAGTGACAAACAGACATACAGCGGCAAGGGACTTTATTTTATAATATTTAGTGATTAATAACAGTGCTTGTACCGAACAAAGAAATTTGTTTTTTCCAGGTTTCCAATAAAAAGGTCTTTGTCAGAGTATAATAATAGTTTTGTAAGTTAAATATCTTTGTCAGCATTTCCAATAAGTTATAATTTTGTACCTACCTTCTAATTTGATTTTAACAATAAATAATAAAGTTGTCTATTTTTAAATCTTGTTTACTTATTTAACTTTATTTCTGTTTTACTCAATCTCTAATTCTTTGGAAGCGTCCAATCAAAAATTAAAACTTATGGAATCATAAAATAAGATCCAACTCCAAACTTCTAAAAAGATTGCCTTCATTTTGAGCTTCATTTATCATAATTATTGATATTATAACATTTTTCATTTTCTTACCCATAGATAAAACAACACGAATTTTTGCTAAAGCCATCAGTTCGAAATCTTTGAAAATTGTACTAGAATAGGTCGAGATACCAATTCCAATGGAAATTTAGGCTAACATAGTGTAATAATTGATTAGATTCCTAAGTCTCACAAAACTTTTTTTTATTTATTCTGGTATCTACATAGAAGTGCCTACAAAAATCGTTTGTGCCGTGAATTGGCGCGACATTTTGCGTTATTATTAGCACCAGGGAAGATTATGATAGAGGTACCTATTTGCATGGAAAACATAACAACAAAACTCGCTCTATCGCGATAACGCTACGCCAACTTTCACTGTAACAATCTGTCTAGTTATGCAGACAGATGCTGCACTAATTCACAAAGCGTAGCAAAGAAAGTTTGTTCTTGACCCACTTTGCTATCTGATTCTAATTAGTTACGCAAAGTTATTTTTAATGACTCTATTTCAAATTTTTGTAAATGGAATGCTGATTTTGCCGGTTTTGAATTAATAGACCATTGAAAAGGTTAAATTTAAAAGTCGAGTTAGTGTTTTTGTTACCGATTGTCTTGTGAGGTTTTTTTTTTAATTTACAATAAACTTTATTTACAATGAATATGGACGAAGTTAAAATAATTTCAACTTCTGTCTCAGCTAAATTTTTGATGACCGAAATGATTATTTGATGACGATAAGGGAAGAATCTTTTTTTTTGTAAGCCATAGTGACTGAATCCTTTACGTCAGTGTTTCTGGAAAAAGTATGGTAGAGTAAGAACGAAATTATTTTCTGATGAATGTCATTAAGAAACATTTTTCACATAGTATTATTGTATCACATACATATATACATACCAATGAATAACGAGGAAAGCATTATTGATGCAGATGATATATTAGTTAGAACAAATCATGTGACAAAATAAAAAGCCAAGCAGTGTTGTGTGAGCGCGCTCCGATTTCTACCAACCAAGCGACGAATACGCTGCGATTGTTCGCCACTTTCACTCAGAGAAACTGACTTTTTGTAGCGGCAGCAGTTGCGGATCTTGAATGTCGAACGTTGGAATCGGTTTTTGAATTTCAAATCTATTCTGTGTTTGAATTTTCGGTTTGAAATTCGAATACCATTTCGTGACTAAATGATTCGAGGATTTAGAATTTTATTCTTTTATCACTATGTTTCTTCGATGTTGGTAATATAAATCAAATCAATCAAAATAAGACAAAAGGAGCAAAACTACATTAAGCTAGCCAGATTCCCAAAAAAGAAGTAGAAAATGTTAAGTTTTCGACTTAGGTAGGTCATTTTTGTTTTTGTTCTTTATTTCATCGATTCATTGAATTTTGTCGATTTTTTCTAGTTCTTTTGCAAAATGAATTAAACATGTAGGTAGGTACTTACCAGTAGGTACCTACTAAGTTTCTAGATATAAAGTGTCTTTAATTGTTTTCATTATTCCATTAAAATACAAGAAAACCGTGTTTTCTTTAATATAACTTTATGGTATAAGGGGGTTTTTATTTAACCTAAGCTTTTCTATTTTGAAAAATACGATTGATTCCTAAATAAAGAAGTCAAAAATATACTTGGACACTTGAATGTTTTCAACTAGTACCTACCTATCGTAATAGGTAGGTAAGGTATCACCAACAATGCAAAAACAAAAATGTTTTGGTGCATCTATTCAGTTTGTCAGAAAGGCTTTTAAATCTCTACCTCTAATCCTGATTCTGAGTCGTCCTTTGGAATTAGGTTTTATTCTATGAAATAAAAGACTCGATTGATTTTACCTAATGTATTATTTTCGTACCCACTAACTTGTTACCTACCTTAGCTTTTCTTTTGTTTTGGTTTGTGCCAACTAAATCTGTAGGTATTGATTTCTAAACAATAGGCCACGAACGTTCATAGTCGCGCTCCAGTTACCATAGAAACTTCCCAAAACTACGTGCTTTTACGCATCATAAAACTATTAGTAGGTCTTTCGCAATTTTTTCACGTAATTTGACAAGTTGCGATAAATAACATAAGCGGATTTTGTAAAAACAAAGGTCCCAGAAGTTTCGGTCTGGTTTTAAAATCAGGTTTTTAGATTATCTAATGTTTATTTTATTTCTTGAGTGAAGTGAGCTCTTAGTGAGCTTTGGTAGAGGCATCTTGGTTTAAATTTTGCAGATGCAAATAATATTTTCCCTCGTTTTAAATTTTGATGTTTATTCCTCTAGAAGACTGTTTGCAACCAACTGCAGTTAACTCAATTGTTTCAATTGTAAAAATTATTTATAACGTTTTTATTTCTTGATTGTTATTTTCTTTGTTAATAAAGAAACAATAAGATGTTTTTAATTAAAACAAGTGTTAATGAAATTAAAACAAGAGTTTTCAATTTGTGTGTAGTTACGCTAATGGTACCTATCTAATGTATAAAATTTGAAATGAAAGAAATGATCGCAAAGGTCTCTCAAAGAGAACGATCGTAGGTTTTACAGTAAGTATCTAGGCTCCGCGACTCGATCGGTAAATAGGGTAGGATCGGTTAGTACATTTTGTACCTTTTCAAAATTATTTTGCTTTAAAATCCAACTCACCATTTTAATAGAAATCCTTGACCACTTCCAAAAATGCACAAAACTTCACTTTCGCTCAAAGCACAAGCACAATTTTTTCGAAAGTTCCAAAATATTCCACACACAAAAAAGTTATGAAAAAAGAAAAAGTTCTCAAAAAATTGCTTTTTTTAAAACACCGCTGCCCTGTCGCCTGCCCAGTGTGAAAGACAGTCTTGGACTGACAGGTAAGGCTGTCAACGATTCTGGTGGTGCGCACGAGTCGATATGCGGATCTAACTGTCTTGATACTGCGCCTGAATTTTGATTTGAAAACGAGAGTGCTATGCTTTTGACGGGTATGCTTCGGACGTGCTTTGAATTAAAGATATGGGAGTTATGGTTCAAAAAAGGTCGAATTTATTTTGATTATTGATGTTTCTATGGTTATTGTTTGGTTTTCGTTGGTTCTCTATTTTACGTGTGAATGGAAAATATGTTGTGAAGTCTTTTTCGAGAGTTTTCGAACAACCAGCCCTGTCTTTTTTAAATATTATATTGAAGGAGTGGAGAGCGCAAACCTCAAGTATCAAGTTCTCTTGATCATATAGGTAAATTTAATTTGTCAAAATATTGTACGGCTCCTTTCACTCCTGCATATGAGTACTACATTGGCTGCTTTTCGCGGCTTTGCTCATGTTTAGTCTTAATATCATGCCGCGTTAAACTGGGTACCTAGTTATCACATATTTATAAACTTACAGCGCCCAGCGACTTAGTCCACGAATTTGTACTCGGAATAGATTTTATTCCCCTTCCATATTTTACTTACTGTGACTCAGACTTTCTTCATTCAGGATTATATTAAATTTTACAACGATACCACACTCAAGTTTTTTTTAATAAAGGTGCCATTTATTTCCTTATTATAGTTAGAAGTTAACAAGAAGTTACACTCTTTTAGAACATCTTTTACTAGACCAACAGGAAAACTTTGAAATCTGGGTAAAAAAAATTTTTTTGGAAAAAAATCGGTGTTAAGTATACCTTTTTTCAGGAAATTTCAGATTATGTTTATTTTTGACAGTCTACTACTACCGTTTTCTAACATACAGAGTATTTTTATTACACGTTTAACCTCTTTTTTTGGAGCCCGAAGAGACCCGAAAACAAAGTGTTCAACTTCGTATCTCTATACCTAAACTATACAAAACAAAATTATTACAGAGGCATTAAAAATTACCTACGATAGGTATAACAAACTACCCGTTTTATATTTTGAAAATTATTTATTTTATTTTTATTTTTATTTCTTAGGGATAACAAACAATTACACTTAAATATTAACTATAAGAGATCTTAAATAAACTTAATTCTAAAAGTGTAACCAGCCCCGTTATCCGCAAGTTAACACAATAAAAAGGGGTGGTGTTAGTGAAAATATGTAACTATGTAAGATTTAATATTATTAGCTATATGCATATAAGTAGGTGCTAGAGTGGTAAATTACATGAATAGAAGAACTAGGATGGCGCTATTACAGAATAATTTAATTTAATTAATTGAGGTTTATTGAAGTTTAATTGAAGTTAAGTACTTAAACTAAACTAATAGTTTACAAAAGTTTAAATTATTTATTTTAACAATTTTGAATGTTTTTAATTTGTTATTCAAAAGTAATATCAGATGACAAGATAAGGTTAATAATGGATTTCTTATAAAGAGCAGGTGAAGTAGCAAATGGATCAATTTCAGAAAAGTACTTATTGTATGCTTTTGTCATTCTATGCAGTGGAGCGCGTACACCTGCATTAGTTTTACAAGGAGTAGGAGCGAATAAAGCCTTTTTACGGGTCTCTCTAATTGGACGTGAACAATAAGGTACATGTATATAAACTTGGTTAACTAACCTATTACAATCAAAGTTATTATGGCAAATTTTATATAAAGTAAGTTGATCAAGGAGCAGTCTTCTCAGTTTCAGTGTAGGGAGAGAATATTTATCAAGTAGGTGATCATAGGTGGACTTCGAACGGAAGCATCGGTAGTTGTTTGAGCTTAAGAATTTACGTTGAACATTTTCAATTTGATTGTTATATTTATCATATAAAGGGTTCCAGACAGACGTGGCGTATTCTAATTGTGATCTGACTAAAGATGTGTAAAGAAGAAGGTAAGACTCAGGCTTTTTGAAAGGGATGCATGTTCGCATAACAAAGCCGTAGAGTTTAAAAGCTTTACTAACTATATTTTCAATATGAGCGTCAAAGTGTAGTTTAGAATCAATTAGTATGCCTAAATCCTTAATTATAGGTACTTTTTCTAGTGGAGAACCACATAAAGAGTAAGTAAAGCCTATTGTGTTAATTTTTTTAGTAAAGGTGAGGTTCCCGGTTTTCTTAACGTTAGTTTAGACCTCCATGTGACCTAAAACAGTAACTTCTTCAAGGAAACTAACAAAAAGAGCCTTTCTGATATAAGTTTATTGTACTAGTGAAGTTTAATCTACTAGACCGTATATCTTTGATCGATAGAGTTTTCTTTTCCAGTTTTGGCTGTCTGGAACTGTACAGGAAATAATAAATACTTTCGCTTTCAATTGATGCGTTGTGAATTCATAATTTTATTTTATTAGTTTTGTCCATAAATCATCATACTGTATAATAGATAGATAAATAACAAATTTAGAAAACACTTTATTGCACACACAATATGTAAACAAAAAAATTACTTAGACTAAGTGACAACTGGCGGTCTTATCACTGAAGAGCGATCTCTACCAGAACACCTTGGATGGATAGAATCATTGGATAATATTTAGGTACTTACCCATAAACTCTTTAAGGATAAGCTTGCCAAGGCTATTAACTTTGTTTAAAATATACTAGCGACCCGCCCCGGCTTCGCACCGTTTTGTTATATGTATAAACCTTCCTCTTGAATCACTCTATCTATTAAAAAAAACACATCAAAATCGCACACACACATCAACTACGCAACGGTAGTTTTAAAGATTTAAGCATACAAAGGGACATAGGGATATAGGGACATAGGGACAGAGAAAGCGACTTTGTTTTATACTATGTAGTGATTTTCTTTTGTGAAAGGATTAATGAAGGAGAGTGAAAGCAAGAATGAAGAATGAGGCAAGCTAATCCCAACACAGAGCTATGGCATTCATTAGGGGAGACTGATGTCCAGCCGTGGACTATTATAGTATAGGTTGATGATGATGATGAAGGTAATCTATGGCAGCCAGTGTCTTGAGGACGCTTCCGACTGGTATTGACATGGATCAATTGAGCTACCTTTAGACTGTTTGCAACCGTCTGCAGTTAGCTCAATGGTTTCAATTGTAAATACTAGTTGTAATTTTTCTATTCCTTGCTTGTAATTTTCGTTTTTAATAAAGAGTTTATTAGGTAATCTATGACATATTATGAGTGATATTGTACGAGAGGAAAAAATGGTATTAGTATTGGTACATTCTTTTATGATTCGAGAATTTGGGGGTTAAAGGTGGTATTCCCCCAAATGGAAACAGGGGAAGATCTTCACTGTACCGGGTCGGCCCAACTGGCCCACTTACCCGGGGTCTTTCGAATGACAGTTGATGTCGGATAGTTCTGTATAAGCCAGATGTTGTAGAAACCTGCATTTGCGCGATCTAGGATTATGGGTCACGTGATCTACTTTTTGCACTCTGAATTTTTGTTATTTCATTTGTAGTTCAGCTCACATCATGCTAGATGTCGCTACAGAGAAAATAGTTGAAGGTACAAAAAATATCTTTAAAAACAACGAAAATTACAATCAAGGAGTATAAAGCATAAACAATTGAAACCATTGAGCTAACTGCAGACGGTTGCAAACTCAAACTCACGCAAAGTCAAACTCAGCTCAGGTTATCCATGTCAATACCAGTCGGAAGCGTCCCCAAGACGCTACAAAAATAATTCATAGGGACAAAAAATCGTAGAACCGTTAAAAATATTGACATAGTTTATAAGCCACATCTATCATAACCGATCCAATTCAGATTGTCATTACCAAACAAAAACAACCTAAATGACTGATTGTGTCCGATAAACAGATTAAAGTCATCTACTTACAAGACGACAAAACGAACAGAGACCAAAATGTTCAGATCTCTGGCAGACTAAACAATCACCAATCATACCACAAAGGTAACACTAACCAGAGAGGTAAGGGAGGTCAACAATACTGGTCGTAAAGAACTACTTTCACTATGTTCATTTTGCAACTGACCTTAATATTATAAAGTTGTTGCAAATAGTGCATAGGGATTTGATGCAATGCCATACATAAGTTCAAGATTTATAATAATGAGTTTATATCAGAGATATATCTGACGGCAAAATGGAGGGTTCTACCATAAAATTACATCTAACTGCCTTCTATAGCTCAATGGATACTGGCTTCCGACCGAAAGGTACCAGCTATTTTTATCAACAAATCTGCCCATCTCGTGTTAAGTAAAATTAAATCTAACTGCCTCCTGTATCTCAATGGATACTGGCTTCCAATCGAAGAAGTCTACCGAACTAAGCAAATCTTGTACCTACTGTGATTAGTTACGAATCATAAGTTGAAGTTTATTAATAATGAGTTTCAGAGATAAATATGACGACAAAATGGATAGTTCTACCATAAAATTCCATCTACCTCCTGTATCTCAATGGATACTGGCTTTCGATCGAAGAAAGTATAACAAACTAAGCAGAGCATGTGCCATAAATATTTACGAAACATAAGTTGAAAAGAGTTTTAAAATAATGAGCTTTTTCTGTATTTATTATTTTCCAGTTAAAATACATACTATTTATAGTTTCTGCGAAACTGTGCAACAGTTTGTCGGCAGTTTGTTTCAGAGATAAATCTGACGACAAAATAGAAATTTCTGCCATAAAATAACAATACCATCTATAGCCTCCTGTAGCTCAAATCAATCTCACATTGGACAAGTTCTGGCAAATCGAAGAACTCTACACAATTAATCAGAGCTTGTACTATAGACATACTATAAACTGTAGTTACGAAAGACAAAGTTTACTAATTTCGTCTCGAAATAAAAGAAAACATTAACCAAAATCACCCAAAACTGTGTTTTGCGCTGCACATTAAAAACCGGATAAACCGGTGTTAATCACGCAACCAGATTTGAGTGACATTTTGAACGAGTTTGCCTTGGTTGACGTATTTAGAAGAGTGTATAATAACTTTCAGGGTAAGTAAGAGTGCAAAATAAAGTATGTACCTATGCCCACTACTGACAATGCCTTCCACACACATACTACACCCACTCAAACTCAAAGTGGCTCATTTCCTTTAGACCTTACAGGATTCCTGAACACGTTAGAAAATTCAAGATATTAATAAACACTAGGAAAGAAGGTGATTTCTTCAATCTTTTAAAGATTAAATAAGGAAGCGAAAAAGAAAACTTTACTCTGTTAGTTTTTTAGTAAAACTCTTTGGAGCAAGATTCGTTCAATCTTTTTATCATATAAAAAATCTCTATTAAGTTTTTAGGAAGCTAACAAAATAATGTATTTGACAATTTGAATTATTTTTTTGTTATTTTTGCTATTCCCTGAAATTGTGTCTTAGTTCTATAATGTACATTTTTTGTGTGGTGTAAGTATAATAAAGAATATCCAATTCCATTATATACATTATTGAGTATCAGACCCCTGTACCCAGTTTATAAATGAAATCTACTTGAATAAAATCACATAACATTTATTCAAAATTATTAACTATCCAAGCGATATTGCTTGGCATAAGTGTCAAGGCAGTTTTACAAGTTTTTACTTCCTGCTTATAAATGTGTAGGTATAAATGAATCATTGAAATGCTTGTTCGTAATGTTATGATGACCAGACCTTTCTCCATGATTCAACCTAAAGTTGACTGATTTCCGCAAATCATCAGCTAACTGACGCATGACTTTACATGACCTATGAGTTATGTGACTCAGAATATGCTTTTAATTAGTTCATACAAAACTTTTCAATATTTATAATTAAAACATATCACTATCATAGGTCTTCCCCGAAGTTCGTCGACTCCTGCTCTACTTGCGTCCAGCGGTGATCCAGCAGTGAAATATTGAATAATTTTAATAATGCTGAACATTCCACACACCATCAGAGCTTGTGTTATGAGTTCTAGATGACTGATATACTTAATACAATACACAACATAGATAGACCCGCTGGTACCTAAGCCGAAGGTAATGGTAAGCGCGAAAAGATACTCGCGACGACGCCAAAACGCAAGACGCATCTGTGTGAAATTCATCTTAGTACATCATCATCATCATCAGCCTATATTAGTCCACTGCTGGACATAGGCCTCCCCTAATGAGCGCCTTAGCGCCCTGTCTTCAGCTTGACGCATCCAGCATCTGCCAGCAGTCTTTCGCAGATCGTCACCCCACCTAGCCGGAGGGCGTCCTACACTACGTTTACCAAGTCGCGGTCTCCACTCAAGAACACGTTTACCCCAACGGTTGTCGGTTCTTTGCGAGATATGGCCGGCCCACTGCCACTTCAGCTTGCTAATTCTTTGAGCTATGTCGATAACTTTGGTTCTCTGTCGGATGTATTCATTACGAATCCTATCCTTCAGAGAAACTCCGAGCATAGCTCTTTCCATCGCTCGCTCAGCGACTTTGAACTGGTGGACCAGCCCTACCGTGAGTGTCCACGTCTCAGCTCCGTAGGTCATTACGGGTAGGACGCACTGATTGAAAACTTTCGTTTTCAAACATTGCGGTATGGATGACGAGAAGACTCGACGTAATTTTCCAAACGCTGCCCAGCCCAGCCTTAGTACAAAATGTTCCAAAATCACAGGAACCGGAAACGCGTCAGACAACTTCAATCGCGTCGATGAAATCGCAGCAGTGTGTAAGATCATTAATCGTCTAAGTTAGGGTTGTCTACTATTATTTGAAGAAATAGATGTATTATCTGATTTCAAAGGAGGTAAAATTTTAATAAAAGGTTTACAGTACGTATAATTTTTTTATTATTTTCGAAATAAATGTACCTACTCACTGACCTCTATATATACAAGTTATATAGAGGTCAGTGTACCTACTACTCTAATGGCACTAATAGTAAAACTTTAGTCAAAAAGAGTATTTACTCTATGAGTGTTGTAGATAGTAGGTAGAGTACTTACTTAGATATTGATAATGAGTACAATGTACAATACAATACTCTGTTTGAGAGTACGGTTCACAACCGTAGTCTAACAAATGTCCTGCAAAGAAATATCGCGACAAATCGCTCGACTCTAGACACTTCAAAATCGCGGCAGTAGAGTAGTAACTTTAATCGTAGTCGGGCAATAAAGCAGTCAACGAAAGCTCTTCTAACATCAGATTGTATCTATTCTGTGATCAGGCTAAGTCGAAGGATAGGCGACTAGGCGGATATGGGTCGACATTTAATACAGGAAGGAACGTTCTTACCGGTTTACCGTGAAAGCCTGCGTAAAAAACACTTGACCAATTACTTGCCAAGGTGTGGTTAGGTGGTTACACATTACATTAATGATGTAAGTTATTTAAATGTTACTGGTTTCGTATCTAATGTTCGATTTATTAATCTTGGACTGGAAAATTTACAGCAACATCACCTAGCCCGTAACTAAGAAGTGCTTATACTGACTATATCTGACTATACCTATAAGATAACTGATTTATTATTACATTATACACAACTAGCTGCGCCGAAAAATGATGAAAATTCGTCTGTTATTTTGAATGAGTTTTCCTTGTATGCAACCTCATTCGTACAATATAGTTTCCATATACAAACTCCTTTGGCATAATGATTGACTTTGTCAATTCCGAAATTGTCACTTTACGAAAATAAAATGAAATGCAAAGGTTTATTTTTTGCGTAAAATAACCGTAAATAGTTATTATTTAGTTATAGAAAGTCACCATATGTGTAAAAAGTGATTTAAGTGAATAACTCGAGATAAGTGAATAAAGAAAAGGACCTATCATGTCGAAGACTGCAGCGTCTAAGATCAAGAAAGCCGAAGCCCCGCCTACTTTGGTATATGAAGTGGATCCAAAGGAATGTCCCTTTAGAGAGTTTAAGGATACAGAGCTCGGTGCAGACCTATGGGGATTGGTATGTACATAATATGTACCTAAATAAGACTGTATTTATATCAAAATTACGGTATTTATATCTTAAATATGGTATTTATATAATTTAAACGCTATAGAACTATAGAGGAAAAGCCACGTAAAGTTTGAACGTTAGTACCTATTTAAGAGGAATAAAGAATCAATTTTGTAAATTCTAATTTTAATTTTTCTATTCCTTGCATGTAATTTTCGTTGATAATAAAGATTATTTTGTAATTAATTTCTTTCACTACCTCATAGCACCCTTATCCTACTATAACACTACATAGTATAAAACAAAGTCGCTTTCTCTGTCCCATGTCCCTTTGTATGCTTAAGGGCTCCCACACAAAACTGCGATTTGGTGCGATGCGATGCGATGCGATGCGATGTGATGCGATGTCACACGAACTAGATTTGCGAATTTCTGCGATGCGAATTTGTGCGGCGAACCGTTTTGTAGGGTAACCATACCTTCAAGTTTAGTCAGCCGTATTGGACGTGTTTTTAGGAAGCGTAAGATGGATCCCAAAAAGATAATTGAACCGATTTAAGCAAAAATGATCCAACCCACACAAACCTCATTTCGAGATAATCGATATTTATGTTTGTGGCGGTATTTCTCTAGCTTTGTAATGCAAAATGTTGTTATTTTAATTTAATTTAATGCTATGTAAACTCAACTTTTTTGCTATAAATAATATAAAGAATAAATTGTAATAGTTTAGTAGATAATTGGGAAAACTTGCGCCTGGATCATTATTACAAAATATTAATTTTGTATGGAAAGAGCTATGTAGGGTGCAAAAATTAAAATGCAAAAATGATTCAAAGTGTGATAAAAATTAGTAATCATTTTTGTGTTTTAAAAGACAAAACAAACAAAATTGGCCCTACTCCTCGTCCAAATCAGAATAAGGTTCATCACATAAACCATCTACATCGTCTATTATTGCAGCTTCCCTTCGGTTTCTTAAATTAATCAATGCAATCATCTGGTATCTAATATTAGATCTGCTGGCCCTGTACTTATTTTATTTTATTTATTTATTTTTCGTTAAAGTACGAAACACACAGAAGCCGGAGGCGTGGCGGAGGCGAAGGCGTGCGAGTTGTATTCTATGGAATCCTATGAAAGCCTACACACACACCGCAGGCCGTGGTGAACGCGGTGCCATAGGAAAAACCTGCACGCCTTCGCCTCCGCCACGCCTCCGGCTTCTGTGTGTTTTGAACTTTATGGTTTATTTCGTTTACGTACTTAGATGGAATAGCAATTTCAAATATTAACTTGTCAAAGCTTAACTTGTTTTGCTGGACATAGGCCTCCCTTAATGAGCGCCATAGCTCCCTGTCTTCAGCTTGACGCATCCAGCATCTGCCAGCAGTCTTTCGCAGATCGTCATGCCACCTGGCCGGAGGGCGTCCTATACTACGTTTGCCAAGTCTCGGTCTCCACTCAAGATCACGTTTACCCCAACGGTTGTCGGTTCTTCGCGAAATATAGCCGGCCCACTGCCACCACTTCAGCTTGCTAATTATTTGAGCTATGTCGATAACTTTGGTTCTCTTTCGGATGTATTCTTTACGAATCGTATCCTTCAGAGAATCTCCGAGCATAGCTCTTTCTATAGCTTTCAGAGCTCTTTGAACTGATGGACCAGCTTAATATTATAGTTTGAATCATTGTAGCAAAATAGAACGGTTATATGTTAGGGTAACCAAAGCAACACAAAAATGATTAAGTGGCATGAAACACTTATACATTTTAAAAAATGGTCTTCGACATGACAGTTGTGGGTTGGATCATATGGATTTTCCACATTTGTGAACATAGAGGTGTGAGTCTTTGATATGTTAAAATATACCATATACTGATTACATAGGTTAAAAAAACTCGAAATTGACTCGGTTGTGGGTTGGATCATTTTTGCATAAATCGGTCCAATTGCACTGCTGTTATTGTTAAATAGATATAAAAGAAAAAGAAGATTCTGGATTCATCCATTTAATACGATTATGAACTCTGAAGGGAACTATTTTACTCGAAATTACTATGAGTTGAGAACTGAAGCAGTTTTTTTTTACAACACAAAGAAGGCGGTTCAGGCGCCGCGCGTCTTTCGCTAAAGTTGTCTCAGAGCGGACTAAAAGGGGGGTCACCAAGTATGACGTAATATGACAGGAAAGCGCGATGCAAATGAGATCGGACGTTATCGTGCGAGCTCGCAGATATTTGCGATGCGATGCGAGCTCGCAGTTTTGTGTTTGAGCCCTAAATCTTTAAAACTACGCAACGGATTTTGACGCGGTTTTTTTTTTTGATAGATAGAACGATTCAAGAGGAATACGTATTATAAAACCGTGCGAAGCCGGTACGGGTCGCTAGTTGACAACATTGATCACCTAACATAGTATTTATTATACATCAAATTACTTTTACTTTTTATTAATAGTTTGACTATGGTTAGGCACATTAAATATTAGACCAAATCATCAAAAGTCTTGTGGGACGCTAATTAAATAACGTAACTTGATAAACTAGTCAGGTCATTTAGAACCAGATGTTGATTGATCAATCAGAACCTCTGCTTAGCTTGGGGCTAGATGATGTTTTATCCACACAACATTAATATAATTACCAACTACTAAATGAAATGAACCAACTCAATCCCTTATCATAAACAAAAAACTCGCATTGACTTCTGTTATTCCGGTATTGGTACCTATTTTATTTTATTTCAATGTCTACTGTTGGTTTAATACACCTGATGTCGTTTGTAACTAAATTGTGCAATATATTATTTCCTAACCTGTTAGAACGAAAATAAAGAAAATAAAGCAAAACCTAATGGACAGTCCCCAGAAAATGAAAACTGATATTATTTATTTAAGTTCCATCTTAAAATAATGAGAACAAATTAGTAACAAAAAATAAGTTTGTAATGGAATGTTATTTGTTACGTTTAATCAATAGATAACGATTTCTCTGGTATTATCCAAGTGACTATCAAAGAGGTATGACAGAAAAAGGCTTAATTTCTAAGATACAAAAAAACAAAATGCTGCACAATCCAAACAGAACCATCTAGTCCCAAAGTAAGCAACTATATACATAGATAGATATTTTTTATTATACATAGAAAACACCTTTTATTTTAATTTTTTTATGAATTTGTTCCTTTTGAATCGAACCCGTTTCCTGCGTCGCAGGCGGTCCGTCGCCCGCTACGCCAAATTGGTCGTCAATTTGTATTTTTTTTGTTTTTTATTTTCCACCAGGGTCCTGGGGCGACTCGGGCCACGCTGGCCGTCATGGGCAAGAGTACGCCGAAGACCACTGACGCTGCCTGGGTGGATGAGCAGACCCAGCCGCTCCCCAGGTCTGTTCGGATGAACCTTTACGGATGGGCCAGGGCCGAGGAAGTGGCCTATGACCTTTGGGAAAATTATATTGAGGTTTTTGATGTAAGTCGAATTTTAAATCTGTAGTAACTAGCTATTATACAGGGTGTCCCGAAACTTAACATCAAGCTGAAAACAGAGGACAGGGGGGTTCACGACGACCCAGTAAAACCAAAAAATTAGGGGTCTATCTTCAATGGTTTCCGAGTTATAGGCTTTTTACTGAAAATCATAAATTTTCTGTCCATACATCAACATCGTCTTATGTAGCGCCTTGGGATATTTTGTAAAAAATACAAGCAGTTTTTTAGATATTTTAGAGAAATCCTATTTTATTGGCTTTTTTCTATTATTTCCAATTAAAATTTGGCAAATAAGTACAAACCAAAGAATTGATTTTTGAGATTGAGTCTTTCAAGATATCATTACTATAGCGAAGAGTTATTAGTATTAAGATTATAAGTCGTTGGCAGCCGTTTGAACAATAAAGTAAACAAAATAATTAACATTTATCGACTCAGAAGTTATAAACATCTATGTACTGATTGACTTTTAAATCAACCTCCTATAAGGATGCTGAGGAAATTTTAAGCATCGATTGGGATGCATAGCGTAAAAAGAAAAAATGCTCCGGGTGTCCGTAGTTTGACCGTTCTTGACAAATTTTATGTCAATGGTCTAAATGCAGTCTCTCCAGGTAAATCAGTAAATCATTGTCTTTATTTCTTTAGGCTTAAGAAATAAGCACTTAGACAAGTCAAATTTTATACTAGGGAAAGACTCAACCTTTCTCGCTTCACCAGGACGGCGCAAAGGCGACGTCAGTGATAGAGTACCAGACAAGCCACTCTAAAACTACTATTAAAAAATAAAACGAATTTTAACTTTAAATGAGTCCTGCAAAGCATATTCTGTTCGGATGGCGTAGCATAAAAAAAAGTGACGTCTGTGCCGGGCGGGTCGCAATTTGACCATTCTTGACAAATTTAATGTCAATAGTCTAAATGCAGTCTCTCTAATGAAAGACTCAACCTTTTTCGCTTCACCAGGATGCCGCAAAATCGATGTCAGTGATAGAGTACCAGACCAGTCACTCTTCAGTGCTGACCAGGTCCTCATTCTGTCGCCGAGTCTTGTCCGCCTGCTTTATGCTCGAAAGAGCAGAAGGTGTGGTGGTAAGTTCACACGTATACATTTTCACAATTCACCATCATATTATAACTGATAGCAAGAGCTAGATTAAGATATCTAAATGTAGAAAAAGAAGGATTCTGATTAAATCCACTAGTTACTTCATAATTTAAGAGATTGTGACATCCACGTTCACTTTGATTTGTAACGGGTGTCCCAAAAAGGACTCAAGATTTCAATTAGCCGTCATTTTTGTATTTTAGTGCCTAAAAATATATAACCCTAAAAATAAAACTATTTAAAGCTGAATGTTTATGGTTTGTAAAAATGGCGGGTTATACGAAAGATAAACGCGTTTTTATTATTGAATAATATTTCAAAATCGGCCAAGCAGTTAATGTTAATGGAGCTCGATATCGCGACATGATGACAAGGTTTTCATTACATGGTCATACCTACTCTGTTAATAAAATTTGTTTAGTACAATAGAATTTTCTATCACTAGGTGGAACACCAATGGGAAAACTTCAACTGCACCATGGGTCCGGATGGATGGCTTCCTAAGTACCACATATACTCTCCTGGGTTAAAACCGGGGGGTGGGCCCACACACAAGCCTACGACCTCTAGAAATGGTGAGAGCTCTGATTTTGTACCCTCTTTTTTATAGTATGAAATCCGACTGCAGAATTAGCCCGCTCATCGCTTTTTGCTTAAAACCGAATTTTTATGTTTATTTGTAGGAAGGAGAATATGTATCTGCCAGGTTGCCTATCAAAATTTGGTCGCAAATATTTTAAATTAATATTTATAATCTTTAACAGCTGGCAACCCTTATTTGGTTTTTACTAGCCAACCATATATGATAATAAAGAGAAAAAAAATAGCTTTAATTTGATATATAATTCATAAAATATGTACGTTACGTATAAATGTTTCCAAAATTATACCTGTTTATACCTGCCTGGAGCGGCCAGGTGAGCAACGGCAACCGTGATTTTTTTGAATCTTTACATGAATTTCCGTCACGTAGACGTTATTTTATTAAAAAAAGAAGTGAACGTAATTTTTTTCCAAAAATCTATGAAACAAAAAATACTTGCGGCCAAATTCTGATAGGCAACCTAGAAGGTACATTTTCTCCTTCTTACAAATAAACATAAAAATTTGGTTTTAAGCAAAAAGCGATGAGCGGGCTAATCTTGCAGTAGGATCTTAGACCATTAGAGAGAGGGTTTTTTCATAACTCAAAGGGTAAAACGGGTACCAATTACTTAGATTCCGCTATCCGTTCGTCTATCTGTCCGTCTGTAACCAGGCTATACCTACCTGAAACCTGAACCTTGATTTTTTTTGCCGTTTTTATAGATAATGGTACGGAACCCCTCGTCCGCTAGTCCGCCTCGTACTTGTCTGGTTTTATATGTATATGAAACATGAAACAAATTGCGACTGGGAGACTTACCTTGCAGTAGGTGACTTTATGTTCGTAATTGTTTTACAGCTAGTCACAAGATCAAGGGACATCCCATCCCATCCCATCCCATCTCGTCTCATCACATTCCACTCCATTCCACTCTACTCCACTCCTCTAATACTCCATAACATTTCTTTGTATTCCATTCTTTTTTATTCTTACTAAGCCGCGTACAGACTATTGTAACGTGACATGCAATGTAACATGAAAGGAGCATTTCATAAGTGTGGAGCACGTACGTTTTCGCATCTTTTCCGGCATGCGCGCGGCGAACATAGCTCAGGGTGACAAATCTAAATCGAGCTGTGCTGCGCTGTACTGCGCTGTGCTATGTTTGTTCAATAGAAACAGCGTAGCCTCGCTCAGCGCAGCAGAGCATGGTTAGTTTGTATCCTCATTAAAACATTAGACGAGCGAGTTGACCAAACATAGCATAGCGCAGTACAGCACAGCACAGCTCGATTTAGTTTTGTCACCCTCAGTCTGCCGTAGCTGTGTTTTCTTCCATGGTTCGTTTACATTTACGTTTACATTCCACTCCGTTCCCAGGGTGCTATCTGGTCCGTCTGTTCTACCTGGGCGCGTGGCGCTGCGTGTGGGTCTCCGACCAGGTCCCTCTGGACGCCAACGACAGCCCCTTGCTCCCCTTCGCCCCTCTCATCTCCCACACCCCCCCTAAGCCCGGGACCAAGGGTCCTTCCACCATCGTTGTTAGTTCTGATGTGTATTTGTGGCCTTTACTGCTATGCAAGGTAAACAAATCATGTGTATTTTTTTCTTTTAAATTATTTGGGTTTGATATCTTTAACGACATGATTGTCTCTAGTGGTAACGATAGTAATTTATTTAAAAATGTAAAACGTCTACCTACTTATTTATGATTTATTATTCTGCCAAACAGAACCTGCATACGTAGCATTTCTGTTATCACTATCACTACATAGTTTAAAACAAAGTCGCTTTCTCTGTCCCTATATCCCTGTCCCTTTGAATGCTTAAATCTTTAAAACTACGCCTCGGATTTTGATACGGTTTTTTTAATAGTTAGAGTGATTCAAGAGGAAGGTTTATACGTATAATGAAAACGTGCAAAGCCGGGGCGGGTCCGCAATAAAAGTATAGTTATCTGGAACAAAATTAGAACTACAATGGAGCAAACTGCAGATTGTTACAAGCAATCTAGAGCTAGCTCTACTGTTATCAGAGAAATTAGGTGCATATCTACAAACAAGCACATGCTTCATGGTGATCAAAGTGTGGTGGTGCATTGTAAAGTTTATTTTTAGTATGCTCTTTAAGATAAACGTTCTATTACTAAAAAGGAACTCAGATTTAAACAGGAAATGGTTTTTGGCACGTTTTCTTAAAAATCTTTCAAAAAATTACGACTTGAGACGTGATGCGGTTGAGTATTTGGCGGTAAGGTCCATTTATTGTGTTAACGATCTACGGTTGAGTGAGACTTTTCTGTGGCATAATCTGCACTCAATTAAAGACCGTGACTGAGAAAGACTTATAACACGGGTCATAGTTCCATTCGAGGCAATGCAACTCTGGGTCTCTAAGTTGATCAGAGTATGCGTTAAAAAACTAGTAAGGTGTGAATCCAGGTGTTGCTTCAGGCTTCTACAATGTAGGTTTTTCCTAAGAAGATTATTTCTTATTACGCCTTAGACGCAGTCATAGTAAAACCATTATACAAAGCGGTTTTGTGGTCGTAAAACAATAATATTCAATTAGGGATATTGCAATAACAAGCAAATAATAATTTACCTTTCTAACTGCAATTTAGTTGGCATTTTGTTACATGATCTATTGAGTAGGTCGGTACTTTCTATTTACTCGATTAGAGAGAATAATTCGCAATTAATAACCCACCAAGCTATTCTGTTACCTTAATCATTTTCACCGCTAAGGTTTGTAAGTCGCTGCTTCTTTATTTCCGGGTTAGGTACTTAATTAACTTCCTGTAAATGTAGTCTCGAAATAGATGTATTATAGTCTCCACAATCATCATCATCAACCTATCATCATCGACCACAGCTGGACATAGGCCTCTCCCAATGAGAACCAACTGACTGTACCTATCCACAAAAATTCAAAGAAACTGAAACTCTTTGTTTCTTAAATACAATAGAGGTACACTTAAAAGAGGTACTTACATAATACATTAAATACCATCGAAACTGTTGATTTTACCGTAAATGTACGGAAAGTAACTATCAAATTTACTATTTAGGTAAAATATTTTCATACCTACAAAATAGATACCAATAAGTGCAATACCGCAATGTAAAAGTCTATGTTGTAAAAAAACATAAATGTACGGTTGCTCAATCATTCCATCTAGGCGCGCCTCGATGAAAGACCCTTTTATCACTATCACTACATATTATAAAACAAAGTCGCTTTCTCTGTCCCTATGTCCCTTTTTATGCTTAATCTTGAAAACTACGCAACAGATTTTGATGCGGTTTTTTGTAAATAGATTTATTGATTCAAGAGGAAAGTATAAACGTATAATAAAACCGTGCGAAGCCGGGGCGGGTCGATCGAATTTTGAATTCGAATTTCGGTCAAAGAACATAATAATATGCTGATGCGTTAGGTGAAGATATTGTGGCGTACCTTCAGGGTAGTAGACTGTAAATAACAGGTCTTATAAAACGTTTCCATAAACCAACAATAAGATTTTTTTGATTATTCCACCTACTACGTTATCACCTACGTTATATGTTATAGCAACGCGCGCAACCGCATGAAGAATGTACCGTACTGTACCTTCCTATTAAGTATTATATGTTTTTACCACCTTTGTACCACCACACCAGGCCCTGTCTGAAAACCAGCGCCGCTACTAGCTATGGCCTGTAGCGGCATTATGCTGAGACAGGGACCTTTTTGGCCCCTCGTAAATAGCCTTACTCTTCCAATTTTTATTATTTTTGTGTTTCTTCTTCTTGTCTATTGAATGTGTTATTATTTATATGTACATACCTAATATTTAAAAGGGCCAAATAAATGAATTTTCTTTCTTTCTTCTTTCTAAGAATAATATCACTACATAGTATAAAACAAAGTCGCTTTCTCTGTCCCTATGTCCCTTTGAAAGCTTAAATCTTTAAAACTACGCAACGGATTTTGATGCGGTTTTTTTTATTAGATAGAGTGGTTCAAGAGGAAGGTTTATACGTATAATAAAACCGTGCGAAGCCGGGGATAGTAAGAAATAATTCAAATTTCTCGTTGTATTCCATCAGGCGCTACTGAAACTGGCGGCTCCAGACATGAATTCAGATGAAGACCTCTCTGGAGTTGAAGACGAGCCAATGGAAAACTTTGACATTCTGCATGCGCTCACCGGTTGCCTGCATCTGAAGTATAAGTATGAAGGTATACCTTATTCATTAAAGTAGAACTTTTTTTTTAAATCATTTATTTGTAAAGGGTTTGTTCAGTGATTTGAACATGCCACAAAGTAGGCATGTTACAAAAAAAAATACACAACAAAAAAGATGATAAAAACAACAATTAAAGAACAAGGAAAAAATATATTTTTCGTTGTTAAAGTTTAAATTAAATAATACATTTCACAAAGCTTGAGCTAAGCAGAGCTTGTGTAATGGGTACTAGATTACTGATATACTTTACATATATCGATATTGTTTATTTTACTACTATAATAAATGAGAATGTCTGTGTGAATGTTTGTTATAAATAATCTTTGTAAATACTTAAGTTATTTAAATGAAATTTTGTATGTAGATAGTTTAGGACCTAGAATAGGACATAGGCTATTAAAATTTGGAAGTTTTAACCTCTGAGGGGGTTAAATAAGGTGGTAAAATTTATATGAAATTAATTTTTCCTTGGTTCGATTGACTCAAAACTCGGTATAAATAAACTATGAAGTGAATCATTAAACATGTATTTTTTAATTTTACCCAACATCCCTTATGGGGTATGCAATTACTGAAATCGTTTTATAAACCTAAAATAAAAAAACAGGTCCAGAAAAGCTCTGGCACCTGTTAGCAACGGAGATACCAGTCTTCTCTTGGGATGATGATGATGATACCGTCGCAAGTACAGTCAAGTCCAGAATAGCCAAAAAAACTGCTAATAAAGATGTCGCAGCGCCTGTAAGTAAACCCTGACTTATATTATAAACGTGAAATTTGTATGGATGGAAATATGGATGTTCATTCCCTCTTCACGCAAAAACTACTGAGCGGATCAGTCTAAAATTTTGATTGAGACGTAGTTCTAGCCCTGAAATAAGCTATTTATCCCATCATCATCATCAGCCTATATCCGTCCACTGCTGGACATATGCCTCCTAATAAGCGCCATAGCGCCCTGTCTATTTATCCCATATAAATCAGTTCATATGGGATAGAAATAAAAATAAAGGTCATATTAAATGTATCTTTTTTATAAACCTGTCTCTGTTTTTCACTGAAGACTGGTGAGACACTGCCTAGGTGAGAGGAGTGCAGCTGTGCATCAGTTTTTACTATTCATTACGCTCAAAAACTTAGGTCTCGTGAGGTTGTGTCATCGGCCAGGATCTGGCCGATACGCAGATGAAGGGAAGAGCTATTTATAAATTTTGAAATAACTTCCATATAGCCAAAACCTAGTAAATAATCCCGAGTCTTTTCAGCGCTTGGTGGGTATGGCGACCATAGAACTGGTGGAAACAAAGAATGAAGCTCCGTACTATCTGCCCGGCATCACGCCGGCGTTCGAATTGAGTCTTATAGTCACCATGATCAGAGATTTGCCACTCAAGAAGCCTCTACCTGAGCCAGGTCAGTTATACTTCCACCAAGAACTCTGTTAGAACTCTGATTGAAACAAAGTAAGAAGTGCCGTATTCCGTACAAGACATTTATTTATTTATTGGAAATCAGAAGCTTATTTATACCGAAAAACAGTGAAATTTATCCTAGAAAGCTTAAATTAAGGTTTTCACGGCTAAGAAACAAAGTAGCAACAATTTTGAAAGCTATGGACGCACATACTACTCAACATTAATTTGACAAAAGGGAATGAAATAATGTTATGAGTTAACATAGACCACAAACTTTAACCTGTAAATAGTGATAATATTATTAACTAGCGATCCGCCCCGGCTTCGCACGTTTTTATTATTCATTAAATCTTCCTTTTGAATCACTCTATTTATTTAAAAAAACCGCATCAAAATCCGTTGCGTAGTTTTAAAGATTTAAGCATTCAAAGGGACAGGGATATAGGGTCAGAGAAAGCGACTTTGTTTTATACTATGTAATGATAGTGATACCTTGCTTACCAGATGTGGCCCTATGGAAATACTACCGCTGGGTAGACTGGGCCAAAGCACACGGTATGTACGAAGCGTACGATTGTCCCCGCACCAAGTACATCAAGGCCAATGGACTGATGAAGCTATCCTACGCACCTCATCTACTAGATGTCATGAGCACTGAATCGGTAACAAACCTTTACCTACATGTCTGTTTTTTTAGTGCTTTTGTAGCGCTCTAATAACACCAGTAGCGCCATTAGACTCTTCATGATCTCATAAGACGAATGATGTGGCGCGACGGCTCGTGCCGTGGCCTGCGACACACGATGTGGCGGGTTCGATTCCCTTCTTAGACAAATGTTTGCATCGATTTGAAAGTATTTGTCCCAGGTTTCTTTCTATGTACAATAAAAAAATTATAAATTTTAGTGTTGCATAATTTTTTTTGATAACTCTAATTTTCATGAAGAACAACAATTTGTTCTTATCATCATCATTAACCTAAATTAGGCCAAAGCTGGACATAGATCTCCCCTAATGGGCACCAAAGCGCACCATTCTCAAGTGATCATCATCATCATCATCAGTCCATATTAGTCCACTGCTGGAAATAGGCCTCCCCTAATGAGCGCCATAACGCCCTGTCTTCAGCTTGACGCATCCAGCATCTGCCAGCAGTCTTTCGCAGATCGTCATCCCACCTGGCCAGAGGTCCTACACATGGTCCTACTACGTTTACCAAGTCGCGGTCTCCAGTCAATGACTCGTTTACCCCAACGGTTGTCGGTTCTTCGCGAGATATGGCCGGCCCACTGCCACTTCAGCTTGCTAATTCTTTGAGCTCAAGTGATGCATCATCGAAAATACTCAAAAGTCTCAGATACGCACAAATCAATTCACACGAAATAAGACAATATAAGGCCCATAGACAAAATTAAACAGAGTGTTGAATAGTATAATATCTATATTTAGTACAGCACCAGCGCGTCTCGTAGAAATAATTTCTATGGAAGTTATACTGACACACCTATGTCTCTGGATCGTATTAATGCTTTCCGAGCGCAAGTTTCATGAGCCATATGTGGTTCAGCGAACAGGGAACGTGTTAAATAGCTTAGTTGACTTATTGTTGAGTATTGAAATATGTAGATATTGGTAGGTGGTTTGATCTGTTTATGCCATTTGAAAATTGGTTACAAGATAAAGAAGGGGATATACTCCATTATTTTGAAGTATGTTTCTTAGAACAAAAGTTAATCGGTATTATTTTTCGGACTTCAAACTCTATAAAACAGGCAAGCAAAACTTGCTTACCTGTTTTATAGAGATTGAAGATCTATACCCAAAATGCTCGAAATCTCGTCATGTGTCTCGTGAAATCTCAATCTTACCTGCACTCAAGGTCTGTGATGCTATCTTTTCAGTTGAAATGTTGCAATGAATTTGTTTTAATGAGTTTTCCTTCCAATTTCGCGAAGTAATGCGACGTAGACGGAATTTTGGATAGTTTCCAATTGCTATCTCCCATTGCATTTTACATTGCACGTTGACCAGCTAAAAGGTCTTTGCTATCATGACTTATTGACTTAGTGTTTGAGCTCCTATATGATATGATCCAGTATCAGTATGGGGCTGGAAGAAATTGCACCCCGGCTCTCAGCAAGGGTAAGAGACACCACAGGGCACCCCATATAAAAAAAACTATGAAGTACTTATCACGTAGAGGCTTGCGTTTAGCAGTATATAGAGTACTAGCAGCGCCTCGCGGTTTCACCCGCGGTAACTCCCGGTCCCTTGGGAAATCCAGGATAAAATATAGCCTGTGTGTTATTCCAAACTATAATCTATCCCTGTGCCAAATTTCATCCATATACGTTCAGAAGTTTTTGCATGAAAGAGTTACAAACATCCATCCAGCCATACTTACAAACTTTCGCGTTTATAATATGAAGTAGGCTGCAGATGGAATTTTTTTTGTTCATAATCCGATGATGTTGATTACATCCTGAGGAGTTCAATGATAGTGGACAGTTGTGACTATTTGTGACAACCGTCTCAATTATGGCTTTTAATAACAAAAGATATCACAAATTTTCAATTCGAATTCAGGTCCAAATAAAATTAAAGTTAAATGTTTTTTTATCAACTGAACTAAGTTTTGGTAAAGCTAGAGGGTTATTTGTCAACAATCATAATTTGGAAATAGCATTTAGAAAAGAAAATCAAACCAAACAGATCTTGATATGTAAATTATGTTGTTTTTTACAGATAACAGTCGGCTTCAGGGAAGAACACGATAGAACTCTTGTAAGTATTTCATAATTTGATTTTTTTATTATTTATCGAATGCTATTTAATATGTTTGAGAAGCGACGTTTATACAAATTACTTCGTCATTTTCCAGGGTAAAAAGAATCCAAAAGAAACATCCACTAAAAATCAACTTTTCTCTGAAACAAATCAGTTGGCCATGAAAGAAGAATTGAAGGAATGGGTCCAGTTTGATCTTGTAAGAACACAATTATGAATATTTATTACCCATTTCTTTTGATTTTTAATCGTAATCAAAACGTTATCTAGTACCCATAACACAAGCTTGGAGTAGCTTATTTTGGGACTAGATGGTGTTGTGTGGATTGTCCAACATTATTATTATTATTTTATTTTACTGATTGACTCAGTGAAATACTCATAAAATCGTCTGAATCAACCGTGCTGATAGATATCCAAGTATATGACCAAAATCGTTCTATTTTAGATACAAAAATTTATTAAACAGACAACCATCCTGTTCTTCCCGTCAGTTTTCGAGTCCAAGTATCTGACCAAAATCGTTCTATTTTCAGATACAAAAATTAATTAAACAGACAACCATTCTGTTCTTCCCGTCTGTTTTCGAGTTCACTTCGGCTGGCGACGCTCCCCCCTTCAGAGTCACCAAGTCTGCTAACAGATCTATAAACATGCTGATTCCCAAAACTGCCCCTTTATATCTACAAATAGACGGACCAGATCCTATTTGCCTTAGAATTTCACTGTCAGTGCTCCATCCAAGGGTCATGTTCAACTGTGGAATCCATGTTACGGAGTATATAGAGCCTGCGTACGTTTTAGTGGAGGAATTCGATTGGTTTGGAGGAAATGAGATTCCATTGGCAAAGGCGTATCTGGAAGCTAGGGAGTATCAGTGTTTAGAGTTGAAATTTCTGCAGGGAAGGCATTATTGTCGGTAAGCAAAGAAATGGACGCTCTGAGTACCGATATGTCTATTCGCCTGTATTTGTCCCTTATAAATACAATAAAAATATTTATTTCAAGCAGTAGTACAGCTCATATATAAATATAAAAAAGAATCTTAAGAACTAATAAGACTGCTGTAAGGGTGGCGCTCACAATAGTGCCTGGTGTAGGGGCAGTCCACCTTCCCAGCTTTCATCATCATCATAAGTAGGTACTGCTTCTTTACAAAAGTGTTATCTATATACAGACTAAAATGGTAATTAAGAAAAAAAAATATTTGCTTTATTTTGTTCCTACTCTCTATAGAACGAGGGAGATTAGTTAGAACGATGAGAAGGCTGCTGTTTTACCTCTTAATAATAATAAAAATACTTGATGCTTACGAAATCTCCGGCTTGACTTGGAGGGATCGTTTCTTTCGCCGTGACTGCCACGGCAAGGTTACCACATTTTAATTTGATTCTTATCTTCCAGCATATGGGTCCACTCTCGCATAAACTGCCACATCATGCTGCTCAGTGAGTCTAGCCTACTCCTCGGCACACGAGACTTGATCTTGGAAGCCGCTAGCCGTGAGTGCTCCTGGTCTGCCAAGTTCCTCAGCAACCTCGGATCCGCATTCAACAACTGGATCCGCGTGAACCGATCTACCTCTGTAATGATGCAGATGGCTGGTGACAGAGAATTCTTTACGTAACTAATTGCGAATTTTATCATCAGCTTCATCAAATTCGACTGTGCTACGTAACTCCGAAAAATGGAACATCGAATTACACGTTCCCGAAAGCAAATGAAAACGAATCACATAACAACGAATGCACGCTACAACGAAACACTCCACCCCGAAGCCATGCAATGCAACCTCGAATTACGATATCTCTAATGATCACCAACACCAATCACACAACAACGAATGCACTCTTTCAGGAAACACTTGACACCGAAACCACGCTACCTCACATAACCCAACCTCGAAAGAAATAATCTCTAATCTCTAGTAAAGAAAAAAATTTAATCAAAAATTGTTTAAACATTTGAAAATTTACTATTGGAAGAATTGTCAGGTGTCATCTATCACCACCGGTTTTCTTATCTTTTCATTTGATTTTAAATTCATTCTTCATAAAGCAATCCACATAAAAACTTTTCAGTTTTTTTATGGAATGGTTATACAAAATCCCATCAAATCAAAATCATTCATTTGGCACAAGTTAACATGCAGTCACCTTAATGTATCCATAGACTCCCGAACTAGTAAATACTGTATTTCAGGAGTCAGTTACTACTTCCATTTAATTTACATAATATACGTAAAAGGCTATGTACTCCCTAGGTCATATGCACCTGATCTAGAATGGGATCCGGATGTGGTCGGCTACAACCAAGCCCTCTTACACTGGATGTTCCGACAAGCTCTGCAATCCCACCTCGCTAAGAAGCTGCCTCCATTGGAGTTCGAATCAGCCTGCTCTCTCCTGAGACGTCACTTTCTCGACCCTGACTTCGGGTTTCCTCCGAAACCGCTCCCTGGCAGGTCGCTTAGAGAGGTCGTTGCCAACGAGCCGTGTGACTGCCTCATGCCTGAGGTGGAGGAAATGGAGTTGAATGAAGAGATATTAGACGAACAAGTAAGTGTTTCTATCAAAGCCTTCAATTAACAGAACACCAACCGAATCCTTGCGCTAAGCAGAAACAACCTTCGCATTATGACAAGAGCTCTAAATGGACACTGTCGCCTAAACACATGTTCAAATTGGGGCTAAGCGACTCAAAATATAAATTCTGCAAAGAGGCGGTGGAAACGCCTCTCCATCTGCTAGGTAAGTGTGGAGCACTAATGCAAAAACGTAGCATTCATCTGAACAAACACCTAGGTACTAAGCCCAGAAGAACTAAGAGACATCACCTCGAAGAAAATCCTACAGTTCTTAAAAGCAAGTGCAAGAGGCGAATTAAAAAAAAAATTGGAACAGTTTCTTAATGCATAAAATAGCTCTGCTAACTTTGCTGCTAGATGCCGTCCAGTATACTATTTATTATTACTATATATTTATAGAAACTGAAAATAGTGTTTTTCTAGAATCTTTTGCAAAGCCTTCAACAACAACAATAGCTTTCACTGATGATATTTTACAATTCTTCTTTCCATCGACATAATATTTGTAAATTGTTCAGGTCTCTCTAATGCATTATCTGATTCTCATAACGCTTACTTTGGGCCAAGTCTTTTTAGAGGCAAGATTATCAAAAATGATGATGCTAATAATAATTTTATTGAATCATAACTTCACCTTTAGCAGCAAATGGTGGAGGAGAAGCCCCTAGTAAGCGATTCCATGATTGAGAGACTTCTCACCGCTCCCGTGGACCCGGAGATCTCGCAAATATGTGACATGGCTACAGAGGAACTGCCGTGTGGAGTCCTGAAGGATGAGAGGGACAAGTTCCTGAGGCGGCATGACGCGGCTACTTACCTGCAGGCGCACTGGCGAGGGGTTTGGGCCAGGAAGTGTCTGACGGGGCAAGTGTTGATGGCGGCTGAGGTTGTTAAATCGGTGAGTTTTGCTCTGATTTCTGATACGTCTTCGAGGGTTGATTGAAACTTGCACACTTGCAGCTCTGTGAATCGGGATGTACCATAGAGAATGGGCAGGGAATGCGTATTAGGCGCAGTTACAGCAGCAATACAAATTGCTGAGTAGGGTCAACTTTTCAAAGTGTTTTTAGAATGTGGACAAAGCGTACGCTACTAAGCGTATGCTTAGTTAGTTGGATCACTTAATTTATTTTTAAGAATAAGGATAACAAGTGGATTATTTCACGTTTTATATATTTTTTTTGTTTTAATTACAAAATTTTAATGGATGACGTTAAAAAATCTTCGTGATGAAAATACAAGAGGTTTGCAAAAGCAAAGCATTGCCGATTACAAGGTAATCGGCAATGTTTTGCTTTTTGCTACTATTTTCATCAGATAAAACATAAGGTACATAATATGTATATTGAAGTTTATTATAACATTGGTATGGTTGTGTGTATGTGGTATTGGTTAAGTAGGTATTATTTAATGGAAGTATTGGTTTTCTTTTTCTATTCCTATATTTAAGTAGATCTAGTATAGCTACCACCGCAACGTTTGTATGTTTATTTTGTGTCAAGTCTTTTAGCGATAAGGCCGCCCTTTATACTTTGTCTAAGTATGCGGTATTGTATGTATTATTCTATTTATAACACAAACTTTGCTCAGCTTGATTGGATTGTCCAGCATTATTATTATTTCTTTGAGTGGTACCGGTATAGGTAAGTATAATGAAAAGTTTTATTATTATATTCCCATATTCTGCCACCTAGAGCTTACGTTTACAGGAACTTCTGAAAAGTAAGGTAGCCATGTTAAAATATTCTGTGTGAGCAGAACGCGAGAGCTTTCCCTGAATTAACATTTTGTTCGGCTGTTTAAATAGTCTTTTGAACTGAATATTCTGTTGAGTTTTGGCTTTTCCATGTAATTAAGGCGTAAGTAGCATGTGAACGTGGTTAATGCACTTTAAAGTTAGTTACAGCGTGCTCGCTTGGGTAGTTTTGCACACCCTGTTACGAATATAGGATGGTTATGGTCGGTCGTAGCATAGTACTCGTACATAATATATTCATACGACCATAATCTCTTAGTGCTATCGCCTCGATCATGGAAAAATCAGTAACACACTTATCTAGGCTTAAAAAATTAGCATTAAGGCATTTCAAATTTTTACATGGGGACATATAGTTACTGTTATAGAATAGACTTTATAACCCTAGTAGTTATAGCAAATAATTTAAAGGAAAACGTAATTTAAACTTTTTGGAATACTTTGTTTAGTATAAGTACAGGACGTCCCACAGCCATGTCACATAGAGGGAAAGTAGGTACCTTAAATATTGAAGATATAAAATTTTATTGATTTGATATTAATAACAATGTACACAGCATTCAAAAATTTTTAAATAATCGCTTGTCAGAACCGGGAATCGAATCGTATTGTTATGTTACATGGAAAAAGATAATCCTTACGATTAAAGTAATAGCATAAGGATTTAAAGCGGCCACTGGCCACCGCCTCCGCCACCGCCTCCGGTGTATGTGTAGTCTTTCATATTGATTCAATAAGATACAACTCGCACGCCTTCGCCTCCGGCCCAGCCACGCTTCTGTGTGTGACGGCTATAAAGAAAGTATAGTATGTATCTCTAAAATAAAGGACGGATTTAAATCGAGGGCCTATGAATCACTCGCTTCACTCATCATTCTAACACTTTAATCATCATGAATCACTTCTTACGGTCGTGATTCAGTCGTTCGAATCCTTCACTTGTTCTTGGTTCATCGATGGCCCTCGCTTTAAATCCATGTTAAAAAAATATATTCGAATTTGATGAATTAAACGATCCTATCCGTCCAAAGGTTGCCTGGAAGAGATAGCTGTTAGCAATAAAGCCGCCTATTGTGCCACTTTAGATGCTGCTCTGTTACATATTTTGATGGTGCAATAAAGAAATAATAAATCTATCTTGATTCATTAATAACCTAATAAACTTTGCTTAGACGATTGAAGATCCTAACTTATTTTCAGATTATAGATAACGCTTTCGGCAGCCTAGAAACCCTTTCAGCCTTGATGAACGAGTTCTTTCACTTATTCCCTGGAGCCAAGACTGCGTTCTCAGTCGCCTCGGCTCTGAGCGGATCGTATAGCCTTTCGCAACATAATGGAATCAGCTTCGTCACTTCTTCGTGTAAATGGATACCCTACTTCCAAGTAGTCTATTACTGTCACGGGCCGGTGAAGGTGCATTTCGATATACAGGTACATCCATAAAAAACATATTTAATGGAAAAACCATTTATAGAATAATTTTCGTAACTTACTACCTTGACGGCTCGATATAAATTGATAATTTCGTCGGTCTAGTAATGTTTTAAGACGATCAAATCGCATTTCTATTTTTGAAAAGTTATTGTATTTATATTTCATTTTGTCATTCAGTCTCCATTCACTCATCTCTCAACAATTATGGAAATTAATCGAACCAAAAATTAAATAAGAGCTGTCTGTTCAACGTTCCTGTTTGGTATATCTTCAAAATGAAAAAATACTTTTTTTAATTGCTAAAATTTTATGATTTACACCAAATAGAGAGCCAGAAGGGCTTTACCGTGGTTAAATATAAAAGCCAGTGCCAGAAGGCTTGGAGAGTAGGTTTGTTAAAATAACAGACCGCTGATTATACCGGTTAACTGTAATATTGCAGTTTCTATTTCTCCATTTTTCCATTCAACAGAGCAGTCTGCCACAAAACTCCTTTATGGTGTTTGACAACGATACCGGCGAACAACTACCGCAAGCCTACAACGCACATCATACATTCGATTTCAAGATCAATAATTCAGGGTAAGTCGTATTTTGTATTAATTCTCCAGAATTACCACCAACAGGAGAAATGGCGACATATCGTGAGGCGAGCGATGTCAGCCCATTCCACCAGAAACTCGTCATGACGACCACGACCGTTCCACCTAGAACGAAAAGAAATAACGACCTCAGTGGAGTAGCGGGCGAGAGTCCGCCTGCGCCTCGTAACAAATTTCTGCAGATCGTACAGAAATTTGTTACGTTTGTCTGGGTGTTTTCTATCACTACATAGTATAAAATAAAGTCGCTTTCTCTGTCCCTATGTCATTATGTCCCTTTGAACGCTTAAATCTTTAAAACTACGCAACGGATTTTGATGCGGTTTTTCTTAATAGATAGAGTGATTCAAGAGGAAGGTTTTTACGTATAATAAAACCGTGCGAAGCCGGGGCGGGTCGCTAGTTTATTATAAAAAATATCAATGTATATAATGTTACATATACATTCAGTCAAAAAAGTATCGGGAATGGATGATTTGTTTATGGTTCCAAATTCAAATTTTTGTTTTTTTTGTTATTGTTAGGTTGGCACAACTGTTTGCCATTTTGGCGCGGAGTTTGAGTTGCATCTGTTATTTATATTAAATACAGTGCTGTTTTTAGTTACATCATATCTAGTGTGTATTGCGAATTTCACAATGGACAAAAACATCGAACAAAGAGTTTGTCTTAAGTTTTGCATCGCCAATGGAATTTCGTGTTCGGAGTCACTGAAAATGTTACAGAAGGCTTTCGGTGAATCGACTTTATCAAAAACACGTGCTTATGAGTGGTACAAAGCGTTCAAAAGCGGTCGAGATGTGATGGAAGATTTGCCTCGCTCTGGTAGGCCATCAACTGCAATTGAAGTTAACATCGCAAAAGTGAAGGAAACAGTGACTGAAAATCCTCATTCAACTTTGCGAACTTTGCTTTTGTTATCCCGGAATTCGGTGAGGTTCCCCTGGGAGAGAGGGTGAAAGAAAAATTCTTTAACCACGCATCACGACGGAATAGAATGAATTCGCATGGAACTCGGGACGATTGGACATGGGATACATTTTATCCCGGTATTCAGTTTGGTTGGAAAAATTCTCACAGCATCTGAACGACGCGCGCGTCGTTCAGATGCTGTGAGAATTATGAAAATCCGTATAGCCCAGGGGAACCAAACTGAATTGAACTGATAAACGCGAAAGTTTGTAAATATGAATGGATAGATGGATGGATAGATTGATAGATGGATAGATGTTTGTTACTCTTTCACGCAAAACCTGCTGAACGGACCTGGATGAAATTTGGCACAGAGATATAATATATATAATAGGCTTTATTTTACCCTGAAAATCCCACGGGAAAGGGAATTACGCAAGTAAAATCGCGAGTACTCCAAATTCTAATCATGCGCAGACGAAGTCGCGGGCACCAGCTAGTTTATTAATAAGAATGAGAAAAAGACCACATTTTAACAGAAAGCGATGACTGATTGGTAGACTATCTGATTGGTGACAAAGGACGGCCAAGCGAATATAGAACAACTGGCATAGTGCTAGGCGCCAGCGTCAATGGATGCGGCTCATGCAGAACTGGAAGGATGGTCATGAATATTATCTTTTTATGTCGTTTAAATAAAGCTAATAGGTAAAAAAACACTTGCAGCAGTAAAGTTTTCAGACTTTACTGCAAGGTTTTTGCAAAAGGAAAGATAATATAGGTCATAGATAAAAATTGGGAATGGGAAGACTGCCTCTTTCATGCTGTCCTGCTTGTACCATTCTTTCAAAGATGAGCGAAGTGGAACAGCAGATTCATTTGTGGAAACTGATTAGCTTATTTTTCTTATGTCTAGTATTTTATTTTGTAGTTCTAAAGCTTTTTGTTTCCTTTAACGGATGACGCAAACAAAGTGTTTCTTGCAGCTACACAGTATTTGCCCACGGCACATTGAAGGAGCCGACTGGCCACGCCATGGATGCCCAATGGCAGTTCACAGTATTAGCTTCAGTTGAGGGCTTCTTCCACATCTGTGATAATGACATCAACCTCACAGGGTCGGCATGCAACGAGCTGCAAATGGTTCCAGCGTACAAGTTGCATATCAATGAGGCAAGTCTTTCTCTTGTACTTGTTAATGTTCTCTGTAAGTACATACTTATTAATGTTTAATACGTAATCACTTAAATCTCTCGGTGACCAGCCACCCGAGAGGGGTAAATTTAAAACAACACACAACTTGGCTCAGCGATCCAAAGAGAATCTTTGCTTCTCGAGTTCTTTTGCCTCCGATTAGCATACTCAATCAAGAATACCACAATTACCACAAGCAATTATTGTCCTCCAACATATTATTTCGCCTAATCCTAGTTCTCAATTTAGACCTAGTCTTGATAGGTTTTCTTCCTACATTATATCAGTTAGTTGCCTGTAAGTAGTATCAACATAATATTCGTTTTTGTCTCCCTACCCTTTCTTGGTCTGACCTCTTAATCAGTGGATGCATCATATCTATCTATCTACCACCACGAATTCCATTGTATCTTAATCCTGAATGCCTCTGGTTAAGCCACTGTCCGTGGTAAGATCAGAGTTTTCTTATAAAACAATTGTAAAAAACATTTAGATGCATTTGACGACCGATGTGGCGCGGTGGGCGATGGTCCACCAGCGACGCAGGAGGTTGCGGGTTGGATTCCCGCCTCGGAACAAATTTGTGTACGATCTGCAGAAATTTGTTCCGTTGGTCTGGGTGTTTGCTATGTATAACATAAAAAATATATCTATCTATCTATTTAATATCTATCTATCTATGTAATGTATTGTATCTATTACCCATAACTGCCATTACACAAGCTCTGCTTAGCTTGGGGCTAGATCATGCTGTGTATCCAGAATTATTATTATTATTTATCCTTGCAATATAATATTATCGATAAATATTTTCACCAGATTTTCCTGCCTAATAGAAGAAACATTCTCGGCGGAATACTTATATCTGTGACGAAACAAGAAGCTGTTAGCTTCAGGGCTGCGGCTACTTCTCCTGACGTTAGTTATCATCTCCACCTAACTCAATCTAACATATCCGTAAACCTTATCACGGAATACTCAGTGTTACATTTTGAACGGAAAAATATAATTGTGTTTTACTGTTAGATAATTATAGATATTTGTATATAACCCTCCCATGTTTAGTTTAAGGGATATGTTATCTCCCTAACTCTAGATAATTCATAGTTAGCTCAATAATTTTACTGAATTCTAAACCACTTTACTTCCACAATTCTTTGAAGTTGAATTGGGATGTAAAGAAGGAAGGCAGGCCTTTGTCCAACAGTGGGATTTAGCAGGCTGTAGACCGAATTCTTCATAACCTAGGTGCCCAAATATTTTGACTGCAAGTTAATCCACAGCTTGAAATGGTTGCCACTCTCGTCTCAATCAATGAGGACGAAGAGTACAAA
Source organism: Eupithecia centaureata (assembly GCA_944547425.1). Lineage (NCBI taxonomy): Eukaryota > Metazoa > Arthropoda > Insecta > Lepidoptera > Geometridae > Eupithecia > Eupithecia centaureata. The sequence continues at coordinate 13,925,430 of OX155684.1, read as the reverse complement.
GAGATTGCCCATTGCTCAGGCAAAGGAGAGCTCTTTTGGCCTTTCATAAGACTGACGCCGAATTCGCCCAAAACTTTATATAAGAAATCTGCCTCGCATGCCAACTTGGTAAGCTTTTATAAAATTCCTTTGATATAGTTTGTGGAGGTTATAAAATTGCTATAAAAGCTGCTTTTCAATTAATACAGAATAAGTAAGCTGGTTCTTTTAAAAATATAAGTTTATTGACTATTAAATTGCTAGAATATTTACACAAAAATATATAGCAAAAATATAAATATATAGCATTTATAGCAAAAAATATATAGCCCCAATAATATAGGTTGATGATATAGTCCTAATAGACCTAAGATGAAAGATAAACAGTGTTGTGACAATGGCAACAACGAGTTGTTAACTGATTTACTGAATAAAATATCTACAAAAATAAATATTTCATTGAAGGAACAAATGGCAGATCATACCACTTTAATGTCCTGAGGTAGGAATCGAACCTGCGATTTCCTGCGCCGCAGGCGGACCGCCATCGCTACCTACTGTTCCGAACCAAAATAACTTAACTAAATTGAAAAAGTAATTGGTTTAATTTAGTTTATTTCTTCTCTTCCCTCTGTATAACGAAAACTCTTTATAACCATAAAAAATGCTCAGTCCCTTGAAATTCGTTATACAGAGTTTTTACTGAAAATTGTATCATAGTAAAGTAAAAAAAATAATCTGTTGTACAGAGGCGTTCATCATTTGCTTACCCCCCCTAATAGGCATACCGGGTTCGAATCCTGCAATAACTTACACATTTTTGGCTTTTTTACAAAGCACGATGCAAAGCACTTTGTTTTCGTTTTTGCACTAAGTTAAAGATTGCTTGAAGTTCTTAAACATTATTAGCTGGCGTATATTTCAGCAATTAGGGGTATAGCAAATACTGAACGCTTCTTACATACAAGCATTGATAATTGCGGGTAAAATGTACTGTCGGCAGCTCCGGAGCCAATGCCATCCAATGCTGCCAATTTCCAAGGCAGGGGACATCGGCACGTCATAATAGTATGACATCCGGCTGCAGCATTAGACTGCTCATCGTTTTTTGCTTAAAACCAATATGTTATGAATATTTGTAATTAGGAGAATATTGTTTATACCAGGTTCCTATCAATTTTTGGCCGCAAGTCTTTACAATTAAATATTTATCATCTTAATCAGCTGGCAACCCTTATTTGGAGCCGGATTTAAAAAGGCAACCATATCACTACATAGTATAAAACAAAGTCGCTTTCTCTGTCCCTATGTATGTTTAAATCCCTATGTCCCTTTGTATGCTTAAATCTTTAAAACTACGCAACGGATTTTGATGCGATTTTTTTAATAGATAGAGTGATACAAGAGGAAAATTTATAGGTATAATAAAACCGTGCGAAGCCGGGGTGTGTCGCTAGTATGATAATAAAGAGAAAAAAAGCATAAATGTACTTTACTAACGTAAAATGTTTCGATAATAAACCCGTTTGTATTGTTTTATACTTGACTTGCGAAGAGGTGCGGCCAGGTGAGCAACGGAAACGGTTTTTTAAAATCTTTACATAAATTGTCGTCATGTAGACGTATTTTTAGTAAAAAAAAATGAACTTAAGTTTTTTCCAAAAATCTAGGAAACATATTTATTAAAAATACTTGCGACCAAATTCTGATTGGCAACCTGGTAGAAACATATTCTCTTTCTTACAAATAAACATAAAAAATTTGGTTTTAAGCAAAAAACGATGAGCAGGATAATTCTGCAGTCGGATCTTAGACCATAACAGCGTATCAACTATGACAATAAAAGACTACATTTGCCAAGGATTGACTATGATCCACCAAAATGGCCGTGTTGCACCTTTTTATTTTCAACGTCAGCGACTGGCGCGGGACAATCGTGCCTACCTACATTTTTATTGCTCTCCCTCCAGTATTGTACGCTATAAAACTGGCGAACAAGAAAAACGTACCGTAACAAGTAAATCAATAAATATACTGGGCAATCCACACAGCACCATCTATCCCCAAAGTAAGCTACTAAAAGCTTGTGTGATGGGTATACTAGATAACTGATATATTTAATAAATTACATACAAATATAGATATTTTTTATTAGACATAGATAACACCCAGACCAACGGAACAAATTTCTGCAGATCGTACACAAATTTGTTCCGAGGCGGAAATCGAACCCGCATTCTTATTCTTATGCCCGCAACCTCCTAAGTCGCAGGCGGACCTTCGTCCACCGCGACACATTGGTCGTCTAAAAGTAAAAACAATATATCTTAGAAGACCTTCTTAACGGTTTAAAACTTTTATGAGTTGCTTACTAGTGTTATTTCTTACTTTGACTTATATGTAAATAAAAGACAGTGAGAAATATCAATGCCATTGAAAAAATGCTTTAAGTTAGCAGACTATTTATGACAAAGGAGGTTGTTCTTGTTAAATTATTATTCTCTCGGCTGGAAGAGATGTCTTATAGCAAAGGCCGCTCTTGATACTTGCTCTATTGTAAGTAGGATTGTAATGTAGGTATTATTCAATTTGTTTGTGTGGTATATATTTATAATAAAGTGTTTTTTATTCTATTATGTTTATAGTCCAGCAAAGATAATCCGATCTTGAGTACGCGCTCAAATAAGTTTCCAAAAGCGAAGCCTGCCAGTGCGAGTAAAAGTCAAAAAACGTCAACTACTAAGGTAAAGCAAAAGTACCTACTTCATAACATTATTCATAAGAGAAAAGATATTATATGATATTTCAAGCTACTTTTTTGAAATTTATTTGATTAAAAGCTTCAGGTAACATCTTACATGTAGGTTTAAACGAAACTTACAATTTAAGAAAATACACAAATTAAAATTAGTACATAAAATTGAGAAAATTGAGCTAACTGCAGACGGTTGCAAACAGTCTAGAGGTAGCTCAACTGATCCATATCAGTACCAAATAAATTATTCAACAATTTTACAATTTTGATACGAGTTTTTTGTAGGTTATAAAAAATCAAATAACAAGTTTCATCAGTTTTAGCATTTTTGGAAGTTCGATAATATATTAAGAAGATAAAAATATAATTAAGTAATTGATCCGTCTAATTTGGAAAGACAAATAAAATGAAATAATTATGTAAAAGCCTTTAGTTAAAAGCTTAAATAAAATAAATATTTAGATGTACCTATACCTACGCAATTGCACCTTTGGTTAAGCCGATCCTAAGCACAGGGTTTTTCAACTAAGATTTACCTAATAAGCAATTATAATTATCATTTGAAACATACTACTCTGTCAAGAAAGTACCGGGAAAAGATCAATAATACACAAAATGTTTGTTATTCATCCAAATTTATTTTATCACCTTCAAAGTATGCTCTTTCAGAAACGATACACTTACGCCAACGAATTATCCAATCATCAAAACATTTTTTAAACGCTGTTTCCGGAATTGAGTTCAGTTCTCGCCGCGAATTCTCCTTTATGTCTTGTACCGATTGAAAACGGGTGCCACGAAGTGGTAATTTGAGTTTAGGAAAAAGAAAGAAGTCGGCCGGAGCCATATCTGGTGAATATGGTGGTCGCTCGATGGTATTTGTTGAGTGTTTGGTCAAAAATTCGGTCACAATGATGGCCTTGTGCGAAGGCGCATTATCGTGGTGCAAAATCCAGAGCGAGGCAAATCTTCCATCACATCTCGACCGCTTTTGAACGCTTTGTACCACTCATAAGCACGTGTTTTTGATAAAGTCGATTCACCGAAAGCCTTCTGTAACATTTTCAGTGACTCCGAACACGAAATTTCATTGGCGATGCAAAACTTAAGACAAACTCTTTGTTCGATGTTTTTGTCCATTGTGAAATTCGCAATACACACTAGATATGATGTAACTAAAAACAGCACTGTATTTAATATAAATAACAGATGCAACTCAAACTCCGCGCCAAAATGGCAAACAGTTGTGCCAACCTAACAACAACAAAAAAAACAAAAATTTGAATTTGGAACCATAAACAAATCATCCATTCCCGATACTTTTTTGACTGAATGTATATGTATGCTTTTTAAGTTTTTATAAATATATTATTATAACATAAATTTTTATCACTTTTCAGCTTAAAGAAAAATCTCAATCAATTAATCCGAAAACGTATTTTATTCAGTAAGTACCTTTGTTTTAATTAAATATTTGAAAGCTGGTTATTGTTTTAAATTTTTAAAATTATTTATAACTCATTTTAACTATTCTACAACACTAAATACTAGAATTTAGTAATATAACGAAATAAAATAAAAAAATATGAGAGATAGTTACTTAGTTTTGGTATATAGCTTTATTAACAACGAAAATTACAAGCAAGGAATAGAAAAATTACAACTAGTATTTACAATTGAAACCATTGAGCTAACTGCAGACGGTTGCAAACAGTCTAAAGGTAGCTCAATTGATCCATGTCAATACCAGTCGGAAGCGTTCCCAAGACACTGGCTGCATTACCACGCTGTATGGCAATGCTGATGCGCTGAGCCAGATATTCACAATTTTTTCATTTTACATGTTTCTGTGAAAGTTAATAATAATATTTTTTGTTTGGATTTTCCAGAATTTCCTATATATTTATTTATTTCTTTTCAGAGTAACAGTGCCAGATGGGTGGCCACTCACGTTGGCGCAATGGATGAGGGTAGACGAAATAAGAAATTCCGTAGAGACCGCTAAAGCTGAAACCCCTTCGAAAAAAACGTCAAAGGTAAGATATTATTATAATAATAATATGATTTGGCACGATGAGTGAAGGTCTGCCTGCGACGCAGGAGGTTGCGGGTTCGATTCTCGCCTTGTAATAATTTTTTGTACGAGCTACATGTATATAATTATGGTCTATTTTTTTATTTTTTTTTCATTCGCAATGACTGTGGACACTGGACAAACCTTTTTTGGTTTTAAGTTCTTTATAATTAAGATTATTGTTAAGTTTTTGCTAAATAGAACGATATAGATTAGAACGATGTTAGTGTTGGTCCACTGACAGATTTTTTTTCATTAATGCCGTTTAGAACTATGTTAGTGTTTAGTCCACTGACAGATTTTTTTTCATTAATGCCGTTCAGAACTATGGTGGTGTTTAATCCACTGACAGATTTTTTTTCATTAATGCCGTTCAGAACTATGTTAGTGTTTAGTCCACTGACAGATTTTTTTTCATTAATGCCGTTCAGAACTATGGTGGTGTTAGTCCTCTGACAGATTTTTTTTCAATAATGCCGATTAGAACTATGTTAAAGTTTAGTCCACTGACAGCTTTTTTTTCATTACTTAATGCCGTTCAGAACTATGTTGGTGTTAGTCCACTGACAGATTTTTTTTCATTAACGCCGTTTATAACTGTGTTAGTCTTTAGTCCACTGACAGTTTTTTCATTAACGCCGTTTATAACTGTGTTAGTCTTTAGTCCACTGACAGTTTTTTTCATTAATTTCGTTCAGAACTATGTTACTGTTAGTCCGCTGATGGATATTTTTTTCTTTAATGCCGTTAAGAACTATGTTAGTGATAGTCTACTGACATTTTATTTTTCATGAATGCCGTTCAGAACTATGTTGCTGTTAGTCCACTGACAGATTTTGTTTTTTTATCAATGCGTTTTAGAACTATGTTAGTGTTGGTCCACTGACAGTTTCATTTTATTAATGCCGTTCTGAACTGTGTTAGTGTTATTCCACTGACAGATTTTTTTTTCTTGAATGCCGTTTAGAACCATGCTAATGGATTAAATTTGAAGCTTCAAATCCGCAGTCAGAGAAAGGAAAAGGAGCAAACAAGGGCACAGCGCCGTCTCCACAAATAACAGAGCCCTCGCCAGGAGACGCCTTCGTGGAGCTGGAGTGTTCGCTGTCCAGCAGCGGAGGAGCCTTCGCCAGGAGAGATGACCTTCGGGACCTGGAGCTGCAGGCTGCCATCCGTTCCTGGGACTCCAAGGAACCGGGGAGGAATCTGAAAGGGGCTGCTATCCGGTAAGGGGTTTAAACCTATTTGAAATTCTCTACATATTATAAAACAAAGTCGCTTTCTCTGTCCATATGTCCCTATTTCCCTATGTCTCTTTGTACGCTTAAATCTTTAAAACTACTCAACGGATTTTGATGCGGTTTTATTAAATAGATAGATGATTCAAGAGGAAGGTTTATAAGTTTAATAAAACCGTGCAAAGCCGGGGCGGGTCGCTAGTTTTGAAAAAAAAATGTAAGTTTAGATTTTTGTAGGGATAAAATATTGCTATGTTCATATATAGATTTTTTTAAGACGTTTATGCCTTTTATTCTGAAAGACGTATTGAAAGCCGCAAGCAAAAGCTATTTTTGAGTTACGTAAAATAATGCCGTTTCTCACTATGTTATTAATTTCACCACAAATTTAAACTTTTTGTTTGATATTTTATTTATGATTCCTCAGAAAATATAGCAGTATCTGGTACAATATGTGCCTTGAAACCCTCGATTTAAGAGTCGTACTCGCACTTGACGGATCCTATTTGAAATGCTTAGAGATCTGATAACCTATTTATTTTCTACAAGGCATGAGTTCCGATTGGAGTTCCTCGAAACCCCTGCTGCTCCCTCATCGGTACTCAACAGTACCGTCACCATTCCGGAGGTAATAATTTATTCTCATTAAATCTTACTATCTTACTATTATAACAAATGGGAAAGTATGCGTGAATGTTTTTTTTTTATACCACCAAGGTGGCAAACAATCATGCGGCCTGCCTGATGGAAAACGGTTACCGCAGCCTATGGACGCGGTAAGCGGTAACCGTTTGTTATAAGTTATTTTCGTAACTACTTAAGTTATTTAAATGAAATTTGGGATGTAGATAGTTTAGGACATAATAGGACAAAGGCTTAAAATTTGGAAATTTTAACCTCTGAGGGGGTTAAATAGTTTGGTAAAGTTAGTATGGAAAAATATTATTCCTTGGTTTGATTAACTCAAAACTCGGTAAGTATAAATAAACTGCAAAGCAAATAATTAGTTAGACACATATTTTTAATTCTACGAAACGAAACCTAGGAGGCGTGCAATAAATTTCTGAAATTCGCCTAATAAATTTCCATGCGGGCGAAGCCGCGGGGCGCATCTAGTCATTCATAATTTAGACATCTGACGACCGATGTGGCGCGGTGGGCAAAGGTCCGCCTGCAACGCAGTAGGTTGCGGGTTCAATTCCGCCTCGGAAAAAAATTGTGAACAATCTGCAGAAATTTGTACCGTTGGTCTGGGTGTTTTCTATGTATAATATAAATGTCTATCTATATATAATGTATTAAATATATCAGTTATCTAGTACCCATAACACAAGCTCTGCTTAGCTTAGGGCTAGATGATGCTGTGTGGATTGTCAAGCATTATTTGTTTATTTATTTATCTATAAAATTAGCGATTACTGATACTACTATTGATTATGATTACTCATATATTGATGATTAGCACTTTCTACTTGTCTATGTATTTTGGATAGTAATTGGGCGGGTTTTTAAAACCATTTTAAGCAAAAACTGATTCGTTTTTGGTTTTTTTTGAGTAACGGTTCCCTTTCATAAACCTTTTTCCATTGGTTTAGTTTAGTTTTTTATTGATAGTACCCAGGTATTTCTTTTTTCTACTCTTAACATTAAATCGTAAATTAATGTTACGGTAAATAAAATATATGTTAGTGAACGATTGTATTGACAGTCATACCTTTGAAAAAACGTTAAAACTATAAAAAGTTTTTATAAGTTTAAAGTTACTGAAAAATATTTATTTTTCAGGAAATATTTGACGAAGAATTTGGTGAGGGAAGCAAAAATAAGTCAGGTATTTACTCGTTTTTTTTAACTACTTTGATATTAATTAGATTTTCCGTTTATGTTCATTAAAGATTTATGATAGTTATGCTATTTTTACTAATAATAACTTTTTTTGTAGTTTTTATTACAAAACTAACAAACGACTTAAAATTTAAGTGAAACACAAAAAGAAGCAACAATTTTCAAATAAAAAATCGTTCCTCCCAGAAAAAAGATACGGCATGGATAATCCAAAAAAAAATTGGATTAAAATCCTTTTTGAAGTTATTTCAGTAAATCAGTAATCATAAAGAAAAATTAATCCATCGTATGAAAATTTATTTTACCGATCCTAGTGAATAAATGCGAGTACATACTAAGTATTGCTATTTAATACGTTTTTTGTTTCTTTTTTTATTACAGAAGATCAATTACAGCCACAGGGGCCAACCCCAGCCACTGAAAGCGAGAGTAAGTTTTTTGCAAAGCATCTCTACATAGTATAAAAAACAAAGTTGCTTCTCGCTGACTGTCTGTCCCTAAGTATGCTTAGATCATTCAGTTGTCCAAACTGAATGATCTAAGCATACTTATGGACAGACAGTTAGCTTCCCTAAGAAAAGCTTCCCTTGTGGAAATAGGCACTTTTACTAAAATAAAGAATAAGAGTCTAGTTCTTATTTATAGAGTGTAGTATATGTATGATGACTATATGCTACCTTTAGACTATTTGCAACCGTCTGCAGTTAGCTCCATGGTTTCAATTGTATATACTTGTTGTATTTTTTTCTATCCCTTGATTGTAATTTTCGTTGTTTATAAAGTTAATAGTATCGTGTCAAAATGACATTCCTTTTGGTATTCTACTAGCACAAACTTTTGGTTCATTCATAGCAGTGACTATTACGTTTATAATTCCATATTTGACAGTTTTCGTATTCTATTAATGAAAATCTCTTCAATCGTAAAAAAGAGTAGAATATATCAAATGCACGAACATCATTTTTGCCATCTTAGTAGTCTATATGGTGCTATTGGAACCTTTGTTTTGAAATAAGTGGAATTCAGCTCCAGGTATAACACAAACTCGGCTTAGCTTGGGGTTAGATAATGCTCTGTAAAGTTTTTTAAACTTACGCGATCAGAACACATTATTATATAAATTTATGTACGGGTATTTATGGTTCGGGAATTAAGAAATATCCCAATTTCAATCGTGAAGACGGTTTCAGACTCTCTGCCTTGTGGAATCCAGTTATAGCTAAGTGTACTCGTAGGCCGGTTTCTCAATGCGTCGCGGACACTGTAAGTGTTGTGTGTCGTCATCCTATCAATGAAGAAGAATGCGGGTAGTTGAAAATTTAGCTGACCCCGTTTCGCAGAGGCGGTAGCTCCAGTTACTCCAGTTATCCCGTCACCACGGCAGTGTGTAAAACTGTGGAAACGTCGGGAATAAATAGGTAAATAAACGCGATAAATACCCGTACATAAATATTATATAATAATGGTCTGTAGTTCGGGTTATGGGTGATGATTAAGCTATGGAAACTCTTGTTCCCTTCAAGTGATGGAGATGGAGGCTGAGAGCGAGGAGGAGACGCTGTTCCTGAGCATGCCGGACCAGCTCAAAGACAAGTTCAATCCGCTGCAGTTCCTGCCTCTCTGCTTGAAGGACAAGATCGAAGAACACAGGTGATCTTACTCAAATTCAAAATAATTTATTTCAGACAGTAATATATTCATAGAAAAATTTAAATTATACATACACAATTACACAATCAATAAATCACAATAAAATAAAATCAAAAGTTAAATAAAATAAAACCTAAACCTAACACTATCTGGGGCTCATCATTGAGCCACCAGCGATGAGAGCGGTTTGCTGGAGCGAAAGTCCTGCGCCACAGTGGCCGGAAAGCTGTTGGTGCTGCGGCGTACGCGGCCTACCAGGGATGCGACGCGCTTGCGCATGATTGCGTGGAACCCATCCTTAGAAAACTAGCGTGTTTTTCACTCCGCTCGGTTACTTATGCGATGTAGGCGACTCAACCAGCGTGTTTTTCACTCCGCTCGGTTACTTATGCGATGTAGGCGACTAGACTAGCGTGTTTTTCACTCCGCTTCGTTACTTATGCGATGTAGGCGACTAAACTAGCGTGTTTTTCACTCCGCTTGGTTACTTATGCGATGTAGGCGACTAAACTAGCGTGTTTTTCACTCTGCTCGATATGCGATGTAGGCGACTCTGGGATACGGGAGGGGGTCAAAGCTTGAAATCGACTGCCCATGGGCTTCGATGGAAAATTTTAAACTACAATATCCAAACCTCATTTAAGACATGCGTGCGAATGTTATTTTCCTTGATTCGATTCACACAAAACTCGTTATAAATAAACTATGAAGTGAACGATTCAAAATGCTTTATGAGCAAGCCTTGATGACTTTCTTGGCTGTTTTTTATGTATGATAAAAATATCTATGTAGTCTGCTGTCTTTACCTAGTACTTATAACACAAGCTTTGAATAGCTTACTTTGGGGCTACATGGTGCTGTGTGGATTGTCCAGCATTGTTTATTTATGATCTTCAATCCTACTAATATTATAAACGCGAAAGTTTGTAAGCATGGATGGATGTTTTTTACTCTTTCACACAAAAACTACAGAACGAATATGTATGAAATTTGGCACAGATATAGATTATAGTCTGGATTAACACATAGGCTATATTTCATCCCGGAATTCCCACGGGAACGGGAACGCTGCTGGTGCATAATAAGGGTGACAAATCAACATCGAGCTATGGTGCGCTGTACTGCGCAGTGCTGTTTTTCTTAAGCTACGTTTTTTAACAATCAACATCAAGCTGTGCTGCGTAGTCGTTTATCTCCTCAAAAATGACTTTATTTGCAAAAAAAACTTAAACATTACGACGTAGTTGAATCCGATGAAGATGAAAGCGAAGAAGAAGCGGGTATGGATATTTTATGTAGCGCTGTTTAATAAGCACAGTTCAGCACAGCACAGCTCAGCACGGCGGTTAGCGCGTCTCGCTCGAGACTGCTGCGTTTTTAAAGAGCGTAGCCTCACACAGCGCAGCACAGCATGGTTTGTTTGTATCCTCATTAAAATATTAGACGAGCGAGTTGACCAAACATAGCACAGCGCAGTACAGCGCAGCATAGCTCGATGTTGATTTGTCACCCTAATGATTTTCCAGTGTCATAATGAGCGCTGACATGGCGACTGCGGCGAGGCAAGACAGGAACGCGCGCATAGAGGCGTCCATCGAGCGCATGCGCGAACTGCAGGAGTACAATGAAAGACATGTCCTGGGCCAGCAGGAGAAACGCACGCAACTGCTCAGCAAGTTATTTGTTGGTTGGTTTCAAATACTTTATTGTAATACCAGCGACCCGCCCCGGCTTCGCACGGTTTTATTATCAGTATATAAACCTTCCTCTTGAATCACTCTATCTATTAAAAAAAACTCATCAAAATCCGTTGCGTAGTTTTAAAGATTTAAGCAGTCAAAGGGACATAGGGAAATAGGGACAGAAAAAGCGACTTTGTTTTATACTATGTAGTGATTTTTGTTGATTTATATTTAGTGGCAGATTTGGCAGAGGATCTCAAGAGGTGCAAAAATGCGGGTCTCGATAGAACTTACGCATTTGGTAGTAAAGCATTTGAGTATTTTCGATAGTAAAATCCTTAAATATAATATTATGAACGCTGTTTGTAAGAATGTATGGATCTTTGTTCCTCTTTCACGCAAAAAACTACTAAACGGATCGGGCTGAAATTTGGAATTGACGTAGTTCTAACCCAGGAATAACACAAAGGATACTTTCAGTTAAAGTAATTCAGTTCCCATAGGATAGAAACAGCCTTGAGACGTTTCCATAGAAACAACGCGTGCGAAGTCGCGGGCAGATGCTAGTTAGCTACATAAATTTCCAGCCAATAACCTTGGCTCTTTTTGATTAATGAAACAAACTTAATGTTTTTTCTCTTTCTTCCTCAGACTCTAATTGGGCTCCCGATCTAGCTGCAGTTTTAGAAGAAAGAGATGAAGCTATAGTTCGAGAGGTCTTGGCAAGACAGTTGTCGGCAAATAAGAAAAAGGTAGATGCTAAAAGTCAATCCAAGAAGTGATTTTGTTTTCTATTTAAGGGTTTTTCTTTTAAGTGAATAAATGTTTTGTTTTACCGATTCAAACTCTAATTACTGGTTATAAGACTGATAATAATTACCTACTGATCTACCAACCAATGATGTGTGGATCGTCCAGAATTATTTAAACTTTTTCATAAATTCCTGTTGTATTTATTAGTTCTGTTGATTGAACTACGTTATACAAGTATGTAATCACAAAATTCTTCGGTTGAAATAGGAAAAAAGAATTAAAAAAATAATAAATAAATAAATAATCCTGGACCCAATAAATAACCCACACATCATAGCCCCAAGCTAAGCAGAGCTTGTGTTATGAGTACTAGATGACTGATATACTTTAATACAATTAATATTTTTTACCTTAATATTTGTAAATGCATTCGGTTACGCCTGCGAGGCTGGAGGATACGGGTTCGATTCCCATTTATGAAAACTTGCTGTACACTCATAAAAATATAAATCGGTTCCCTAAGAACAGCGATATACATTATGTAAATTCTAGAAATAAGAATAAACTCACTTTGCCCACAACTAGACTAAACAAAGTTAAGCTATCTTTCAAAGGGCAATGTATACGCTTCTACAACAAAACTCCAAGTGAGTTGCAAAAATTGTCAGTACATAATTTCAAACAAATTGTCAAAACTATTCTCTGTAAAAAGGCTTACTATAAAATATCAGATTATTTTGAGGATAAAGATGTTTGGAACGAGTTTTGCTCCAACTCGAAAACTAACAACCTAAGTGAACAAAAATAAAAGTGAGCACTTTATTTTATAGTTTTAATTAAAATTTGTAAAATCAATATTGTGACGTGTCCAAGAGTCCTGTAAGGTCTAAAGGAAATAAAGCATTTTGACTTTGACTTTGACTTGGGACAAATGTTTGAGCGTTCTGCAAATATTTGTTCCAGTGTTCCGGTGTGTTCTATAAAATTATAGTGTGGATGGATGCTATGTAGATTGACCAGCATTATTATTATACTTTCATCCTTATGAGTATTATAAACGTGAAAGTTTGGATGTGTGAATGCATGGATGTTTGTTCCTCTTTCACCCAAAAAGTACTTAACGGATTAGGCTGAAATTTGGAATAGTTGTAGTTCTAGCCCTGGAATAACACATGGGTTACTTTTCATCCCAAAAATCAGTTCCTTGAATAGCCTTGAAACGTTTCCGTAGAAATAACGCGTGCGAAGCCGGGAGATGCTATTATGTATCTAATTTATATAATAGTGGGCCATAATATAGTGTAGTGACCTGGTTTTTTGGAAGTAATACGTGAATGAATGAATGAATGAATGAACACTTTATTGTACCTTTTTAAATATAAAACAATACTTAAATTAAATTCATCTTATTAATTAACTTAAACCTTATCAAATAATAAAACAATTACCATAATAATCGTGGTTTCGAAGCCAAAAAAATACCAAACTGAAAGTCTTTGACTTAGATGAGAAACTATGTTATATGTGGATAGCTCATGTAAAGTATCCAAAAAGCAATAAATGCAAGCTCAGCCTGAATGCTTTGAGTCCGAATGGCGCAGTGCAATAACTTGGTATTGGTTCACGGATCTTGCATAGAGTAGGGCGGAAAATGGAGCTGGACAATCCACACAGCACCATCTAGCCCAAAATAGGCTACTCAAAGCTTGTGTTATGGGTACTATATAACTGATATATTTAATACATTATGTACATAGAAGATATTTTTTATTATACATATTAAACACCCAGACCAAAGAAACAAATTTCTGCAGCTTATAATTAGTTTCCACCGAGACTTATTTGCATTGCCTTTCTACAGGATAAGTTTACTCTTAAATATTTATAAGGCTTAATATTAAAGGATTGGGCAGTTGACGCTCATTGGGGGAGGCCTATGTCCAACATTGGACTAATATAGATTGATGATGATGAATAAAGGATTATTATGAATAAAGGATTATCTATCTATCAATTTATTTTTAAAATGGGAGGTTTTCAATTCGATTGTAGTTTTTGTGTATTAGCTATGTGTATTGAAAACGTTTTTTCGAATGCTGGTGTTTTTCATTTTACCTCTATAAATTTAATCAATACCTGATTAGTTATTTTAGAGTTTATCTATTGATTTTTGAAGTCAGTTTTTTGTTTTTGTAAAAAACGTTCACTTATTCATATTGGAAATATTTGACGTCAATCCTTTAAATCCCACAAGATCGTTACGAGTAGTATAGAGTTAGTCAGTCTTCGTATTTGGAGATTAAGGCGAAAACAGCACCTTAAGTGGCGCCCCCACTTATTTTATCATATAATTCCGTTAAACAAAGGAATTTCCAAATTTCACACGTACAGTTTGTTAAACCTAACATAAGCTATTTTTTAATGCATGTGCAGTAGTTTTATTTTGTCTGTTTGCGCCTCAACTGATACTGAAATGCTTCGATCAATTTTGATCGAAGTTTAAATGTTACTTCACTGATATATGGTCCCTTAGGGTGACAAATCTAAATCGAGCTGTGCTGCGCTGTACTGCGCTGTGCTGTGTCAACGTCAACTCGCTCATCTAATATTTGAATGAGGATACAAACAAACCATGCTGTGCTGCGCTGTGCTGTGCTGCGTCAATGAGTTGACCAAACATAGCACAGCGCAGTACAGCGCAGCACAGCTCGATTTAGTTTTGTCACCCTTAGAGTAACTAGACATGTGGTCCTTAGATCTCAGCCAGTCTAATGAAAAAAAATACTATAGAAAAACAAATTTGCAGACCGGAAAAATACTCGTAGTCTGGAAATTATCGATACTTTTCATGTGGAAAAAACGCATGCAAAAGATACTTAGGTACTGAAATAAATTGCGTACTCGAAATGATAAAACGAACTGACTACAAGATCCTAGATCCCAATGTGGCACATCTGTGTATCAAATCTATCATAACCGGGGCAGATCAGACGCTTTATTGGATTTCAGCTCAATGTCCTCAGTTCGGCTGGTTTTATTACGATGATGGAGAGTTATCTAAAAAATAAGGGTTGAGCCTTATTTCTACAGACATACGAGCCTGCAGCTTATTTGTGTGCACGAGGTTCTAAACTTAAAGCGTAAAGTCTTAGTTATAGATATTTTTCATTGGTTAGAAAGATTATTTACTAACAACAATTACATTATTTATGGTTTTTACGGTCTTAAATCCTAAATTAGGTTTATCTACGCACTAGGCACTATCTACGCACTAATACTCAAACGAAAACGTCTCGTCGTGATTTCAATTCGTTATCAATATTCAGTTTTCAATGAAACTGTCAAACATTTTTGTCGCTTGAGATTTATTTTATAGTTTATATTATTATGTTGGCATTGGGACACGCACGAATCCCTCTAGGGTTCAAAGCTTAGTTATAAGACCTTTGCTCTGGGGCATTCAATTTACCCTACTATGTCTATTTCATGTATTTGAAGTTTCTAAAAGATCTTTTTACTTAAATGTGTTGTAACTGTTTCAATTGTAAATATTAGTTCCTTTGCGTCTATTTTTCCAATTTTTTTCTTTGTTACATAACGTTTTAAGATATTGTACAAATTAAGAGATTACCGTTCGTATATTCCTGCCGTAGCATCAAGTCAATTTAAGAATTTGGTGATCGACAAGATGTAGGTATAGAGGTATAACACATAATGACATAACACAAGCTCTGCTTAGCTTGGGGCTAGATGATGCTGTGTAGATTGTCCAGCATTATTTATTATTATATAGTTAGGTAAACATTTTGGAGTGGAGCTTTGTCGCGTGTATTTTCGAGTAAATCCCTGGACTCCTAGCTTCTAACAGACACGGTGTGTAATAGTGCACTGTAGCTGGTGAGTGCAATCAATTATTTAGCACCATTGTTTCAAACGTTCCAAGTCGATAATGGGTGCATAGTTCTATATCATGCAGATATTATAGACGAGCAATTTTTAAGAATTTTTGTTGAAGTCGTTTTGACCTAGCTTTATTCAATTTACAGTAAATTACCTAAATTGTATAAATATGATTTTGTATTAGTCTCGAGAAATAAATGTTATTGATTTACTCCATCTTACGAATATGACCAGAGATGACTGTATTAAAATATCTAAAATATAGTTAGATACGTAGTACTTAGAGTTTTCTTCACAAAACTTTGTTTTTTATCGAAGAATCGTTGCAGATGGATGACAGGAGTTAAAATAACTGATCTCAGATACTGGACTTTATTATTAGACTTGACGACCGATGTGGCGCGGTGGGCGAAGGTCCGCCTGCGACGCAGGAGGTTGCGGGTTCGATTCCCGCCTCGGAACAAATTTTTGCACGATCTGCAGAAATTTGTTTCGTTGGTCTGGGTGTTTAAAAAAATATCTATATATGTATATAATGTATTAAAAATATCAGTTATCTAGTACCCATAACACAAGCTTTGAGTAGCTTACTTTGGGGCTAGATGGTGCTGTGTGGATTGTCCAGCATTATTATTATTTAATATTTATTAGAATAGGGCCTATCAGTCCTTCGGAGGTCTTCAGGGTTTTCAGCTACTACGCGGAGCTAGGAATCTAGGAGCTAGAAATGTTCTAACATTCCTAGATAGATATAGGTATACTTACCACATCAGTTGAAGAAGAAAAATAAGAAGAAAATGGCGAAAATCCGTCGCTTTCTTTGCCCACTAAGAACACATCGCAACAAAATTGCCCGTATACAATGCAAAGTCTTACCAATTTACAATTTAATGAGCAAACCTCATTCCACAGAACTCCTGGAACCAAAGTACATAGGTACTTACATTATGTAGTTGTGAGATTCTAATTATTTATTCAGAAGTAAGCTTCGTACTGCTTCGAGTTGATTGTCATATATTAAAACAGAAATACCGATTAATTAAAGACCTGTTTTAACCAAGGCAACCGTAGGTATAGAATAAACCTAAATAAGATATTTCCATATTAGAAAATATAGTCAAGCTGTTGTCTCTTATAGAATACCTTAGTGATCATCATGATCTATCCATAATAATACTTATTTTATTTTTGTTTATTCGGAAAACAAACAGTTGTACACACAGGAATATGAATCTTAAAAATTACCGTTAAATGTCCTCTTATATGAAAGCTAAAAGATCTTGCTTGCGGATGCATTTTAAACCTCATAAAAACTGTGACTGTGAATACCGTAGTCACAGTCAGTTTTTATGAGGTTTAAAATGCATCCGCAAACATTGATTGATGGTGTTCTCTTTTCTGTTTCCAAAATTTTAAGTCAGATGCTATGTTTTTGAAAACGCACCAAATAATTTCTATTCAAATTCCTTGAGTGCTGTATATTTGTTGAGGTAACTACGTGAACGTAACCGCGGGTAGATGCTAGTTATTTACACAACACTTAGGGTTGGTCCCGAGAACACGCTAAGTAGACTTTGATGGTCGGTTGCTAATGGAGGCTCAAGACAATAGCTGAAGCGGAAGAAATAATATAAAAAAAAACATAACAAAATTGTTTATTTCAGACATAGTACCTATTAAGTTAAATATTAAATTACATTCTATACTAAGATTATGACCCCAGATGGGGTCAGAAATAATAAGAAGACCAGTCTTTCTCGACCTTTGCGGTCTTAGTGATGGTCTCAGAGTAGAATTGAAACCTGTACCTCAGCCCGAGGATGTCGAAAGAGTAAAGCAACCTACCCGAGGAAATGTCTAGTATCATCATCTAGCCCTAAGCTCAGCAGAGCTTGAGTTATGGGCACTAGATGACTGAAATATTTAATACATTAAAGTACATAGATAGATATTTTGTAGTCCCAACTAAATGTATACAAAGTGACCTTACTGACGATTTATTGATATATTTAAGAGTAGTCAGTTTATCCCTTGCACCGTGCGCTGTCACCGTTCTCCCATCATTACAGGCAGTGCAGTAGCGCGCCGCGAAAATTGGTAAAAGCCTGTCAGTTCGGGAGAACTGTCAATTTGAAGGGAAAGACTCAGCCGATGCTTCGAACTATGGACGTCACACGGATCTCCTGTTCAAGATGGTGTTAGACTTAGAACAGACAATTTTTTACTTATAACTAGCGACCCACCCCGGCCTCGCAGGGTTATATTATACATATAAACCATCCTCTTGAATCACTCTACCCATTAAAAAAAATCGCATCAAAATCCGTTGCGTAGTTTTAAAGATTTAAGCATACATAGGGACATAGGGACTGAGAAAGCGACTTTGTCTTATACTATGTAGTGACTAGCAGCGCCTCGCGGTTTCACCCGCATAACTCCCGTTCACGTGGGAATTCCGGGCTAAATATAGCCTATGTGTTGTTCCAGACTATAATCTATATCTGTGCCAGATTTTATCCATATCCGTTCAGTAGTTTTTGCGTGAAAGAGTAACAAACATCCATCCATCCATCCATACTTACAAACTTTCGCGTTGATAATGTTAGTAGGATGTGATACGTTATGCTTATTTTGTAAGCCTAAAGAAATAAAGATATTGGTTTACTTGATTTGAAGCCGGAGCGGGGAATAATACGCATTCATCATTCAACACAAAACCTTTGTAACAGCTCCCTCAAATTGGTAAATGAGAAGCCGTGCGCCACTCCCCAATTTACGGGAGGTGAAACGAGTAAGGAAATTATTGAATAGGCGTCACTCAGTTCGTTACCTTCGGAGATGTTTGAGGTGGTTAAGGGGAAGTGGTACTGAAGGAGAATATATTTTTTCAGTACGCCCTTCCATATATTTGAAATTGAGTGTTCACAGTTTGCTAGTTTGCGCTCAATGTACGCAGTTTGAACGCAGTTTGCAGCGATACGTGCGCCGACTGTCTCAGTTAGCGGCCGACTCGCAGGTTCCAGTGCTTGCTATACGCACGCAAACTGATCTCAGTTTGTAGCTGTTAGCTACAAATTTGCGGCTCACTCAGTCGGCCGCTCACAGTTTGCCTACTGGGGACACAGCCTTAGAATTATCTAGTATCCGCGGCTTTGCATGCTTTGTTCCTATGGAAACGTTTCAAGGCTATTTCTATCCCATATCCAAAGAACATACATCTATTCACACGGTACTTTACATACCTTCGCGTTTATAATGTAACTAGCGACCCGTCCCGGCTTCGCACGGTTTTATTATACGTGTAAACCTTCTTGAATCACTCGGTATTAAAAAAAACCGCATGAAAATCCGTTGCGTAGTTTTAAAGATTTAAGCAGTCAAAAGGGACATAGGGAAATACATAGGGACAGAGAAAGCGACTTTGTTTTATACTATGTAGTGAAGTATCTAAGGCTCTATAATTTTTTAGACTATCGATGAGCGGCGGGAGAACCTGACCGAGTCTAAGGACTTTACTGGATAATATGAACGCACTTTGAGGTTTTGATTCTGGTAAGAAATTAGCAACTAACTTCATCATTTGAAGTTAAACTTTAACACAAGTTTTCCTACCTACATCAAAGTTTGATGTAGGTGTTTTCCTACCTACATCAAACTTTGATGTAGGTAGGAAAACTTGTGAAAAATTGTAAATTAAATCACGCTATAATATTATAATTGCTAACGTTTGAATGGCTGGATGTTTGTTACCTCTTCACGCCAAAACTACTGAACAAATCGGGCTGAAATTTTGCATAAACGTAGTCTTGTGTCTGGAATCAAACATAAGCTTTTCATCAATTTGCACCTGGAAACACTAGTGAAAAAATAAGTATGTAACGCGTCCTCTTAAGTTCGTATCAGGCAATCAAATTGGAGAACTTCGATGATATCGGCTGATTCATTCGATGCTAGAGCGTTTCATTTACGACCCGGCCGGTACGTGCCCTTAACATTTCGAATTTCGAAATTAGATATTTGAGCAACATAGAAACACTTTTTGAATTTCGAAATTGCCTATTTGAACACGATAGCAACGCTCTTTGAATTTCGAAATTGGCAATTTGAAAACATAAGTGATTTTTTTTCGTCCACGGTTTTTATTCTGTTTGAACTATAATGTGACTTTTTGTTGTGTATTTATGTATTGCTATTTTTAGTCCGCTGTGTTGGCATCCCTCTTATCGCTAAGAGCCACTTGATACATCTTGATAGGTCTTCAAAGCGGACGCACGATCAAGAAACAAAAGTGTGCCTCGTTTGCGAGAATTGACACAATGGCAAAAATTTGACTCGCCAACTCAAGCATTGTCTAGCTAGAGAGTCACATCGATAACACTTATATATTTTCATTTTGGCATATTTTTTGAGGACAAAATGAACACGTGGTGACCTAAATGCAGCCTTTAGCAGAATACCAGCACTACAGCCTGGCGACTTGCTCTAGTATTAAACTAAGCTATGGGCCATTACTCTGGGTTATCCTCGTGGCCAAACTATTTCGCCTAACTGATTTGGCTATGAGGACTAACATATCCTCATGGCCAAACTCGTGACAAAGATCAAACTAATTTATGATTATCTTTTTATTTTATTGTTTTGTTAAGATAGTTTTAATTCTCAAAGTTTAGTGTTTGTAGATTATTGAGAAATAAATAACTTTCATTTCATTTTAACATTGTATGGGTTATTGTTCCTTACCTAAAGGGTAAAACAGGAACCTTTCTAATTTTAAAATTTCTAAGACTGGGCTGTCCGTCCGTCTGTTTGTCTGTCACCCACCAGTCTCATGTGATAGTTAGAAATTTTGATGATGATATATTTCTGTTGCCGCTAATAACAACAAATAAGTACCTTCTTATATTTTATAGATAAGATTATTCCTTAAGACGGCTTATCCTTGAAAAAGGATAAGGAAGATAAGAAACCCTTTGTGCTCGAGTTTGACTCGCACTTGGCAGGTTTTTTGGTTTTGTATTTTAGAAACAGGGATCGACAACAGAATGGATATGTAGTGGAATCGAGAGTAGGAACGGATGTTAGACAATATTTTATTTTTCTCTCAGCAACTGTCGCATAAACTAAAGAATAAATAAATAATTCCGGACAGGCCACAGAGCATCATCTAGTCGATATAGAAATATAGCAATTTTTAAACCAGATCTCATTTCTTCGCTAGTACAAACACTACTACCTCTAGTACACAAAAAACAACAGGACATGTGCAATTTTACTCGCATACTGAGGGTTACTTGCCAACTAGCAAAAGGGTTTCTGCTGAAAATACAGCCACAGAAATTATCATATTATAAATAGATCAGAACTCTCAGAACTTTAACTTTATTTCTTTTTATCAAACGATGTAAAATTTTAACAAATAGTTAAATAATTAATTACCAAAAAAAAATGTCTCTGGACTCGATGTTTTTGTCGCCTAGTGATAGAAGTAAAAAAGAAACCATAGGACGTTTTTAAATCGTGTTTGTAGGTAAGTACTATCTAATATGTTTGTATTGCCTGCTTTATAATGTAGAACTTTAGTAGGTACCTACCTAACCAACTACCTACCTAACCAACCTCCTTACATCAACGTAGAATGTAAAGGCTCAATACCTCGATCGCACAATACATTCGTAACAAAGAGAAACTTCCTCAGTGAAGTTCCTATGCCTTCTGTTAACGGTATAATGGAATGAAGTCTGTTATTCCTATGTCATTAGGGTTGAAATTTGGATAAAATGTATCAATGTTCCTAAATATTTCAGATTTTTTTAAAAAATTGAAAATAAACGAAACTATTGAAGCTCTAGCGAGTTATGGGAAATGCTTTAAAAATCTTTCGTTCAATATCGTCATAGTTTGTCAATTAAAAATAAAGTTTTGTAATCTAAATCTGTACAACAATTTTTGGCATTGACTGTACCTGCAAAGTCCCTAGAAGAGTTATGAGTATCTCCGCGGCGTAGAGGTGGCGTAGCGTAGCAAGCAAAATAAAAACTAAAACTTATTATATAGCACGACTGCACATGAACGAAGAAATCAACAACTTTATTTCTTAATATATAAAATTAAATAAAATTTATTATCCGCAACCGTCTGCAGTTAGCTCAATGGTTTCAATTGTAAATACTAGTTGTAATTTTTCTATTCCTTTGCTTGTAATTTTCGTTGTTAATAAAGTTATTTTATTATCAAATATCGACCCGCCCCGGCTTCGCACGTATTATTATTATACGAAAAAAACTTCCTCTTGAATCAACCTTTCTATTAAAAAAAACGCATCAAAATCCGTTGCGTAGTTTTAACGATTTAAGCGTACTAAGGGACATAAGAACATAGGGACAGAGAAAGCGACTTTGTTTTATACTATGTACGTAGTGATTACTGTAACAAAGCTGCTGCTGTCAGAATCTTTTTCACAACAATTGTTTACATGAGTATAAGAGAAGCGGTGAGTATCAGCCCTAGGCTAGCTGTGACAGTGATTGTTCAACGATATGGGTTTCCATCGCTCATACCGCACTACGAACAAACAGGTTCGTATCTTACACGGGCATTCATATGAATTATAATATAACTAGCGACCCGACCCGACTTCGCACGGTTTTATTATACGTATAATCATCCTCTTGCATCATTCCATCTATTAAAAAAAAACCGCATCAAAATCCGTTGCGTATTTTTAAAGATTTAAGTATACAAAGGGACATAGGGACAGAGAAAGCGAATTTATTTTATACTATGTAGTGATGTTCCTAAATAAGGTTGATAGTAGCTTAGGACTCAAGACGCAGCATGAAAAATAAGAAAATGTAAGCTAAAGGCTTGGTGAGATATCTTAAAGTTATACGAAGCATGCATGTTTAGATCAATCTAAACATACACCAGCACAACAGAGCCTCATTAGGGGTGACTATGTAATTTAGTTTTAGATGGCAATATTTTTAAGTAGGCAACACTTTGTGAGACATAATAAATAATATGGATTACTAGATATCTATGGATTA
The DNA here is from genome assembly GCA_944547425.1 of Eupithecia centaureata. NCBI lineage: Eukaryota > Metazoa > Arthropoda > Insecta > Lepidoptera > Geometridae > Eupithecia > Eupithecia centaureata. The sequence continues at coordinate 13,902,508 of OX155684.1, read as the reverse complement.
TTTGCAATAGTCAAATTAATTTTTAACCCAATTGTTTCAAGTAAGTAAGTACTAGTTCTATATTGTTTCTGATGCCTTCTTACTTTTAAAACGAAAGAGGATTATTTCCTCTGGATTCTAAATCGCTTGCAATTTCAGGAAGTTTTTCATTGCCCTGTTCCTTCAAAGTACTGAAACTTTCGACTCCCTTTATAAACTTACGAAACCCTTTGAAATGCTTCTGCTAGTACTTATCTTCTTCCGTTTGTTGAAAACTCTGAAAAGTTGTTCTCGTCTTGCCACTTCAATTTCTCTTTAGGGCTCAAAATCGTTTTATTTCCGTAAAGTTTTTTTAGCTAAATTTCGATACTTTTTTGGATAATTACATGTCCATTTTAACAATGGATTTTTTTTTGTAATGTGTTTCATCCCACTGGACAAATTAATTTCCTATTAAAAAAAGATACCTATGTAACCACCTAGTATAAGAAAATGTCCATTTTATGAATATGTAAAAACAAAATTTGTTTTTACATATTCATAAAATGGACATTTTCATAACAAGCTTGAAAATGATTTTTTTTAATTTACTATGACGTGTAAATGGCAAATAAGACCAATGATGTGTTAAAATCACACAAATTATAAATCCGAAAACTTGGATAGGTGTTTGTTACTTCATCAAACAACGACAAAACTGCTTAAACGGAATGGACTGAAATTTTGCAATTTTATAGGTCTACCCCTGCTGCTGCCCTCCATTAACACATAGGGTATTTTTTTGCTTTATGAATTCGTTTCCATGGGGTACAAAAAAATTGAACGTATCGTATAGAAACAATACGCGTGAAGCCTCAGGAAAAACAAGTAAGTTTATACAATAAATAAATTATATTAAACTAGCGACCCGCCCCGGTTTTATTATACGTATAAACCTTCCTCATGAATCACTCTATCTATTAAAAAAACCGCATCAAAATCCGTTGCGTAGTTTAAAAGATTTAAGCATACATAGGGACATAGGGACAGAGAAAGCGACTTTGTTTTATATTATGTAGTGATTAAAAAAGATTTATTGCAGACATGATCTAAAAATAAAACTTTAATATTGTATTAAATTAAATCAAATTCTTTAAAGTAATTATTGAGTTTTTATACTTTAACTACGGGCAAAAGCCACATTAAATTGATAAGAGCATTGGCAAAATGGAGACATGGAGAGTTTAAAAGCACCCTGTTGTTTGCCCGCCAACACGATTTGTTCTCATTTCATTTCACCAATCACAGGTTCAGTGGATGGTGCATGGATGTGCATACATACACATAACATCACTTATGTCAGTACGGTGGCGGTGCCATAGAGGATTGTGCGTGGTTCCATTGTATCACGACAAGAAGAATAGAAGAATTTTCTAAGGAGTCAACAAACAAACAAACAAACAAACAAACAAGTATTTATTTTCAAAAATAGAGAATCAAAAAACTTACATTATAATGTAAATTGTAGTGAAACCTCGCTCTTACTAAGAAAATCTTGTATGAAGATGCGAGGGATCCCAGCTTCGGATTTTAATACCTAGTTATATATTTAACAAATTAAAAAGCACAATGATTAAATCTAAGAAAAATTATAAATTTACATATGAATAAGCAGCCAGTAAAAAACAGAGTTGTGTGTGTAGTTTTTGTGTCTATGTTATGTGCGGAGTGTGTGAGGTGATCTGCTGAGGACACCAGTCTCATGAGAGTCTGGGCAACAGTAGATGGCGCGAATGTAAAGTGTGTATGTGTATGAATATGTATCTATAGTAGTGTATGTATAGTGTAGTTGTTTGTATATCTATTTTATGTCAGGACTTTTAGGAGAGATTCCGTTTCATTGTAGTTTTTTTGTTTTAAAAATTCCTTTATAGAGTATTTACATTGTAAGGCGGGTAATTTACTGATGGGCGAAAGTTTATTGATTTTGTTGTAAAGATAGGGAGAGAGAAAGTATGAGTGTTTGTGAGCAAATGCCGTTTTACATTGGAAAGTATTATAAGTTTTATTTGTTCTTCTTTTGTTATGCGATTCAATGTCTGGATTTACCTTGTGCTGTTTTAGGATAATATTTTGAATAAAAAGTTTACGCACTGAAGGAACTTTACAGTCGAGGTATAACTGCGAAGTAGGATACCTGAAAGGGAGAGAGTGCGCTACTTTGAGCACTGCTCTTTGTGCTCGCTCTAATGGGAGCATGTGAGTAGCAGCAGCTCCGCCCCAAGTTGTAATGCAGTAGGTGAGCAATGATTCACAGAGAGCCGTATACGTGATCTTTATTTGAGACTCACAAGCTGCATGTCTTATATTTTTAAAAATAGCTATTAGTTTTCTTACTCTAGACGTAAGAAGATTGATATGAGGCGCATAAGACAGATTAACATCAATTGTAATTCCTAGATATTTAATAGTTTTCGAGGATTCTAAGATAGGACAATCACAACAACTTAATGTATTTGAACTTAGGCATTGCGGTGCGTGGGCTTTTAAAGAATAGCTTAGACTGTCCGGGAGCCCTGGGTTGCGCATCGAAAACGCCAGATATTTGGGTTTGGTTGCATTTAGGGTTAGAATATTTTGGTAGAGCAATTGAGACACTTGATTGAAACCAATTTGGGCATTTCGAAACGCTTCTTCCCAGTTATGCTGCAGTTGTCGAATTAAAAAACTCATTGACGACAAATCACGTTTAGTTGATTAAATATTATGAGAGGTCAGTGAAATAATTTCGCTAAAAACTTCATTAAAAAATTACACTGGGTGTTCCTTTTGGTAGAGAAAATTTATATAAGCGGTATCGACCTAAATTTTCGATATTTTACATCACATCATTCTGGAAATATGATAACATTGATAACCCAACGAGAAACGCATCTCTTGAGCTGTGATTCTGGAGATAGTGAAACGATGGTGTCGAATCACACAAGAATGACAAATGAAAGCTAATAATATGAATAAATCATCATAATATAAATAACAACTTTGTTTCTTTGCATCATAAATACTTTGTAAAACTTAAGAGTAAAATGTTCCAACGTTCTTACCGGATAGCAATGGAAACAAACTCACTCACCTACCCAACTCATAGTATTAAACGGTCAATATGCAACGCGAGACAACAGTTTGCATGTGTGTGTGAGTATGCGTGTGTGCATGTCTAATGGTCGGCAGAATGCAATATGAGAACAAGATAATAAAATATTAACGGGGATTTGAAACTGATAATGTAGGGTTCATTTTGCACGTTAATTGTTGGATTTTATCAGAGAAGGTTTAGCGCGGAATCAGTCCGCACTGAATTATAATTATGTTTTCCTAATATTATAATTTTGTTATTTTTTACCTTCATTATGAATGTTGAATAATGAATGTTTGGCGTAGATGGCAGCGGTTTTGATTTCTCGCGCGGGTCAAATATTTTTACGATCTATACACATTAGACCTACGCTCAGTGTTAATGTAATGCAGCATAATTTAGTTCAATGATGATAAAATATATTCCATTGCGATACATTCGCCCATGAAGGTGTTCTCTAGGGCGATATGCTCAAACCCTGAACTTTGAATAATTTAAGGGTGTGTGTAAATTTCTAGTATTTCTGCACCAAAGTTGCGTCAAAGGTAATTCAACGTAGGTACATTTATGTATTCGCCTTTGCTGGTAGGCAAAATGTTGAAAATATTTTCCTGAAATTTATTCCTAAAGCATACCTACGTACATGCTAGCCAAGTTTATGGTGAGTCTTTACTCGCTTTGACTGTCAAATCAAACAATGAGACTGATTAGTGATGGCTAAAGGCTGTGTATGAGTGATGCTGATGACGGATGGACAGCATTCATAGAAATAAAATAAAACTTAAAAAAATCTTATAATTATACACTCAGACCAATATTTTTTATGATAGAATTCACTGTGACTTTTTTCGTTTGAATTTTCTCGCGTGTTCTGATACCAACATCGTAATTTATAGACCTGTTAATTTAAAACAACAGTCGAAATAGCACGCAAATGCATCTCTCCGTTTTCAAACACATTTCACACCAGCTACCTCATGCAACCAAACGGTGAGACCTAATTTTTTTAATTTATCTACTCTTGCATGAAACATTCTAGCCAATTAAAGCGGTCCGCACCGAACCCATACTACTCGTATTATAACACTGGCACTCAAGACAGTCGGTTGGGTGATAAATGTGATAATAGACGAAAAAAACCAAATTCAAATTTGAATTTAGCGCGCGCAGAACGCGTGAATAGTGAGGAGAAATTAGGTAATTTAGCTTCGGAAAAATCACCGTTTGTGACAAATAACTGTTATTCCGTGTAACCTCATTTATTCGTGTGAGTGATGTACGCGTGTGAGTGAGGGATTATGCAGTAATCGAATTAGGACTAATTAGATTACTTTTGTTGCGAAGGTGTGTCTGGAATGTGGGTTTTAATTTTTGAGGGCAGTGTGTTTATTGTGTACAGTGATATTTTTAAGTGTTTTCTGTGGAGTTTTTATGGGTAAACCGTTTTAAATAAGTGCCCTACCTGTTGATACAGCTCTAATTGTTGAAGGAAGTCCACAGTAACTAAATTTAAACTCTGATCGTTGTCTATTTATCTTGGACGCGTGACAGTGGAAAGTTCGCTCTTAAAAAACAAGCTGTGAAAATATATCTACCATTTCCATTTCCAACAATTGGAAGTTCTAAATACTTGCTTATTAAAAACGCAAATAGTTCTGACTGTACGCTAGAATTTTTCGCGATAAATATCGATTCATATAATTTGATAATGATAACAGCCAAAGTGATTGGTTAATATTTCATCTATGGTGCCGATAAAATAGCAATTTGTAAGCCAAACTGACTCTTAGTTGTAGAGCCGTAAAGATCAATACTTACCCACTTCAGAACGTTATTTGCGTAGGCACTTGAATCTAGAATGTATTGATAGCTTGGTATTGCGCGAATTATCTATATATATAAAAGAAAGTCGTGTTAGTTACTTCACTTATAACTAAAGGACGGCTGAACCGATTTAGCTGAAAATTGGCAGGGAGGTAGTTTAGAGCCAGGAGAAGGACATAGGATACTTTTTATCCCGTTCGGTACTTATAATAAAACCGTGCGAAGCCGGGGCGGGTCGCTAGTCTATTCAATATAAAGGAAATTTAATAGGTACATACAGGATGATTATTATCTACAGGAAAAACGACTCTACACGCCATAACCACCAAAAGAACTGGAATACTTTTTTTGCACAGCTCTACGCCTGGAGTCAAACATAGGTTTATTTTTCTTTATGATAAATCACCTCCCATTGAATAGAAGAACCTTTTCAAAGATACAACGTGTTGATAGAATGCGGGCAAGTGTTTAATTTTTAAGTGGATTAGGGTTGCTTTCCAATCAGAGTTAATAAGCGTAGCTAATCCAAAAAATATGTCAAAGATTAGCAATAGGATAGGATCCCTTTAAAATAGACTTCTGTTTTAAGCTATTTACAGTCTATATTTTTCGATCTTTTATTTATAATATTTATTTTCTGACGTTTCCAAGAGTTCTGTAAGTTCTAAAGGAAATAAAGTACTTTGATTTTGTTTTTTGAGACTAATTAAATGAAATATAAGAGTATTTAAGACTGGATGGAAAAAGATCATTATTTTAGTCAAGTTACGTGCGCATGCGACTCTGGGCATTGTGTTGTAAAGTAGACTATTGTTCTAATGCAACTAGGTACCACGGACAGCCTTTGTTTATGACATACATACCGAATGACCTGCGCATTAGCAAATTTATACCTTCCTGTGCATACAGGACTGGCCTTCATATTTGTGTAGATTTCGTTAATTTTAAAATAACTGTCATGGTAGAGCAATTTTTCCCACACATAGCAGTTTTGTCGGATCAATATAAGCCTAGTGGGATCTCTATTTAAACCGAGTTATTTTTATCCTTTTATCGTTAAGGAATTAAGCTCTTTTGCAAAATAGCCAGTCTTGTTTATGTAACGTGAGGAGTTTATGTTTATGAGAGGCTTAAAAGAGGTTGGAACGTTAAAGGCATGAAAATAACCTAATATCACATCGGCGGCGATACGCTGCTCGTGAGATAGTCTAAATGGCGGAGTCGCTAGAAGAGCTGACCAAAATGCTGGATGACTTAAGGTTTCAATCACCGCGTCCTACCCGTAATGACCTACGGGGCTGAGATATGGACACTCTCATACCGTGAGTGTCCATGTCTCAGCTCCGTAGATCATGCTATCCACCAGTTCAAAGTCACTAAGCGAGCTATGAAGAATTATACTCGGAACTTCTCTGAAGACATAGTCAAATAATAATCAAGCTGAAGTGACAGTAAGCCTGACAACTTAAACGAGTTCTGGAGTGGAGACCGCGACTCGGGGAACGTAGAATAGGATGCCACCCATATTATGGGATGACGATCTGCGAAAGACTGCTGGCAGATACAGGATGCGGCAAGTTGAAGACAGGGCGCTATGTCGCTCATTAGGGGAGGCCTATTTTTGTCATGATGATGTTATTACTTTTACATTATTTTGTTACATAAGTATTGTTAATGTTTTTCGACCTCCACTTAAGTTTTAAAAAAAACTTTTTACAGGGTCGAAGAGCTGGTTAAACTTCTGAAAACGGATAAAACTACAAGGATTCAAGAATATAGAAGCAGGAGACCAAAAGTGAGTATTTATCACGTCCCAACTATTTTATTAAGTAGGTATCTTCCTAAGGTATTTCATAAACTTCATCATCATCATTATCAGCCTTAATCACTCCACTTCTAGACTAAATTATAGTATATGTATAATTAATATTATATACTTTTCACTATTTTATAAATTTATAGCTTTTTTTTCTTAGTTAAAATTGAATAACTTTAGTTCTTTAGTTTAGTTAAAATTAAATAACTTTCTTCCTTAGTTAAAATTGCACTATCAATACGTCAATCGGCCACTTATAAGCTGAAAATATTTAGGTAATTCTTGTGTCGGTTTATCATGGTAGTTGCCCCATCCCTATAGGTTAGTAATCAGTTTCACTCATAATTTCAAAATTCGAAATTCGAATTCAATGAAGGAAGACCTAGTAAGTTCGGACAAATAACCAGCAGATGGAGTTGTAACTCAATTTATGTCCACCCCACAGTCCACAGCCCATTTCAATTTGCGTCTTATTACAAACTTCAGTCGCTTCGAATTTGCTTCCTCTCAATCCTATTAATAGGTGATGGTTATAGAGTTTGTTACTGTTTTTCTAATTTTAATATCTCTAGGGCTTAGAGTCAGTTCTTATTTTAAATGAGGAATTTTTCAAACAATGGAAAAAGAAATATTTATCAAAAAAGGTCAGGGATCTTCGTGGAAGAACATAGGTTACCTATTCTTAGTACGTCATGTCAAACTATGCAAAGTATATACGTAGGTATATACCTATATATTTAGAATCCTTATGAATGCATCTTTCAGCTCCTGAATACTGTGCTTTTTCTTTTAGTAGTTTTCGTGTTTTGTTTGTTTTAACTTTGGCCTATAAAAAAGTTAGATTTCCTTACCGAAGTGTTTCGACAAAGTTTTTGGCGATTTCTTACATTTCTAGTACCTACCCAAACCTTAGTCGTTCTTGATATTTGTAATTCTTATAAGAAAAAGGATTGATTGGCATCAAATATTATTTCTGTATATGTATAGGTAATGGTGAACTGTGTCGTCAAAAAACTAAATTCGAAAAAAATCCATCCTTTACGATACAGGGTCTATGTATTGATACCATTTTTATTTGCCCAAACTCAAGCGTGGTTTTTCATTCTGGTCGATTGGAGACGACTTTATATAAACGCTTCATTATGTATTTCTAAGTCATAACACCAGTGCAACTTTATTTATAAAGAAAATTACATTGAAACAATTTAAAATAACGTTTACAATTGAAACAACTTACACTGCATAAATCATTCCCTAATGCACTATTTATCAATTTTTAAAAATGTACACCTGTCGTCTTCATAAACACATTGTTGACAATGGGCAGAACCTACAGTTCCAGCAATTATTGATATCCCTGTCTAATGGCCACCTTAAAATTTTATAGAATACCCTTCACACCCTTTCAAATCTCTCCGACGGGTCCAATTTCTAAATATAGTTGACCTTATGTTATAAAGTCAACTAAAACAATTACTTAACGACTTGTTTATTAAAAAAAAAAACCTAAAAAATAAATTCTGTGTTTTTTAACAACATAAGCATAACTTTTTCAACCACAGTTTAACATCGGACACCGGTTGTTTAGTTCCTCTACAACAACAAAAGATGTCGCCGTTGGAAATTTTGACTATAAAATGTCACTTATATGGTATTGCCAAATAAAACTAGAGTCAAAGGATAGAAACAAATCTAAATCAAATCTTTTCGTGATGTTAAAAAATAGTTCGACCAAACTGAAAAGATAGTGCTTTTTGTTTGAAATTATGGCATAGGTATAGCCCTGCCCAGGTTGATATGACGCACTTTTAAAACCTTTCTTCCCCGAAAGATCCCTCCCCTATATTGAGTAAATATGATATTAAATTTATTTTAGAAAACGCCTTATTAAAGTCGTTGATCTAAGAGATTGTAGCAAACAATCTAGATGTAGCTCTTGCTTCGCTGATTGCTTGCAACCAGACGGTTATAAATAGAAAATTCTTTTTTTGTTTAGAATATGATATTATATACACTACATGGTAAACAGTTGTTAGGACCTATTAAGTACCTACATATGAAAATATGGATAACCTGCCGTAGTTAAGTCAACAGGCTGATTTCATTCTCTCCTGAAAAGATTTGATTCGAACTATTTTATTTGAGCGGCCTTATTGTCTAATAACTCAACTGTTAATGAAGAATGACGTCTATACAGGGTTTTATGTATCTAATGATTAACTTCTTATAGGCGACTTGGGTGAATCAAGACTAACAACTTTTGTTCTACAACTTTTGCCAAAACGTAATACATCTCCAGTTTTATTTTTTTTAGTTTTGGCGTGTTTTATTTATCTAATGATTAACTTCTTATAGGCGACTTGGGTGAATCAAGACTAACAACTTTTGTTCTACGACTTTTGCCAAAACGTAATACATCTCCAGTTTTATTTTTTTTAGTTTTGGCGGGCATTTTTAGCTTGTCTCACCGCAACCCCTTTCTTCCTTTGCTAGATATTATGTATAAGATCTATAGGTCATGTACCGAACCGACATGTCTCAATATGTGACGCAAGGACAGAGCTAAGAACATTGGAACTGGAAATTTGCTTATAATATTTATTTGTATGGGAAAAAAACATTGAAATAGAAAAATCGTAGAACAAAAGTTGTTAGTCTTGATTTACCCAAGTCGCCTTTTCGAGGTTAATCATTAAACACCTATAACCCTGTATATGCAAGTTGTATCTCTGAAGTTTGTAATTCGTCGATATTTTTCCTGATAGGCAGAGAGAATCATGAATCACCTTCGGAGTTTGGTCACAGTCAATTGAGTTAGATTTAACCTATTGAAGCAATTAAATCACCTGAGATATGGTCAACAACATTTGTAAGCGATCGGTTTTACGGCCGAGAGTATCGTGGCATTTCTTTTAGACTTCTTCCACTTGTGGTAAAAAAAAAAAGATGTGAAGGGAATAATTATTTAATGATTATGTTTTCTTTGATGAAGAAAATTTAGAATTAAAAGTTCACATATTTGAGAGCCTAAAAAAGTGTACTTACTTTTTTAGGCTCACAAATACTTATGTGAAATAACGGTTTTGAATTTGTGTATTTGAAAATACCTGAAAATTTAGTTTGTTACTGGAAAATATCACAATATCTATTTGTCATATAATATAAATACCAATAAATTTAACACAAATAAAATACAAACACAACTGACGATTATCATCGCATTACCTAGCCTATATTCTCGTTGCGTGACATTCGACCGTATAGGTGATCCATAAGCATTATTAATTAGGTACCGACCTACCATCGTAAACTTAACGAATATTGTTTTCTTACTAGATTAAGAGGACCTAAGTCGTTGTGTTTATTAAACAACTGATTCAAAATTACACTATTCTAAGGGTATTTCATAAGGTCTAAAGTATTACGCGTACAAAGCAAGTAAACTCAACGTTAGAATATTATGGCTTCCGTCAATACCTTTGACGTTGCTTTGACGTCTGAACTTTCAGCGCCCTCTATGTCTTTTGCGGGAAACAAAGGAACAACTACTGGGAATTACGCCTTAATTCATTAATTTTACATTCATGCTATTACTGAAAAAAGCTCTTTAACTTAACTGAATAGATATCAATATCCAACGGGAGTTGTTAACTAACTTTGCTTCAGTGTACGTGAAGGGGTTGTCATAGAAACTGTAAGTTGCGCGCGCATTGCACACTTGCGTACACACACTTGCAAGGGTTTGGCTGTGTGTGTGAGGTGGGAGCGTGGTACTGGTGAGGATGGAAATGTTTATAGAAAATTTGTGGAACTGAAAGGTTATGATTTTTATTTTGAGTAAGAAAAAGATTTGAGAACTTTTTTGTTACCTACCTATTGATAAATATCTTTTTGACTTAACTTAATTTTCACTTATATGTAAACCTCCATTTTGATAACCTCTGATTCAGTGTCATTCGTCAATTTAAGTTGATTTTGGTCCAGAAAAAAAGGAAATGTGTACACGTTCCCACTACCACACACCTATTACAATCTACCGTACATTTATTTCCTACCATTAGGAAATGAATGTACAGTAGATTGTAATAGGTGGTTTGTTAACCAGATATCTCTTCATAGTAACATAACCGCTGTAGGACGTAATAGTCAGATTACAAGCCACAGAAGTTCATCATACCCAACATCAACCACAAAATTAATGAACTCGATTAGCATTTTCCCCGCGACTGTCCCTCCGTCCGACACAAACTCGCTTTACACGATTTATATGTGTGCGTGTCTACTGCCACAGATTCTGCGCCATGGACCCCAGTATTCTCGCAGCCATGGACAAGGAAGCGTTGAAAAAGCAGATCGAAAACATGAAGTACCAAGCGTCGATGGAACGCTGGCCGCTCTCTAAGAGCATTGCAGCGTGAGTAACCTCCTTTATTAGAAAAATATTTAAAAATGTTCGAAAAGTGACGTCATTGTGAAGTGCTAGGGAGTGGTTCCTGAGTGTAAGGGAATATGGTGCTTTTGAGTAAGGACGTTGGGGTTAGTGTAGCGTGCAGAGGACGGGTAGGCGTATGTCGATTTATGGATTTTTCGTTTTTCGAATTTTCTGTGCATTCTACTTCTCTATGCTTATGGTTTTTGTTTTGTTTTCGTTTTGATTATTTACAAAACGGTAAACTTAATCTTTGTGTTCGTTTAATTTACGTGTAGTTATTGATTAGCATGAGGTTACGGTTAAATCTTTCCTTATTGTGTTAATAGGTTTATTTTAAATTCATTTGTTTATTTCCTTATACTATAAACAGCTATTTTAACTTTAACTCAATTCAAATCAAAACGCATAATGTTTCCAATGAGAACATGTAATGTTTTTTGACATCTGCTATAATTTACTGTGACTTATCAATAATATTCTGGTTCGTTTAGGTATATCCGCAAGCTTTTTCAGATAATAGGTATGTCTGTTGAATCTCATTACTCTTGTTCAATTGTGTTTTACATTATAATGTAGAGATTATCTGCGTAATTTCACACGTAGAGCATTATAAACACTTATAATGCCAGAACCTAGTCATAACCTAAAAAGTAGATGAAAACTCCAACATGAGACTTGTTTCAAGTACCTAATCGTTTTTAAATTTTTATCCTAAATAGACTTTCATTTGACCACAATCTCACCTGACAATAAGTGACAATGTATAACAAAGATCTAAAAGACGCTTTTTACCTACGTGTCTAGAAGAGACCCAGGGCCCGAATTCCACTAAATAAATCGCTTCACCATTTAAACAGTACCGTGTCAAAATGTCAGTGTTAAACTGTTTTTGGTATTGTACTACCACAAACTTTTTGAGATTCATTCATAGCTGTGACGCTTACGTTTATGACTACCAATTTGACATTCTAGTTATGAAAGTTTCTTCAAGCGCAAAAAATAGTAGAAATAAGTGCACAAATGGTACAAACATCATTTTAATCATCTTGATTTAATGGCACTATGGAGACCTTTGTTTTGAATTTAATGGAATTCGGCCCCAGATTCAACTAAGTTATACCTAGTTGAATCTTAGGGCAATGTACCTATTACATAGTTATCTTAGTGCACTCTCTTACATTGTTAACCTACCTAAAGGTGACAGTTGTTGAGTGGAAAAGCCACCGCCATTTTCAACCAACTTCAAACCAAGGGGAGATTCTCAAATCAACTGTATTTTTATGTTACCTTCATAATATGTATTATTATGTTGTTTTTTAAAAGAACCGATTTTGATCTTTTGTGTTATTTATAAGCTTTTCATGTGGTCCTATATTAATTTAATCATGATCGGATCAGTCTTTTTTGGGTTAATATTACGTGAAATTTTAAGTTGGTTGATGTTTTGTAAAAGCATCAAATTATAGTAGTTACTCATATGTTATTTTATATTTGAAATAGTAGGAATATAACAATAGGTTTGGTCTGCTTAGTTCGGGGTTTCTGTGTGAATTGTTCGGTATTGTTTATTAATTTAACCTAATTTGTTTTTGGTTTCCGTTTCTAATTATTTTGTCAATAATTTCTGACACTAACACCTAGGTTATGATTACACGGAACAGTTCTGGCTTCAGCTGGGGTTTCAAAAAGTCTAGGTTATGATCGTTTTGAAGAAATAAGCAATTGCATACCTACTTATTAATAGCTTCAACCAGTTAAGCTTTTTTACTAAAACCTTTTTTTAAACAAACTTTTTTGTAATCATCATCAAGGAATAGAAACAAATAAAAACTTTTCTTACAATGGAGCTAGCTACAGACGGTTGCAAACTGTTTAGAGGTTGCTCAACTGATCCATATCAATACCAGTCGTCGCGTCCCCAAGACGCTGGCTGTATTACCGAAATGTGTGGCAATGCTGATGCGCTGAGCCAGATCATTGTCACCAATAACCCTATATCAGTCCACATGACATAGCCCCCCCCCCCTACTGAGCGCAAGATACTCAAATCACCATTTATTGAAAGTCTACTATTATAAACTAACTTTGACACGTCACCTTATTTGTATATGTATGGACTACCGAAGCAACTGTCCCTACTCCATATTTTATATTAGATACCCAATTGTAAAATTATTTGAGTCATTTATAGTATTTTAAGCAAAATAATTGCATGAGAATACAAGCAAAAAAATTACTTTGGTGTATGTACAACAATAGAACGTAAAATTCATGGAAAAAACGTATCTATTATTTATTGTTAGGTAGTATATACCTAATGACGCTTTTCGAAATTCACAGAAACTCTGTGAATACAATGACTATTGTGCTATGAATTTATACATTTTTACTAACTAGGTGTCTAGTTTTTTAATAGGTACCACGTAGACTCTTTTTCTTTAGGTAATTAGTACCTACCTTATTGCTTCAAATTCAGTAGAACATTATATTATAGATAAAACAATGATATATAATCATATATAATCATCATCATCATATATAATCATCTTTATCGCGAGGAGTGATGTACAAAGAACTTTCTACATCACTCCTCGTGGTAAAGATGATGATGGCTCTCATTATCAGGGTTTATGTTTATTTAATGGTTTCAGAATGAAAATTAAAGTACCTATATTATTATTAATATTAATGAAAAAAAAACAAAAATAATGAGTGACATTTCTGTAAGCTTATCTCCTCGAAACATTGCAATATGAGCTTCTAAGCTATCTAAGCTATGCTAGCAAAGTACCTATTTAAATTCCTCAAATTAAACAAATTCTGACATAAAACAGTGATCAGTACGTTTGAATCAGGTAGATTAAATTAGATTCGCATTACGGAGAGACCAATACTTAATAGTATATATATACTTTATAGTATTGGTACTTAATAGTACCAATACTTACAGGAACGTTTATACTTACAGGAACAATACGTGAAATTGTGCAAAAAAAATCTGAGGACTGTTATTTTGTAAAAAAATATTATCGTAGGTAATGTCAACTAGAGCCAGAGTTTTTCTTAGAAGATTTCTTTCAAACACTATTTTTCTAAGTCTGATTCGTATCTTAACTCTCTATAAGCCATGTCATTGATGATTTAAAACTGTTATGTACTAAGTATATAGATACTCTCAATTTATCGCGTGAGATGTGTCTATTCTCAAAGTTCTTACATACATAAATAATTGGAATTCTTGTTGGTAATCTATAATATACTTTGACTAACAAGTGTAATCCATCGGGATATTGTTTTAAAGGGTAAAAATAGATCAAGCGTAAAGGTTCCCAACCATTGCGGTTCACGGACTACTGGCTATTGGCCTTTCAAATGAAAATCATCAAATCATAGTGCTTTATTTAAATGTTTCGTGACCGATCAATGGTTTTTGTCGGTAATCTAACTATTTATTGCTTACTTAGAGAGCATACCTTCAGGAACCTATTTCTAGTGAACATAAAGATTTATGGTTTTCAAAGGTCATTAGGTATATACCTAACAATAAATAATAGATACGTTTTTTCCATGAATTTTACGTTCTATTGTTGTACAAGATCAATTATTTGCAGAAACATGTGTAAATATAAGATTTTTCAGGAATGTATGGTATCAACATGTTTTACCGATTTCGGTGTACAAATTTTATCAATTCAATTTAATATAAATAATTTAAAATAAAAGTTTAGTTTAATTAATAAACGTACACCAAAACGGTGATTAAAACTCATTATCATGAGTTTATAATCAAATGTTTTTCAGTCGGCTAGCCAGTCTTATAACGATTGATAAAGCTTTTGAAACCGCAGACCCTGTCTACCAGCATTTCACCCTTTATTTACATTATCTAACGATTTACCGTTTATTTAAATTATCTATATAACTAACCTGACGCCTTACTTCTTATGTCTCACATCTAACGCCTTACGTCCTACCTTAAAGTCACTAAAAGTCATTAAAAACTTTATTCTTGCTACAAAAACATTAAAGGATTAATTCCGTAAACATGCACGTGCTTGTATGAGATTTGAATACGTGTGCATCAGTGGATGGACAGCCATAAAATGCTGAAAGATAAATGGCCATGTGTGTACATTGCCGAGTTTTATTTCATAATATAATAGCTAATAATAGAAATCGCTCTCTCAGTTTTGCTCTGTGGCGATTAAAATCATTTCTGTGTGATAGAACGCTTACTGAATCTAAAATTATTTGTTGAAACTATTGAACACATGTCGTCACTTCTTCACAAATTAAGGAGTTAGTTACCTACCTAGTCTATATATAGTTAGCTTATGTATGCTATGTTAGTTATTAAGTTATTGTACCATCAAACCTATTATGGTTTGATGGTACAATAACTAAAGAACAAGAGCTTAATACTAAATTATGTAAATCTAAAGTGGCACAATCGGCGTCTTTCACGCTAACCGCGATCTCTTCCAATCAAACTTTGGATGGACAGGATTGGTTGATTTATGAAATTAACGGTGCCGTTACTGATAAAAAAAAACAGTTACCATGAGATAAAATAGCCTTGAAACGTTTCTATAAAAACAACGCTTCTACTATAGCTAAATTTACATGAAGTATGCAAACAGATACTTTATTTATCGTTCTTAGCGCCCCGGCTTCGCTCGTGTGTTATATATTTAAACCTTCCTCTTGAATCCCTCTATCTATTTATAAAAACCGCATCAAAATCCGTTGCGTTCTTTTAAAGATCTAAGCATAAATAGGAACAGACAGGCAGATAGCGGGAAGCTACTTTTGTTTTATACTACCTATGTAATGACGTAACACGACAATTTATTTGATAAATAATTCAATAATAAAGAACCAACGCAATTTAACCTTCAGCAAAACACAAAACAGAAGCCCATCTCAATTATCTCAAGAATTAAAGGAAAATGAAAGAAAACAGTCATCTCAGCATTATACTAAAACTCCATATGAACCACTTAGGCAACAGTGACCTAAAAACAGCCCCCGACTTGGCAAGTGACATGGGGTGAATCGGCACCCCTTGACGTAATGTGGGGAAACAGTAGAATCGGTCTTGGCACTTTTGTTTAACATAAAATGTAAATCGAATGACCCAAACTGAAATGTTACTGTGGAATTGGTAAAATGATTCTGTCAAACTTGACATACAAAGTTACAAACAGGAGCTAAAGTGGCGCCCCTACTTAATTTATCATTTTATTTTACCATTATACAAAGGAATTTCAAAAATTTAGTAGTTTAGGAAGATATAAATAAAATAAAATAAATAAATAATTCCGGACAGTCCACACAGAATCATCTAGCCCCAAGCTAAGCAGAGCTTGTGTTATGGGTACGAAGTTGTCTTTGGTGGCCACTAAACACTGTCGTGGTATCTCTTTCTAAAATAGACAAAATGAAACTACAACAGGGTTTAGGTTTAACAAACTACACGTTTGAATTTAGGGAATTCCTTTGTTTCGCGCACTGTTGACAGTGACCAAGGTAACGAGCACCTAAGTAGTGGTTCACCATAAAAAATTTCATCCATGTTCACAATTTATCCATACTACTAATTTAAACCCCGGTTTTCTTTACAAAGTGGTCTCGTCAGAATGGGATCTTTGAACGAAACCGTTCATGGAAGCTTAGTTTATTAAAAAAGTCGATCTTCTCAAATTATTTACATACTGTCGTTATAGGGCGGCCAATCCGCCCAAACCCGCGGATCTCCAATAATTGTATTGTTGTAGAACCCCAGCCTTGGGGTATAGTGCCTTCCTAATAGGTTATTAAGCTAAATATCTGATTTCTATATAGTAATTATGGCTTTTCTTTACATTGTTTCAGTTTAATACACCACCATTTAATATCTATCCATGATCTTCTTTTATTCATTGTACTTCCTACATTTTTAATTTTGATTATTTTTTTATTTTTTATTCTTATTATCTTGATAAGTTTCATTGATGTTATAGTCAGTGGGTACTTTGTAACCACAAAGTTTCGTTTAAAATCAGTTTCATAGATGTATTTTCTTGTAGATTAGAACTTACTGTCTTAAACAATAACTTAGCATCGTCTAACTAGGGTAAACTCCGGGTTGACGCCCCAGGAGCGATAAATACTCTGAAAATCGCGATCAGGAATTGATATGCCAAATATTCAACGTAGGTATTTTCCTTTTTTCGTATTTTTAAACTATCAAAAATTGTTCTAAAAATTCTAAATAAATGTATTTTTACTAACAATACTGCGTTGCGGCAGATATAAACCTACCAATGGTGGCAATGTGTTCATATTCTACAACTCTTATGAGCGGCGCAATGCGTTTCGATAGTGTGGCTTGCCAAAACGCAAGCAAACTTCTTACCTTTAATATAACTTTTCTGCGATAAAAACGCACATAAAATTGATTCTCAATAACGAAAACGATAAAGCTCCCAGACGCGGTCTAAAATAGCCCATAACGCATTGTTGTAAGTACTAGATTTGAATAATGCTATTTCTGGAGTACTTTGATAGGTTTTCGATTTATATTCGTGTGGTATTCAGGATACTAATACCTAAAATAGGTTTATTCGTAATTTGCACCAAATGTTATCAGCCGATCACGCAATTCAAAGCCAATTTCCTTTGAAAAGCTTAAAACAATTTGGATAATCCCTATTCCCTGCAGAGTAGAACTCAATTTAAAACAAACATCCACGCACATATCGAGTCCGTATAATCGACTTCAATATCGAACTGCAAGATTTATTATACGGAACCCAGGACTAATTAATCCATCCGTTCGGTATAGGCGGTGAAAATAGATCTTTTCTCATCCGATACGATTTTTAAATCAAATGTGAAATCGATCTATTATATTTAATAATCTGAGCCAAATTAATGGTCTTATATAAAATATTTAAAGATAGTTTTAGCTTCTTAAATTTTGTTTTCTGGAGAAGGCTATTTTAGCCTTCTATTACTCATATCACAAGCTCTGCTTAGATAAGGTAGGATGATGTGTGCGTTAACCAGCATCATTTATTTTAATATAAGTACAAAAATATAAAATATCATAGTATCTGGTCAATGCAACGCGTGATCCGCGAGCTGAGTATTTGGCGCAAATCATCATCATTGCCCTGACTTCTGGCCGAAAGGGGTGAAGTTCCGGCGGTTCAAGGGCTTCCTATCACATGACCCCTCGCGAGACACGCCGGCGACCACGCATGTCCATTAGTCATTAGTTTTATAATTGAATATGTATTTTAGTTTTAAGGTATATATATTTATGTGGACCGTAGAATAAGTTATGTGAGATCTTTTTACTTGTTCTGATGTTGTCCGAAATAAATGACTTTATTATTATTATTGCTATAGAGCGTGGTAATGCAGCTAGTGTCTTGGGGACGCTTCCACCTGTTTGCAACCATTCCTTGATTTTAATTTTCTCTAATAAAGCTTATTTAATATCGAGTACAAACTTAATAATCGTATCGTATCCTATAAACAAGTTTAATAAATCGACCACGGCCAATCAAACGGCCCAATCGGGTGCTGATTAAAAATTCACGGCCCTTAATGGGAACCCATAATGTTGACAAAGAGATTTCGGCAGCCGGCAGTCGGGTTTCGGATATTGTTTTATTAACTAGACGGTGATTAATTGTGTTTGCGGAGTTATTACAATAGCCATCTATCTAATTATTTACATATTATAATAAAAAATAATGAAGGGCGGTGATCTTTTGCGTAGAAGTTCGAAAGTCATGTCAAAATACGCACGGCAAAATATGGATGCTCTATCTAAGCTATCTGTTATGCCATTTTCACTTTAATCAAAGTATTTTCGAGCTTAACAACCAGGTAGTTCAGTTTTTTATCCAAAATAATTATGAATGGGTCAACTTTGGAATTCCGAAATAAGCAGCTGGAAACTTAAAAGTCTAACAAAAATGAAAGAAAATTGATGACAGATGCCACGAGAAAATTTTAGAGCACAGTACAATTTACGCAGTAGGTATTTAATAAAAAGGTTTTGAGCCTAAAACGAGTATTCAGTACAAACTTTTTGATTGGACCTTATTCGAACTCTTTGATACAATTTTTTTAATACTGCTGATATTATTTATATTTTTAAAGTATCTTAGATTCCACAGTATATTTTTTGGGAATTAATGAGTACCTATATCAATTGTAATTTAAGGTACCTTTGAACAAGAGTTAGTCGTAAAGGCTCCATTATTATTTTTAACGATCATTACAGCAGAATCGTTAACTTTTATGCCTTAAGTCGTTAGAACGAACAACTTGTACTGAATAAAAAACCTACGTTTTAATGGTTTATGACCGTTCTTTTTAACTAGGTAGGTAACTAACTCAAATATTATGCACTTACCCTGAGTTTAGATTAAGTGACGCTGGTTTTGAAAATATGTAAATTTTAATGTATGTTGTCTTAATAATTTTTTTTGATAATTTATAAATTCTTTATTAACAACGAAAATTACAAGAAACCAATAGAAAAATTACAACTAGTATTTACAATTGAAACCATTGAGCAAACTGCAGACGGTTGCAAACAGTCTAAAAGTAGCTCAATTGATCCATGTCAATATCAATAATAATCTTAATAATTGATACAGAGTCAGCAAGTGTAGATAAATAATGCTGAACAATTCACAGAGTATCATTGAGCCCCAAGTAAAACTGATCTTCTATGCAGTTACATAGATAGATACTTTTTACAAACTCAATTTATAAAATTGAAAATGGGTTACCCATCAAATGATAATCTAAACTATAAGAGCTACAAATCTGAAATTTTGCATGGAGTTTCTTTTCGGACGTAGGCACTCGCTAAGAACCGTTTTTTCGAAATTCGTATTCTTAGTTAGTTAAAATGGGGTAAATGGGGTATTACTAAAGTCAACGCGAATGAAATCGCGAGCGACTCACTTAGTATAGCATAACACCTTTCAACACATTTAGACACATGCTTTAGGTGTAAAATACTAAGATTTTTAAAATTCGCTTCTTCAGGTGTCTTAAAAAAGGGTTGACTGTTAAACACAACTGATATGTTTTACAGGGTACCGTTAGTAGCAGATCCTCAAAATTCACAATATTTAACATTTAAATTCACAGTACATTAATTTTTTTTTTTTTGAGAATAAATATCTTTAAACCTATATTTTTAAATGTAAATGTAGAGTAGTGTCTGTTGGTCAGGGTGGAGGAAAGGGTGTATAAATAAAAATATCGTTTTAAGAAATCTAATTATGTGCCGACGAAGTCACGGCGTACATAGAACAGGTCTCACAAACATTTGTTTCAAGGCGAGAATCGAAGCCGTTGCTACCTTTTGCGTACCATGAGTACCTTCACCCGCTGCGTCACGAATGTAAATAATTATAGTAAATTTACTAGACTCATTTACATCAAACTTTTTGAACGCAAACAATAACAACAGAGAAAAGCCAAACAATGCTTCTGAACCCTAAACTTTTATCCAAACTTCAACGGGTACCTAAGGGACCCCAGTTTTAGGTTCTTCATGCTCCTTAATAGTTAGGTACTTGAAATGTCTCACAGAGAGTGTATTTCTATTGTCACCTAGTAAAATATTCTAATCACATACTTTTTCCACGCCCATGCTCGAAATGCTAACTTTTTACGACATTTTACCTTAACCGAAAGCAAGTGGTTGGACTTTATTTTCTGAAAAAGGGAATTGTTATACCAAATTTAAACAAATCGAATAAGATAACTGTGAGAGTCTTCTTGGTCCACATTTCCATGCAAATTTAGAGGTTATTCTAAATACAAACTTCTTTGGGAATACTGTACATAAGTTACTCCTAAGGGAAATATTGTTATGTGTGAATTTTCTCACCAAGGTTACTTACAATTCTTCAAAATGCGAATAAACCTCTAAACAGAAGGGGAAAAAAACTGCCAAACTTTTAGTATATTCTTACAGATAGTATAAAAGTAGAATATTATCCTTATGCATAAAGCTTTCTTCGTCTTGGGCGTAATTATAGCTCACACTCTGGATTCAATGCCCGATGTCCGTACCATAAGGTACTGCTTTATGCCCTCGGTACAAAATCTTCTATTGTGTATGTTAGCTGTAAGAAATACGCTGAAAGCTTTTCTCTGTAACCTCGTTATTTTAGCAAATAATAATAACTTTGGGGCCAATGTTTTTCTCGAAAGTTTGAGTGAGGATAAATTATTATATGTGAATTAATGAACACTTAATCATTGTACAAGAAAGTAATATACAAATAGGTAACAATAAGTACCTAAATAGGTAACTAATATATCTTAAGATGAACTGTAGACAAGTTTCCACCTTACCTACGTGAACTTCGTCCAAAGCTAGCACAGCAATTTCTATAAGCATTCTTGTTTCTTTTACCTGTAATAAATGTGTTATATAATTATATTATTATATAAAATCGGCCAAATAAATGGATTTTCTTCTTTTCTCCGTTTTTTCTTAAAGCATTCAAATTTTAATTTGCTTAAAATGGTCCTCTTTTCCAGAATGCGGGAGTACGTGGAGGAGAATGAGAAGAATGATCCTCTCATACACGCTCCGGACAAGAAAAACAACCCCTGGGCTGAAAAGGGGAAGTGCATCATCATGTAAACTACTCCACCGTCACTCATCACTTGATCGCAGAGATCTGGCCCTGGCATTACTGGCATTCTGATGCTCAACACCCAACTTTACTGCCAGACGACATAGAGTAGAAAATGGTTTAGACATTTGATTTTCTCACGTAGCATTTCGTTCCCAAATAATTCTAGTCCTTAATATAAGGGATGTACATTTCGGCTGCGACTGCAAGGATGTACTTATGAATGTTATGTTTAAAGGGGAAATTTTAAAAAGGTTGTAAATACGTTAAATTTTGTATTTTCTAGTAATAGAATGTTCGGAAATGATACTATCGGTAGAAGGAAGCAACAGCGGCGGTGTGGAATGTATAAAATAACAACCGAATTTTATTTGTCGTGTTTTTGACTGCGGTCCTTGCTTTGGGAGTATAATCTTCTTATTGGTTACAAGAATCCGTACGGTTTCATACAAAAAAGCAACTTCCTCTTTCGTCTGTTTGTATGGGCTGCTGCGGATTCTGCTCTGAGCCAATCAAAGCCATGAACCGCTTTGAACGGCCTCACAGACAAGTCGACTTTGCCATCGTGTTAGAAATAAATATAAATACGAAGATTCGAATTGATTGAGCTCACGAATATTCGTATTTAAGAGATAATTAAAATATAGGGTTAAATCGCACGTCACAACTTAGCATTTGTTTGGTGGATCACTTATTAAGAACGGTGTTAAGGTGTTGGCAATAAAGGAACTTAGTGGGAGGATTAAAATATCGAAGGTGTAAACGTAGAAATTTCGTAAATTAAGGAGTAAAGAGCAACATAATCTCGTTTGAAACAAAATATGATTAAGCTGATTTAGGATACTTTTTTATAACTTGGGTACATTCCGCGGTGCCATTATCTCTGTAATGCTTCTATTAGCTTAGCGTACTCTATCTCTACGCCCCTTTCAAAATCACTATTTAATTTCATCTTCGCAAACTTCTTAGCTTCACCTATCTTATAATTAGCCATATTATTGGTTTAACTTAAACCCATCACAAAAATCTGGTCATTTATTAGCTTAGTATAAATCAACATCTGTCTTCGACAGCTTGTCTACCATCTAATGTAGTTTCCAAAATAAACTTTCTTCTAAATCTAAACTAAGGTTTCTGGGAGATAATGTATTGACCATCTCGAATGTTCCATTCCTGGAAGTATTTCCCGGGGCATGTTCAATACACTCTTCCCTAGTAGTGCTAACCTAACATTCCATTTAAAAGGATTGACTAATCCTATTTTCTAATAAATAGAAAAAAATTAAACTTATGCACTGTAGATAAAATTATAGTATAAATATAAAAACTTAAATAAAATAACTTAAAAATTCTTAAATTTAATCTACCTTCCCTTTATCATATCTAATACACGAAGTATGAAAAATCATTCTGGCTGTGAACGCTTTTGTTCGTTTAGATGCTTCACACATTATAAATTTCCTTTTTATAATATAATGATATCTTTGCTAATACCGACAATAATTCATTCACTTCTTCATGCAGCGATTTCTTCACTGCTATTGTTCTCAATTTCTTAATCGTTGAGAATTCCACCTTCCTTCGCATGAAACCAATGTCAATTCTTTAAATTTTCTTTAATATTAACCTCATCAGCTACTTCAATTAATTCAGCTTTATCGTTTGATATTTCATCTTTAACACACTATCCCTTCTTAGGATAAAAATAGTCTAAATTTAGGAATTTAGCAAGTAACACGTAGTGCTAGAGTTAAATAAGAAACAAAAAAGAAAAATTGTTAAATAATCTTTATGATAAATATGCAATTCAGATTATTAATCTTAGAATTTAAATTGATAATTTTAACAGCTTAAATAAACGATTTAGTTTAAATAAGGGTAATGGATGGCTATGATGGCAAAGCTAGAATATAATTTAGTTGTTACGTATTCTCAAAGCAGTGACCGCCGGTTTCGTACATAAGTTTTTGTTGTTTATCATAATTTATTCCAATTTTACTCTAAGTTTAAATGAAACCAAAGAATATAAACCTAATTTACATACGTTTTCTTTACTATGGTTGACAATGTGACGTTCAGAGCCATGTTTTGTATTTCCCGAGTAAAGTTAGGTATAGTATCAGTACTTTTTTCATGGATTAATCCAAAATTTAATAAATAGCTAAGGGTGATATTGGAAATGATTTTTTTAGAATCAATAGCTATAAGGTATCGTATGTTATATTAATTATGTAATCAGTAATCACTGAAATAAATTAAAAAACCTTACAATTTGTTTTCTTTTCCTATACTTACTCCTTAAATAATTTTGCACAACCAAATTTAATTAGGTACAGAATAATATCCTGCGACGCATGAAGTTGCGGGTTCGATTCTCGCTTCGGGACAAGTTTTGTTCAATCTTCAGATATTTATTCCGGATGTTCAGTATTATAATTATTTAATAATCTTCCGTTGTGGTCTGTTTCCGATTCAATTTGATTGGTCCATCTTTCTTGTATCTTTAAGATTGTATCATGTATTAGGCATAGCGTTAGCTATTACATAATAACCATATACGTTTTTGGTAATATAAGACTAGTATCTAAAAGGCTTGGAGGAAGTGTGTCTGGTTTTTCATCTATTTATTTAGATCAGCTCCTTCATTTTAATACTGAGCAAAGTGCTGTGGCTCATATCAATTTTCTGAAGGGGTGCACTCCAGTTTATTAGAATTAACTCGATTAGTTTATCGTCCAGAGTCATTTTTATATAAGGAAAATTATTATGATTGCTGAGTGTGTCGGATAAAAACTAGAACAGCTTGGCCAATTAGGAAAGCTTTTATTTCTTAATTTTTCAAAAAGATTAAGTACTCGTAGGTTTATTTGAACAGTTAGGTTACAGGTATGTGGATGTCATTTAAATTATATCTACACCAAGGACCCGCCCGGCTTCGCAAGGTTTTAATATACGTATAAACATTCCTCTTGAATCACCCTATCTATTAAAAAAAACGCATCAAAATCTGTTGCGTAGATTTAAGCATACAAAAGGACATAAGGATATAGGGACACGCAAGCGACTTTGTTTTATACTATGTAGTGATTATAAAACAAAATACAAATACTTCTTCTTTGACTTATTCTTATACATTTTAGTGCTATGGATGTGGCACGTGTGGTATGGGAGTGCTATACTATTTTACTTTAAGTAAAATAATACCTCTGCTAGTGGATTTCGATCTATGTGCCTACAGCGGGGCTTAAAGAAAATTAATAATTTATTACTATGAAAATAAACTAATATCGTCTCTACTAAACTAATCTAACTGTGAGCATTTTAAAACGAGTTTTAGTAATATAAAATATTTATTTATTTAAATTTTAACAACAAAATGTTGGAACTTTTTATCCTACATGAATGTGCGTTTCAATACGCCCCATTCGGTCATTAGCACCCTATTCCAACTTTTCCGACCCCACATTAATAAATTGTGACTAATGGTGCTGGCCCGTGTTGCTGCGAACTTTGCGATGGGGGCATTAGGTACCTACCACGCGACAGGCGAATTAACATTAACAACAATGTGAAAAACTTATGAGGGCCGGAAAATACGTGAATATCGGATGTGTGATTACTCAAAAACCAATGGGCCAATGGATGGGGAGAATAAACATAAACTTTTCGGTAAACTAAAGTTTTCGGTGTCTATTACATGGTACAAATAAAGTACATAAATTATTGCTTCGATGAAGCTACAACAAAGCTATCAATGTCAAAAATATTACGAATTTCAAATTTGACATTAAGTGGTAATGTTACGCTATATGAAATTGACTTTTTTTGCTTGTTCAATTTTCATTGACTGTTTGTTTACTTTGAATCGAATTTTCAGCAATAAAACGTAAAGAGGTGTGTGTGACGTTGAAGTCAAAAGCTCCGTCATTGGTAGTAGAAATGAATTCTTTTATCGTTATCGTAAACGATGCAAAACTCATCCTCGTCCCTCCTACTACGTAATGCGAGTGTTGAGGCAAATGTGTGAAAAAATTAAAAAACAAGGATACGAAAACTGTGTATTTTTCTAACCTTCACCTGCATCACTCTCACTATTAGAATATTTTTAAGTTGATTTTTCCTAGCGGAAGAACAATAGGATAGGAAGAATAAGGACTGAAATTTGAAAAACACCAATCCTGTCTTCCAGTATCGGTAGCAAAGACGTTTCTTACAAGTTCCTTAAAGTATTTTATCATACCAGTCCAGAGACAAAATTTGTTCTTTATCGATCCTTATTGAGATCAGTAATCGCGGTCCTAACTGGCAAGGATATTGACTTAGGTCCTTTTAGAAAAAAAAATATCATATAATTTTGAATAAAACGGCACTCCCGGTAAGCCCTATGTGATGACTTTCTAGTTTAGTTAAGATCTAGCTGCGCCCCGCGACTTGATCCGCGTGATAATTTATGAAAAGTGGCCTAGGTTTTACTCCAGGCCTAAAACCGTCATTAATATCAGCCCGAACCGATCAGTAGTTTTGGCGTAAAGCATTCATCCATCCATCCAAATTTTTGAACACGAATAGTGTAATTCACAATCGACCTTGATGGCTCCATATACTTTACGATCTGATAGATCAAACCGAGCGAAAAAAAGAATCGATATCTTTAATGTATCTTTAACGATTTATATAATTGAAGACGATATCATGAACATCGTAACGATAAATGGATAGTATTCTCTTTGCGAGAAACGATTCGCTATTTGTTGTTTTATTTTAAAAAGTTCTATTAGTTTTATAGGGTACACATTCATTGCTCAAAAGCACGGAAATAGAAATACTGAAATACATTTTACTTTTACTGAAATCAACGAATACATTACTAAATACCTTTAATTTTTTATGATTATAATATGATTATAATGATCAAAATTATTTTGACATTAAATAAGAAAATAAAATTACAACACATACCTAGGTAAAAACATTACTAAAAAATTATGCATGGAAATAAAATTAACTATAGTATTTCTAGTAATTTTTTCACGGAATAAAATGCGTCTTTTTAGCTCTAATTCGTGAAACCAATAATTGTTTCGCATAGCAATTTTGGTATTTTTGAAGCCATCGATCGTTACGTTTTTTGAGATTGATCGAAACAATGACCAGTACATACAAAGATAATGTGATATCTCACATACCTAACAGTCTATTCTAAATCTCAAGTAATAAACACCCTGGCTGAACGATTAGAGAGCTTACTACTTTCTATCTCATAGGCAATAAATAAGATATAATAAAAAGTAAAATAAAATAAATAAAAAGATAAAATCTAAGAAGTAAATCTTCGGGTTGGTTCTTCATATGGATTCAATTAAGAACATCTAATAATAAAACTGACAGTACGATTTCAATTCGTGTTTTGCTCGATTTCTTTAAAACTTGGACCCTTCAAGCTTTGGTACCTTTAAAGTTGGAATTAAAATAGAGACAGAGAAGTTTAGTGGGATTAGAACTGTAATCGGTAAAGGGATTTAAACTGTTTTCAAGAGTAGGCACCAGATTGTGTAACAGCTCACCTAGTTGCCTGCAGAAGACACTTGGCGGCCGCCCAAAAGCTTGTTCCGACTTCCGCCCAACCCTGTCAATAGTTCCACAGAGAAGTGGAGCTTTATCAGTAGAGGCGAATACAAAAAAAACGGTCAAAACCTTCTGAACGGATTCAAAGTAATTTTTCGAAGTCATTTATATCAGAACAAGTACATAGGTTGTAATGATAATTGGAATTCGACGATTCCCGTAGTAGTTTTAGTAAAACTGTGTCTCAGACACCATCGCCCTCCTCACAGACAGAGTGTTCCTTTGAAAAAGGGCGGTGCGTGCAATTTATAAATTAAAGCCACGTGACTCCTTGAGGGAATTATTTAAAGAAATAAATGTTCTAACTGTAATTTCGCAATATATTTATGAAAATTTAATGTATACACACAAAAACCAGAGTAACTTTTTGAAAAATTGTAATGTTCACAAGAAACGAGGACAAACTACACATCCCTTCATTTAGATTACGAAAACTGGGGAAATCATTTATGTGTAATTGTGTGCGCTTCTATAATAAGCTTCCATCTGAAGCAACTGAACTTTCTATTCGTAGATTTAAACAGTACATAAAACTAAATCTTATCAAGAAGGCATATTACTCCATAAATGATTACATCAATGACGTTAGTGCTTGGCCAGATGTCGCTCAGTTCCACATCGACAATAGTATGTTATTATTTATAAGGCAAACATGTATTAGACACATAAGTTATACACATGCTAGTGGTTTCTATTTCGCCTCTTCCACTAGTGGACAAAAAACTGAGGCGAACTGAACATCAATGATCACTTTATTTCTTCTATTATTTTGATAACTATGTACCTATAGGTAGTATTAAATTTGACTTGTCTAAGTGCTTATTTTGTAAGCCTAAAGAAATAAAGACATTGATTTCTGTTTTCTTTAAATTTTAATTCCAGGTTGGGCTGAAAATAAATTTTATTAGGCGTAGAATAACTTTATGTAACTCTGGAAAAACGTTCATTCCATTAATCAGTTGCCATGGGATAGAAAGAGCCTTAAAACATTTCCATAGAAATAACGCATGCAAAGTCGCGGGCAGAAATAATATTTTTAATATAAGTGTGATCGTAAGTAACACTTGTAATAAGATTCTACAGATCCAATTGCATTTTCAACAGGGAAATAGTTTTTTCTCTTCACAATCTTTTTCATTAGTTCGCGAACCTTCCAGAAAGTTCGCCGGGAATTCTCAGGGTTTCATTTGATTAGTGTCTGCCTGTCGAGACTCAGAGGTGAGGTGTCGGCTTCTTATCTAAAAGTTTTTTTCATTAAACGTAGAATAATAATTGAGGAAAGAATTGCTTTAGTCTGCAGAAATCGATTCGCAGACACTTTACACTCATTTTATAGATGCGATGCCTTCACGTTTGTTACCCCCTCGTGCCAAAACTACTGAACGAATGGGGCTGCATTAAGACAAGGAATAAGAAATAGGCTACGTATGATCCTATAAATCAGTTACCTGTGGGATAGAAGTTACTGTTAAACGTTTCCATTGTAACAACGCGTGCGAAGCCGCGAAACAAATAACTAGTAAATTTACAATTAAATGCTGTTGTTGGTAGACACTTTACTTGAGTACTGAAGATTTAGATCTTCTTGTCTTTGTATGGGCGGCCCTCTAGTTTTTTTTTAAATATGTTACACAATCCAAACAACACCATCTAGCCCAAAAGTAAGCTACTCAAAGCTTGTGTTATGGGTACTAGATAATTGATATATTTAATACACTATATACATAGATAGATATTTTCTTTTATTATACATAGAAAACACCCAGACCAACGAAACAAATTTCTACAGATTGTACGCCCACTACGTGTTTTAGTTAGTTCTATTAAAATTGGGGCAGTCATCTCTTGTGGTCGTGGGTAGACTGCAAATACTGACTAATTTCGTCAAATTCGAGGGCCTGCCGTCCGCCTCTAGTATACCTGTTTTGTCCCCATAATAAACTCTTTGATATAAAAGTTGGAAATCCATTTAGAACTAAACGTTTCGGGACCGGGACGTTATCATGTTTCTGAGTACGTGACCAAACTGGCCCTCCTTCCTCCTAATGGACGGACAACAGGAATCTGGAAGGCCCAAGAACTCATATTTCTTTTTCTGAACTATTTAAACTTTAACTAACCTTCAAATACCTTAATTTTAAGACATAAAAATATTTATACTACTTTCTATTTAACATAATCCAATGTATGCCTAATAATAATGAAATTTCTCCACAATGACGGAGAAATCGGCGAACATATAAACATACAACCTACTCGGAAACAACTCAAAAACATGCACTCTCTTAGAAATTGATTCAAAAAAATTCCCCGTGTACAACACTAAACAGTTTTTTTTTTTTTTTTTTTCTCCGTAGATGTCACATTATCTGACCCTCACCGGATGCGAGATCTCTCGCGGAAACGTGCGTTTCAGTTTTTGTAGGTCATTTTGGTCGCATCACTTGCCCAACGAAGAGCAAAAGAAAAAAAAGATTCGTCTAAATAACAATCCCTTGACAACGTCCTACGGAACTACGCAGGATCTTTGGAAGTAAACAACTGATTTTAACGACAAATTAGATACAATAAATCAAGTACCTGACCAATAGATAGTATTTAGTTAAAATTTATTAAAGGTACCAAAGGCAGATAAAAATATTATTTATTATATTATATCATCAGTAAAGTTGTAATGTTTGTATGTGAACTGTGTAAGTTCTTTAAACCTAATAAGTCTTATCAGTGGCAAAGCAAAGTACACGTAAATATTCAACAGTATGTCAACTATGAAACTGACATAGCAAATAAGCCAACCATTGGCCGTGAAGCATCCGAATGTAGCCATGTTACAACCAACATTTTTAACGCTACTTTTATGTCTAGGTGCAATCCTGCGTGTCTCTATTTTGCCGATTCTGAGGCGTGTATAGGCGATCAAAAGCAGATTTTCGACAGCCATCAATAGACATCATGCAAGAAAGCTTGGCTAGGCCAAGTCACTGACATTGTTCTGGTAATCTTCTATTGTTAGACAGCAAGCCTCGATCCTTGGTCTAAATAAACAGGTTATCAATAAAAAAGTTAATAGAGATTAAATCGACGGACCTACAACATGATAACTGTAAACAATCGAGGTATAAGGGAGTAAATGGATGGAGGCGGCATAATTTTTTGGCATTTCTAGTACATTCAGTCCATGCAATTTAATGCAAAAGAATAATTATGTAAGTATAGGTCAAATACCTGCTGACAAAAATAGGAACCTTGTCAATTATTCCTTGATTTTAATTTTGTTATTTAAAAAGAGTTTAATTTAATTTGTTCCTACATTTTGAACCATACGATTATCTGGAAGTGTACCTAGTGGAGTAAAAATGCGTTTTAAGTTTTTTATTGTAACCAATTATACACAGGCAGGTACACAAAAAAAACCTAAAACGCGTTGTTACAAAGCATTTTTTATTCATAACTGTGAGTTGTGCGAAAGGCCGCTCGTTTCGAAGACAAAGGCCCTTAGAACTATGACGTAGTGTTGAGGACAACTGCTAGTTAGAATAGCTAAGGTTCTATTTTCAGACTAGCTGTAGCCTAGGGCGTTCTAGAATTGGGCTTAGGTCGTCATTGGTGTTTTTAGTAATCAAACGAATAGCACCGTATGAAACAAAATGCTTCTAGACAATTAACCATTTTGCCTTAAGCCTTAATCAAAATAATTATTTGTTTTTACGGGAAAAATATCACCTGAACATAGACTGAAGAACAATCAATAGTCCATAAAAAAAAAACTTTACTTAGCAGTATTACTAAAGTGTAGATAACTAATAAACTACTAGTAATAAAATTACTTATCATTGTAAGATATTGTAATTATGTATTTCAGTCACTCCTAACTAACACAAGCTCTGCTTAGCTTGGATCTAGGTGATGCTTTGTGAAAGTATAGCAATTTATTATATTATTATTAACCTAAACTAAAACTATCCCCGCCCACATAAACCATCACATAGTCAATCTTAACCAAAACCAAATTACGAAAACATCTGACAGCAATATTAATAACGTTCTCGAACAATAGAAGAGAGGGTGATTAATAATGCAGCATTTTGTCACAATAAGTATCCTCTGATATACGAGGCTACGATGACAGACAACGGATAGTTTCTCTTTATATTTATTTGATAACTTCTCAGGCGCTGTGGAAGGTACTATATCTGAGATGTCAAGCCTCTACACCACCGGGATTTTGAAGCGAGCCTTGAGTCGCGCGTTTTGTGGCGATATTTGTTTGTAGTACATTTTGTATTAGCATGCATACGATCTTCTTACAGAATTCTGTAATTTCATCGACGCGATTGAAGTTTTCCGGCGCGTTCCCGCGACCTGTGATTTTCCGATAATTATTTGCGGGATCTAACAATCTCGCCTACAAGACGCAGCTGTGTTTAAGGAATCGCGCTACAAAATTGCAAGTAATCGGGGTACTCAAGACGCGCTTCAAAATCGCAGAAGTAGGTAATTGAGAATATCTTTTTTTTTCTAAATGCTGCGTAGATGCTTTCTGGAAATTGAGAGTCTACGACAAAATCTACAAAAGATCTACAACATTTCCACACGAGGTCTACAGGATCTACGAGAGGTCTACGGGTCTACGAGAGGTCTACAGGATCTACGAGAAGTCTACAAGATCTTCAAGAGGTCTACAGGATCTACGAGAGGTCTACAGGATCTACGAGAAGTCTACAAGATCTACAAGAGGTTTACAGGATCTACGAGATATCTACCGGATCTACGAGAAGTTTACAGGGTCTACGAGAGGTCTACAGGGTCTACGAGAAGTTTACAAAATCTATGAGAGGTCTACAGGATCTACGAGAAGTTTACAGGGTCTACGAGAGGTCTACAGGGTCTACGAGAAGTTAACAGGGTCTACGAGAGGTCTACAGGGTCTACGAGAAGTCTACAAAATCTACAAGAGGTCTACAGGATCTACAAAAAGTTTACAGGGTCTACGCGAAGCTTACAGGATCTAAGAGAGGTCTACAGGGTCTACGAGAGGTCTTCGAAGCTGCTACGAGAAGTCTACGAGAAGGACCAATTTCAGCAACTTTTTCAACCTGCAAAGCCGCGGGCAGGTACATGTTTTAAATAATCAGAATTCAAATACCCGAGTAGAAACTGAGTGACAACAAAGTAGACTTTGAAGTTGAATTGCAGTATCGATACAAACAATCCAAAGTATCTTCCAAAACACTGAATTCACACTTATGTTTCTTCTTAACTATGTTTTTTTTGCTAGATGATGCAGAGCAGCTTCTCCAATTAAGTACCGTTTATTAATAACGGAACAAACTACGCAAAACAATAATAAACAATAATCAATTCTAGCAAGGTAATAAGTAAAATAACGAAAACTCATGCCACAAAATCCAGAAGTCGGACAAGGCGTACTCCTATTAACGTAAAAGCATTTATTGTGTACTAGTTGCGCCCCGCGGCTGCGCTTGCATGTAAATGTTTAAGCATACAAATTTCAGAAATTTATTGCATGCCCCCTTGAGGTAGTTTTGTAAATAAAAATAAGTGTTTATTTATTTACTGTGAAGTTT